>JBAIZL010000002.1:28235481-28245481 GCA_036971475.1 Prosapia bicincta
TCCTACTTAAATCCTCTCCAATTTTTTACTGTCGATCTAGCTGATCGATTTCAAACTAAAATAATAATAATTATTGTATTTCAAAAACAAAATATAAATTATACTTTAATCATTGGAATAATTTTTAGTCCAAATTTTACATATAACTATAGATAATTTAAATCTGTCACGAAATAGGTTTGTGTTTGAAATTAATGTTTCATAAATATATTTTGAAAGTGATTTTAAATAGCTGATTAAAGTTTTTAAAGTGGTATTATTGAATGAAAAATAATTTTTAAAGCGATTAATAAACTGTAATAAACTGAGGATTAGCTTTAAAGTAAATTAAATGAACAGAAGAAGTTGTTTTAGAATACTTTAATAAACTGAAGTATATTTATAAAGAAAAGTTAATAAGCATAGGTAGATCTTAAAAGTGACGTGATGAATTAAAGAAGAATTTCAAAAAAGGCTATACAAAAATAAAGCACGTTATTCTTGGAGCGGATATTATCAATCAACAGACATACATAGAAAGAAAGGGAGAGAGATAAAGAGAATTAGGCAGAGATATACTAAGAAAAACAATGAAAGAGAAGAGAGAGAGTTGGAGAAAGAGAGAGATATTGAGAGAGAAAGAGATGGAAAAATATAGTTAATATCTCTTAAATTCGGAAAGTCAGCGTTGTACTTTGGATAGGGGCTGCCTTTAGTAAACAATTCCATAAGCAATACAAGATAAGTGATAAACGTATTATAATATAGGTTGCTTGTTTTTAAAAGAAAACAGACCGTCAGGGAAAGAAATGAGAGAGAGAGAGAGCGTGTGTTGTAAGAAGGAGGAGAGAATGAAGAGAACTGAAAGAGAGACAGGGAAATACTCAGAGAGAGAGAGAGAGACCATCAAAGAAAGAGAGAGAGAGGAGAAAAAGAGAAAGAGAAAAAGAGACATCCAGACAGATATATAGACAGAGAGTCAGAGAGAGAGGGGGAGAGAGAGAAAGACAGTAGTACAGAAAAATAGTGAAAAAGAGAGAGTGGTGAAAGGAGAAAAAGAGTATGTGGGAGAGAATTTAGAGAGGGGGAAAGAGAGGATGATATACAGACCGAAAGTTAGAGACAGAGATTGAAAGAAAGAGTAGGGGGAAAGTGAGGGGATGAGAGATTGTGAGGAAGAGAGGTGGAAAGAGAGTGGTCGATGAAGCGAATGAGGGAGAAGGGAGTGGAGGATATAGGGTGAGGGGAGAGAAGTGGCAGCGATAAAATAGGGAAGGGAGAGAAATTGAGTGCAGGGGTGGAAAGAGTGGAAAGGAGAGATTTGGGGGAGATAGGAAGGAGATAGTGAAGAAGAGAGAACGGGGGACAGAGATATTAAGAGAGTGGGGGAGAGAGACGGCGGCGGAGATTTGGGAAAGAGAGGGTGGGGTAGGAGAAATGTAGGTAAGGGGGAGTGAATGAAGTAGGAAAACAGACCGTCAGAGAGAAAAATAGTTGTACAAGCGAGTTGTATTGAAGAAAAAGAGAGATCGCGAGAGGTGGAGAGAGAGTAGGGGCTCTCTCTTTGATAAGGAAAGAGAAATAGTTAGAGAGGAAGGAAGGTGGAGAGATGTTGGAGGCCAATATAGAGGCAAGAAAAGGAAAAGAAACTCGTTATCTAGGTACTCTGAAGTATTTAGACCTTAACTTTCTTCATCATGGATAATGTTTTGACCTAACCATTAAAAAAAACCCTATTTCTTTAAATTGTTTTTCATATATTTGCAACGTTTATTTTTAAAAAAATATTTTTTTTTAAAATTGAATTTTTAAAATAATCTGAATGTTTAGTTATAATGAAAAGCCCGATAATCTCAATCTGTTTGAATAAGGTGTTGTAAATATCTGCTCGAAAATAACACCTCACGCGAATATTAGCCTGAGTAGTGACTAATGTGAACGGTTAAGAAAGCATCACACCAAAGAATAACGGCAAACTATTTTATTTTTAAATATATTTTGAAAATATAAAATTTTGAAATCTATAACAATAAACTTTTGTTACGAGTTTAGCTATGAGTTTTGTTACGAAGAATAACTTTTGTTACATCATTCCTCAAATCAACCCTTATGGCCTATATTAACGAATATTCTGTTGTTTTGCAATAATTTTAAACTTTGTAATTTCCAGTAATTATGATATATCGCTGAAACGTCCAGGCGCCGTATTGGATGTGCTAAAGGTACAGCTTGCAAATTAAATAAAAGAGAATACAAGTTGTCACTGGGTGATTTATAACTTCCAAAAATAAATGTTCCCGTAGAATTATCAGCGTTGAAAAGTCAATTAAATCGCATGACTAACTGAAGTAGCGGCTATGATTTATAACCCTTGCAAGTATGCCGCAATGAAATTACGCCGAAGCGGGTGTAGCCTGACAAATTGTAGATCGCGTATTTTTCACTCAATAAATTGAGTTATATAAAAAGGGAAAGAATTAGAAACGGAGCTTTGATTTATCACTCCAAGCTGAAATAATTTGATTATGCGGGGATGCGCTGCGCGCGTGCGTTGGATATAGCGGGAGCTCTTGCAGCGGGATTTCAGTGTGTGTCCAACTCTCATCAAAGAAGGTTCGATTGTTGCGAAGTTAGGACTTTGAAAAACGTGTGCTTTTTTACAAGGATAAGACTCAGTGGCGATACTCTTAAGGTTTGTGATTAGGAAATTCATTTATAAAGGACAAATGTATAAGTAAACTGTTTATAGTATTTACCAATTTATATTTATTTAGGTTATATTTTTGTTCATATCAAAATTTTAAAATTTCAATTTGCAACAGAAAATATTACTATACCTAAATTTAAAATAAAAAAACCACAATACTTACGTTAAAATAAAATAAAATAATTAATACTATCTTTTTTAGGTTATTTTAAAGAGGTTATGTCTGTTTTATTGCCCAAAACGTCTTTGAAGTAAAATTCAAAATGTTGATTAGTTGTATTAGACTTACAGTTTAAATTACAACAGGAAACAATTTTACATAATTAGAAGTATTTATATGCATTAATTTTTAGCCTTCGAGAGGACGCATAAAGTTTGAAACGGGAGAGGGCACTCGCGGAGGTTTATTTAGCACAAATACCTTTTAACATTTAAATGGTTTTGGATTTAAATTTTGGTGACTTCACAAATAAATACTTTATAAAAGCTCTGTAAATAAATTTAGACATCATTATTGTACACTTTTAATTTTTTAAACGTAATACTTCTAAAAATATTTTAAATTGTTAAAACGTGTAAGCAATGTATACTAGACCATTGTTTTCGTTATGGGGGAGATGTTTGAGAGTTATTTTTGTGTAACGAAGTAACTCAACGTCTAACCGTATAACATATATTATCATGATGATAGGCCCTACATATAAGAATATGAAATTAAACATAACATTTAGTGAAAATAAGGAATATTGTTATTAAAATATATAACCCGAAAAATTAGTGGATGAAAGTAAATATTGGCTTTATAACACAACAAGTTCTAGGAGAATCTTACAGTGTTTGTTGAAAAATTCATAATTGTTTATTTCTAAGCTTACTAGTCACCACTAGTGTAGCGTGAACATGGCCTACTTTCATGAGAATTATGTTTCGTTTTGTTGTTCTCCCTTGCCTTTCTGGTTCAGTATACCACAACATTTTTCGTTTTTTACTAAAAAAAGCTTCTTTTCCATTGCAAAATTGCACGGTAACAGCTTCATGGCGAATGTTAGCGGAATTTTCTCTATAAAGTCTAAATCTGATAAAATTTCATCACAATCATCTAAGAGCTGTCCAACAAAATTTCCGGTAGAAAGTCTTTAAAGAGTTTCTTCTTTTTCGACACCAAATAGCATTTCGCGAATTCTCTCCTCTTCATATGAAACAACAGTAAAATGTAAAACATAGATACTAAAAAGACATAGAACACTAAAATATTAATAACAGCAAAATCGGTAATATTTGACTCTACAAAGTCTTTTGAAATGTAAATAACTGCACGAGGAACTCCACACAAATATCTTAGACGAAAAGGCGCTTGCGGACGAATCCCACACAATCTGACCGCGATTGAGAAAGATTAAATTCACAATAATGCTACTTGAAAAAAAATAACAAAATTAGGTTGGGCCGTTTCCTAGAATGCAGGATGTGTAGTAACGAGCCGTAAATAAATATCTGACAACTGGAAAGACGTTTTCTCAACAAATAATCACACGAGCGGAGAAAAACTCCGCATGCGCCCACTCGAGGGTTAAGTACGGGAACATTTAGGACAAAATTTTTAACAATGATTCTTTCCTATATTTTATTTTAAGTGCAAGAAAAGATACTTCAAAATTATTTTAAAGTAAAAACCTACAATACCGAGAGGTGTAGGCGTTGCTTACAAAATATTTAAAAAATTATTTATTTTAAGTAGTTAAAACAATTTATATTTATATATTGCGAAAAATTGTTTTATAATATTAAAATGTAAAAACATTTAAATTTACAACACATCACATTTGTATACCTACTTTGACAAAACGAGACGATTTTCATACGAATACAATAAACTGTTTGGACTATTGTGTTTGTGTCAGAATAAATTTCAGAGTTAATTTCACGTAAACACCTTCAGATATGTAAAATTTAAAACCTGGTGGTCTATTGAATTGTTATTTCTTCATAATTTTAAATAAAAAAAGTATGACTTTAATGAGGGTCAAAGTAGAGCTTAAATTTAAGTCATTCCAGTATTTTTCATACCTCCAGGCCTTATTTTTTTTCTTAAGTCCTGCTTTTTCCTGTCTTGTTGGTTTTTCATTTTATGAGCGTTTCTGGTTTCAAGTCGTGATAGTTACAACCCACCGACTCAACCCTCCAGACCCCACAACACTCTAGCGTCTACAATAGTCATTTTTGTTCTAAAATATTCCCGCGACGTTTCTGATTTCCATTTTTTAAAGGGGTTTCAAATATAGACAGTATTTAGTTAAAAACATAAGTACTTATAACATTAAATGATAAAATTTTATCTATATTGTTATTGTAGATAGTTATACGAGACCGCTTATCTAACTAATAATAACTAATAAAGTGCTTCTATTTTAGGTTTTAAAGTTTTATCTATTATTATTTATATCTGAATGGAAATATTAATTTATCCAATTATAATATATAACATTCAAATATGTCAGAAGAAAATAGACACGTCTAGTGCGTTTTAATTCTTTAGTTTGTAGATTATAGCCAGTGCTAAGATACGATGAGTTTAAAGTGTCTTGGACATTCAGGATGTGAGTAACCTGCGTGCCGTGGAGGAAAGAAAGCTGCTTAAACCGTAAAAATAGAAACACAGTGTCATTTCTTGTAAACATTAAAGTATTTATAGCGTTTGCTGTTTTAGGGTATAGCGTTTGCCAAAAAACGATATAAAAATCGAAATAGTGACAAGTTATTTTATTATACTTTTATACTGGTGTTAAATCTATTAATTATATATATATATATATATATATATATATATATATATATATATATATATATATATATATATATATATATATATATTTATATACCATCATAAAAGTGTATAGGCGGGCAGCTCACCCCCCCTTTGGCAAGGTCGTCATTACCGGATCAACCTAATTTTAATCGAAAGTATATGCCTTAAACATTTTTTCGTACAAATTACGTCATCGGAACATATTTAAAATAACGAAAATTGTCATTTTCTATATTTTCTAAATTTAGTGAAATTTTAAGTTTAACTCGTCATATCTCGGCTGTTTTTTAATATATTAGTTTGAAATTTTGACTAGAACATCTTTTGCTAATGTACTAAATGATGGTATAGATTAGAAATAATAATATTCAACCACAACAAAATGGCGGATTTGTTTGTAATTTTCAGTAATTTATATGCACTTTTTTTTTAATTATAAAGTTTTGTTACAAACTTTAGAATTTTAATAATTTATAAATTGTACATTATTGCTGATAACCTAAAGTTAGTTTTTGGAAAGTTTTGCGTTTTTATATAATTTCATTAAAAAGTTGTAACGATTTATATTTTGTGCGCGCGTAAACGACAGAACCCGCCTGTCTGATACGGTCACAAAAGCAGAGCATTTTATAACATCTTTTTGGCTTACATTATTATTATATTAAAACATTAAATATATGTATTAATTAAAGAAATTTAAGTTGAATAAATCATGATAAAGTTAATGTTGTAATCTTTATTCATTTTATTTCCTAATACAATTTAATTGTATTTAAATTCTTGAAGCCAGTAATACGCACGCGGCATTCGCCGCTCTCGCTGACATGCACTAACAAGTTTGCTCTATGTATGAACAGTTAACGATTAAATCGCGAGAATTTGTAGTGTTATTATGCGTATGATATTAGGTCATTGTATAAAACACGGGCAACGTCTCTCTCATATATATATATGACAATGGTATTTGTTTGAATCATTAATTATATTTTATATAGGTTTAATATAATTTACCGTTTTTCCTTACTGATTCGAACAGCTGGATTCTGTCACTTACGCGCGCACAAAATATAAATCGTTACAACTATTTAACGAAATTATATAAAAACGCAAAACTTTCCAAAAATAACTTTAGGTTATCAGCAATAATGTGCAATTTATAAAGTATTACAATTCTAAAGTTTGTAACAGAAATTTTTAATTAAAAAAAAGTGCCCATAAATTACTAAAAATTCCAAACAAATCCGCCATTTTGTTGTGGTTGAATATTATTATTTCTAATTTATACCATCATTTAGTACATTATCAAAAGATGTTCCAGTCAAAATTTTAAACTAATATACCCAAAAATAGCCGAGTTAAACTTAAAATTTCACTAAATTTAGAAAATATAAAAAATGACAACTCTCGTTATTTGAAATATGTTCCGATGGGGTAGTTTGCGGTAACTTTGTACAGAAATATTCTCAAGTCATATACTTTCGATTAAAATTAATTTTATTCGGTAATGACGACCTTGCCATTTCGACGCTAAAATCGGGGGGAGCTGCACGCCTATACACTTTTATAATGGTATATATATATATATACTTGATAGATTTAACACCAGTATAAAAGTATAATAAAATAAGTTACATCTCAATAATTTAACTGATTTCAGCCACACCTGTAACTAAAACAGCAAACGCTATGAATACTTTAATGCTTACAAGAAAAAAACAGCGTGTTTCTATTTTTACGGTTTAAGCAGCGTTCTTTCCTCCACGGCACGCAGGTTACTCACATCCTGAATGTCCAAGACACTTTAAACTCATCGTATCTTGGCACTGGTTATAATCTACAGACTGAAGATTTAAAACGTGACAGACGTTTCTGTTTTCTTCTTAAATATTTCAATATTGTATATCATCATTTGATAAATTAATATTTCAATTCAGATATAAATAATAATAGATACAACTTTAAAACTTAAAATAGAAAATAGTATGAAATACGAGTAATAAATACAGCTATTGTAATGACACTTAAGTAATCCTATAATGTAATCAAATGTCCCAAACATTTGAACTAATCAAATGTGCAAAACCAATTGAATACAAAAATGTATTTAAAAATATTTAAACATAATCTCCAAGTATAGACTAAAATAAGAACCGTGTTCGGCAATCTTCGAGACAATCCGCTCATCTAAGACAATCTTTCGGGAATATTCTAATAATTCTATCTGTCGTCTTTTGGCGTTTTCAACCCCAAAATTGTCAGACCTTCTTTTCAGAGCTTTTAAAAACTCCGTCATGGGGAACGAACCTTGGTTTACTTTCTTCTTCGTATTTTATTCTAGCGCTTTTGTTGATTTCCAAACCATTTAACAAGGTAAAGATATATTGTGTCGACGTTGACCTTTTTCCCCGATTTCACTTTCAATATAGTATTTTATTCGTGTTTAAATAAGTAAATCCCTAGTAATGTAAACACTATACTTGTTTAACTTCTCGTTAAAACCGAAAAAGGCAAGTTAAATTAGAGTGAATAAAAACAAATTATTAATTCACTTAGGCTTGCATTTCTCACTCGTTGCTGTACTCTTTCCTTCTATGTGTGTCTAGTTTATCGCGATTTCCATTTGTCTGGCTACTTTCATGGTGTTCGCTGTTTTACTTTGTTTCATTACTTTCGTGCCTAATTTCGTTATCGATTCACTATTACACAGTCTCACGAACACCATGGAGTAGTAATTTTCTTACACAACGCCATGTTGTCTGTTTGAGTCTCCATTACTGAGAGATTTTCTGATGGCAAATATTTACATAAAGAACTTGTAAAACAGCCACATGTATGAATAAAACTAATAGGCCCTATGCATAGCTTTGAAATTATTCAAGTCGTATTATATTACAGGCTTATCTTCTTAGATATTCTATCTTGTTTTTCAAGGAAATCCGTTACAAAACGTAAGGACTAGTTTCATTAATGTCACCTGTTGAAATTTCTTTCTGAAAAATCCTTTTATTTTACCAACAAAATCGGCATTTATTGATTTAGAAACGTACTTTTTCGTATTTACATTTGCTGTTAATTTACGTGAATTTTCATTTCCTTTGAATATATCGGTATCACTAACTTTCTTACAAATATTACTGTAACTGCTCCCAAAAAATCTGTTCTCCTCCTCTCTAGGTGCCATGTATTTTATTACAAACGTGTCTAAATCTTTTAGTTTCTGTTTTCTAAAAATACAATTTGATCTAAATGTCACTATTTGTATGGCAAACCTATTGAGTTGTGGTTAATATTTTACACAAGGTTTATACGAGCGCCTGCCAAACGATCGTTAGGCTTACATTCCTACACGCCGGTCGTTATTCATGGCACAACGAATTATTCAATCGATTATTCAAATTGCATTGTTTGTTGGCATGAAAATCGTTTACATCGATTTGTGGTCCCCATAACGGCACAACTATCACTTAAACATAACGATTTATTGTTCCACACGTGGGTCATTACGGCATAATCACTTCTTTACGTGAGACCGAAAGTTATCTCTGTTACCATTTGTGAACTTTGGAATGAACTAAACGTTATAGGTAGATGCTGCTTTGGCTACTGTAATAGTTTGTTCTTACATCCCTTCATTTAAATCACTGTTCTAAAAACAATATTCTCACATTATCAATCGTCAATAATATATTATTAAAATTATTTCTTTCAGATTTCTCTGTTGAAATCTCTGAGAGTTTCGAGGACTGTGAGGCTTGTATCGAAGCAATGCTTTAAATCTCGAGTTGCTTAGCTAGGGCCTTAGAGTTTTTTGAAGGCGGGCGCTCAACGGGTAAATAAACGGATTCAAAAGTTACCCGGTGGTGGTAGCACTAGATCGTGTTTATAGTATCTTTATTTTATCGCAATGGATCCTAGATCCAAGATGCCTATGTCCATAGGATTACAAACAAGTGAAATATGATTGTATTAGGTGAACTATCTGAAACAATAATGTGTTCTACTTTGCTAGTGGTTCTATCTATTCCAAGCTACCGAACCCTTTCTTCCTTTTTGTTTGTTTTTAAAATTCAAACTTTGAATATCGCATAAAAATGGTCGAGCTTGAATCTCTAATATAATTCCTTCGCTATCAAGTTCATTTTTATTCGTCTTAAACAACAAAATACAGGTAAATTAGAAATATTCCTATCACACTGCAACCTGGAAAGATATTTTTGAGTTCCCTGTGTTCGCAATATAAGCAGCGTCAGTGGACGATATGCCATGTGACAGATTTTGAAGATGCTTTTCTCGAATGACGCTGGCGGGAAACACACTCTGTTTCCAACGCCCTCCCTCAACATGTGGAATATAAATGTAACGTATTTTCTCTCTAAGCGTTCAACTTCTTAAAACGGAAGTATGGCCCTAGCCTAGGAGAGAACCGGGAGAGCAAGATCTGAAACACATACTTCTAAGTAAGGCATTTTACATAAAAGCATTTTCTAGAATATCTTCAAACCAACCCC
>JBAIZL010000002.1:28250481-28270481 GCA_036971475.1 Prosapia bicincta
AATATATACAAACACCGATTTCCCCCACGCTTAATAAAACTTTATATGTGCGGTTAGCACTTGCCGCTTCTAGCAATTTAGCGTACTTTTTAGTCGTTTCTTATCTCAGAAAATTCTAAACTTTAATAGCACAGAGTGCCTGTAGAGTCTAATCAAGCGTGAAAGGACTTGTAAGCTTGTCAAGCCATGGCCTATAAATAAAGGGGGGTATAAATATTCCCCTTTTCAATATTTTTAGCTAAACTATACAGCACTGCGCTACAGGGATTCAAATATGTTTCGCCTCTATTTGACCGTTTCTTGGTCACTAAACAGTTTAATAGTTGCTACGTTCTCATGGTTTATGTGAAATCTATTTTTATGGTTTATTTGTCATATTCTTTATTTCTTCTTTAATACCAAAGGGAAATTTTGATTTCGATTGTTGAATTTGTTTTGGAATACTAAGATGTAGTGGACATAATGTAGGAGTTTGTTCTGAAAAAGCCGAAGAATGCCTAAATCATATGCTTTGCCCATCATAAAAGTCGTCTGGCATATACTAACTGACTTCAATATCTTGGTACATATTGTCATTTTACTGTATAATGTTAACTTTAAGTTTTTTTTTTCACTTCCATCTTAGTTCAGAGTTACATTCATGCATAGATATTTTGAATGATTTTATTAGCGATGCTAGTTTCAACTATCATCCGAACAGCGAAAGGGTTGCTACCTACGCGATCCTCTAATATCCCCCACTTAGTACCGAGTTAACGTTAAATGGTTACGCCATTTCTACTTACATTGTATACTTCCAACTATCTACGGGCATATAAATATCTCTCTACGGGGAGTAGGCCACCCATAGTTCTCTCTATGACACCTACCATAGAGGACAAGCGACACCATTTCATGACCATGTAAGGGTGCGACAGCATAACTTCCTTTTTTTTAATGCTCGTTATCCAGTTTGTTAATGTTATAGCGGAGCGCTAGTGGTCTCGTTCAAGAGGGAGTACAGTAAAGTTTTGTCTCGACACGTTTCAGTCGCCATCATGCGTTGGAATAGTGAGGAACGTGCCTTTACCGTTGAGGCCTACTTTTCAAGCGGATGTTCGGTTATTGCAACACAGCGCGCATTTCGGAATCGCTTTAATTTAGCTCCGTTTGCTCCCTTCCCAGACTGCAAATCAATTGTTACATGGGTCACTACATTCAGACAAACTGCAAGTGCGACAAAACGAAGAACTGGCGTCCCTCGGCCCTTTACATTACCTGAGAAAATTGAAGCAGTGAGAGCGTCAATGTTGCGATCACCATGGCGTTCTGCGCGCAAACACGCATCTGCCCTTGAACTATCCGATCGTTCCGTGAGAAGAATTCTTCGTGATGATCTTCATTTTCATCCTTATAAGATGGCGATAGTGCAGGAACTTTCAGAACGTGACTTCAATTCTCGGATGAACGCGTGTGAGCTTCATCTTGATGTCGTTCCCGAGGGTGCTATTGCTTTTTTATCGATGAAACCCATTTTCATTTGTGTGGGTCGGATAAAAGAAATTGCCAGCATAACACCTACTACGCTAACAAGAGTCATGACAAACGCCAGAAATCGGTTTACGCAATGTAAGGAGAATGAGGGACGTCACCTAACAGATTTGATCTTCAAAACAATGTAAATAAAACTCTAGACATGTACCCACATTATAAAAAATAAATAAATATTTTAAAATGAATAAAATAGTTTTTATTGAGTTTTCAAAAAAGGAAGTTATGATGCTGCATCCTGTACAACTAATTGGGGTCATACTTCCTATTTCCTTAATCAGGTTACCACCACACTTCTATCTCAGCTCTATTTATAATTTACCAATCCTCTCATATTCTCTTCAGAAAATACTTACTAATGATATTAGTGATTTTATTTGATACCTGCTTTTAAATATTCCTCTTTCTCTTCTTCTAATTATTCCAATAAATATTATTATTGTTTTATTGATAATAATATTTTTATTATTAATTATTATTAATTTGAAATATTATATTAAAAATTCCTCTATTAAATGTAGGAATATTACGAAGCCACTGGTTATTAAATAGTATTTTACAGATAGATAATATAATTTCCTTGAATTACAAAATAGTTTAGATGTGTACTGAAATTTCACATACACTGTGACACTATTATCTATTTAAAAAACATGATACAAGATGGCTACTATTATAAATTGAAAACCGAATTCTGTTTATACTTTCATACATTTGTATCTAGCTTCCAAGTTACTAAAAGCCTAGGTACTTTTATATTATTTCTTTACCATATTCTATTTTTATATTAGGACTATATTAAAAAGTGTATTTCATAAATGATATTTTTAAACGCGTAATAGTATTTCATTAATTTACAGCCTCCTTTAATAATACCAAAAGCTCATATAGTGTAATAATATTAGCCGTTTCAAAAAAATGATTTAACAAGACCACAGTAATCCTTCGAACACGAGTATAATATTTCTCTCATATAAGAAAAATATATAAAGCTGAATCAGATTTGAAATGGTATCGAGCGCCGGATTTAGTAGCCTCAGGCAAGACTTTTAAAGCAAAATCAACATATTCAATTGCCGCATAAAATTTCATGCATGGATATTATAAAAATAAACCACTCTTTAAAAACGTTTTGAGCAAAAGTTATAAAATATTGCATCGTGTCCCAGACACTCCCATATAGAAAAGATTTACTGCCGGGAGCTAATATAAAAACTGTGCCCGAACGACCAAACGCTGTTTAAATCAAGTTTTAACAACATTTTAAAATGTTGTAACATATTAAACCGTACAGTGTCCGTTGCCCAACTCGCGTCGGTTTTGTGTAATAGATTTATCTTTATAAAATGCTTTAGCAATTATTACGTTGGTTAGTGGTAGAATGCAAGTTGTTTAAAGATTCCTACGAACAGACCCAACCTAATTTAACCAATTATAGGTACATGTAGGTAAAAATACAATACACTTTCGTCGTAGTATTTTGATATGCTATCATAAACATTAACTAAACACACAAAATAAAATCCAATAAATATAGTAAGTTAATGATGTACATTTAAGGTACAAGGCAACCAATTAGTACTTTTGAAGATGGGTACTTTGTAAATAAAAAGTTCAAGGGTTATAGTAAATAAAACTAGGTTTTGTGAGCAATGGGTGTCATCTCTTATGTTTAGTTCATCCAATAACCCCACATGTTCAAGGGTTTTACTTTTTTTTCATGCTCATTCTTACGTACACCAACTGACTGTGAGGCCACACATGTTGGTGAGACTAGGAGAGAGTTGCATGTACGTATGAATGAACACGAAGAAAAATAATAAAAAGCTTGTTGTACCTCCTACGTCCGTCATATCGGATCACATCAGGGAGTTTATTCATAGTTTTGATTTAAAACATCCCTAGGTTTAGGACTATGAAAGTAATTGGCAACGATTTATTTTTTTAGATGATTCATATTGTTACAGAAGAATGCTATTAATAATTAGGAGAACAACAAAAAATTGGCAAACTTTTATACACTACTTATTAAAAAACTTAAACATACTTAGTCATGGTTAGGTTAGATGATTGTGATTTGGGAGGATGTTTTGTAATTTTAATTTGATTTATTTTTGTGTGTTAAAACTATAAATGTTATTTATTCCTGACTTAGAAGTCGCTGTACCTGTAGTGCTGGTTAGGGTTTTTTTATGTTTTTTATACAATTAAATATGCAAGACTTTGTAATAGTTATATTAATAATGTTCTGAAACAAATTTGTTTTACTGACGTTACTCATTTTAGTGGTCTATGTATTGTTTTGTAATTATAGTAATTTCATTGTGCTGTGTTCTTTTGTGAGCTGCGTTATCATTGTTGTTATTTTTAGTTGTGTACTTATTTGTTGTAGGCCTGAAGGCGATAAAGTACCCATTATTAAAACTTTGCTCTGAAACTATACAGTTGTACCTCACTCACAAGTCAACCGATTGTTATTAACAAATATTTTTATTAGTTTTCTAGTAGATTCATGTAAGAAATTTAATCAGGTAATGTTACATCTTTTTGTATGATTTAAACTAATATTACCGAACTGTCTTGAACGTTGTGTTTTTTTTAAACACAACTTTTAGGTTTTGCTAAAAGGTACTACTTATTTATAATTAAAATAATATCAATCGTTTCTTAAATAAACCGAAGCATTTTTAAGTATTGCTATGTTGAAGTTTCCTTACTTAAAATAATTATTTTGTTTTCAATTCTTAACCATATGTTAACTTCTAACTATAATAATCGTTGGGAAACAATTATTCTTCGTTGGCCAAATATGTATTCTATGAACTGAGAAATATAAGCATACAGTTGGATAATATAGATTAAAATAAACAAAATGTGTGTGTGTGTGTGTGGGTGAGTGTATAATTGTCATTTATAGATTTGTTAACTTTATTGTTTTCAACTCTATTTCACATTTATAATGACCTTACACCTTGCACAAACACTTTGACCTTGCACAAACACTTTGACCCTGCACAAACACTTTGACCCTGCACAAACACTTTGACCTTGCACAAACACTTTGACCCTGCACAAACACGTTGACCTTGCACAAACACTTTGACCCTGCACAAACACTTTGACCCTGCACAAACACTTTGACCTTGCACAAACACTTAGACCCTGCACAAACACTTTGACCCTGCACAAACACTTTGACCTTGCACAAACACTTTGACCTTGCACAAACACTTTGACCCTGCACAAACACTTTGACCTTGCACAAACACTTTGACCCTGCACAAACACTTTGACCCTGCACAAACACTTTGACCCTGCACAAACACTTTGACCCTGCACAAACACTTTGACCCTGCACAAACACTTTGACCCTGCACAAATCATACACGCCAGTTTCTTCACGTATAAGAGGCCCTAAATAATGGAAGGAAATATATAAAACTGATATCACTGGCGACAGAACTGGCGCGACGGCCGGAAGCCTGAATGTAGGTCAGTAGTAAATATTAGTTTTGTGAAGATATATTTAAAGAACTTTTATATTTTTCGAAACAATAAATACTTGATAAAGATCGATCGAGGAAAGCCATAAATTGTAACATGTCAGCGAGTCCGTTCCTAAATAAAACATTTATAGCTTTATGCCAATATAAAAGCAGCACGAGAATAACTCAACCAAGTTTAAACCCATCGTTAAAGATATATTAAAACTTTGTATTTCCCACAAATATTAACCGAGGTAAAAATATTTATTTTAGCTACTAGTAGAGTACTCGTCCTTCTAACGGGTTGACGAATATTATTATTGCTTTAATTTGTATTTGTATTTGGTTTGAGTTTAATTTACTAAAATAATATCCCTTTAAATATACCAAACTATAGTAGTTTTATGCACGGTGTTAAAAGAAAACTTTCAACAAATATGGAAACTTAAATTGGGTAGTTTTTTTTTATAATAGTAAAATCTGTTTAGTTATATTTGCCAGGGATTAGGAGCAAAATGTAAGTGTGAGTAGTACCTGTTAGTCCAGTCACTCATCATTTCTGAGGAAGATATAAAATGTCAGGTTGAGTTAACTGTACAAGTGAACTTAGGGGAAGTATAGTGGAAGTAACTCCGACTACCGTTCCCCTATATGCCAAGCTATGTGGGGCTTAACGTATCTATTTTCTTCAGCTGACTACATAATTCGACAAACGGGTTCATTTCTGCTTTTTTTAAAGAGATAAGTGAAGAATCGATTATTGACTACCTACTCTTTCGAATCTCTTGTTTCTCTAATCCTCACATCAGTAGGGTGATTATTGTTTTTTTTCTAACATCCAATTGATAGGATCTTGGCTTTTTCTTGTAAATTTTATTTTTTTAGCCTCAAAGTTTTTGGAACCAATAAGAAACTTTCATGTCAAACCAAGTTCTACTGCTTCTAAAGGGTTGTGAATATAAATAGGATTAAGGTAGGCATATATAATATCTTGATAGAGGAGATATAGGATAATGGCATCGTGTGCGCAGGGTCACTTGCCCGAATGATATCTACTCTCTGGTACCATAAAATAGTGTCTAGACTCGCTGTACCCCCCATAAAAAAATGTAGGTTAATGGTATCGTGTGCGCAGAGTCACATGCTCGAATGATATCTACTCTCTGGTGCCATAAAATAGTGTCTGGACTCGCTGTACCCCCCATAAAAAAATATAGGTTAATGGTATCGTGTGCGCAGGGTCACATGCTCGAATGATATCTACTCTCTGGTGCCATAAAATGGTGTCTCTACGCGCTGTACCACCATAAAAAAGAAATATAGGTTAATGGTATCGTGTGCGCAGAGTCACATGCTCGAATGATATATACTCTCTGGTGACATAAAATGGTGTCTACTCGCTGTACCCCCATAAAAAAGAAATATGGGTTAATGGTATCGTGTGCGCAGAGTCACATGCTCGAATGATATCTACTCTCTGGTGCCATAAAGAGGTGTCTCGACTCGCTGTACCTCCATAAAAAAGAAATATGGGTTAATGGTATCGTGTGCGCAGAGTCACATGCTCGAATGATATCTACTCTCTGGTGCCATAAAGAAGTGTCTCGACTCGCTGTACCCCCATGAAAAAGAAATATGGGTTAATGGTATCGTGTGCGCAAAGTCACATGCTCGAATGATATCTACTCTCTGGTGCCATAAAGAGGTGTCTCGACTCGCTGTACCCCCATAAAAAAGAAATATGGGTTAATGGAATCGTGTGCGCAGAGTCACATGCTCGAATGATATCTACTCTCTGGTGCCATAAAGAGGTGTCTCTACTCGCTGTACCCCCATAAAAAAGAAATATGGGTTAATGGTATCGTGTGCGCAGAGTCACATGCTCGAATGATATCTACTCTCTGGTGCCATAAAGAGGTGTCTCTACTCGCTGTACCCCATAAAAAAGAAATATAGGTTAATGGTATCGTGTGCGCAGAGTTACATGCTCGAATGATATCTACCCTCTGGTGCCATAAAATGGTGTCTCTACGCGGTGTACCCCCATAAAAAAAAATAAAGGTTAATGGTATCGTGTGCGCAGAGTCACATGCTCGAATGATATCTACTCTCTGGTGCCATAAAGAAGTGTCTCGACTCGCTGTACCCCCATAAAAAAGAAATATGGGTTAATGGTATCGTGTGCCCAAAGTCACATGCTCGAATGATATCTACTCTCTGGTGTCATAAAGAGGTGTCTCGACTCGCTGTACCCCCATAAAAAAGAAATATGGGTTAATGGAATCGTGTGCGCAGAGTCACATGCTCGAATGATATCTACTCTATGGTGCCATAAAGAGGTGTCTCTACTCGCTGCACCCCCATAGAAAAGAAATATAGGTTAATGGTATCGTGTGCGCAGAGTCACATGCTCGAATGATATCTACCCTCTGGTGCCATAAAATGGTGTCTCTACGCGCTGTACCCCCATAAAAAAAAATAAAGGTTAATGGTATCGTGTGCGCAGAGTCACATGCTCGAATGATATATACTCTCTGGTGCCATAAAATGGTGTCTATACGCGCTGTACCCCCATAAAAAAGAAATATAGGTTAATGGTATCGTGTGCGCAGAGTCACATGCTCGAATGATATATACTCTCTGGTGCCATAAAATGGTGTCTCTACTCGCTGTACCCCCATGAAAAAGAAATATGGGTTAATGGTATCGTGTGCGCAGAGTCACATGCTCGAATGATATCTACTCTCTGGTGCCATAAAGAGGGGTCTCGACTCGCTGTCCCCCCATGAAAAAGAAATATGGGTTAATGGTATCGTGTGCGCAGAGTCACATGCTCGAATGATATCTGCTCTCTGGTGCCATAAAGAGGTGTCTCGACTCGCTGTACCCCCATGAAAAAGAAATATGGGTTAATGGTATCGTGTGCGCAGAGTCACATGCTCGAATGATATCTACTCTCTGGTGCCATAAAGAGGTGTCTCGACTCGCTGTCCCCCCATGAAAAAGAAATATGGGTTAATGGTATCGTGTGCGCAGAGTCACATGCTCGAATGATATCTACTCTCTGGTGCCATAAAGAGGTGTCTCGACTCGCTGTCCCCCCATGAAAAAGAAATATGGGTTAATGGTATCGTGTGCGCAGAGTCACATACTCGAATGATATCTACTCTCTGGTGCCATAAAGAGGTGTCTCGACTCGCTGTCCCCCCATGAAAAAGAAATATGGGTTAATGGTATCGTGTGCGCAGAGTCACATACTCGAATGATATCTACTCTCTGGTGCCATAAAGAGGTGACTCGACTCGCTGTCCCCCCATGAAAAAGAAATATGGGTTAATGGTATCGTGTGCGCAGAGTCACATGCTCGAATGATATCTACTCTCTGGTGCCATAAAGAGGTGTCTCGACTCGTTGTACCCCCATGAAAAAGAAATTTGGGTTAATGGTATCGTGTGCGCAGAGTCACATGCTCGAATGATATCTACTCTCTGGTGCCATAAAGAGGTGTCTCGACTCGCTGTACCCCCATGAAAAAGAAATATGGGTTAATGGTATCGTGTGCGCAGAGTCATATGCTCGAATGATATCTACTCTGGTGCCATAAAGAGGTGTCTCGACTCGCTGTCCCCCCATGAAAAAGAAATATGGGTTAATGGTATCGTGTGCGCAGAGTCACATGCTCGAATGATATCTACTCTCTGGTACCATAAAGAGGTGTCTCGACTCGCTGTCCCCCCATGAAAAAGAAATATGGGTTAATGGTATCGTGTGCGCAGAGTCACATGCTCGAATGATGTCTACTCTCTGGTACCATAAAGAGGTGTCTCGACTCGCTGTCCCCATGAGAAGAGAAAGATAAGGACTGCAAGATAAAATTAGAGATAGATTAAGGATAGAGCATAGTGATCCCTTGGTATTACGAATGGAGGACCATTATGGCTTCTCGTGAGAGAAGTCGCAGGTGTCCGAAGAATAATCAGATTTTTATGACGAATATATATATATATATATATACTGTATATATACGAATCCGTGTGTATGTGTTTTATTTCAGAGCCTAGCTTTTTTTAGAGAATTACGTCTGTTTATAGTGAAAACAAATTTAAAAATGCCGTTGACCTAGGTCAGTGCTACGCATATAATAACGCCGAGTTGAGTGTGAAATCACACGGCCATGGTTAGTAGGAATCAGTGATGGTAATTAGTTGACTGTGCTGCTATCTGTGTTAATGACAAATAGTTACATCGTTAAGACTACGTGTTAATTATGCGCGCTCGTACCGTGACATATGTTATCAAAGATAATGCCTTGTGCTACTGTACACGACCGGCTAATTAGGTTCCATTAAATCATTTAGCACTAATGGTACTAATTCTGTGTAATATATTCACTTTAGTTTAACAGTATAAGGGTAACCATGACGACGGATATGCTTGTATTGTCTCTAGCGGATTACGCAACATGTGTAGCTCTTCGTCGCAGCCAGTAACAATATCCTCACAACAAGGTAGATATAATGTAATTGTGGTATAGTCTCGTTTAAGGGGCACGCCGCACCGCCCAGGCCTACAGTAAATACTTCAGTCTCTTATATACCTATACCACTAGTCTTGAAAAGAAACAAGTTTCCTGAGACATGAAAAAATACAAATAACACTAATAATTTGGGATATATGTAGCTTTTTGAATAAAAAATTTACAATACAAAACTAACAACATGGATTGTTAAAACTATCTAGAAAAAGAAAGAGCAAATAACTACATATGGTGGTCGGAATGATGTGGAGCGAAAAGGTTGAAAGAATAGAAGAAAAATGGCTGATAAGAAGAAATATCATTTGGAATACCACTTTAACGACTCCATATTCTTGTAACACTGATTTCGATGCTAAATGTGAAAATTATTTGTCTAGTGTTTGTGATCACGTTCCTCACAAACCCAAGCTCAGACTCCTAACCCCCGCCCAAGTGAATGGCATCGAGCCCGTGACAGTGGTATTAGTCCCACCACTCGTGGTACCTCTCTGTAATGAAAAGTTCACTGAAAGGTCTGGACTGCTGACCGGCTCGTTCTTGAGATGAAGCGACACTCCGACTACTGATGAAGAAGAAACTATGAACCCCTGAGTTTGATCTTTAACTACAAGTGAACCTTTCATACTAGAATAAAACTATTCACACCATTAATCAGCGTGTTTAATTCTGCGTTTATGTATCTAGCGAAAACAATTTTAGCACGTTTTTTGTTGAAGTTAGTTTAAGATATACAAAAAGGAAGGTTTTATCATTGAAGTTCAACTTCAAGACACATCTGCATTAAATCCACTGGTCCAATCGTTGTGAAATTTTCATACCATGTTACATGACTCATTACTAACCTAAAATGGAATCTTAAGACTTATCTCATTTATAAGGAACGTAGCTGTAGATTTATTATAGCAACTTTATCTCACGGCTCCTTTGTCCAATCGAACTGGTTTTAAAGATAAAATCTCAACATACTAGATTTATATTAACTGTTTATTTATGATTTTGAATTTATTGCGTTATTAAATATTTATTTGATACAGGGTTGCGCTGGAGCGTGGAATTGCCTCGGCCACCCGAAGTAAAAGTAGAATACAGTCTGGTGCCTACCAGACAGCACGTTAGCCCGCGCGGAGGTCCGCTCAAATCGACTAAATGTATAGTCTAATTTGAACGTAAGAAACATTTCCCATAAGCTGTTTTCATGAAAGCATTGGACCTCCAATTACAAGTTTAAAAATGTTTTTTGTTTTTTGTGGGATTTTTATTAATTTCGATATTTTGTTTATGTACATATATATATATATATATATATATATATATATATATATATATATATATATATGTATATATATATATATATATATATATACATGTATTTATTTATTTATATATATATATATATATATATATATATATATATATATACATGTATTTATTTATTTATATATATATATATATATATATATATATATATATATTAAATTAGTGATAAGTTTTCTTGTAATATAGTTAAAATTATTTTAAAAATTCAAAAACAAACATGTGTATTAAAACTATTCTTGTTTTTGAAATATATATAAGATATGTATTTACAACTCTAATAATCCTCATAATCAGAGAAGTCATCTTTTACTTCTATGATAGCATTATCATTTTCGGAATCGGAGACTTCTAAATTCATGATTATTGGTTCAACAAGTGGAATTTTGTCACAAAGACGGTATTTTCCCCAGTGGTGGAAGACCACTTTGCTAGCATGTCCAACACATTCTAGCATATCCAACATGGGAAATGTTTCTACAATTCAAATTTGCCTTTAAACAGAGTCAGTTCCAGTGGTTCCTCCTCGGGGGCTCACCGGTGCATTGGTAGGCTAGACTGTACTCTATTTTCACTTCCGGTGGCCGAGGCGATTCCACGCTGCAGCGTACATTACCCCTGTATAAAATAAAAATCAATAACGCAATGAATTCAAAATCATACATAAACAGTTTAAATAAATTTAGTATTGTGAGATTTTATCTTTATAACAAGCTAAAAACCAGTTCGATCGGACAAAGGAGCCGTGAGATAAAGTGGCTGTACTAAATCTACAGCAACGTCCCTAATAAATTTGATAAAATAATAAAATTCTATTTTTAGGTTATTATTGAGTCATATAATGTGATTTAAAAATTTCATAAAGAATGGAACAGTGGATTTAATGCAGTTATGTCCTAAAGTTGAATTTCAATAAAAAGCAGTGATAAACAAATACTTTTTTTCTTTTTAACTTGAGCTAAGTTTAACAAAAAACGTGCTAAAATTAATTCCGTTATATACATAAACGCAAAAGTAAACTCTCTAATTAATGGTATGAATAGTTTTATTCTAGCAAGAACGGTTCGCTTGTAGTTAAAGCTCAAACTCAGGGGTCCAAAATTTCCGCGTCGACACTACGGTTTCGACCGCTTCTTCAGAACTATTCGAGACCCGTTATACGGCGCCAGGGTAAGTGTAGGCAAGACAGGTAGCATTTGGGTTTTAACTTTTACTTTAAGTAATTAGTTTAACCTCTAGTTTTAGGCATTTGTGCTCTCTATGATGACGTCATTTGGTTTTTCTCCTGGAAAAAATCAACATTTTGTCATTTTCGCTTTAAAAGACATGCGTGAATATGAATTATTTACATTAGATTTTGCAAAATTAAAAACTTATGGAAAAAATGATCCGCTCTTCTAGAAACGGAGGAACCGCAGCTCGCTACCTGCTACTGGACGTTTGCCATGTTCTCCCAACTGATATCTCCAGAGCGTATAGCAATGGTAGGCCCACACTATCTGTGTGCAGAAGGAAACCAGTGTGCATATTTTGAAATTCTTTTGGTATGAGCACTTGTTATATTAGCGAAGAAGTATCAAATATAATTTTACTTAGGAACGAAAAATGAACGGATATGTCGAAGAAGAACACGTAACAAATAACGACATTATATGGATACCACTATTAAAGTAAATGCAGAGTGGTAAGACGTTTTAGAAAATCGCAACTGAAGAACTGTTGAAGAGAAATGAATGAGTTAAAATTTGCTCGAGATACAAGCCAATATTTTAAATACCCTAACTAAAACGGACAAGATACTGAGAACATTTTGCTTTAAGAAATGTATGCAATGAGTAGATTAAAACTGTTTGACTTAATTGCATACGTGTTTTTGATGTGTATATCACGAAAGTTGAACCTTCTCAGCGAATATTTAATTTACTTCAATGCGAATCATTTACCGTTGCTTCCTATGCAACTTTCGTTTAATATTTCCTTCTTTAAACGATTTCTCAGATTATTTTATTTTGTTCACATGACGTTAAAGGCAAGGCTTCCCCAATCTCAGGAAATAGGCCATTTACCCCATCTAGTCTTTTAACGACATTCTTCCCTTTGAGATTTATCCAGTTCGTTCTTCGATCAATATTTCTGAACAAAGGTATGGACCAATTTCCGTTCCCTATTCAAAGTGTCCTTATTTATCAGTCATCCTTCCTGGAATTTATAAGGTATTGCGTAGTATCAATAATACAATTTTCTTCTCTACATTTCCTTATTTTTCCATCTGTGTACACCCCTTCACTTATTTTGCTTCTTTTGTAGACATGTAATTCTATAAACTAAACTTTTATTTTGTAATGGTAGGTCCTCGGATATGGTTTACCAACCCTTCCCCCAGCCCTCTTTGAAGTCATTATCTAGCGGCTCCCTTCGTCTATGCGTCCAAAGCTCTAGCACCAGGAAAGGAATATAGTACGATTACACCAATCTGATCTATGGAAAATCAGAAAATAGAGAGAATAAACAGTAGCGTAAGTGTCGAGTAAAGAAATAGAATAAGACCCTGAAAAGGAAGAAACCCAGCTGGGTAAAAGAACTATGTAATAAACCTAACAGAACCTAACTGTCCACAACAAACATATGTTCTACATCACCAGGTTTCGCACGTAACACATAAAACTAAACAACGACTTGATCACGTGGTTTGTGCCATGTAAAACAGGTGATGTCTGGCGACGTAGGGTGCAGAGCGCTTCCTCTCAGCGCGCCTGCGCACGTTCCAAGTTCTCCACGTTACTTACTGCAAGGGACGGTCAGTCGGTGTCAGTCTAGCGGGTAGTCGTTACCGCCGGGGAGGTTTCAAGACAGAGTATATCGCGAGTTCATCGTTGGAAATATATATGCGTATATGAGTCAGTGAGATTTTGTGTTGTGAAACCGAATTTTAAAAAGTTTAAAATTTTATTTGGATAGTGCGTTTTACAATTTAAACAATAACAATTTAGTCAAAAAAAACTAAACTATAATATATTGACAACAAACATACAAACAAATACTCTGCCGTAAGTAATACAACTAAATACAAAAATAACAATAGGAATCTAATTTTACACAAATTGTGTTTTTACATAGCGTCAACATATTGTAAATACTTCATTAGCATGGATATTTTTTTGTAATTTTAATTAGCTCTCACTAGATGGTAAATTTATAAAACTGAAAAAAATCCGTTTTTGTTTAACGTTGAATATTTCTTTGAAACTGTTTGAAACCCATGTAAACAATGCAGCGACAAATATAGGGCCTGGGAGCTAGAATAATATATGAATTTGAGCAAAATCTATTTTATAAAAATACATATTAATATTTTAACAGTTTTGTTTACATTTATGAAAGCCTACATTACAGAAATTGTAAGAAAGAAATGATGTGAATTAAGTTTTATCTCAGTTTGGATTTGTTTGTTGTTTTTCTACAACTATCCATAGGCCAACTATCACCTTTGCATAACATATAAGAAACAGTGAACATAATGCACAGAAACATGAGATTTAAAATATTCAACAACCATTACGTTTACAACCAATGTTGGCTACATTTTACAGAATATACAAAGATTTTGAGCATAGTCTTGATTCATAATTTGTTTCATATTGCAATACAAATATGAGATATGGTTATTATTAATAATATGTAATTCAATTACCGTTAAACATTAAAATTTTTATTAAATTAAGTTTTCCATATCGTCAAAGAATTTTTGAATATAGTTTAAATTTTTTCCTTCAGGTTGGTATTTAGTAATTTTTCTTGTCGTTTTAATAAAGTTTCACTAGAATTTAATTTAAAAGTTTGTATTTCTCACTTACCTCTAGTAGAGTTTTTAAAATCAGTTATTTTAAAAACCTGTTAAGAATATCAATATAAGTGTGTCAACTGTCAGAATGTTAAATACAATTAAGCGAAATTGGTTCTAGAAATATACATGTTCCTTCTCTCTTCGGCTAATTTCAAGGCTTCTTAACTGTTCCTGAAAATGTAGGAAACAAACTTAATATATAGTATTCAAGGATACAAAAAAGTAAATATTATTAATAAAATATCAGAACTGTTAGTGTTTGCTATTTTAATAGAAATACGAGTGTTAGAAATAGGCAGGTTAATATGAAGGCAATATGTTACCAAATACTGGCATTAAATATCGAAATCTTGTTGCTGTTCATGACGAGCTGGTTGTTAATTATTTATTACACTTTGATATTACTTGCGACCAGAATTTTTGTTAACTATGAGTTGTTAAACAAGTGTAAGTTAAAAGTTTAACAACTTATAGTTAACAAAACGTCTGGTCGCAAGTAATATCAAAGTGTAACTTGTATTAAATTATAGCTATGTTATAATATATCAAATTATCTTTCTGGTTATCATCTTCTTATAAACAAAAAATAATACGTAAAATTATCACATAATAAATATTATAAAATTTAACTATTTATCCGGAATCCATTTTGATAGGTTTATAAAAAGAACAAGTGAATAAGTTGCCGTACAGTCAAGACAGCAGTGACGAAATTCTGTAAAATCAAAGTTTCTTTAGATTTAGTAGTAAATTAGCACAATGTGTTATATATATGTACTTTTGGTTTTTTATCTTATGTTGTTTACTTTGAAAATGATGACTGAGTGAAAAATTAAATTTATCAATTTCTAATAGTTTGGCAGTACTCCTCGTTATTTCATAATGTGAAACATTATGAAATAAGATTACAAAAATGGTGTTACCTGTTGTAACAAAACTAGACCAGTTCGTCACATCTCCATTTAAATCAGAATGTACGTGTTTACCTCTCGTTGAATATTAACGTTAGTGAAATTATTACTATTATTTTATAACCTATCCTAACTGGAATCTTTGTGTCTATATTGTAATACAGCTATATATAGATTTAGTGAAATATAGGTTATGTTTACTTTAGAAACGTCCACTATATATAGCTTCGTGCGTCTTGGAACATTAAGGTTATTTTTCAAATTTTAAGCGGTGAAATTATAACAATATTTCCATAACCGTCAGGCTCATCATATGCAATTAGAGTATTATGTATTACCTAGCAGTGACAAAACATTTGCAGACGGGTTTTGGAGTTTCTCCATATATAACAGTAATAGTATTACGAGACTGTGTTTGTTCTTCTGATAAACGGAAGATCTAAAAAACGCTCAACAAAGATAATTTAAAAAAAAAACAGATAAAACAGAAATACGTCATATTAAATTTGTGTAATAACCAGTATTTATATTTTCCAACACTTCAAATCCCTCGTACTTTTCTAGAATGTATATACGTGAGAAATAAATGTGAAACGGAATATGTTTATTACTATTTGATCAAGTATCAAGGGCAGATAATATAAATTTATTGCTACATTTTTTTGAGTATATATAATGTATTAAGAAAATATCTTTCTGATGATTCAAATGCCCTGAATAACTGTAGAGCGAAATCGCCTTTTGCAATAAAATATTCAAATGTTTAG
The DNA here is from genome assembly GCA_036971475.1 of Prosapia bicincta. Lineage (NCBI taxonomy): Eukaryota > Metazoa > Arthropoda > Insecta > Hemiptera > Cercopidae > Prosapia > Prosapia bicincta. The sequence goes on from JBAIZL010000002.1 coordinate 28,266,870, forward strand.
GGAAAAGATTTTAACACAGTAAGAAAGGTTCGCTACAAACTTGCTTGGACAATCCTTACAACAAAAGTTTTTCAATAAATCCGTTTGCATCGAGTCGAACAAAATAGCCTTTTCACTGGAAGCTAAACTTAGCAGTTTTAGGTAATTGGTAATCAACTAATAGATTTTTACGTTAATAATAATTAACAAATTACAATTAACAACTCAACGGCTAATTGGATTTCTTGGTCAGTTTAATTATAATACCCACGTACGATGTTCTAAATTAATTATGAGTTTAATCAATTGCCATTGGCCTAGCTTATTCTACAGCCCCTAACTGGGCGTCTAAACCATTATAACTCTTTAAAGTGTAGACAGATAGAAAAACTGAATTTACTGGTTTGGAATAATTAAAAAAAAAATCTTTAAGGGGTTTTTTCACTACAGCAGTAGTTTCTCGATTGACAATATGCTGAGATAGTTTATCTTAAAATGTGAGCCTTGACTAACCAAAATTCTGACTTATCCAACGTAAACAAACGTTGTGTACACGTTTTGGCTAGACTTGAAATAAATACGTAAGTATACTTTTTAAATAATACATATCTTGTTCATGATGTATTTTTATTTCACGCCATGTTTCATATGATAATAAATTCGCTGACTTTTTTCAAAACTTTGAATACGTTTTCATTAATACCACCACCTTACCATACGTTCCCCGTTCAGTTTTTGACAAGGTCCATGTTAAGCGAACTCTCGACTATCCGAAGTAATTTCGGTACACATTAGCTCGGATATTAGAGGTTGTACTATATTAAATACAACTACATTACTTCATTACATTTCATACTACATTACTTACAATACATTTTATACTATATAACATATGTTGCTACAATAAATTTTCTACCTAATTAAATTTTACTCCATATTACCTACATTACATTTTATGCCACATTACTAATATTACATTTTATACTACATTATCTACATACAACTTTAAATTTCATACTACATTACTATAAGAATTTGTATACGGTTTTACCACTGTTAAATACTTCCCCTGAATTGCTACATTACATTATATACTACAGTAAAAAAAGGAAATTTTCTGAAATAAAATTTTTTTATAATTGACGTTGTTAATGAGTGACTCTTTCTATAGAAGGAAGTACATGAATATACATACAGTTTAAAAAATGGTGTCGAGATAGCAGTCTCCCGACTGCTGTTGTGCAGGAACCTATATCTTAAGGGCTTATCCAAGCAGTTCCCGATTTCCGTGATACTGTTAGTAGAGTTATATTATTTTGTACAAGTAAATCTATCGCAACCGGGTGCTTTGTAGGTATATTGTAATGTACGTGAATATCAATGTGGAAATTTATTGAAATATTATATTATTTCTTATCAGTCACTACACTCAGGTTGTGCTTCACACTTTGCTAATTAAGTAGCATATATGGATTCCGGCGACTGGATTCCCCGCTTCTCGTTTCGAATTCATGTTTGAGTGACATTTGTGAAAAATGACATTTATAAATACATACATTTTACACACAGAAAAATACACGCACGCACACACACACAAACACAGACATACTCACAGACACACACACACACACACGTGCGCGCGAGCGCACACACACACACACACACATTATTATTAAATATTGATGACACCTTCTATCAGAATACTTTCTTTTATTTTAATTTACCAATTATAATTTATTTTTTTGTAGAACTCTTCGACGACAAAACGAAGATTCTAATTAACATATATTTGTTTTATTAGTTTTCTATATCTGTTTTTTTTATACCTTTTGGGTATTAGTCCTGTAGCATAAATTTAAAAAGTAATAAACTTCTATTTCATTTCCGTGATTTGTTTATTTTTATTTATTGCCTACACACCCTACGATTAGGACCTTCTATACCCCGGTCTCAAGTGTAACTTTCTTCGTACGTTTATATTTACATCAGTATAGTTTGGTATAGTTCAAAATACAGTAAACTCCCGATTATCCGTGAGCGGTTTAACCGGTTTGCGGATTATCCGAGGTCTGCCATTGTTTTACAAATATCCAATTTTTATTCCTATCAGATTCATGTGTTTAAATTTCCAAACGGTGAATTACGACGTAAATACATATAAGGCTTAATAGAAGTTAAGATGAAGGGAATAGATATGTGAATATGTACGTACTAATTTTTACATTGAAAGGGCAGCATCCCGACGCGGGCCAGCGTAATAAAAGAGGCGAGCAGACTACTGTATATAAGAAACAATGACAAAATGCTTGGACGCCCGAAAACCTGTGTATCATAAGATTGTAAACAAATGTCAGCTAATCTCGGCTATAAATAGTCTAGGACGTGACATATGCATTATCCATGTCTGTCATATACAATATCGATCTTTATGGCTTTGTGACACAAGTAGACACTGTGCGACAAAATGGTTCTCAAGAAACTTAGATCGCACATTAAACCTAAATCAATGCTTACAAAAAAAACAGACGAAAGTGACAGATTTTTTTTGTTAAAAAGTGAAGTTATTATGTGTAAAGGAAATTACATATGTACATACATACTTACTTTTGACACATACTTATGTACGTAAATAGTTAGACATATAAATGTACATGTTACAATCCGTCAAATACATCGACATTTTAAATTATTTTCTGTATTTATTTTGTCCTCTGAAGATTATTTGTGAATTGCATTAACCGGGGTCATTATTTGTATAACTTTGGTATAATAATCGATTATCGATCGTTTTGCGTATTCTTTGTTCATAGCAGATTATCCGGGGAATTCGTTATCCGGCGTTACCGGGCCACCCTATTCCACGGATAATCGGGAGTTTACTGTACTTAAATTCTAGTGGCATGTGTTAAGGTAACTGGTCACGTCTTTACAATTTAACATAAAACGAGCGAAAAAACTTTTAAAGAAAAAAATAGAATTGTGGATTCTATCCAGATAATTGCTTTAATTTGTAAAATATCCCAGCTTATTTATAATTAGAAATGATTTACTGTATTATTATCCTTTTGGGGGATATTCTAACTACCTCGCGCTCCCCACTGGATACGTAGATACGGTCTTGTCATGTAGTTTACTAATTAGAAGATACTAGCTTACTATTAGGATGAAAATCCTTCATTAGTTTTTTATGTAAAATTGAGAAACAAAGAACTAGAGGTTGATAGTTTGCCAATAATGTTTTTTTTTATACGGTAAACTCTTTCACCGTGCTGCACTCTACCTACAATATAGGAACTAAATACTACAAACACTTATACAATAAGTACATAACGTTTCGGTAATGCGGCTTAGAGAGAAATTTGATGCATATATGCGGGAGAACGGGAAACAGAAATAGTTTAACGTATAAGGCAAAGCCCAGTGTGGAAGTTTGCGAAATAGGATTCAAAAGCTTGTAATTGGATTAAGTGCCCTAAGTACGGAGTAAATGGTAAGCTGCTGTAAACTCGGCACAGTAACTTTCCGAGAGTTAGCTGCAGACATCCGTTCACTTTATGTAACAAATATACAATTGTTTTAGTTCATAGAACAATCAGAAATGCGTTTAGACTGTTTCCCGGACGTTGGAAATTC
>JBAIZL010000002.1:28275481-28672981 GCA_036971475.1 Prosapia bicincta
AATATTTTATTAGGTAATTATTTTCCTGAAGATGCTGATACTATTTTATCGGCGAAAAGCTTTGATTAAATATATTCATTAAAAGTATTCTTGTTTTTGAAATGTTTTAAATTTATGAATTATATATATATATATATATATATATATATATATATATATATATATATATATATATTAGTGTTAATGCAAACAGGTATGTATGTACCTCTTAATGAAGAGGTAGTTGAAATTAGGTAGGAATAATCGCGGACTATCATGAAAATTAGGTAGGAAAGGCAAGTGATTATGTAATCATCCCTGACACTAGGAATGTAGGTAAACTAGGTTACCGAACCTACTGCACCTGATTCTACACTAAACTGCAAAGATGAGAGATTTGAATTAGCCTCTTGTTTTTAATTTGAAATGTAGATTAAAAATTGTTTATATTTTTGAATAGATATTTTATTTTGAGCCCTGAAAATTTATTCTTTTTATTTGTTTCCGTCATGAGCAAGTAAACTCGACAAACCCCGTGAGATAATTTGAGTGACACAGTGGAGGGCGGTTCCCCACTTGGGCTTTGTTACATCAATTGCTTTTTCTACTTCCCCTGTCAATCATGTCGTCAATTATGTATTCTTTGCATTTTAAAACGCTAAATTAATTAAATTACAGCTAAGATTAAAACCACACCCACGCAGAAAGTAATGTCTAAATTTACATTTCTTTAAATTAAGTTGTTCAAACGTAAACACACCTTACCATCAGATGTCACCCCTATTAATGTATTTTTTTATGAACGTCAACTTGTCACGTTATTTTATCTACAAAACGGTTGTTGTTAATTACAATTTTAGAAAAAACGCCAATTTGAAACAAAAATAACAAATGCCTTTAGGAACGACAGGGTCAAGGAATTTTATGTCGGTATTATGGGTAAGACTTCAATCGGTCACATTTACTTCAGGTTTAACCTATATACTCATTTCCATAGGCTGATTTGATGTGGAGGTTAGAAAAATTAGTATAAGTTATTCCCAACGTAAATATAAACGGGGATTTTTTGGTTCATGACCATGTTCTATTTCTGCCAGACCAAACAACCTCCTCATCAAACCATTAGCATAGGTTTGAACTCAAATTTAACTACTTATAATTTTATCACTTGAGCCTAATTTAGTTACAGTGAAAACGTTTGTTGCGACGCATTTAAAAACCTATTAGGTGGACATAAACATACGAATTTGCGTCAGTATATTTTCCGTCATATTAACTGTGTTAGTATAATTTCCTTCAAGTTAAGCTATGAATTACACAAAACTTAATTAAATGGTAACATTTGAATTCATACGCGTATATCAGCTGATTGTGTGTTACACGTTAGCTTGTCAAATAATTGCTTAACACGTAGGTTATTGTTACATTATTTATTGACCATTATTAAAGAAAAATGTTATTATTAAATCGTTTAAATCAATAAAAATAAATGATTTCAACTTTGATAAATCTCAATAAAAATAGTTCAATATAACGATAATAATCAATTATGTATTTCAATTCAAATTTTTAAAATGAAAACGTTATCAATTGTCTTTGATACTTTTTAAGAACTGATTTCAATTGAGTTTATTTTACAAAATTGTTTTCAGTAAACCTCTAATAAGTGTTTTTTTTTTTAATAATAGAATGTAAAAATATTAGGATTGTATAAATTCATATTTTCGGCATTTATCGAAAATTTTGGCAAACTTATTGGCTCTAATTTTTTATTTGTACTTCAAATTTTGTGTTAAATGTAGAACGTCTGTATTATTTTTTCTTATGTTTACGTATTTTCTCATTACGTAAAATTAAATGTTTATCTTAATTAAAAAATGTCTGTAGACGTGACTACAAAAGTTTTCACTTCTGTCGTCACTCCCTTGAGCGCCACAACATAACTTCTTGCTTATTGGTCTGTGGAGAGGCTGAATTTTAAAAAAAAACTTACTCTTTTCTTGCGTCCCTATACCCATGCATATTTTCATTAAAACGTATAAACTTTGGTATGCGAATATATTTAACGAATATTTAAAATTTAAAATACTGAACTTTTAAAATATCTCATAACTTAACGTTAAGTGACGTCCCAAACAAAATTTATTGTTTAAGACATTTAAAAACTTTGTTTATATTGTATAATATAAATGTATAGAGACGTGTAAAAAAATAAAACAGTTATTTACTAGCTAACGTTTGCTTTAATACAATCGTTATTCCCCAACGTTACAAAATTTTAAAGTTACAAGTTTAATGAACGTGTTTGACATTTGGACGTAGAAAAATACTACAAAATGTATCAGGTTTGCTAGCCAGCAAAGAGTTTCGTGATCCACTACTCTAAGCCCTAACATCTTAATTAGATATATACTGTCACTTGAGAGTTACCCAACGTTATAATTTGCAGTGGTATCTGTCGCCGATAGATCGCGTTTGTGTACCTGCCGATGATTATAATTTACTATACATCTAATTTAGTGCTGTATATTATAGAGCGTTGTCTAGCGGTTATTTTGAAAGGTCTTGGTTTACAGCTAACCGTTATTCTGATCAATATAACCGTTCTTTTGATCAATAAAGCCGTTATTCTGCTCAATATAACCGTTCTTTTGATCAATAAAGCCGTTATTCTGCTCAATATAACAGTAATTAAGTTGAACTATAGGGTTCATTATATAAAAACAAACTGAATTTCCTTTACACCACAGCCCATATTTAAAGCAGTCATAAATTGTAAAATGAGTTTTACACTAGATAAATATCGGAAATACAAATGTAAAAAAAAACAATGTTAGAGCTTACAAAGACTAGACGAAATCCAAGTTTTTAGTTTCTACATATGTTACTTGAAAATACATTCTAAACAAATAAAACATTATTAGAAAGTTTCAGTTAAGTCACACACAAACTTAAAATTTTAAATTTAATGTAGCATGTTTCGACATTCAAACAACACCGTTTTCAGGAGTTAAATTTAACGACATTTAACAAAATGTAATTATTTTTATGTATAATAACTATATTTTACATGACATAATATGTAAAAGTAATACGTTTTGCAAAATAATTTACAAGAAACATATAAACGACAACAAAAACTCACAACTCAAAAAGAATTTCACGATAAGAATACAAAACACGATACACACATATACCAAAATTGACAAAAATCTAGAATCTCTACAATTAATCATAAAAACCATTAACAAAACGCATCGACAAATTTCGAGATATGGAAACTCTACAGAAACCAACCACAACAAAACAAACACTAAACGATAAAACACATTTACAATTGAACCCTATATTCGAACACAATAAAAACTACTGTCCGAACTACATCACAGAGCTACGAAACACAGATTCCCAACATAACACACCTGAGCAGACAGTATTCTCCGTACCATTGGATCATATTCAAAGGGACCTTTATATATATACATTATAAAATCTAGCGTAATTCAATAAAATTACAAATTGTCAAACTAGACGTGTAGTTTGTCACAACATTTCCAGATTGTTACTATTTTTTATTGCAATGAAACTATTTGATGACGATGACGATGATGATGATGATCAAGAATTAGAAAGAACAATAAACATATATTTGAAATTAAGGTGTAAAACCCAGATATTATTTCAAAGTTCTTCGTGGCGTTTTAACTTATTTAAAAAAACTTCACTATCTTTATTTTTTATACTTACAACGAAACGCCGGGTCAATTGTTTTCCTAAACCGTTGTATCCTACTATTAGCTAAGGCAGACTGGCTGTCTGTTTAATAGCTCTAATATTATTATTACCAAAACTCGGAGGGACCTTATCGGTGTAGAGCACTTAGCTGTAGCCTTTGTACTCTCTTCCCATCCCCACCACAGGACTAGCTTAGTGGATACCTTTCTCTTTGCAGAAATCAAGTACCCACCTGATGCTAGATCTTCTGATATCCTCTGGTGTACATACCTGCCAGCCAAACCACTTTCTCCTTGCAGCTCCCAAAGCAGGACACTCACAGAGTACGTGGATTGGGCTTTCCTCTTGGTCCTCGTCGCATGTCTTGCATACAGGGGACCTAGATTTTCCAATTTTGTATTGGAACCCCCTCAGATTCCCATGGCCTGTAACCAGCTCTACAGTAGCTCTGAGTTGATGTCTACTTAAGGAGAGTAGTTCTTTGCCCCACACATCTCCTGAGTAACCCCACAGTACCTTGGATTTGTTACACCCCAAGGTTACATTCCATTCTTCCCTGCACAACCTGTCTATATGTGCCATGATCCTCTTGCGCCCCTCCCTAGGCGGCATGCCCACTGCCCTCAGCAACGGTCCAAGGGTTATACACCCTTGTTTTGCTAAGGCGTCAGCTCTCTCATTCCCTATCCAGCCAGAATGTCCTGGAATCCAGGTTGGTTTGAGTGAATTATGCTTACTCAGCTCTGCTAAAGAAGCCATAGTCTCAGCCACCAACCTAGAGCTGGTACTAGCCTTACCTAAAGCCTTCAGAGCTGCCTGACTGTCCGAGGAAATCCAGATGGTCTTGCCCCTCCTGCCAGACCCTATTATTTTCTCAGCACATAGTTTGATCGCGAGCACCTCCCCCTGGAAGACAGAGTTGTAGTCCTCCAGGCGATGACAAAATCTGTCTTGGTGTCTCGGTCCACTAAATCCTGCTCCCACTCCTTCCTTCATCTTGGACCCATCGGTGAACCAGATTTCACCATGTCTGGGTCTATACTCCGCCCATGCCTCTCTTGCAGGAATAAGGATTTTGTAGTTTCCTTTTTCCCTTTTAAGAGACAGTATCTTATCCTGAGGTTCTATCCAGAGCTCCTTCAGTGAATCCCCAAATAGCTGTTTATGAAGTTTGCTACTTGTCTTCCACTGCCCAGTACAGCTTAGCCGGTATGCAGTTTTCATTGCCTCCATCCTAATTTGAAGACTCAAGGATGGAAAACCCAACATAACCCTCATGACCGCACATGGTGTGCTTCTCCTTGTAGCAGTTATGCCTCTAAGGAAGAGCCCCTGCGCGCGGTCCAGCATTCTTTTACTTGTTTCTTTCTGTGCCCTATCCCACCAGACGATAGAGGCAAAGACCAACCTCGGCACCACAATGGCGGAATAAATCCAGTTCATTTGACGTGGACCCAAACCCCATCTCGTTCCTATTGCTCCTCTGCATTGCCAGAACGTAGCCATGGCTTTTTTGCACTTATCCTCCAAATGCTCACGCCGGAGTAGCTTCCTATCCAGAATAACTCCCAGATACTTAGCACTCTCAACGTAGCTTATTTTAGTATTACCAACTTCCATCATCTCCAGCGATTTAGTTTTATATCGCCTAGTGAAGATGAGTGCCACAGATTTCTCTCCTTGAATGCATAGCGCATTCTCCCTGCACCATGCTTCTGTTACCTTGAGTGCCTCTTGAAGCAGGTCTTTGAGGACCTCTTCAAATGGTCCCCTAACAAGGATAGCTATGTCATCCGCATATCCTACCACCTTGACACCCATTCCACTGAGTGTCCTTAGTAGGCCGTCCACGACAAGGCTCCACAGCAAAGGGGATAACACTCCACCCTGCGGGCAGCCCTCCGAGACCATCCCATTTATCGTGCACCCCATCCAGGATGCAGTGCTTATCCGGTTTTACAAGGAACTCATAATCCAATTTATAATTCCATCAGAAATCCCATGATCCATAGCTGCTCTCTTGATGGCCAGTCTAGAGGTACTATTAAAAGCCCCCTCCACATAGCTCTAATAAAGAGAGTTTACAATAAAATTCTAGTTTATATTTACAAAAAGTTTATTTTAAAAAACAATTTTAAATAGTAAAAGCATTACAATTTAAATCACAATTTGCTTTTTACTTGTACAAGTTTATTCTTCACAAATTAAACTACATAAGTTTACATCTTAAAAAAATTATTCGGACAAAGCTATGCTTAATGCATGCCGGTATCCCATATTTACTGATTTGATCGAAACCAAAAAATATCAAAACAATTAAACTTAAAACATACCTTGGCAATCACGTAACTAACGTGGCTTTGTTAGAACATAAAACCCGAGTTTAATTGTAGAAATTATTTAAATTTAAAAAAACAATAAACGAAATGTAACAAAGCCACCAGTAATATATCCTTTTGTAATAAATTTAGAAAATTACACTATTCAAAAGTTTAATACAAATTTTGACGAATGCAAGCCCATCTGGATTCTAACACTTACGTGCGACGAGAGAGAATGACTACACTTCTTCCCACGAAATCGTAACACATGATTAGAAAATATCCCCACCCTTGTGCATTCAGAAACTTACTATGAACTTCCTACTAGCGGTGTCGATGAGATATTAAAAAAAAAACAAAGATATCTTCTAAATAAAGCAGTGTTTACATTAAACTAAACAAGTTCCCAGACAATAAAATATTAGAATTGTGTATAGGCCATGTTCAAGGACCTCTGTTAGATAAATTCTTATATGCGTTAGATCATAAAATACATTTAGATGGATTTCATGAAGATTTATTGAAAAGTTGTGTACCAGTAAATTTAAAGGAAAATATAAAACAGAAATAGTAATGTTACGTATGATCAATGTCAACTTACTCGCCTAAATTGTAATGTGTTATTAGAAACTGGTTCTTCAATAACTTAATAAATGAGGAATTTTATAGAGAACTGTTAAAACAAAATTAGTAGAAAAATATGTCAACATATTACATACAGTATCTGCAGCTAATCATTCTGAGATTCTATTAAAAGGAAATTGTATTCTAAAAATTAAAGTACAAACATAAATTAAAAAGACAAAAAATAAATTCGTCTCCATTTCCATTTCATGAGTACATTTTTCAATATCCTTTGACTATCCTCAGACTCTGATTTGTTCTGACTCGAGCACTTATTACTTATGTAATTACAAATAACAGTCCTTTTTGAAATTGCAAAACTGGGTAGCCTAGAAAATGGCTAATTATGAAACTAATTATTACATACACAAGATTTCATAATTTATAATATCAAATTTTACAAACGAATAGATACATAGTTTAAAATCTTTCTACATCTTGGCTTCTAAATGTAAAAACAACAATAATGCCTTTAATTAAATAGTCTATAGCTAAAACAATGTGCATTTTCAATATTAATTAACCTTAAAAAAGTTGTTATTAATCTACAAGAGTATTCTATAGATTTGTAGGTTAATGGTATTTGAAAATTTGTAAAAATTGAAAATTACCTCTCCCTTCGTAAATTAAATAGCTATTTAAAAGTCTTATTATTATTTTAGTATCATACTTATATGTTAATAAATATATGTTAAATAATTTAAGCCAACTTATTAATTTTTACAAATCTATTTGTGTGTGTGTGTGTGTGTGTGTGTGTGTGTGTGTGTGTGTGTGTGTGTGTGTGTGTGTGTGTGTGTGTGTGTCTGTCTGTCTCTGTGTGTGTCTGTGTTGCCGCGGCCAAACCCCACTCCTAGCTGCTAAACTCGCGTCGAGCCCCTGTCACAACATCCTTAGCTACGTATATTTTACATATATAAATAAATAAATAAATAAATAAATATATATATATATATATATATATATATATATATATATATATATATATATATATGTACACGTTCTTAAATGTATATACGAGTTTCAATTGTATGCAGTTTTATAAAATACTTTATACTTTTGTTAAAATTTAAAAATTCCCTAGTCTGATTTCCAACAGTAAATAAATACTTTTTTAAATGATTCCACCAGCATATTTTGTACGCTGGTCTTTCACATACCCCTATTTCAATATTTTCTATTTGTGTAGAAAAAACATTTTAAAGCAAGAGATTTTATCACAGGTGTTTCCTTTTAAAGTATTAAAAAAATTCATTTTTACAACATGTGTACAAATGGATTCCCAACACAAGATTAGACCCTATCCTCTAAAATTTATTTTTCAAAACATTTTTTTTAAAAATATGAATGCATATATTAATGGTGCAAATATACTGATCGAAATACCTTTGCATGTATTTTTTAACATTTCATTCATAGTTATGTAAAAGAGCTATAGGGCAAGATTAATTTTATAATATATATATATATATATATATATATATATATATATTATAAAATTAATCTTATATATATATATTATAATTATATATATATAGCTTAGATGTAACTGTATTCACAATACGTTTGCCTTTTGTGTTTACTAATTTTAAGGCAATAACCCTTCAAGATGATTGCCGATGATTTAAGGTATCTTTAGGTGGGTAATCATCAAAGGTAGAGCTAAGGTAAGCTTCAAACTCCAGTTATGTGGTACAAGGGGACCTGGGATTTTAACAAAACGTTATTGTGGTTAGGACATTTTATTTATTTGATACATTGACTTACATGACAGTCGCCTCAAGTTGTATCACAAAGTACTGTAAATGAAATAAAATTACTGAAGAAAATAATTCAAAGACATGCGAAACTGTAAATATATATTTACAATTTTCATAGAAATACTTTCAATCGAAACAAATTTCAATATGCTAAATTTCGTAACAGAACAAAGGCCCACTAAGGACAGATTACCGTTATCTCCTAGTCAATAGTAGTTGGATTAAACTTTGACTGCAATAACAGTCGATGGAGCGTAATTAGTTCATGTATTAAAGTTATGCTATATCCCGCAAAACATTGCCTATTGTCCTACGCAGGGGCAGCCTATGGACTGAGCCAAACGCCAGTTTAACTACCAGCCAAATCGGCAAACAATGGTTATATATTGAAGAAATATTACAATAGCCAGCCGAATGCAAGAACAATAGGGATTACAGAATTGGAATACATATATGTATGGTAAACCTAACGTACTCTAGCCCAACCTACAATAAACTATTGAAGAAACAAATAAAAGACATAGACAATACTCACAAATTAATCATTTATTTACTCATACGCGATTCAATGACATAATCATCATCATCAGTGAGTGTTGCTACTACAAACTCTAACTTACAACTAACAGAGTTGTAAGAGTTTGTAGTAGCAACAATCACTGGTAATGACAACGTTGTCATTGAAAAAGCGTATGAGTAAATAAATGATTAATTTGTGAGTCTTGTGTATGTATTTCATTTGTTTTAACATAACCTCACAATCTAAGCTCAAAGAATAGTGATATACAATATTAAAGATCTATATTTAACGGCTGCCGGAATAAAAATAGGCGAAGCAACACAACCAAACAGCATAAAATATAAGAACTATTCAATACACCACCAAAACAAAAGTTCAACACCAAGTTACAATAATAACCACAAACGTTTTCACATCAAAGCCCCAAAAACTCCCTCAAAAATCCCTAATATCTTTATTCCTCAAACGCTAAAAGAACTAAAAGATCGGTTGTGGTCTGAATTAATGATACATCCCCCGAAACAGCGTTTACAATTAACACATTAAGTGCTACTGAAGTCAAGTGTAACATACTGTTATAAGTTCAAGAGTTTTAGTAAAGGCAAACATTTCGTCAAAGACGGGGATCTATGCCACTAAAACACCGTGAGTTATTTTTGTAAATAAGGTAATATATTTAATATACTATTTATTAGGAATATACTGTGGTTGAATTTAATAATAAATACACAAAAAACTCTTAACCTCAAACTTTCTTTATTTTACCCTTATGTACATTTCAGTTACAAAGTAACCATCATCAGAGGGATAACATACAAAGACTGTCTTTGTATGTAATCCCTCTGAGGATGGTTACTTTGTAACTGAAATGTACATGGGTAAAATAAAGAAAGTTTGTGGTTAAGAGGTTTTTGTGTATTTATTATTATATTTAATATGTTTTAAATCCCAGAGGTTTAAAAAAGAAAAGATAGTATATAATAGTTTTACATAATCGATACGTAGTTTGTACTGCACGCAATCGATATTGGTTAAACTATTATTCCTGGTGATTTAGAAAGTTTTCAAAAACACGATAAAAATAAAACCTAATTTCGAAATCACTAAAATTTAATATTTCGAAAAAAACCGTAGAATGACTTTAGAACAGAAACAACACTTTTTAAAAGATGTTTTTTTTAACAAACAGAGCACGCTTTTACATAGCGTTACAATTGAGCTACAAATTACCCAGTTAGGATAGATTTGCTTTTTAAAAACAACCTAAGCACGAGACAGACATTTGAAAGCATTAAACATTAACTCCTTGTTCATAGCAGCGATGGTGAAAATTATGCCAAAGAGGAAGCCACATCACTAGTCAACAAGTCGCCTTCGCACTAGACATTATTTCCTTTTTTTAAATTATATACTTATTCTACGTGAATAGTTCGTTGCTATATTCTTTTTTGAGGCTACTCTGTTTTACAAAAAAGTATTTTTTAACCCGTTGTAACACTCTTAAAAATAAGGTGTTACATATAAATTCATTTATATATTTGATTTTTATTTAATAATTATATCGTTCCAATATAAAAGAAAATTTTTGTTTTTTGGTGCACTTTGTAAAGTTAGCATAGATGGTAGCACCCCTAGCGGGTAAAAATGTAAAATATCGTACGAGTTGGTAGCTTAACTTAAAAAAACTCACATCACCTCATGTGACGTAACATGGTCTGATATTGCATGATCTGACGGACCAATCAAAATATTCAAAGTAATAACCAAGGGTGGGAAAGTTCCGCTGGCTTGTCCCTTCAGAAACCCCACTTCTCAAAAGGTCTCCGAACGAGACGCACGTGATGGCATTTCGGACATAACTTAGAAATTTATAAGCTTCCAGTATTCAAAATTTAAGATGTCAAGGCCGGTACCGAATTTTATTAACGTAACTAAAGAAGAAGTCAGAAGCGATAATTTATGTTTTTCAAACGAGTAAATGTTTATATAATTTTTGTTTAAGTGCGCGGATTTGCAAGAGCGATGTGTTAAGTGTCTAGTGATTCCAAAAGCCATGGGCAATGCTTAATATGTGTTACAGTGTTTTTTAAAATAAATAATGTGCACAACCAGGTACGTTTTAGATAGTAACAAAGAAAATGCATTTTAATGTTAACTAAGTAGAATTTTAATTGATAAACGGTTAACACATGAACGGTAGAAATTGTCCTTTGAATATTCATTTCTAAAAATTCAATTGAAAATATTAAGTTACTATCTTGTCGATATATATAAATTTTAAAGTTCAATAAGTATGGAATATTCAAATGTATGGAATAACTAGCAGTAATTAAAATTAAATTACTCGACACATTGCTGTCTTTTGTTCTACTGTAATTTGTCACTGATTAATAAATTGTATAACATTGTATTTTAAAACTTTATATTTTCATTTCCCAAGTAACCTAGTCCGTTACAAATGCGCAACTCTGCTAAGTTTAAATTACTGCTGGTTTAACTTTTAACTGCTTGTTTTTGTTGTTCTCTAAAATGTAATACTCATACTCTGCTAATTTTCAGAAAAATTTATTAATTGAAAAGTGAATGGTAATTGCTGCTTAATTTAAATTAATTAAAAATTGAATGATAATTACTGCTAACGAATTCCAAGGATTAATGCCATTCATGTGTTAATTATTTAAGTTGTGCAGCCCTCCTTAAAAATACTCGTCAGTGTGTAGTAAAGTTATTTTCAAATAAATAAAATGTCTAGCGATTTAAAAATAAAGAAGTTGGTAAAAGACGAGTTAATTGTCGAATTAAAAATTACAAATGTAAAGTTTAAAACGGACAGTACAGTATATGTAATAAGAAAGATAGACAAAGACAAAAAATTGTAAAGCCGATCCTGTTAATTTAATGTATTGGATAAGTAAAGTTTCTCAGAGAAATTCAAAGTAAATGTTTAAAAATCGTTTTAAGTTAAAGAAGGAAACAAAATTGTTATGGTACTTACAATAAAAATTGAATTAAATAGTCAAATAAATTAGTTCTTGTAAAGTCAAATAAAATTCAAATAAATTGTAATTTTTATTGGACACTGGAGGTTCAATAAATATAATAAAAGAAGAATTTGTTTTTAAACATTGTCAAAATTAAAGTTACATAGTAAAAAAGATTTTTTATAGGAAGTAAAGTTTTTAATAGCAGAGTGGCGCACATGTAACAGTTGAGCCTTTGTTCCTAGGGGTAAGTATATATCAGGGCTTCATTAAAAATTTATGTTAATTACTAATTAACAAATTAATTACCTTACTTACCCAGGGCTCTATCTAGTTCTACCTTCCAATGATATCGGAAGATCGTTTACAGAAAGACATTATTATGCCTGGCTGGAAACGGAGAACTAGATAGAGCCCTGGGTAAGTAAGGTAATTAATTTGTTAATTAGTAATTAACATAAATTTTTAATGAAGCCCTGATATATACTTACCCCTAGGAACCAAGGCTCAACTGTTACACCGTTTGTGTGCATTGTGAAATGAAGTGACAATTTTTTTTGTTAGTTTAAAATATTTGTGTGGTCACCTCCAAGTTTAATATTTTCAGTAGTTCTGAAGAGTATCACCATTGCAAGATACAATTGTTTTGTCAATAAAATAAAATTGCAAGTCAATATCGACTTCGTGCACAAGGTTAATAATTATCTATATTCTAATATCAAATGAATTTCAATATTGAATTTGAATACGTATATTATTCAAACATTAAAGAAACGTTAAAGAAGATATGTAGAATTTTAAAAAGAATGGTAGGTTAATAGCGTAGATAATTGATGCATGAGTAATTTTACCAAAATGTGTATGCACTGTAAATGATTTGACTTGAATGGGTTTCCACAAAGATTTTCCCAGTTATCTATTCATAAAGTAATAGAACGGTTGTAAAAACTGTTTTCAATCCTCCTACAGTTCAATATAGAAATATATTTAAATTCATTTAATATAATGTATATATATATATATATATATATATATATATATGTATATATATATATATATATATATATATATATGTATATATATATGTGTATATATATGTGTATATATATATGTATATATATATCTGTATATATATATATATATATATATATATATATATATATATGTATGATTATTGTAATTTTCATTCCTGATGATGTTGGTACTGTTTACCAACGAAAAGCTTCGGATATAAACTAATAAATATTCTTTTATTTGAATAATCTTTGTTGTTTTAAATTATTAAACAAGAAAACGTATTATATATATATTTATATAAATTGTATGAATAAACAAGTATATATTAATCTTTCAATTTATAAACGTATATTGTTTCATAGTTTAATAATTACTTTTTCGTTTTGTGTTATTACTTTACATGAAAATTAGTTATGTAAAACCATTTATATTTCACCTGTTTATCAACGCAATAGTCCTATACTGTCAATATAGTATTATAGTCTTAATGCCAATGGTCCTATGTTGGAATTAAACACAATGCTCCATTCAAACATTCAAGTCTCTACAACATGTAGAAATCATTTTAAATTCTTATGGTAACTTGTTACACGATAATAAACGAGGTAGTAAACCCCTTTTATTAAGACATGTATGTAAACTTATTGAATAGTTTATAATAAAATGCTTGAACAAACATGACATACAAAATAATGCTTTATAAACTAGCTAAAGCTCGTACTAACTATTTAAAAATAGCTCAATAGGAAACAGGCTACATATTTGTTTCACTGGTTTAGCGATAAACTCTTTAAACACAAGAACGATAAAATTAATATTACAACAAATATATATCACACTATGTATTATCAAGTAAAAAGTGAGGCAATCGGCTGGGTGTGATTGCCCTGCCTTGGTGATTCCATCGCGCTTAATATTCAATATTCAGTGGGACTTTCAGAAGGCGGTCAGGTTTCATATTCCATTTTATTCACTATATTCAAATTAAATCGTTTGTCAATTTATGATCACTGTCAGAACTACTCCACCCAATTTCCATTCTGTTTTCCCACCATTATATGTCTATATTTCCGAAATTTTATACCGTCTGATTTTCTCAATATTTTATACTTTATATATTTACACACACACACACACACACACACACATAGATGTATATATATATATATATATATATATATACATACATAAATACATATTCACAAATAGATATAAATTATGAGCTAGTAAGAAACGCAATCGGCTCTTTCAGGCAGTATTGAATTCTAGACGAAATTTATTTTCAAAAAAATGAATATGAAATAAAAAAATAGTTAATGTTTGTCGGATTACGTAATTCGTAGTTGCATTGTAGTTGCATGAGCTTTTCATGAAAAAAAAATATATATATAAATATAAAATACGTTTTCTTGTTTAATAATTTAAAACAACATAGGTTATTCAAATACAAGAATATTTATTAATTTATATCCAAAGCATTTCGTTGGCAAACAGTACCAACCTCATCAGGAATGAAAATTACATAGATAGCTTACATTATTGTAATTTTCGTTTCTGATGATGTTGGTACTGTTTACCAACGAAAAGCTTTGGATATAAATTAATAAATATACTTGTATTTGAATAACCTATGTTGTTTATATATATATATATATATATATATATATATATATATATATATATATATATATATAGGTTATAAATTAGATAATGTAGATCTACCTAATATAATTATACTTGTGGTCAGATATTTATGCTTACGCAGGCTTTGTGTTGTACACCTGCTAAGCTTAATAGTTTGTGTGTGGCGATCTTTAGACTAGAACAGTTCTTTGCTCCATATAATCTGAGAGTGTATCAGTTGTGTATCTTAAAGAGTTATTGAATAATTATCTAACACTGTAATTATCATCAACTAATAATGGTCCATGAAAATTAAATTATTTAAAAAAAACTATATATATTAAATATGGTGATATGTTTTCTTGTATATATAGTTAATAAATTAAAAATATTTCAAAAACAAGAATGCTTTTATTGAATATATTTATTAAAAGCTTTTCGCCGATAAAGTAGTATCAGCATCTTCAGGACAATAATTATCTAATAAAAAAAAAATCTGTTTTTATTAGATTATTATTTTCCTGAAGATGCTGATACTACTTTATCGGCGAAAAGCTTTGAATAAATATATTCATTAAAAGTATTATTGTTTTTGAAATATTTTTAATTTATTATATATATATGTATATATATATATATATATCCACAAAAGTCAGTAGGTCTTTTTATGTCAATCAAATTAATAATCTCTCATTTTCTCTATTATAAATTGGCGTGAAAGTACACATGCAATAAAAAAACTTGTAATTTATTATTATATTAATATCGCATGTTACATTCCAGAACTGGTCTTCACTAATCAAACAAATGTAAAAATTTACTAAATTTAGACCAATACATCACCAAGCCTGGGAGGCATTAAGAAAATTGCTTTATTTCCTAAAATGTTTTTCCAATCCTACCTAAATCCAAGTTAAAGGTTTAGCCTATTCAACTTTCTGAAGAAATGTCTCACAAGTTTGGCCGTATATTTACGGGGATTCAGCTTCAACAGCCATTGTTGCTATGAAAGTCTTTTCGTTAAATTGAAGTTCATCGCTTGGCATAAAGTTAAACTTTTAACGTGATAAGTTTCTAAGGACTCTATAGCCTACGCCAGTCTGAAATCGTTTTTCCATTCAGTATCTTGAAAGTGTGCACTTAGGGTTTATGAAAGGGTTCCCTGATTTGGTATTTGATGATGGAGTTCGATTTTTCAACATCGACGATTTTTAAAAAAAAGGTTTAGTGATCTCAAGCTAAGATTCACAAGGAACCCCAATCTACAATGACGACCGAAAAGGTCCATCAAGGACCATTGTCTCCAATAATGGACGCAAAATACGTTATAAACATGGGTTTTAATTTTAGGTGCTAGCGTTCCTTGGGAAACCTGACCTCTAAAGATTGGTTCCAAGGGTAGACAGGAAACGGTTGTCCACTGATGGGCTCTAATATTATTTATTAACCCTGGATGGAAGCGAAGATATGTCTCTATCTCTGATCGCTAACGGATGTAAGGCTATTCATGAAACCTGACTCTACTGATAGCGTCACGATATGTTACGAACTCTGACATTTACCTATGGATTTTTAAGGACAATCAGGAAACCTGGCCTTCACTGACGATCTGTTACAAACTCTGACATTCACTAATGAATGGCATTCAAGAAACTTATTCCCACTGATGCGCCAAGATATGTTTTTATCTCTGATATCTACTAATGGATGCCTTAATTTCTTCGGAATCCTAGCATCCTCTGATAGACGCTCAAGGGGCGACATGAGCCATGGCTGTTACTATAATATTTCTTTGTTGATCTCTGTCAGCGGTGTTTTACTGTGACAATGAAATAGGATTACGTCAAAGGTTCTGAATTAGGGCAACCTCGCCTGTCGAGTCTTAGCTCTTCCTCTCTTTAAGTTCTGTCTAAGGCCATTACTCTCCGCCTCGTAAGATCAATACGACATTGTTTTTACATTCCCTCATCACATCAATAATCTTTGTTTACCTGTTGTAAAGGAAAATAGGTCCAAACATGGATTCAATGACCCATCTGAGATGGTCTTTCTTGTTAAGTACAAGATAGAGCAATCCTTACATTAACTTTTATTGGTATGTAATGGGTCTGCTCTATTAGTAATTACATACTTAGACATATAGGTATACATTTATTTCTGTAAAACTTGAATATATTTATTTAATTTTATTAAAGTATGTTTTCTTCCTGAGCCAGGACTACGTTTTTGTTTTTTCCAAATCACTCGGAAATTGTTATTCTTTTCCTTGCTACTTCCTACTTTGTTCTGTAGTATTAGTTTTAAAAAAACGAATCTAGTGAAGCAAAGCGAGCTTTGATTATGCCACTTCTTTCTGGGTCCACATAATTTATTAAAGTCTTTTGAAAATTCGTTATTCTAATTTCTTCTATAATTATTTAGCAGGTCGTTTTCTATCTCTTTAAAACAAAATATTTAAAACTTTTCTAGTGTCTTTCACTCTGACCTTAAAATCATGTTGAATTAAATTTTATGCGTTGTCTCAGAACATCCAGGTCTCAAAATATCCGAGAGGTCTATTTTATGGTCTCAAAATATGCGCAAGAAAGATCAGCAAAAGTAAAATCTCAATCATTGGGGAGATGCAGCCTAATCTTCAAGTATGATTTGATACGGGCTATAATCGCCACACACTGAAATAACGATTCGGTAAATAATAACAACAAAAAAGTTGATTATGAGGGAAAATAGTTGAAACAACCAACTTCCTCGGTTCGAATTTCATCTACAAACTTACATTGTAACAGTTAACCTATTGAAAATGGTAAATCATTTACCGATAAATTAGGTTGATGATAAAGAATATGATTTTTTTACCGCCAACAAAAAAAGATAGTTGTGTAATTAAATGTAACAAAACCTGAGACTTGCAGTAGGGCCACATCACTGAGGTTCCATTAAAAAAAGGCACGCAAACCCGGCTGGTGCTAACAAAGAACATTTTCACGTTTTTCAATTTCTCCAGTATAGTCAATACTGATATTCCCTAGGTATTCCGAGACCAGGTAGTATGCGAGGACAGTTAACGTTCCTTCAGGATTGGAATTTTCGTAGACTTGGATATTTTGTGAAGCAATCGATTTTTATTATAAATAATTCTTTTACATAAAGTGGTTCTAAATGTTTTTGCTTTAAAATTGTATGCTTTAAATGGTTTTGTGTTACGATCTAATTTTCACCTGTTATATTTATTTAAAGATATTGTTTTAGCTTGATAAAATTAATTTAATTATTTTACAAAATATTAGGAATGTTCAAACTTTAGTGAAACATTAATAATTGAAATGATGGAAGATTCCCTATTATCTTTCATTTTGAACACACAACCTTCAAATCTGTCTCTACATTAGTTAATGTACCCTAGTAATGTGTATACGACCTAAGCATCTGAATTTCCCAAATCTATTTTTGTTATAATTAATAATGTTTTTCAATTAACTATAGTTGCAGAAAGGTTATAAACCATTTCATGTTATATTCGTTTACATCAGACTCCATTTATATTGTTTACTTATTTCAAATGTGTATCTAAAGATGTACCTTAGAAATGCGCTTTCATATAAATAATATTCCTGGAAAATTTAATACAAGAATGATACCTGTTCCTTACAGGAAAAATAGATAATTTCTTAGTCAGTGGAATTAACTGACTGAAATTAGATTACATACTAAGCGTTAGTCTGCCATTATGCCTAAATCTTGTACATTGACATAATTTTCAATCTGTAGTTAATAAATCTACAAAACTCATTCTACGTCTAAATTGCTACTTTAAAAAACGGTATTTATTAAATTTATAGTGTAAATAGAAATGTTTAGAGAAAATTTTATATGATTTGTGTGTTTCAATTTGTCTTAAGAACGCCAATAACGAATTCAATCTACACATATAAGTTAAAATTAAATTTTAACCGATAGTACAAACTGTTCATTGTTTGTCAAGGGCTATTTTGAAAATTTCAGTTCTAAAGAAAAGTTGATTTTCTTTAAAATAAATATCGTTTATTTTGGAGAAATTTAAAACATGTGCCACACTGATCGAGAGTTTCCCATTTAGAAACGTAGTAACATGTGAAGCCAAATAACTTTTTTATACAAAAATACTTTACTTTCCAGATAGAATCTACAGTGGTATTCCCCAGAGTGCAGCCCGGACGCATCCGTATATCTCATGGAGACAAATCGACCTAATCTTTTAGAGAAGCGCCCTCTATGTCAAACCGAGTTACAAGTTCACTTTTTATGTTTTTTTGAAACGTATTCGACACTTAAAGTAATGGAAATTTCCAAAATAATTTTTCTTATTCTTGTATTATGATTTATTTATTTTATATCAGGAAATATATTATAATTTTATTAACAGAAAAGGGAAAGTATTACTAAAGTTTTATTGTTTCACATTAGATTAATTGACAAGACGCCGTCCTTAGAAAGCGATTCGACATAAATTTCCTGTTTGCTCATTTTATGGTGGTATTGTGTAAAAATGTAGTTATCAGACTTACATTTCTGATCGTGGCAGATACTAAGAAGGATTCTATCTCAAGGATGCGAGTTTGTATACGTGATCAATGAACACTCTCATTTTCCACGTCAAAGGAGATCTAGTTACAACCAGAATATAATACCTTAATAAATACCACAGAATGCCATAAAGTAGAAGTGCCAGTTATTGTTTCCAAATTTTAACCACTATTTCTAGTTGAAAAACTATAATCGCTTGAGCCGTATTGGGAAAAATATTTAAAATACGAGTTGACCTATATATTAGGCAATTGGAGGTGAGCTTGGGTAAGAAAACTATTTTCAGTTCAGAATCCCGGTTTCTAGTTTCGACGAAAATAATTCGTTAATTAATCTGAGCTATTCAAAAGCTATAAATGAATCATACCACACACAGATTCTGAGCTCCGGTTTTAGTTTAAACGAAAATAGTTTTAAAAAAACCTTTGATATATTTAACAAATCATAAAAAAATCATCATTACCTTCCTGCATACATTTTGTTACTTTTCATACAGATTCGTAATTTCAGTTTTAGTTTAAAAGAAAAAAACTCAATAAAATCTTTAAGATATTTAGCAAACAATTTAAAAAAATACTAATTATATTATTTCTTTTACACCCGGTGTTCAGAGTTCCAGTTTTTTGGTTTAACAATAACAATTCATTAAATTCTCTGATATATTAATAAAATCTAGTCAAAATCATTATCACGTTATTGCTTAAATTTTGTTTTCTTTACGCCCGGAGTTCAGAGTTCCAGTTTTTTGGTTTAACAATAACAATTCATTAAATTCTCTGATATATTAATAAAATCTAGTCAAAATCATTATCACGTTATTGCTTAAATTTTGTTTTCTTTACACCCGGTGTTCAGAGTTCCAGTTTTTTGGTTTAACAATAACAATTCATTAAATTCTCTGATATATTAATAAAATCTAGTCAAAATCATTATCACGTTATTGCTTAAATTTTGTTTTCTTTACACCCGGTGTTCAGAGTTCCAGTTTTTTGGTTTAACAATAACAATTCATTAAATTCTCTGATATATTAATAAAATCTAGTCAAAATCATTATCACGTTATTGCTTAAATTTTGTTTTCTTTACACCCGGTGTTCAGAGTTCCAGTTTTTTGGTTTAACAATAACAATTCATTAAATTCTCTGATATATTAATAAAATCTAGTCAAAATCATTATCACGTTATTGCTTAAATTTTGTTTTCTTTACACCCGGTGTTCAGAGTTCCAGTTTTTTGGTTTAACAATAACAATTCATTAAATTCTCTGATATATTAATAAAATCTAGTCAAAATCATTATCACGTTATTGCTTAAATTTTGTTTTCTTTACACCCGGTGTTCAGAGTTCCAGTTTTTTGGTTTAACAATAACAATTCATTAAATTCTCTGATATATTAATAAAATCTAGTCAAAATCATTATCACGTTATTGCTTAAATTTTGTTTTCTTTACACCCGGTGTTCAGAGTTCCAGTTTTTTGGTTTAACAATAACAATTCATTAAATTCTCTGATATATTAATAAAATCTAGTCAAAATCAACATCACGTTATTGCTTAAATTTTGTTTTCTTTACGCCCGGAGTTCAGAGTTTCGGTTTTTAGTTTTATTGGAAACTAGTCGTAAAATCATCTGAGATGCCTATCGAAAAGAAAACTATCATTACTTTATGCTTAGACTTTGATTATTTTCATAGTTATTCATTTTTTCCCTACAAAGACAACAATTCGCGCTTTATCTTATGAATGAGTGGAGTGTTTTTATTCAAATAGCACAAAAAGGTGACTGCAAAATAAGAGTGTACTATTATACCCTCTGTAACATTGGCCGGGTTGTACAGTTGTAGGCCAAAGTAGTCCTGCTTTGCACGACAACCTAAACTATATGTTTTTACTTTCAGGTGGGCGTAAACAAGTAGGTGAAGAGAAGGATGTCGGGAGCAGGAGAGCAGTGATCATGATGAAAGGCCGCACTGAAGGTCTGTCGTAAAACAGCTGATATGTCGGTCGACGGAATAATCCTGCGGAGTTTGCACGTTGCGTTGTCCTTCTCTTTCTTGCTATCCCCCGGTGAGTATTACATACATATACGCATTCAATATGTTAGCGTTGAACTAACATAAAAAAAAGCAGCTTTTTGGGTAACTATTTGTAACTAGTATTAAAAAAAAACGAGAAAGGTCATTATTTTAAACATTGTTTATATATATATATATATATATATATATATATATATATATATATGCGTCAAACCCCTAAT
Organism: Prosapia bicincta; assembly: GCA_036971475.1. Classification (NCBI taxonomy): domain Eukaryota; kingdom Metazoa; phylum Arthropoda; class Insecta; order Hemiptera; family Cercopidae; genus Prosapia; species Prosapia bicincta. The sequence continues at coordinate 28,296,862 of JBAIZL010000002.1, forward strand.
ATACGTATAAACAAATCATATAACTCTATCAGGCGTGCCTAACGCTTCTTCTATACCGCCTTCTTCATTGTACGCTTATGTCTGTCTCGTCTTCTTTCATCTACTTCAACCCCTATAACTATTTGTTAAGTATCGCTCCACCACTTTTAAGGGTAGCGTTCACACTTCTGTTCCCGTAGTGTCTTCCCACATTAATATTTTATCTTTTAAGATGTGTAATCATGGGTTTCCTGTCGATGTGGACATTATATTTTACTCTCTTACACCTCTATCCATTCCAGTTGAATTACGTTCACATCAGGTAAACACGCAATAACAATAATCTCCCCTATTCATAGTAGCAGGACTTCATCCCTCTCTACCCTTTCCTAAGGCTTACCTATTTCCCTTTAACCTTCCTTTCTTTTATTTTCCAGGTAAACCTGTATAACTTGAAAACAGGTTTATTTCAGGAACTAATCGTTATATACCCCATATATCTCCCATGTATCTCACACCATGTATTTACATGTCCTTAACTTAATCCTACTTTATGTCAGCAATCCTTTCATATATTTCGTAGATGAGAATAAGGGTAGCAATACACTGATGGCCTTAAAATCACTGCAAAACTCCTTCTTCCTGAAACTTATTAGTTATTATATTTTGAATCCTTTTTGTGTCTAAAAACGTCCTTCAAGTGAATGCAACACAATTTTATCTTTCCTCAAGATATACTTTGAAACACGTAGTTTATGAAATGAACACACTTAATTGTCCGCTGTAGTCAAATTATTAATATGTTTTATTTATGTTTTTCTCAAAATTTGAATAAAACGTGTAAACACTTGAATACTTTATACTAGTAAATTTTGAACCTGTACGAGATGTACGGGCAGATACTTCTTTCTCTAACGTACCGGTAGATAAGCATGAAACGACGCTGAACAATAATACCTCCTACCTACCAAACTAGGTATATTTCCCACATCCTAACCCTGTAAAAGAGTAATACATGCTTTTTCCACGCCAAGTTTTTACTCATGCGGTAACTCTATTTTCGTATTGTCACGTCAACTCATTATTTTGTATTCTTATACTTCCCACCAGCCTGTATTATTCATAACTTTTTAAACTGACGTACCTATTCACTTGAAGGTTTTTAAATACGTAAAAACTCAAAATTCGTCAAATATAAACGTATGTTACTACAAAATATGTCCTAAAGGAAACAAAACTATTCTAAATGCCACAAATACGAATAATGGTCTGTATTTGAAAAACCCTCGAGCATAACCTCAATTTACCAACACGCATAAAATAAATATGAGTGTGTAGTTATATTTATTGCGTATACCTTTAATGAAAGTATCCGAACAACATATGCTTCTAGATCATGTTTCGTAATAATTAATTACGAAGTATGTGCGTAAATAATTTCGTAATAGGAAATTACGATGTCACAGTTAACGTACGTTACACATTATTATATAGGCTACATATATTAAAATATAGCTACAAATTATCGGTTTTTGATAGGTTTGGTTAGGGAAAAGAAAATTATATTTATTAACGTAAACTAATATAACCGCTTTAAAATAGTTATGTTGTTGGAACACCAAAAAAATTAGAGATAGCTCGTTCAATTCTGTAATCTGTTATTTACTAAGGAAAACAATTTTCTAGTATATAAATAATTCAAAACAGATAATTTGTAGCTATGTTCAAATATATAATTTAGTGTAACATTGTAGGGTAAATCTGAAAACATAAATTGACAAAGAAGTGTGTTTGTAAAACTAGGTTATGTTTGAATGTGTATAAACATTTGCGACATTTAAAAGAAGTTTTTTCTCGTTAGGAATGCAATTTTATGTAACATGTGCATACACGAAAAAGAATCAGGGCTGTTTGATGATTTCTGGCATTTTAGTTTAGAGCATTTATACATTTGTAGTGGAATCATTATGTGAAAAATCACTTCTCGCAGGTAGCTCACAAAAGATTCGATTTGGCATGAACAACCGAGGGGAAGTTTTCACAACGCGATACTAGCCTAGGGGATTACTAACTGGTTAACAAGGCTCGTGCTCATAAGTGACTGTCTAACGCAGTGGTTCCAAACAAAATAGTGTGGGGGACCCCCTACATTTACATGGGAATGCTGGGGACCCCCTAGGGGGGCGTGGTTGGACCCCAGAAATGTTTTTAAAATCAAGCACCTGAAAATGACATTTTGTAATATTCTGGTACCTAAAAGTAGGGGGTTTTCTATGTTAATTTTCTTGCAATAAAAAGTCAAAACAGGTAATATTTGCAAGAAGTATTTGAATTAGTATTAAAAATCAATGTAAATACAAGTAAAACGGCAAAGGAGTGACAAATTAGCTTTAAAATATTTATTAATCTTATTGTACATATAAAGAACCAAGTAAAGATTTTACATACAATAACAATACCACCGTCCCATTTAGCATTTGGAGAAGGGCAAGAATGTCTATCTTCGATTTGTATCTCCAGTTCCTAATATTGACTACTAATGTGACAAGTTAAATCTCTTTTTTGACTTAATAAGTTCTGAGATGTTGGGTTGAATGCTTGATACTTTGACCCTTTGCATATCGAGCCGGTTTCTGTGTTTGTTTTTCATGAAGCACATGGTAGAAAATGCTTGTTCACAACGATATGTTGTTACAAATGGAAGGAGTGTCTTGAGGGCTTTGCTGCTAAGGTCGTGATGACATTCATGGGCCATTAGCCAAAATTCAATGAGTTTTGTATCATCAAAGACATTTTTCATTGTCCCATTACTTGTTAAATCGACAAGTTCATCTTGTTCCTTATCTGTGAGAGTAGAAATGCTCTCAATATCCCGGCAAGTAAACGGATTTCTGACCCAATCATAATTGGAATCTAATTCTGGCAAATATTCTCCAAATGTAGCTGACAGACCTCGAAGATGTTCAGCTATTTCACTTATGAATTGTTGAGGTAAACTGACCACAGCTGATTCAATGAATTGTTGCAGAGTGGGAAAGTTTGTGGTGGAACCTTTCTCAATACGTGTTGCCCATATCTGACACTTTTTTATCATAGCACTAACTTTATCGTGGACTTGAAACATATCAACATTGTTTCCTTGTAGACTTTGATTTAAGATATTCATATGATCGAAAATATCAGCTAGGTAGGCTACTGTGCAAAGCTGCAAAAAGTCAGTGAGGAAACCCTCATATTGGCTTCCACTAAGAAAGACAAGAACCTCATCTCTAAGTTCAAAAAACCTGTTCAAAACTCTTCCACGTGAAAGCCAGCGGACTTCAGTGTGAACAAGGAGTTGGTCATGCTCACTTCCCATTTCCTTGCATAGCAATGAAAATAATCTAGATTGAAGGGGGCGAGTATTGATGTAGTTAACCACTTTTACAACCTCATTGAATGTTTTTTGCATTGTTTCTGGTAACCTCTTTACTACTAGAGCTTCACGATGAATAAAGCAATGTGTCCATTTTACGTTTGGCGCAACCACTTTGATACGAGCATGTAGCCCTGTTTTCTGATCAGACAGTGCTTTTGCCCCGTCTGTAGACAAGCCAACACATTTACTCCAGGCAATGTTGTGTTTCTTAAAAAAATCGTCGAGTTCGTTAAAAATGGCTTCCGCAGTTGTGTGAAGTAATTCACATGACATGAGGAAGTCTTCATGTAATTGTTTTTCAAATATAAAGCGGACAAATACCAACATTATAGCTTTTTTTGATATGTCTGTACTTTCATCCAATTGCAGGGTAAAACATATACACTTAGATAGTTTTGAGAATAAATTATCCTCAATATTACTTGCCATATCGGAAATTCTCCGTTGTAATGTATTATTTGATAGGGGAACAGTACTCATAATTTTTGCAGCAGAATCACTTAACATTCTTTTACATAATATTACAGCTGCCGGCAAAATCAGCTCTTCGGCAATTGTGTGAGCTTTCCCAGACTTTGCCACAAGTTGGGAAACTTCGTATGATGCTATGGTTGCATTTTCACTTGAACTTATTCCAGCACTTACTGACATTAATTTTTTGCTGTTTTTAAGTTCACCCAACTTAATTTAAAAAAAAAACTCTGCAGACTTACTTTTACAGTCCGGATGCTTTGTTTCTAAATGGCGACGTAGTTTAGCAGGTTTCATGGCTTCATTAGAAAGTATTTCAAAACAAATAACACACTGTGGTTTAGGTTCATTTTCAGTCCCAGAATACGTGAATCCCAACGATAAATAATCACTATTGTATTTTCTTACTTTAGCCGAGACACTGTTTTTCGAGAGGTTATGTTCGTCTGACACTGACTGCACTTTCACTGGAACAATGTCATCGCCATTTTCTTTAACGTCCGATCTGTCCCTTTTTAAAGTGCCACACTTTAACCATTTATCCATGATTACTATCCCAAACAACACTCGTAGTATTACGACAAATAAACTTGTTATGTACAGTTTGTAACAAAACAAACACTTCTAATGACAATGTCAGCGCACTGGTGACTAGTAGACAGACGACTAGACTAGACAGAGTAGACCCTAGCACAAGCTCGCTGCAAACGGCAGTCAGTGTAACTACGTTTGTCAAACTCAAGGTCAATAGACGTCGTCAACGCGCTGTGAATTTCCATACATAGCAATCACAGGCGCTGTCACACCATTTTGCGTTATGCGTGCCTGTATTTGCATTACGCGGCAAGAAAAGTTTGTGGTCATTCTGCGGACCCCCTACGATGGCTTCGCGGACCCCCAGGGGTCCGCGGACCACCTGTTGGGAACCACTGGTCTAACGCATATACAGAGCAATGATTTTTACGTAATGATTCTAATATAACATTATAGCAATTTAGACCTATTGTTATTACAATATCAAATACTAAATACATACTTTTTTGGTTATATAAATTACAAACTTATATCCAGTAAGTCAAAAATAGGACGCATGTATGGAAGATTTCTCAAGTAAGATTACTAATCGGGAACCATATAATTTTCCTTTTTTCCAGGATGCGACTCCCTAAAGCTGATCAGGGTTCGAGTACCACCCTACAAACTACGAGGCGACGTCGCCGTCTTGGAGTGCCTCTATGAGCTGGAAGGAGAGTCTCTCTACGCCGTCAAATGGTACAAGGAGAACGAGGAGTTTTATCGATACGTGCCCAGAGTCGATCCTCCGTTGATATCTTATAAAGTGGAAGGAATTAAAGTGGACGTAAGTGTTAGAGTGAGCAACTCAGTGTTCCTAGATATATCGCAATGTACATTAGTAAAGAGTTTGTAGAATTTACTCTTCTACAGGATTTAGAACCTGTTGAGAAAAACTTCCATTTCATAAGTAGTTCATAGTTATGTTATTACTCTTATTTTTGTTAATATTATTATTAACAACAATCTACTTGACATTACCCACCCTATTATTGCTTTCATGTTGTTTAATATTATTATCAAGTACATACAAATGCATATAAAACAATAATATGATCGTAAGTAAGAAGAAGTAGTAGTCCAGTTGTCGTTCTCCTTCTTCTTCTTCTTATTATTATTATTATTAGTATTATTATAAGAAAAAGGAAACATTATTATGATTGTAAATAAGTAGACTTAGTAGTACTGTAACATGTCATGTATTTAAATGTGCTTGTGAGATTTATTTGTCACTTTTATGTCAAGGAAGTAGTAAATTTCACTATTCTCGACTTTTGATAAGGATTTGAATAATATAATTACAATAGAAACATAGAAACACAGTACTGAGATGTAGGGAAGCACCATTAGCCTCGCGTAGCCCAACTTTATTTAAGGGTTGAACCTCCCGTTATCGGATTTTAAGGGTTGGGATAAACGGATTAGGAGTAGAATAAGAAGCTCTTCTCTTATTTAGAATTGAAAGAAAAATAGCAAGTTTAGTAGGGTTGCTTAAGGAAGTAGTCCAGCTTTAGTGAGGAGTTACCAATTTATAATATTAGGTAATAAAAGATATAAAAGAGTAATACAAAATTATGATATATGCGAACTGTAAATACGAGTTGAGTTGCGAACGTTATGTGAGAGTTGATATATTCTGTTACAACTAGGGGAGAGGCATTTGCCTCTCAGGTAGCGCTTCTATAACAAAGAGCTAAGCATCACATTATCGTATCAAGTAACCTTATTAACCTTATTCATAATGTTTGTTCTGGTAACATTTAGATAAGATATTTTTTAAAACGTAAATAATAATCTTAGGTAATACTGTATTATCTTTAAAAATATCTTTTAACCCGTAGAAACTATAATGTTTTAGTCGATTCAACCTATATGTCAGTCAGTTCGGATCTAACGCCTTATATGTATATAGATGGATTATAAATATAGGTGGGAATAGAAAACCTCCTGGTGAGAACAGAAGAATTGTGTGCCTGAAATAGATCTAGCCTTTATTCCAGCACCTACAAGTTAGAACCCCTTGTAAGAAAATACTGACGAAAATGACAGGTGACAATTGGTAGGGCTAAGAAAATAGAAAATGAACCCCAATTAATAGGAGCGGGAAAACATCGTGGTATAGGATCGTTTACGTAAAGGTTGACCAGAGGTGTTTCCAATTATAACTCCTGTAATAAATTTATGTACGTCAAAGAAAAGAACAAAGTAACCAGAAAAAAAACACATAAGAGAGGTCGGATACTAAAAATGGGAGAAAATTAAGGAACCGCAGGAGCAAAGGTTTTTCCTGAAATACAGCGCCTCTAAAATGGGATAGATATAGTTTTCTGCCACAACCAAGAACTGTCAATAGTAAACATCCAGACCGTTCAATATATCCGATTTTATCTTATCAGTTATTATTATTTTATTATTAGATACTTTATTATAACTGAATATTAGTACCACATATTATATTTTGTTATTGTTTATAGACTTTGCTTTATTTTCGTTTAATTCCTTAGCAATTAATTACTTCCCATTTTTAGCTACTCTTTTACTTTCTCATAAAGGTCCATACGAGATTTAAGTTTTTCCTCGAAATATTATCTTGGCAACAGGCCGCCTGTCTGGGGCCTGACGCTAGTTACCCGGACGGGAGTCACGAAATTAAGGCTGTATTCGTGTGAGTAGGGGTATAAGTTTTACATGCTAGACTGAATATAATCCCTACAGGCAGGCTCTAAAAGTATGTTTTTTAACAAAGGAGATAAGATCCGAAAGGCTAGGTACTCCTTTACCACACTCTTCTGTATTCACAATCTTTCTTTTGTTCCAAATTTTTCACAATCAGATCCAAACTCATTACTATGGTAATCTGCAGAATATAACAATCTTTGCTATGACAACTGGTTGCTGATTGGGTACTGATCTCGTCACATTTTTCCGACACATTTCAGATAGTGATCTCTCTTCATCTATATAGAAATTACCTTATATTACAAGTTATACTATTATGTTTAAAACACAAGTTAGCATTGCATTACTTTTCCAGCATAAAGAGTCAGGAAACACGACAGTGACGCTGCGCTCTGTGACGCTGAAGACAACAGGCAACTACAGGTGTGAGGTGTCGGCAGAAGCACCCTCGTTCGCTTCGGTCCAGAGTGAAGGTCGGATGGAAGTGGTGTGTAAGTATCTCGTAGATTGATATATGAGCCTTCGCTGCACACCATAGCTCCTTTATCCTTACAAATATCTGTCGTATATATTCTGCTGCCTTGCATCTATGATGCATTCCATTTTCCTGATCATTTTACCCCTCCTCTTATCTCTCGATCAAGTAACATGTGCTTTGTAAGAAGAATTAAAAAAGTAGCTCCGTTATTTTATTATTATATTGAAACTAAGTATGAGAATATTATTGTTTACAAATTGTTTCATTATTCATTCTGAATATTAGTTTAAATATCCCAACTTTAAGTTCGAATTGTCGAGGTTGCCCTGCAGCTTTCGTTTCTACTTTTATTTTGAAGGGTGTAGCTCAGTGTAGGTCATACAAAACTTTTTTTCTTACATCATAACCAACCATTTTTTCTTTGCCGTATTTTTCACTAACGAAAATTGCAACCGATCATCATAAGTGAAACTTGTCTTTCTTCTAATATTTGTTTGTCTAGTACAGTATTTTATTATTTTTATTTATGCATTTTAAATGTGTTAAATTATCTTAAAAAACTCGATAAACATTTAATTAAAAAAAAAAAAACATTTCAAAATAACTTAGTAGGTATAAATCTTAAACTGCACCTTATTTTGCCAGCCTAGAACGTCTTTTTTAAGTTGCCCAAGTTTCCATCCCTTACGTTTTCGCTGGGGATAGCTTAAGATATATAATATATTTCAGTTATTATGTAGATACAGAGGTTTTCCCGTTTTTTGTCGAATTAAGTAATATTTTATAATTTAGTGTACATTACCCAGCCCTGTGCCATGATATTGATAGTTATTTACAATATGCTAAAATTTAAACAGCTATAAGATTTAATATCACTGATTATAAGGGAATACATACTCTTAATGAATGCATTTATTTCTACTAACTATCAAGTTTTTCTAAATTCATTGGAAACATAACATCTGGTTTATAATATAAATGTATTGAAATAAAGTTTCTCTATGAATCAAACGTATTCTAGAGTTATTTTTAGAGTGTGGAATTCCTGTTCAGACTTACCAAACACTGGCCCTCACATCACCGGGGAAAGGAAGCAGTACACGATCGGTGACGAGATAGACCTGAACTGCACATCGGCCAAGTCGTACCCTGCGTCGGTGCTGCACTGGTACATCAATGACATAGAGGTAAGGCACACTTCCGGGTCACAGTAGTTCCAAGCGCTTCACACAAGTATTTTTCGTAAATGATAGTGTTATATTAAAATATGGTTAGACTTAATTTCTGTTAGGTATATTTTCAAGGGAATTCCTCGCGATATTATTGAATTGTTTACTTTTGCAATAATTTTGTAATATACCCGGTAGTTTCCACGATTTGACATATTCAGCTTTAAATCTAGACAATAGGTAGACATTTATAAAAAATATTAAAAACTTTAAACATACAGTTCATGCAAAAATATATTAAGTTTTGTTAAATTCTTCAACAAAAAAAAAAAAATTGGCATTCAAAAGCCAATTGTCAATATTCATTTAGAAATTTTATTTTAAAATATAATTATTTGGTAACTAGAGTAATAAACAACACTAAATCAAAATCAGTTTTGATTGAGGGGTAATTTATTCTTCTAACGTGTTTTAATTAAAAAGTTATCATCAGTGAGTATAGTTAATCATCATATAATTATAGTTGCATCAGCTACATATAATATAATTAACTAAATTATAATAATAATATATACATAATAAGTATTGAATAAGCTAAGATATAATTATACAATCAGATAATGATAGTATATTTAAAATACAATTAAAAAATACAAATAAAATTAACATAAAAATATATTATAAATAAAATATATATTATAATTTTACAAATATAATTTATGTAAAAATAATAAATAAATACAATTAAAATAAAATTATTTAAAAAATATATAATAATTAGGAAAATAATCTAACATATTAAAATAAAAAATAATACAATTGTGTCAAAACCGCAATAATTGTGTTCTAAAACATAATTATTAGGTAGTTAAAGTAATAATTAACACCAAATCGAAATATGTTTTGAATTAGGCGGTTAATTTATTCATCTAACGAATTCCTACAACAAATTTATCACCTGTGAGTATAGCTAATTATCATATAATTATATTTGTATCAGCTAAGTAAAATATATATACATGTATAATAAAATCATATGTAAAATAATTATATAAATAGTAAAAATAAAAATAATATAAAATTTAATTATATAAAAATATAATAAAAACAACAAAATATAGTTAATAATATATAATATAATATAAAATTTCCTATACTAAATATAACTCTTACGTCTATATAGAAAAATAAATAAAATATATTTATGAAAAAAATATATAATTACTAAGGAAAAAATTTTAAAAAAATTTAATGTAATAAAACTTAAAAATATTATTGTGTCAAAACAGCATAAATTGTGTTTTAATATTTATAATTAGGTAGATAAAGTGATAAATAACACCAAATCGAAATCAATTTTAGTAAGCGAGATTAATTTATTCATTTAACTAGTTATCATCAGTAAATATTGCGAATCATCACATAATTATAGTTGCATCAGGTATGAAATCTTTGAGATAGAAACGCCCCTAACGAATAAATTATTGATTTTGATTTAGTGTTAATTAGTATCATACCAATTCTTCAAAAAATTTATACATTTTTTTTTATTACAGTAGTAGGTTATGTATTTGCCCTACAATATCACGTATACCGTGCCTGAAATCTTTAATATTATTTTATGTTCTATTAATTTGTTACTTATTCCGATTTCTTTTCTTGTTTTATTGCTGTAAACAAACAATGTAGTTGTAATTATTCTGGAGTTTAATTACAAAAGAGTCTAAATACAAATAAAATACGTGCACAAAACTCACAGATTAATCATTTATTACTCAGACTCGTTTCTATGAAAAGTCATCGTCCTCAGTGAGTGTTCCTACTACAAAGTCTAACTTACAACTCCGTCATTGAAACGCGTCTGAATAATTAAATTATTTTTTGTGAGTTTGTGTACGTCTTTTATTTGTAGTAACATAACCTCACAAGCTAAGCTCTAAGAGTAGTTGTAGAAAGTGTGTAAGCTCTTTGTTTGTCTATTACCGCTTTCTGAACATTTTTTCGAGTTCGTAATTAATTTTTTACACTCAACTGTAGCGGAAGCCTGTCTTTTAGAAGCAAAAATCTCAGGTTATTGATAAAGTACACCTGTATAACCTGTTATACGTTAAATATGCAACTTTAAGTTGTCTATAGTTGGAGATAAACAAATGGTTGAAACTTGTGATCATTGTTGTACAGGTTACAAATCCTGAACATTTGTATCCGCATCCCAAAATCGTCCACATGCACGGCCTAATCACAACCTCTCTAGGACTAAAGGTCCCCGTGTCATCCAGACTCTTTCAAGAAGGGAACATGAAAATCCGTTGTACAGCCAACGTGTCACCCGTGCTGTGGCAAGGGGACCGAGAGAGCATCGTAGAGAGGCCTTTAGTTGACAACAGGGAGGCGATGCTATTGGGTGAGTCTGATGCTATTATCTTAACGTTCGGCCTAAGTTATTGCATTAGTATAAAAAACATTTATACTGCTGTAACTCACATGAAGTATTGTCAATATTTATTGATCTGTTTATTTGTTATTTTTTCTAAAATACGCGACTCTTTAACATAAACGTTTTCCAATCGGTAAAGTAATGATATTTTTTTGGAGTTATGATAACCAACGTAAATACGTCGCCAAACATTATTTATACTTTGGGATATAATGATGTACCATGCCTCGATCAGTATAACTCTCAGGGAAATGTAGTTTTGAGGATACAAGAAAATAATATTAATATGATGTGTGTTGTTATCTGAAGTCAGTGATGCCAACCTATAGTCCTAGAATTACCAAACGCCTCTTAACAAACTGTTTTATTATCAGAATATGGCTCATGTATTGCAACTTCCCTCCCCCGCTCCTCTTATGTTTTGTTGGCACAATTACATATTTATTATATATTTATATATCTGCTGCTCACACCGTTTTGTGTACCGTGTTAAGATCCCTAAATTTTGTCTTGTGTTAGCGCGTAATGTACCACTCCCAAATGCAAGCCTATTCCCGCTGACTTCTACTTTAACGTTTGTACGACCTCCCCTAAGATGGTTGGCAAGTTTGTTGGGTCTGTATTTTGTCATACATGTCAGAACAATAGTCAGCTGGAAGGAAACAACATTTATATGAACAAACAAAATTTTCAAAGAATCTTACCACTTCATGAGATCTGCAGGCACAGCAAGGGGAAGTGCAAAATATGATCATGTTTAAGATACCTATTTTAAAAGGCTCCTGTGTTCTTTAAAAATGATCTGCCAGTAGACATCGTCTCTGGGCTTCAATACAAAAAAACAACTAATTTTTAGAATGGCTCAATTATATTGTTCTCAGGAGAGAACTCGTTTGAAGAAACATTAGGTTCTTAATTTTATATATTTATTAATAATTGAAATTTAATTAAAACTGTACTTTGATTTTATAATCATTATTTATCAGTAGGAAAAACTAAAAGTTTTTATTGGTTGTTCAACACATGATAAATTCAAATACTGTAAGTTTTTATAGTGCTTTTAATTACTGATTTTAAACTTAAAAAATTATCTTTTCAAATAAAATACATTTAACTCTCTCTTTATCTTCACAAATAATTAATTGAAAAATCGTTATTTTTTACATATTTAAATCCTACATTTCATATATAATTCGTTAATTACATTTACACATTTTTAAACAAAATTATTTCCAAATTTAACATAATAAAAAATGTTATCTTCTCATTTCAAGATTGAATTGGTAAATTCACATTTTATTATAAATAATTTTAAAATTTATATGATGCAATAAATCTGGTCTTCTTGAAAATGATTGACTTATGGCCAAAACCACTTTGTCAATTTAATATTTATTATTCATTATTTAAACATATTTGTCATACTAATTAATTTTACTACTTTTAAGATTTATTTAATTTTTCAACATAGAATGAAGTCATTGTTTAAGTTTGAATTGGTAATTTGAATTTATTAAATTTAACTGACTAAATTTGACGTTAATTTGTATATAATAGAGAAAATGACTTGCCAAGGATATCCCTGCCGGTCCTAGAGTCCTCTCGTCTGGATTCAAGTCCCTGGACATCGGAAGTTGCCATCCTGGTCAGTCGATGGAAGTCTTTCTCCATTTCCAATCCTGGAGGCTGAGTCTGAAGCCCTCGTCCATGGATGGTAGTAGACGGCAGAAACGTTGCTATTTTGGTCCCATCTGGCCTTATGGTGGTTGTCCTAGGCGCTGACCGACATTATGACCGTTAGCACCTCGTATTAAATTTTTTTACAGACTCCCTTACAGGTCCCTAAGTTCCTGTATTTATTGCGGCTATGTAACCCTTCCCCTCTGCTCTAAGCTCGTCGCTACCTCCGTGCTTCTTTTCTTGTACGGGCGGGTTGGACAACGTATCAGTTTTAACCTGCATAATTTTGTTATCTGTTTTAGAACACTGAAAAATGTCTATTATTTTTTAATGGCTGTAACGTTTTTGTTATTTGAGTTTTTTAAATTTTGTTTTCATTACTGTTTATTATGGATTTTTCTGGTCATTTCTAAATGCCGATGATAGTTCTACGTGGCTTAGTTCTCAAGTTAGCATTTTTCGGTACTTAGAAATTTTTCACTTCACTCCCGTTTGTCAAATTTAGTTAGTTATTACAGTTTCATGCTACCATAATTTTTAATTTGTCTTAATAATACTTATTCAAAGTTTTACTGACTTCTTGACTTTTTACAATGTTTATTATACCATAAATTAAAACCTTATTATTTAAATACTAAAATTGTTATTTAAACAATAGGAATTAATAATTTCTTAATTTGAACGGTAATTCAGATCGTTACAGTATTTTTGAGCGTTTATATATATATATATATATATATATATATATATATATATATATTTATATATATATAAATTATATATAAATTTTAATATATATATATATATATATATATATATATATATATATATATATATATATATATATTAATATTTATATATAATTTATTTATATAATTATATATTAATATTTATATATAAATTTATATATATAATTATATAATAACCACTTAAATAATAATAAACAATCATTATATAATATATAACCTATAATGAATAAGGAGTTATTTAAATGGAAGAACATATATGTTTAGTGCTCATTGAGAGACTGAACAATGATTATAACCCCTCTTCTTACCTATAGCTAATGATGATTAAGCTGCAAACGGATATTGTTACCCGGAGATTATTTCTTAATTGCATTTCTACTTTGAAGATTAGAACAGCACTACAAGTAAATACTTGGCATTGTAAAATTAACATGAAGTGCCACTGGTTTTGCGTACTAAAAACAAACATTTATTTTATTTGGCTTTTTAGAAAGTAGAACCTATGTTTTGATTTTTAAATAATTCAAAGCCAAACAAAAACTATTTTTAATTAATCATACAATAATTTAGAAACTTTAACTGTTTTAATAAATGGAAGTTGTTTTCAAATCATTTTAAGAGTAATAATAATATTATTGTTATTAAGAGGAGTAATATAGTATTACTAAAAATACGAACGATAATAATAAGAAAAGAAATAATATCATAGTAATACTAATAATTACGATAGTAAACAAAATATTAGATTTAATATTACTAATAATAACTATGTAAACAGTAACAATAATAAGAGAAAAATATGATATTACTTATAGTACCCATGAAAATAATAATAGTAAGATAACAAAAGTAATAACAGAAATAAAGTATATTACTATTAACAATGAAGATTATAAACAAATAACTATCTTTAACTATTTGAATAACTATTTATTTGTAAGAGGAAAATATTATCGTGGAATATGTTTTATTTGAATAACTTGAAGTAATTTTACCAAATTTGTATTGTTTCCAGTTAAAGGATCAGCAAAGAAATTCCGCGCTGGAATCCTACTTTATCTTTCTCTACTAATTTCTACTATTCTACTGACATGACCGTGGTACTAAAATTAGCCTGTTCTACCTGAGACGAAACCAGTACAGTCGTCATCGCGAGGGAACCAACTCGCCGAAAATACGGACTTCTAGACTTACACAGCTGCCTCAGGCTTTCCTTGTATATATGTAAAATTCGCACTTTTAACAGATATAAAAATATATTTTAAATTGTACTGTGCATCTATTGTAAAATAAATTTTATTAACATTTCAATAGATTGTATTATTTTGTTTTTACCAGTCATAAATTTCTTACTCAAATAAATTCTATTTTAAATTATTGTAATCTCAAAGGAATTGATATCGAGTCATAAATTAGTGTTTCTTTTAAAGAAGGAATGATGTCTGGTGACTGTTGTTCGCCGCCACAGACTCACCAAGGTTAAGAGGTTCTTGACATCACGTAGGCAACCCTACAAGTGCAATGTTATAATTTTCCCTTTTTCCCAAGGGGACCTTTACTAACTTTACCACATTCTTTCTCTATACTTCCTTATCCTTCTTTTTTACAAAGGAGCGTAACACCTCTTCATGAGCCCGATGGAGACTAGGACTAGAGAGAGGCCATAAACCTTAATCCTATACCAGAATGTTAACGATGTCTCTGATGTAATCCTACATAATTTCACAACCCTTTCCTTATCCTAGAACAGTTACTTTGGTTGGTCTTCTTTAAACTACAACCAAATATTTCTGGGAATGTAACGAGTACTAGGAAATCCAAAATCGTCTAATTATCGGACAGAAATTTCATTAATAAAGCAAGCACCACATACATAAGTGTCAGACCTAACCTATCCAGACACGATATGGTTTTTATGCTTAATACGTAAAATCGTAGAATAATCGTAGTCCTTTTATTTGAATAAGGACTTTTCAAATACAAAAGTTTAAATAGAGTGTATAAGTTATTATTTAAAATTTGAGAAAATAATTGGGATAAATATTTTATATTAGGATATGAAAAACGAACAGTTTATAATTGTTTGAAAATTACTTGTCAAAATTAAAGAGCATTGTCATAATTCGTGTAATCTGTATTAGAAACACCATGCTTAGAACATAACGTAACCTAAATAGTCTCAAACACTCACCCCTTTCTGACGTAAGCTAATTAACTGATCGCATCTACACTGTAATGTAATGCAGAGTACTTGGAGAGTTTGAGTTCATTATAATACGCTCGGGAACTCGACATGATTAATCGATACGGGAAATTGGTAATTCTTTCTTGGAAATTAATTATTAGTCTAGCAGGTTTGTTAGTGTTTTATTACCAAAATCACAGATTACCTGTTGGTTATTATCTGTCGTTAATATTTTAAAAGGATAAGAAAGTATTGTATACATTAAGATAAGGAATACACGCTCATTCCTGTATCATGGCTTTCCTCAAAATAGATCTGGCCAGGCTTTACGGGCTATACACCCTTGTAGAAAGGATGTCAAGGAAGGCTAGGTAGGAGTAAATAAATGACTTCCAACTCCTTTTACACTTTCAATTTACTCCTTGTACACTCCTTAATTTTACTTTTGTCGCTATCTTGGTTAATACTTTCCAATATATTTACATTTCTGTTTTCGTCTTTATTTATGTCAATTGTTGTAAACTTTTATATTTTGTAACTGTTCGGAAACGACATTGAGACTAATTTCTTCAAGACCTCATTCTTTACTTGTGTCTTTAGGACAAGGTATACAATTTAATGCTTAGGTTAGGTCTGGTTGTTTTAGATTGGAAACTGCTTTAGCGCTTATTACTAAAGCACCTCTTTTGTTTAATTTTTTTTTATAGATAAATAAAATCTTTCAACACCATAAGCCTTCTATTGAAACTATGATGTACATTTAAACAGTTAGACTTGCAGTAAAGCCCTCCAAAGATGATTGCTTTTCAATCGAAATAGACATACGGATTTAAATAGGAGTTTTATTGAATTCATTCTATTACCTCACAATCTTCATATATATATATATATATATATTTCGTACAGATTTTTAATCGTTAATAAAATAGTTTTATTCATTCATCTAGAATTCAAATACATTTTTTTTAAACCCATAGTAACTACTGATGTGAATTCGGTTGTTTTAAATATTTATTCATTAATTAAATTTAAAAAAATTGATGTCCCGTTCGAATTCCAACTTAATAACTACATGTTTGAAATCCAGCACTTTGGCGCTGAGCCAATCTTCCCACAGCTAGAAATCCATTACCTAATGATGTAATGAAATTATAAGAGAAAGACTATTAGCAATATTGAAGCATTGCAAGAGATGGATAGAATAATGAAAAGTTATGGGTTCCATCAGCTTCATAAATTTAGAGCGAAAAAAGGAAACTTATAAATAATAGTAACAACCAAAAATAATAGTTCAACACCACATACTGTAAAGAGAGGGAAATGGAAAATCGGAAGGAAATTAGTTTTTTTGCCACTTAATGTTGTCATTATGTAATATGTATGTAGGACTACATATTTATCTTTATTGTAATTATAAAATAAAAAGTAACAAAAATAAATTTTTTTCATCAACCTCAGTAGGAATTAACTCTAGGTTTTTCCTTATATTACTTGTTTATTTATGATACAAAAGTATACCGCAGTTGCTACGAGTTACAGTTGTTCTACCACATACCCACCAACATAAAATCAGGTGTTCTATGAAATCATATGTTAACTTATTTTAAGAAAAATAGTTAGTGCAATATTATTATGTTTATATATTGTCTGTATAACAACTAATAATTTTTTATATAGGCTAATGACAGACCGGTATGCAAAGGAAATGATTCGGGCTTCCAAGAAATGTTTATATCCATACTGCATGCAATAGAAATGATTCGGGCTTTCAAGAAATGTTTATATCCATACTGCATGCAACAGAAATTAGACAGGCTTCCAAGAAATGTTTATATCCATACTGCATGCAACAGAAATGATTCGGGCTTCCAAGAAATGTTTATATCCATACTGCATGCAACAGAAATTAGACGGGCTTTCAAGAAATGTTTATATCCATACTGCATGCAACAGATATGAGACGGGCTTCCAAGAAATGTTTATATCCATAATGCATGCAACAGAAATGATTTGGGTTTTCAAGAAATGTTTATATCCATACTGCATGCAACAGAAATGAGACGGGCTTCCAAGAAATGTTTATATCCATACTGCATACAACAGAAATGAGACGGGCTTCCAAGAAATGTTTATATCCATACTGCATACAACAGAAATGATTCGGGCTTCCAAGAAATGTTTATATCCATACAGCATGCAACAGAAATGAGACGGGCTTCCAAGAAATGTTTATATCCATATTGCATGCAACAGAAATGATTCGGGCTTCCAAGAAATTTCAATATTCATAGTGCATGCAAAGGAAATGAGACAGGCTTCGAAAATATCTTAATAGCTATACGATAAGCGAGGTAAATAAGTTGGGATTCCAAAAAAAAATTAATATCAATACGGTATGCTGAGGAAATGATTCGGGCTTCCAAGAAATTTTAATATTCATACTGCATGCAAAGGAAATGAGACAGGCCTTCAAGAGATGTATATATCAATACGGTTTGCAAAGGAAATGAGCGGACTTCCAAGAGATGTTCTTATAAAGTTCTATAAACTTAGAAATGCATTTTCAATTATAATATTAGGGTCATTAAAAACTCAATTTTTTTTAATGCGCAATAAAGTACTTCCGTGTAATTAAGTTTTCGGTAATTCGAGGGGGACACCCCCTCATTTACCTCGAAATATTATTACTCTACTGTATAACGATTCCTATAAAATAAATTAACCAATTAACGTGGAGTAATTTAACTTAAAACTAAATTAATAACTTGAATATTAAAGTAACAAAATTTCTTAAAAATACCTTGAGTAATATACAAATAAATATTAATTATACTAATTGTGAACGTATAACATCTTCCAATTCTCATGTTCGACAACGAAGACTGACTAATCCGTTAAGCTTTAAATGTTAACATTGCATGCTTCTGATTGCGTTTGATAACAGGGTTGCAACCTTTTAATTTACTCAAAGCACTGGCATGATATTAAAGGCAGGCATGATCATTAAGGCAATTCCATGTAAGCAAAGGTCACTAGATAGTTCCATTTGTAAAGAACTATTGTACTGTCTATTCAGTTTGGTGAAATAGCAAACTATAAATGTTTAAATAGTAACCGTGACGGAATTGTCGTTTCATTTGACCTTTATTCCCTTGTGCACATTTTGGACAACGTAGTTCCCATTTTAATTTGTTTTACTACCAAACAGTCAAAATTCATTGGTTACAAACTACAGTAATCCATTATTTATAAATAATCTGTGATTATTGTACGTCAACCCTATAGTTTTATTTCTAAAAAACATTGAATTGTTATATTTATTTGTTAAATTTGAGTATTTGCAAGGGAATGCATCACAATCTTATTATTATATCGTTTTACCCTCACAAGAGATTCTGAATTAACACAGTGTTTTCCCTGTTTGGAAATATTCAGCTTTAAATCTAGATAATGAGTATGAAAATTTATGAAAAATATTAAAAATTAAAACACAAATACTCCATGAAAAACTATAAAATTCGTTTCCTTAACTTCTTAGACGAAAATAATCTGTCATTCAAAATTGAAAAATGTCAATCTTTATTAAATTATACCACGAAATTTAAATACAACCTATATGTTGCTACTTAGAGACATGTTGGTTTTCAAGTATGTATCTAACGATAATAAACTGTTTGTAGAAAATATATGGTACTTAAGTAAATGGTATCACCAAATTCTGAAACAGCTGATCCATTTTGTAACCTAAATCTTTATATCACAGAATTTCAAATGTAAATTCACTTTCTATTCTCAATGTTTATATCACTGACTTAAAAAACAGCTGATCGTATTATAACTAAATGGCTTCTATAATAGCAGATCCTATTTTAACTGATTTTGTATAGCCCTAACTTCTAAAATAGCTTCACTAATTGCTATTAGCATCATAAGATTAGGTTGGGTACAGCATTCTCAATACATTCCTTCGTGGTTTTAAGGCTCTGCAATTCTTCGCCAAGGTGTCTACGATCTATATTCCACCTTATTTATTATCTTCCTTATTATCATCATGATAATCCGCTCTACAAATTTTGTTACTTTCATATTTTCTCTCTTTTTATTGAACGTAATGCGTTTGAAGTTTCTTGATGTATAATCATCTTGAATTCACTGATTATACTCATTTTACACTACTTAGCTAAGTGAATACGTAATTGCTTACTTGCTGACGCGTTTGAAAACGACCGTTCCTTTTACGGAGGTTAGCTTCGTAAAAGGAACGATCGTTTTGAAACGCGTTAGCAAGTAGGCAATTACGTATTCACTTAGTTAAGTAGTGTAAAATTAGTAATGCGTTTATTACAATCTTGTTTTTTCTACTTGACTTAAATTTATTTTTTAGTTTTTTTAACTTAAATATTTCTAATTTTAATTGAAAAAAATGGGCTTTTCATATTTTAAACCCTTGTTTTGAAATAATTAAACTTTATGAGCATATATGTTCAACTAAATCAGGCATTTATAAAGTGAAATAAGTATTTTACTTGAATTGCATTAAATCTATATTACAAGGAACAAGTATTTGAGAAATAGAGAGAAGGCGTTGAGATGAAACCGAATACACTTTACGTTCGTCAAGAATGTGTATTTCTTAAAGTCTACCCTGAGTATTTACATTAAGTAGCTTCACCATACACGAGCGGTTTTCACTCTTTTTAAGTTGACGACCCATCTCTCCCTATCAAAATATCTCCCCGGTCCGATGGTTCATAGTAGAGTAGAAAAACTTATTTGAATCGTAGACCTTCTTATATATATATATATATATATATATATATATATATATATATATATATATATATATATTTGTGGTTTTAAATGTTTGTGCGTTTTGTTGTTTTACAAAACGATAGCTTAAGAGTATGGCTACCCCATTGACGATACATTGAAGTAGTGACATTCTTGCATTACGAGGCAAACTATTTTTTCCCGCTGTTACGAGCTGTGTGTGTAGTATTCGGAGGTAACTGTACATACTCGTACTTCGCAACTACGGAAAAGCAGGGTTCAACCTAAAGCTGCCCATTTCGATTTTACAACTATTTACTAAATACTTTCCCTAGAAAAGCGTTCTTTATGATCCCTTTTTCTATAATATAGTATTAAAACCGTATTTTCAATATATATATATATATATATATATATATATATATATATATATATATATATATATATAACACAAATCATTTTCTACTATGTTTAATCTCCTATTTTGTTACACCGATGTTTATGCTGTCAGTATCATTATTGTTACCCTATTACTTAAGCTGATTATAGTCTCATTACTTCCTTAATTCGTAAGATTCACAGATTTTTCTAATCAATGACTAAGGTAGGGCACGTGCCCTTGATCACGTGACATGCTTTGACGTGCAACACGCAGCTCTCAAGTCGTTGAAGGGGCGGGACTTTCTGGCGCCTTCTTTAATCTAAAAGATCCTAGGTTATAATGGCTTTAATAGTAGCTAAGAAAGGCAAAAATATAAACCCTTAAAAGCCCTATGAGTGTTGTATTTTTCCCAGTTAGTAGGATACTATGATCAGTTTTATAAATTTGTATAATAATAAATAAATCTGTCCAATAAGTTATAACTTTATTATTGTGGAATAACCTTCATCTTATTGCAGTAACAAAACAACAATCAAAACGCGATCACGGGATGTTTTTCGTTATGACGTCATAAACTACATTTCCACAGATCAACCGGTTAGGTTACTTTAAAAACGTAACTTGAGTTTTCTTTATACAAGCTTCTCCTAAGCGAAAACCTTTACTAAGAAAGTTATAAAGTAATATTTCAATGGAGTATAGTATAGCACTTATATATATATATATATATATATATATATATATATATATATATATATCGCAATATGTATTCTTGTGTATTAATAAAGAACTAAGTCAAAATACAAATACAAGAATTATAATTGAATTTACAATTAGCTTTTCGTTGGCTAACAGTACCAACATCATCAGGAATATTATACAATTAAAATTAACATATGTGCAAATTAGATCAAATTTGTTAAGTAGCTATTTATAGCTATTATAGCTATTTATTTGATAGGTATTAATAATAATCACATATTTCCTAATATAGATAATATGATACTTGTAAAAGAAATTAACAAAGGCCTGAGAATGAATATTTATGAAGCTTTAGAAATACATAAATATAATACTAATAATGAGTTGATAAATGAACAAATACAAGTATAATCTAAATTTTATACCTTATTCAGTGTTTGTAATGTTGGGGCAGCAAAATAAAAGTTTAACAACATTGTAATTGATTTGGCATAGCTATTTATTTAATCTAATTTGCACATATGTTAATTTTAATTGTTTAATGTTCCTGATGATGTTGGTTCTTTTAGCCAACGAAAAGCTTTGAATTGTAAATTCAATTATAATTCTTGTATTTGTATTTTGACTTAGTTCTTTATATATATATATATATATATATATATATATATATATATATATATATATATATATATGTGTGTGTGTGTGTGTGTGTGTGTGTGTTTGTGTATGTATGTGTATGTGTGTGTGTGTGTGTGTGTGTGTGTGTGTGTGTGTGTGTGTGTGTGTGTGTGTGTGTGTGTGTGTGTGTGTATGTGTGTGTGTGTGTGTGTGTGTATGTGCGTGTGTTAAGTGTGTGAATGTAATGATATGTAATTCTACATATATCCCACTTATATATAGTCTATTCAGAAACCACAATATTTTTATATGTTTTATAAAGTAAATAAAACCATGAGTTGTGTAAAGTTTGGGTCTGTAAAGTAAGGTTATATCAGGTAAGATAAGTTTTTCAAAGCATGGGATACTATAAGAAACTGTCACCTATTAATTGCTTCCGGTTTTAAGGTTACGGCTGTTTTTCTTTTCATTTGTTGGACGTCATCGCTAAGATTACTACTTTTCAGCTTTGGGCACTTCATACACACTCTAATAAACTTTTTAGTACAATAATATTCTCTTGGGAATAACCTATAAAAGCATAAACAAAACAAAGGCTTAGCAAATGACGCCGATGTAAAAAAAACATTCTTCTCTTTAGAAGATAACACAGAAAATTATTTGTAGCAAAGGTGACGGAGGATTGAAACCACAACCCTAATGTTATTGATTTTC
Organism: Prosapia bicincta; assembly: GCA_036971475.1. Classification (NCBI taxonomy): domain Eukaryota; kingdom Metazoa; phylum Arthropoda; class Insecta; order Hemiptera; family Cercopidae; genus Prosapia; species Prosapia bicincta. The sequence continues at coordinate 28,319,866 of JBAIZL010000002.1, forward strand.
CAGAGGGTTAAAAATAAAATATTACCTGATTTAATCAAAAGCATTTGTCGCCTGCGAAACATCGTGACCTGTTCCGTTATCGATACGTTGGCGCGTGTTGTCGTGTCGTGGGGTTGTTACTGAGGACGTGTTGAGGGTAGAACAGGCAGGCTTAAATTGATCGGGTGTAAAGCTCTGTTTCGATGATATTCCAGCCATCATATAACGCGGTTGCGCTAAGGCGAGGCAACGGAAAAGTGCCTAAAAATCAACATTTCAAATTTATTTAAATGCGGAATATTTTACGTCTTTTGAAGTTACTCGCAAAAAGCGAGTCTGTTTCTTTTTTTGATGTCTTACCCCTTATTCACTAGTAAAACTTGTCAACTTTATGTATAAAAATTATTCAAAATATTTATTCGTTATTTCAGGATATCAGGTAACTTCTTTCTTAGGTCGTTTTTCAAATAGCCTGTAATGTATTATAGAAATAGCTAATTATTAAACAGTGAGTATCACATTTCTTTCATTGAGTAATGTATTTTTTCTGTGGTTTTTAAAAATTATATCGATGAATGTTCTTCGAAGCCTGCCAACAATTAATGTGAGTCCGTATAAAAAATAATTGTTTTGCTAAATAATAAGCAAGTACTTCATTTTTATACTTTTAGTTCCTACTGCCCTATAAATAGGGGAATACTTATACAACCTGTTGAAATTTTCAATCGTTTTTAAAATACTTTTAATTCATCCACTCCTATTCAAATACAATTTTTAAATCTTATAGTGTATGACACTTGAAGTTAATACAGTATTTTCAATTATTATTATATAATTAAACTATGTATTTAGGTTGTATTCGAACTGTATGGCACATGTTTGATAATCAACTTTTTAAAATTTAAAATAATTAATTAATATTTGAAAAATCTGTATTAACACAAGTTTCATCCCCTACAAATTTTAAAAATTGTATTTGAACTTGCGTGGGTGAATAAGGGTATTTTATCAACGACAATTTGGAATGGCAGAAAACTGTACCTAAGTATATAGACTACTTTAAAAGTACCTTCATATAAATTTGATTTATAAAAAATTGAAGTATGATTTTGTAACTCATAATTATTCCTCATCTACCTTGTTATTGTTACATACACGTATTTTCTAATAGCTCCGAATATACACTCGGTTCGATAAAAATCATTTTATATAAAATATAAAAACATTTTAAACCATTATTTTAAAATTAAATTCTTGCCTTAGAAAATAGTCCTATAAACAAATACCCAATACCGACAAAACATTTTCATTATTGTCATATAGTTATACAAACAAAATATTGGAAAGAACCCCAATACCACAAAAATAATAAAAAATAACAAATAAAACAAGTTACTTAAGATTAAACCCTTATGTGTATTTCGATGATCATGTCATCGTCATCGAAGTTCTTATTACAAAATTACAATCTAGCAAACAAGAAGTTACAAACTAGATAGATGTCTGTAGTTTGTAACTTCTTGTTTGCTGGATTGTAATTTTGTAATAAGACCCTCTGATGATGATGACATGGTCATCGAAATGCACATAAGGGTTTAATCTTAAGTAACTTGTTTTATTTGTTATTTTTTATTATGATTGTAGTATTGGGGTTGTTTCCAATATTTTCATTGTAATATATTGTACCACTGTGATCTTGGTATTGTGTGTCATATAGTGACTAAACACAATAAAAAAACATTAACCGAAATAAAATTAATTGATTCAGAATAAATCATCTGAAGTGTATTAACGTTACACAGTTTTCATCTGTAGATGGTTTATCAACTGAAATGTACATCAGGTAATAATTTATAGGCAATGAATAGATTTTAATGCGTTTATTGTATTTTTGTTCATTGTGTTTCGATAATTCATATTCCACAATTACTCAAGAGAATAGCTATTCATCATACATGTTTCGACAACTAGGTTGCCACCATCAGTGACTAAGATACAATAAATTATCGCATAACGGTTTTAGTAATGGCTTAATTCGTCTTAGTAAAAGTGTAGATCTTGCAAACAAATAATATCTACAAAGTTAACAGTCCAGACACATGTAAGTTGAAGTTAAAGAAAGGATTTCCTACCTTGTGGAAACAGAAAGCTGTGTCTTTCTCTTCTCAAGGGACTAAAGAATCTTGAGTAGACCGCACACCGCACGCACAATAGCACACATCGAGAAGGGTGCTTTTCAGAAAAGCTAGAGGAATACCTGCTGGCCGTACAAGTAAACTCTCAAAAACTATCGAATATTGAACAAGCTGCCAACATCCTGCACGATTGATATCGGGCTTTCCCTGGCAGGCAATTTCTTACCAAGTATTTTATCCCGTTTTTGACGCCGTACATGACGATCTCTTTTCCTTCATTGGCTTCCGATCATCCATGGAAAGATCTTACATGCTTGGTAAATGAACAATCAATGCTGATTCCCACATTAGCAGTATGGATAATAGCCTAAGAGTATTTGAGACGGGTGTGCTACGCCAGACACCGCCTGCCACGAGTGATTTTCCAGACCCGGGTGAAAAAGAACTTTGAAAGAAAGTAATAACAGAGTTACTAAGGCTCTTAATTATAAAATATACCTTAAAAATGTGTAGAAGATACACTTGTACACATTAAAAAGGATGGACTTTCGAGATAAACTAAGGAAAACGTCTATACTGTTGGAATACTGAAACACACAAGCACAATACTAGCCTAAGATCATTTGACGCCAGACACTGCCTGCCACTAGGTCTTTTCCAGACCCGGGTGATAAAGAACTTTGAAAGAAAGTAATATCAAATCTTTCCGCATTGGCAGACAAAGAGAATAGCATGCTTTTGCAAATAGACTGGAAGGGTTTCCTTTAAATATTTAGTTACAACAAAATCCCAAGCTCCTCACACAACAGGTAAGCTTTCTATCGAACACTTTCCATTACTTTAATCGAACTTGCTTCACCAGGAACAACATTTTACCAATCGGTTACCCTTTTTAAGTTTCCTTTCCATCATTAAATAATAACTCACCTTCTGACTCTCTTTGGATCGTTACGTTTTACATTTATGCCGTCAGAAGTAACCGTTTTAAACGTTAGACAACCCCTCAGTAAAATCTGACGGCGCATATTTCTAACTGGCGTTCAGCAGTTTACGGCATGTTTATGGTTTCATTAAGGCAACATTTACTGCCCGTACGTCATTTTGCTGGGGCTGTGTGTATATAGCCAACAAAATCTTATACGTTAAAGCTGGATTTTTTTAGCGTTAAAAGTGTTTTGTGTAAAATAGTGAAGCACTAGTTTATTATTACTAATTACTAGATATTTGTTAATAGCATACATTATTTGAGGCATTTCCATTTGTTTTCATATATGCATGTATTCATATTTGTAATATTTTCAATATATTTGAAGTAAACATTTACTGTAATAAAAAGATGTATTTATGCAACTATCAAAGTCATAGGTTGTGATCGTAGACGTGTATTAATACACTGCAAGCTCAAGAAGTCAAATATATAAGACACTGTATGCAATGAAAGATAGTTTAACGGCATTAACACCGTAAACACGTTACGGTAATGGGTAATGAAAGAATGTTACTACAAACGAGAAAAAAATCCTATTAATAAACGTAAAAGAACATATGAAACACAAAAGTAGACAAGTCATTTTAATGGATTTAAATATATATACACACATATATATATATATATATATATATATATATATATATATATATATATATATATATATGTGCGTGTGTGTGTGTGTGTGTGTATGTATGTAATAAAAGTTAGTTACGGTGCAGAAGCATCGGAGTGAATATGGAAGTGATATTAAGTGAGGAAGATGAATACTAAATGGTATAAAGTGAGAGAAAGTTAGTTATGGTTAGAACCATTGGAGTGTATAAGAAAGTGAAATTAAGTGATGGAGATTTAGTAAGTGGTATAAAGTTAGGAAGATATTAGGGGAATAAAAGTAAGTTTCAGTTAGAACCATTGGAGTGAATGAGGAAGTGAAATTAAGTGAGAGAATTAAAAGTGAGTGCAAGGGTGGCAAGTGCAAGCGGATGAAGTAACCGACATAATAAATAAGAACCATCAAATATAAGTAATAATTTATAATAAATGTAAAGCCAACTACTGAATGTAAACATGTTAAGAATTTTATAAACTTATCATAGGTTTGTTAAAGGAATAAAAAGTAATTCAAGCTACTGAAAATATATTTTATCAAACGAAGTGGAGTAACCTACACATTCCTTAAGATATTAAGTATATTTAAAAGTTAAAATAAAAAAAATCAGAGTTTTTATGCCTACCAGCAAATTAAAACTAATATAATAAATTATGTATATCTGCCTGCAATTCCTAGAGCTTTGTATATTATAACTTAACTTTTGTTATAATTAAATTTATTTTTCAATGTTATTTATTTACCTTACCTATTTAATGTCCCATCTTCAGGCTTATAAACAATTAACAATCTTATCAATTTTTAAACATCACTTGCATTTATTTTCTTCAATTAACTCTACACATTATTCCAAATTTATATTAATATTGTGCAGTGACAGGATTGATATCTTAACTAACATTACAATGATAAAAGGTGAACTTCTGAGGCTTTAGAATTCTAATAAAATAACATAACAAAAAAAAACAGTATTAAAATTTTATTCTTGCTCTCGGGTCGCTATTACGGGAATTTTGCTTTTAAATTAGAAATGGTGAAGCTAGAATAATTTTTATACATTTTGATGAAATTAAAATTGTTCTGAACTTTACTAAAATTTAGATATCAGTTAGCTACACTTATATTCAATTAATACTTATTGCTCTGAAGAGTCCCTGGAATCCTGGCCTTTGTTACCTTCTGCACTTACACTTGACACACAAAAAAACTTACTTTATATTTCTAAAAAAAACTTTTACGTCGCATTTTTTTAAAATTTACTTATAAAAAACTCTTTACTTAATTTAACAATTTATTATTTTTACAACACTTCCCCACGAATCTGCCTGCCTTTCTCTGAGACTCACCTCAAACTTCCTCCTAACTTCCCTGATCATTTAGTTTTTTTATTGAAAAATTTAATCTTTCCCACTACCACCAATACGTTCTTTGTAAGTTCTCACAGTTCGTCTAATCTAACGGTAGACGGTTAATTTTCCCACGGCTATATCGGCCACTGGATTTCCCGTCTTTCGACCCTCTATTGTCAATTTGCCGGCACACAGCCTATAGCTTTCCTGGAAAAGGATAATGGATGGTACTTGCTTTGTCGGCACTATTTGTGTCTTCCTGGCTTAATCCTGCAGAAAATTATTTTAGCAACAAACTGAAATTTTTATACTATATATAGCAACAAGCCTCATACTATATGTTTTATGTATATAAACATGAAGGTGTGTATATATATTTATATAATAAAGTACAAACATTTCAGTAGCAAGACTATTTATAAAATAAAGCGCTCTAGGTTTTTCCTCAATTTTACATATAGGTATTAGCAGTGTGTTTAGCTCTTGACAGTATGCGAAGCACCTGATGATACCAATATATTGAATTTGATAAAAAGCTACCAGGGCTTTATTTTATAAATATTTTTGTTACTGAAATATTTGTACTTCAATAAATAAACTAATATCTAAGAAGAAAAACGTGTATACACGTCATATACTATTGGCCTAATTTTTTAATAACATTTTAGAAATAATCAAGTTTGAAACAATGATGTTATGATTATAAAAACAGTTATCAATCAAATATGGAATATTTATAATCGCAAAGGTGTAAAATCCGTCTCTATTCGATTTAACTGGATCCACTTCAAATCTAAGCCTCTTGCTACTCCAAATTTAAACCTATTTTGCTAGTCATCGTACAGACGAAGTAAAGTTGTTTCATGAAGAACTACAAAATAAATGACAGAATTAAACGAAATGAATATACAATGAACATGTCGTTATAAAGGTATTTATACTGGTACTGTCTGTTAATTTTACCGGTAGGATAGAGATTTAAACGTAAGGCTAGGACTTGGATTTATTCTAGGATTGATGATGTATTTTCTCTGATGAAGAGAGCAGCCAATGAAATGCGACTGAAGCCTACTGCTGCTTTAAGGACAAGGAACATTACAGAACGATGACGAAACTGTATGATTGTCCATAAAGCGAAATACAATACGTATGATTAGCGTTCAATAATACACGTTTCCCTCTACCTTCCAGTGCCTTCATGATTTAAGCTAAACACATTCATCTGCTCGTTAGATCGCCGAGACCGTATTTAGTATTCCCTTGCCATCGTTACTCAACCAATCATCGCTTTCCTCCCATATATTACTAGATTAGAGAAGGAACACCTTTGATCTGGTGATCAGCCTTTATACGCTAGGGGATGTTACGTGTTAGACTTGAACCCTTGAAAATCAATTCCAACTTTATACCCATAGCAGAGTCAAGTGTAATGTAGATAGAATTTTGTGTTTCTTCTGTTACTGGTTTTTTAGGGAAACGTTGTATAATGTTTTCTGTGTAACTGATAACATCGTCTGATAGACGTTTTGTTCAGTACTAATTATGTGATATTAACGGATGAATATAGATTGTTTTTGTAATAAAAAATTACACCAAATTTATTTCCATAAAAAACGCTAATTAGTAAAGCACATTATTAACCCTAACGTTACTGAATTTTTTCCATAGCAATTTTTAAAATAACTTCAAGCAGGCTTTGTTTGCTATGAAACTTATTGACCTGCTTCCTTAGCTATATGTTGGCACGTGTTGTCGTGTCGGTTGTTACTGAGGACGCGTTGAGGGATTAGTGTAGTATAATGTATCTGAAACAAAGCGTTGTTAGTGATGTTTTCGATAAGGTGATATACACACCACGGGATATTACATCAACGGCTTAAAAATCTTTAACCTTGAAACATCAATGCAGGTATCACACTACAGGTGAATGTTTTGGATGCGTTAAATACTTTTCAAAGTAATTTTACCTACGTTTTAATAAATTACCTTTATTTCTGTTCTTCAGAAATATTATTTTATAGTTTGTATGTAAATTTTTAGTAATATTTCTAAGATATTGTTTTTAAATAATATAGCATATTTACTTTTAATTTATAGTTTTCTTTACCTTTACACGACTAAAATATATTTTGTACACACTTTTAATAATTCGACCGTTATTCGGAACTCAATTACTTTTATAATTTTGAATTGTTATTTACGGTAATAATTTGCGAATATTTCTAATAAAACTGTTGACAGAAGTTTTTGAATAAATAGAATTTTAATATCATTTATAAGTTCTGACATTGGTCACATCTGTATATTAGCTGAAATGTGTGATCCACACAGGCTACAAAAAGAAGATTCCCTGATAAAAGTTTTGCTTTCAGAAAAATGAAATACTCGTAACAGTATAACAATTTCAAATACAAGATTCCTAGAAGAAGATAAACATCAACATAGGAAATAAAATAGGAATAAATTTAAAAAAACCTATTACGTGTCTATAAAATAACATATTATACGTGTCTATATAATAACATAACATTACGTATCTATATAATAACATAACATTACGTGTCTATATAATAACATAACATTACGTGTCTATATAATAACATAACATTACGTGTCTATATAATAACATAACATTACGTGTCTATATAATAACATAACATTACGTGTCTATATAATAACATAACATTACGTGTCTATATAATAACATAACATTACTTGTCTATAAAATAATATGTTTGGGAGAACGTTTTTATAGTTATCGATTACCATTAAGAACATATGTTTAAAGAATTAGAAAAGTCAGAGTTTTCACTTATGATTAGAAAACAGTTGACGTAAAGTAAACAGACATTTAAGAAATTCAAAGAAACCGAATGGAGATTTTAACACTTGTCCGAAGCTTCCTAACCAAATACATAAACACAATGAGTATGTGGTGTGCTAAAGCGTCAATATTTGTATTGACACATAATTATCTTATGGACAAATTTAAAATTTAATTTAGTACCTATTAATTAAAAGTAACGATCAAGTTATTTATTTATCTATAAATACAGACTTCACGACATTTAGAAATATAGTTAATCCTGTCTTTTAGGATTAAGTTGACCAAACTGAACGACCAATATCGGCTGGTAAAGATATAAATTTATTGTAAATATTATATTTGATAATATTAAGGTATAGATGTGAAACCATGTGGTGAAGGATATAAAGGTGATTACGGTATTAAGCAGAGCCAGGCTTGAAGAAGAGTTTTGCGGTCGCATATGATCACATGATACGGGAAATAGGCGTAGCTTTCCACATTACTGCTTACTTAAAATAGACAAGCTTTCAACCAGGGAAAAAAGAAATATCTACCCTCTATACGGAATAATTAAGCCTCCCTTTACATAACGTATACGCTCTTTAATCCTAGAGTTTGTTACCTAATTAATATGATATTCTTCAAACTAGACTGAAGGATTCAGGAACATATGCTGTAGTAAGAGATGCCACGGGTGGGTTGACGAGGTAGAGATTATCTGTAATAGACTGTTAAGAAGGTAGTTAGTGAATTACCCCATTTTAAAAATAGAACTAATATAAAATCTACGAGAGAGAAAGTGAACGGCAAGAAGGTAGTGGAAGTAATGGGTGGACTTGTGTGACCTGAACCAAACAGCTGGATAAGCTGATGCAGTGGGGTCCTCTTACAATCGAGATTTTATTATGTTTACAATGCTTACCGTTGTGTCAGTTAAACTATAATGTATAACTGTAATATATATATATATATATATATATATATATATAATTATTGTTTTCTACAAAAGTCTTGTTTGTTTAAGTATAACAAATTTTGATTGGAGATGTCGAAAAGGCACAAAATGGCGACGATTTTTTGTAAAATAAATTTTGGAAAGATTATATGGCACTTAAAAATTATCAAAAACGAAAGCTGGAGAAAATGCAGGACGCAGGACATAGCTGTTCTCAATCCCAAATACAGTTATTATGAACTATCGAAAAAGGATGACTTTAAGGGAATTAATTCACACCGAATACTTTAGCCAGGACGTCCTGGACGTTGACAACGTCACACAAATTAGTTTTAAACTTTTTTTTGAATCCAGTAAATTTAGAACAGACATTGATGAAAGAACATTGAGTGGAACCATAAAGTGCCATTAAAAATGGAATTGTATGTTTGAAAAACACGAATCTGTCAATATTCTAATTTCAATTCGTCACGTTATAATTTGAAGATCTAAATGTAATTTTGCCATAACGTGTTTACATGGTGTTTTATCTTGATCCTTTACTGATTTAACAATTGTACAGTTAGATTCATAAATTTTTGTAAGCGCATAGACGATCTATTTGTGCATATACTTTCTGAATAATTCTCGTATATTACAAATATTATATACAAAAATTTATTATTAAAATAGCGTTTATCTCCCATTTTTTGCTAAATGAATGAATTTAAAGAACATAGGTTCGCTATGTCACGGACGAAAGGAGTAATAAAGGCAGCCGCACGACGTGTGCGCATGCGTGATCGGCAACTGACAGCCGAGGTTCATTATACATTGTTCTCACGACAGGAACATGCAGTTGTTTTAGTTTTCAAATTAATAACACCTGGAATCACGAAGGGTGATTTAATAACATCGTAAAGGGGTGTCGGGGGTTGGTTATAACAGTACGTAACTGTTAGTAATGCGATCGATAAAACCTCTACAGATACAAAGAATGTGAAAAAAGCTGAAAACTTGCAGCAACTAGTGTGTTTTTTTATTTTAAATAAATAAAACCTTTTTCAATAAATCCTTTCAATGATATCCCAATAAACATTTCGATTGCCAAGCAATCATCGTCAGTAGAAATTATTACAAGAATAACTATCACTCTTGCAATACTGAAATGCACATTACGATTTAAATAAAACATTATCTTTTGTGATAAAAATGTTTTTTATTTAAAATAAACAGCAATTGATTGTTATTCTTCTTTCTAGGTTACTTTATTTTACAAATGTTATGTTACAAGCAGACGTTTTTCCCTCCCTTGATTTTCAAGACTATATCCAGTGAATTTATAGTTTGATATATATATTTATTGGGAACTAATCTATACTATTATATAAAAATCTAATAGTGTCTGTCTTTGTGTGTATTAATTAATCACGTAAAAACTAGTGGATTCATTGACCTGAAATTTGGTATTTATTTCCCGTTTCAACTGTAACATACCGATTAAATTATAATTGGAATTCAGTATGTTACATAACATATTAGTTGTTTTGTTAAGGTAGAATCAGCTTTCTTAAAAAAAATTTGTTTTTGGAAAAGATGTTTCGTCGACAGAACTAGCAGGAAAATCTCACAAAGTTTCTGAACGCACAATGGAGGTGGCATTTCCGAATTCACGGGTTACGTTTCCGTGGGAAATTGACAAAGCACTCTCTCGCAACTCGTCTCAGAGAGAGGAGAAAGGTGGGTTAGCAATCATTAAAAAAATTATTTCAAACTTTTAAATAAGGTGACTTCTAAATTTATTAAAAACGGGTAATTTTATTGGTGGCTTTTTTACTTATATTTTGTTGTTTCAAAATTTAAAAGTGAATCAAATCAGGAAATACAGAATACCATAATGTATTAAACCTAGCTTTGTTAGAGAACATTTTCAAAACATGTAAACTGAAATATTTAAATTTTTCAAGCAATAAAGAGCAATAAGCAAATTATAAGATAAATGTAATATTTTGAATATAAAATTATTTAGACAATTAAATCTCTTTTATATGCATAAACGAGAATTGAATATAACCTGTCTTTGTTAGAACTATTAAACAGACAGCCAGTCTGCCTGAGTTAATAGTTAGATACAATTGATTAGACAAACAATTGCCCCGGCGAGTCTCTGTAAAAACAAGTAGATAATGGTTATTGAAGTTTTTTTAAATAAGTCAATTCCCACCACGACTCACTTTACAATAATCCGGGGGGGGGGGTTATAATTTGCGCCGCTCTGCTTACTATTATAATTTGCTTCTTGCCAGTAAATTTTGAGGTTAGGTTTTATTGCACGCTATTTAATTAATATGTTGTTGCAGCCCATTTTTTTAAACTATATTTACTGATTTTAAATTGTGGATTCTTTCACCTTTATAGTTAATTATTTCTTGTACTTGTAGTAAGTAATATTGGGTACTTTTAAAAAATGAGTTTAATTATAGATTTGTTGTCTAAGGTCGAATTAATTTTTTAATTAGAATCTATAATCTCAGAAATTAACCTAGATCGAAATTTAAGAAATGAAACTGAAAGACAATTGTCGAATAGTTGTTTAGAAGAAGAGAAATTAGTAAATGATGTTTTTGAACAAACAAATCCTAATGAGTGTAAATTAACGAATATAATTGTATCTAAATTAAATATCGGAGAAAATTTAAATGTAGAAGTGAATTCTCAAGCACTAACACCTACACCTAAATACGAAAATGTATCGAATTTTTAATTCAGACTTGATAAAAAATAGAGTAACCCTAATATGGTTTTTATTGTAACCATTAACAATATAATCTTTCCTGTCAAATTCGTCCCAATCTTTATAATTATCCTTCCCTAATTTCAAATGTAAATCTTACAGCTCCAGTTCTGTATTACCAAATTTGCCATACAAAAATTAATCTCTAAATCTAACCATTTCTTCTTTGCAAATAATAAAACTTTATCAGTTCTAGAACTCTTAAATTTAATAATAATTACGGAAACAAATTTCGGAAACAAACTAAAATGTCTACATTTTTAAAAAAATTGAATGCCTTCTAACAAAAACTCAACTCTCAAGTTCAACTTTTAGATTTTTCTATATTCCTGAGACAAAAAGCCATACTGTTACTATTTATTAGGAATATGCTGAATTTAATAATAAATACACAAAAACCTCTAAACAACAAACTTTCTTTATTTTACCCTAAATATCCCTAAAATCCGTTTAATAAATTTCTTAAATACATAGTAAACGTTATAAGGAATGTAATTTAGTTATTTCAATGAAGGACGTTTTTAAATTTCATATTTGGTTGTACTGTCTCCCAAAAATACATGAAGAAGGTGGTGCCGTGAGGCCAATTGTGTCGGGAATTGATTCACCAACCTATATGTTATCTAAATGGTTAGTTAAAGAATTCAGTTTTTTCAAATGTAAGTTGGCATCATTTTCGGTTAAAATACACTAGATTTTGTAGAGAAGGTTAAGAATATTAGATTAACAGATGAAGAAATTTTAGTTTCTTTTAATATCTGTTCTCTTCTTCCAAGTATTCCGGTAACGGAAATTTCAGAATTGTTAATTAAACTCAACCTAAATACAAATACAAATTAAATCAATACAAATATCTGTCAACCCCTTACGAAGAACGGGTACTCTGGTTGTAATTCAAAAAATTGCCATTTAAATATAAGGAACTAAGCCTATAATTGTTTAACAGATCGGTGTGTAAAAACAGTTGTCGATTATTTATAATTGCTAGCTTTTAATCCGTCAACATGTCTTAAATTAGAAGGGGGATAACTACTTTACCTAGCCATACCGTATCCCAGGAAGATAAATTTGGCCAGTACAGCATCCCAACAGCCCTTTTACAACCTCTAAGTAGACTACATAGGTTCACATAATGCGTTAACTTGAAGACTGAACACACAAACATACATATTTTGGTGCTTCCGTGAGTCGCAGAGTCGCTATTATACTTCAGGTTCAAAGTTATTGTTTTACGTATCCGTCCAAATAAATAAGGAGATGAGGTGGTCTTATCAGATTCAGGAGCATCGTCTTCTCTAACTGGCCACCTAAGTGTAACAAATCGAGTAAAAATTTAGAGGCGTATGAAAAAAATATAAACAAAAAGTTATGAAAAGTTATAGATAAATGACAAAACGATTGGCTCATCGGTATGGACGCCTCAAAATATTACACACCAAGTGCGAGAATTTACAACATTAATGCCAGATTTGTGAACCGCCCGGAATACCATTCCAGGTACAGAACCTCTCACGGACGTAACTCTGAAGTGAAGAGGACTGGTCACCAGGTAAGTGAAGGAGACAGAAAGGCGTAAGAATGGACAACAATGGAGGATGCTCGACGGAAAAGCGAGTGATATGGTCATATGCTTCTGCTGGATATATTGACGATGTTGATTATAGCTACATACAAATGTGCTTTTTGCTTTTCAAAATCATGTTTACCTCTAACAGCTTAAACCTACCTCTTAAAATTATGCATCTAAAAATGTTGTAGGCCTATGTTTATGTTATACAGACCGGAATCATTGACCAACATTGTGTTCTATGAGGTTATTACCTTTGGTATGAAGACGTACCTAATGCTTTGTGGGCCAACCATATTAGAAAGGTAAAAGTAGTAAAACGGTTGAGAGAGGAATGAGGGAAACAGCATGGTTTAAAGCATAACGCTATAATATCGTCTGAAGCACAGTAAACGTAGGGTGCTTCTGGTTAAGATCAGGGAAATGGCGGTAGTAAGACCCGAAAGGAGAAGTCACCTTTAACCTCACAAGTTATGAAAAAAGTTCGAATTTTTATCTGCACAATTAGTCTAATCCGTTGCAAATACAAGAGAGAGTAACCTTGTTACAAGCCAGCGTTCGCAATAGGTAAGACACTTATAGAAGAGGGCCTTTCTTTTTTCCTAGACTTATGTAGAAATGATTGCTCTTGATACAATACTTCTTTCCTGGAAGCACTGGAATCTAATGGGTTTTCTCAGTCAAATCAATGACTGAGAGAAAAAATGGTTCATCTGGCGCTAAATAAATCCAAAAGGTTTTTCAAAATTAATAATTTTACTTTTACAGCGATTTTATTACTTTTAAATCATTTGTTTGAAAGCACTATTTGCAAATAAAATTTTACTTTGTAAATAAACTTTTCAATTCGAGTGGGTACTGATGACCTAAGGGAATAAAATCTGGAATATTTGTTTCAATATATCGGCTCAAGAACACTTCACCGCAATCCCAAACGTCCCCCAAACTCCGTTCTCTGCGTCCCTCATTTTGTCAGTAAATATTCACCTCTTCATCTGTTCTTGACATTCTTCAAAGCATCATTTCGTTTATAGAATCCACCTGCAATTGATATTCTTCTGTTTTTCCAAGGAAAATAGACTTCCTTATGCTCATAAGTATCAATGTTTTTATGCCCATCATTGTCTATAATCCCATTTGGAAGTTATTATTCCTAGGATTATCTATGTTAGCCTTGATTGTGCTTAACCTTTCAGTCTACAAATATTTTACGTATTCGTCTCAAATAGTACATTAATTAAGTTTATTCGGGCAATCCCATTTTTCCAGATTATTGATAGATCTTTGAAATCTACTGTGTTTTGTATTATTTCACTGCAAATTTTTCCACTTTTTCGTCAGAGTGTAGATTGTTATAAATATGTACTATTTGTGAAACAATACGTTTTTATAACACTTTTTATGTTGTTGAGAAAATAACTTTTAAAATACTAATTTGTTTACAAAAATGCAAAAAATCCCAGTCATGGAAAACGTGAGAATTTTCAAATCTCGTAACAATTTGTCTTCAAGTAATCTGTTCACAATAATGTTGCCGTCAGAAATACTTGAATGCCTTCAGTCTTGCTGCAATTATTTTGCAGTTTTTCTCCTACAGAATCTTTTAATAACTTTATTATTTCTCTTAACATGAATTCTCTCGAACATTAAGAGGCGTACAACTTGAAATAATGACTTGTAGCCTACAATAAACAAAACAACCTCTCGCTGTGCTGAAGGGTTGAACGACGCGCCCCTTCAGTACTTGACACGAAAATTGCTGACGATTGTTTGAAAAGTGACAGATATTTATAAAAATTATTTTATTCAAGCGTTTAAAGTCATGAACTAGAATCTTTCTTCTGATCGAGACTCAAATCTTATAATATGAATTGCAATATTTAATCCCGCTTTGTTTCATTTTCATCGACAAATTTGCATTTTATTATTTTTTTTTTATTGGTTTGATAACTATGAATTTCTTTCTACTTAGTTTTCAATACCATATTGAGCCTAATGTTCACGCTACTGCACGAATCAGAGAATAGAGTGGTGACAGAAACACTAATTATATAGAAGCCTCTTAAATTGGAAATAATATACATATCACAGAATAATGCTATACGGTAAGTTGACGAAAAAAGATATTGGAGAGAACAGAAATAGTTAATATAATAAAAGGTTTTTTTCTCGATACTATACACCCAGAGATTTGCAAAGTTCTTTACTTTATCTTTGAGGTGAAGATAACGAGATGTTGATGTTCAGCCGCAAGTCATTATAGCTATTGAACCATCGAGAACGCCAACAAAAGATGTTCGTTGACTCATTCTGAATTTATACAAATCCAATTGTAGCCAGTGATGCCAACATCCAACAATTCAAATGGTACTAGAACAGAGTAAAAACCTTGAAGTTAAAGCTGATAGAGAAACTAACTACAAATCATGAACTGCGTATCTGACTGACGAAACGGGCACCAGAGAAACAAAGAAAGTCCTTGGAGACAATGATGCACTGGCGATTGCAGTAGATCTTCAACTTTATAATGAGAATTCTGCTTTATAGAAGCTACCCAAAAATTGTAAATATATCGAAATTCTGTGTCCTTTCGAGGAAACTAAAAAAACAAAAAAAATGAAATCTTGAACTTTTAAAGTAAACGTCTTTTTGACCAAATTAAACGACAAATTTATTATTTTGTTTCCCAATAAATTTGTTTTTAAAATTTACCGAAGTAGTATAATGTCTTGGCAAAGTTTCAAAATATCATAGCCTTTTGTGAGGAACGAAATAGAACAAGTATAGAGTCTGATTTTACTAAATTTGTTAACATCCATATTTTCTATGCATTGACCAGTATAGCTGGTTGATACTAATCAACGTTACTGGTTGAAAGCAATGGTTCTTTAGGAAACATGCTTGACCCAATTAGGTATGAAACTAGCAGACCTTGAAATAGAGAATGCAACAAGAGAGAGAGAGCGTGAGAGAGAGAGAAAGTGAGAGAGAGAGAATGAGAGAGAAAGAGAGAGAGAGAGAGAGAATGAGAGAGAGAGAGAGAGAGAGAGAGGATAAGAAAGGGGAGGGTGTATGTGTTCTGTGTGTGTGTGTTTGTATGTGTGTGTGTGTGTGTGTGTGTGTGTGTGTGTGTGTGTGTGTGTGTGTGTGTGTGTGTGTGTGTGTGTGTTAATGAGGTTTATACGAAATTTACTATTTAAAATGTAAAATGTTACCCAAGTATAAAGTACAGTAGCACTCTATCAGTGATTTGGTGGGTTTCGAGGTTTTACAAAGTCGTTTATTATCTAATGACTGCAGTTATTAATATACTATTGTCGCAGTTTTTGAGGTAGAATGAGAGTATACGAAGGGCTCTTTTTTTTGTTTTTAAGAGCGTTTAGAGGTCATAGGATAGTTAATCTTATGAGACAAATATATGTTATCAAATACAAGACAGGCGGAGTAACATTTAATTTTTGTTAGGACATCAACTGACAAATTTCAAATAAACCAGCCACTAGTACCTAAAGGAGTACCAGACGGTCGTTATTTAACGATTTTGTGACAGTCAACCTAAAAGATAGTGTGCTTTGTAACCAATGTTTAAGTTGAAGAGAGTTAAGAATTTTAATAGTGGGTTGGAACTATTAATAGCGTAGAGAATATATTTAGCATTATTATTGAAGAAATTGTAAATCATAGACCATAATAATATTGTACATAGGAAGTAAAATAGTAAACAAAGACGACGAAAAATAAATCTGAATATGGAGAGGCAAAAAGGGTAATAGTTTGGCAAATAAAGTAAGAGAAAGAGAGGTAGAGTCAGAAGTACAGTTGTAAAAACATCATTCGTTAATTTTATCGACTAAATCTGAAAGTGTAGCATGTAAAAGCAGAAAGACTAGAGGAAGCGAAAATAAGGTATACAAGAGAACTAGGCTAGATAACAAGAAGAAAAGAAGTACCCCAATGAAAATTTAAAAAAAAGGTAGCATTTTTCGCAAGGGCCAATGTATTAGTCTGCATTGATGTTAAACGGTGGGGGTGATTTTAATTCCAAGGTTAAAGACGAAATAAAAGATAAATAATTGTTATGAGTATTGGAATTATTAAGGAAATGTTATTGAATTATTAAGAAAAAATACATTTATATAGTAAGAAGACGTGGAAGAACAAACGATTGTTGGGGCACTGCCGTGTATTCGTGACTACATAATATATATGAGTCGTTGTGACGCAGACAAAAGTACATGTAACGAGAAATCGTGGATTTTTTTCGAAAAATTGACGCAAATTATTTTGTGTAGATATTGAGGAGAGAAAGAAAGTAAGATTTACAATATTTTCTAAGAACATGCTGCTAAAAATGCACGCGATGAATAGAAAGATTATCATAAAATTAGTGACACTTGATGACAGCAACCGTTGCTTATGTATAGAAATTGCTTAGCATTGCTAACTATTGCCACGCACAAGCCATATTAGGAAGTTACATTGCAACGATAAATTTCAGTTAGACATAGAGCTACAACTACACGGCCAGCTGTTACATACAGAAGTGTGTGTTCACAGATGCACTTTATGCCAGCAATAAATAACAACTTGTTAACAATAACTTGGGCAATTTGTTTAATCTAAGTAGTTGCTACAAATGCGTCAATTTATAACAATATTTGAGAAGCAGGAGCTGAGCGTGTTTCAGTTCTAGGTTATAAGCAATATTTTAAAGAAATATTGTTTTATTTAGAAGCTGAAAACTTTTCGGGATAACTATAAAAATAACTATCAAATTGTAACTATCCTAGTGCTACAAAGGGAAGGACTATTTAATCTGGTTACTTGCAGATAACTAATATCAGCAGGTGTCTTATCTATATTTATTAGAAAGGACAGTAAAAGAAAATAAACGAACGGAAATACAACACAAAGAAAAAAACGAATAATGAGAATTAAGTCCATGGAATAAATACTATAAAACATTTAAATGCATCAAATGAAAAGTAATAGAAGTATTAGAGCGTGTCTTTCACTAAATATAGCCGGATATCCTGGTTCATTACAATTTTCAGTCGACTCTAACAATAGGAAAAACAAAACAGGGTTTTCTTGCCAGGTATTTAGTACAAAACCAGGTCTCCCAGAACCCGACCTCAAACCCCTTCCCAGGAGACTTTCGTCAGCCCCAAACTGGTGGCTTGGTGCCACGACAATTACTGTGGCTAGGTGCCACGACCTTTGATGTGGCTTGGTGCCACGACCATTGCTGTGACTTGGTGCCACGACCCTTGCTGTGGCTTGGTGCCACGACCCTTGCTGTGGCTTGGTGCCAAGAACCTTGCTGTGGCTTGGGGCCGCGACCCTTGCTGTGGTTTGGTGCCACGACCCTTGCTGTGGCTTGGTGCCAAGATCCTTGCTGTGGCTTGGTGCCGCGACCCTTGCTGTGGTTTGGTGCCACGACCCTTGCTGTAGCTTGGTGCCACGACCCTTGCTGTGGCTTGGTGCCAAGATCCTTGCTGTGGCTTGGTGCCGCGACCCTTGCTGTGGTTTGGTGCCACGACCCTTGCTGTGGCTTGGTGCCACGACCCTTGCTGTGACTTGGGCCACGACCCTTGCTGTAGTTTGTTGCCACGTCCCTTGCTGTGGCTTGGTGCCACGACCCTTGCTGTGGCTTGGTGCCACGCCCCTTGCTGTGGCTTGGTGCCACGACCCGTGCTGTGTCTTGGTGCCACGACCCTTGCTGTGGCTTGGTGCCACGACCCTTGCTGTGGCTTGGTGCTACGGCCCTTACTGTGTCTTGGTGCCATGACCCTTGCTGGGGTTTGGTGCCACGACCCTTGCTGTGGCTTGGTGCCACGACCCTTGCTGTGCCTTGGTGCCACGACCCTTGCTGTGGCTTGGTGCCACGACCCTTGCTGTGGCTTGGTACTACGGCCCTTACTGTGTCTTGGTGCCATGACCCTTGCTGGGGTTTGGTGCCACGACCCTTGCTGTGGCTTGGTGCCACGACCCTTGCTGTGACTTGGGCCACGACCCTTGCTGTGATTTGTTGCCACGACCCTTGCTGTGGCTTGGTGCCACGACCCTTGCTGTGGCTTGGTGCCACGACCCTTGTTGTGGTTTGGTACCACGACCCTTGCTGTAACCAGTCTGTAAGAGCTGTTCGCTTTATAGTAAGACCTAGACTGTTTAACGGTCCGCGCCTTAGACGAAACGAACTCCAGCCAGGCGCTGCGGTTTCAACAGTAGACCACTACGCGGGACCAAGAGAACTTTAAGAACAGCCAAGTTTTTCGTTCAGGTAGTGCAATTGGTTGACCTTCGCTAAGGGCTGGACCTTCACACTAGGTCCTATTTAATCATTAATCCATGTCATTAGATTCTCAGAAAGAAGTGAAAAGTAACAGATAAAATTCATAAAAATTAAAAGCAATATGGCATGACCTTAAGGTGTTGAACAGGAAGCTTATCCCACATGTATACATGACAGGTGAACAGCGTTTCACACAGATATTTATAGCAATTGTATTGATCTATGAAAACAGGAGAACGGGGTTCAGAGAAAGCCTTGGAAATATATAGTACATAGATTATTGTAGGGTGTCTCGTAACAATTATAGTTTTGTTATATCTGTGACATTATGATCTGACAAAAGAGAAATCCTCTGAGATCAAAGAACACTCTCAAGGAAAGCAATGATTTCAAGTTCCCAAATGGATTTAAAAGCTGCAACTCACGTAAAGAAAGAACATGAATAAACTAAATTTCATTTTCGTCGTTAAACCTTCGGGTTAATACAATCTATAGTTGAGTAAAATTGAAATAAAAAACCTGTAACATGAAAGTAGTGGGAACTTTTCATTTCATTCATGAAAACCAGATGTACCCTATAGCTTTGATTTACAATGCTCTTATCATACCACTAAAAGTTGCCACCAAGTTGTTTGGCACACTCAAATTGTGTTCTGAAGCAACAGTGAATAGTGACTAAGTGGCAATGCTGAGCTCAGTTCACCATTACCTCTGCGGGCTTTCAAATACTTTTCTAATTTTATTGAGACAAAGAAATTACAATTACAAATGTATTTACTTATATCTTACTTGAAAGTTACGTGTTTATCTTTACAAATTTATGCAATACTTACACACACTCACACAAACACAGACACACACACACACACACACACACTCACACACACACACACACACACACACACACACACACACACACACACACACACACACACACACACACACACACACACACACACACACTCTATCACTCTCTCTTTCTCTCTTTCTCTCTCACTCTCTCTCTCTCACACACACACACACACACACACAAACACACACACACACTCATTCACACCCATACAAACACACTCACACACACACACACGAACACACACACACACACACACACACACACACACACACACACACACACATACACACACACACACACACACACACACATATATATATGTGTGTATATATATATATATATATATTTTTTTTTTTTTTTTTTTTTTTTCAAATTACGCGGTAGAAAGAACAACTTCTCGAAATACTGCTGCAAAAATCGTGTTTAGCAAATGTTTCATGTTTTTAGAGACGAAAATAAAATCATAAATTACGGTCCATTATTATTGTTGTATTTCAAGGATTACCCATTTATTTATCGATGCAAAGTAATTCTGCTTTGTAGTTTATTATTTTCGGTTTTAAACACTTGTAATAGTAGCTTGAAGGGTTATATTTCGCATTAAGTGCTTTGCAAGCTACTAATAAAAAGTCAAGAGTCGGTGTTATGGAAATGTTTTGTGTTCCCCGATGTTTACGGCTTACTCGCATGAGTCACGCAAGGGATATTCAAGGAGAAAGAAGTCACGAATTGGAACTAGCTAAATAGTTGAGTAACGATTAAAGTATACGCGCGCCTAAGTTACTTCTAACTAATGTATTACTCGCTACATAAAATGATTAATAAGTAATTAAAAGAAACTCTCAGGTTAATTTCACTCATTTTTCCCAAAGGTAGTGGAAATCTTTCATTGAAGTTTCATCTATGGGGTATGAATCTAAAGATAAAATGTGTATATACCATCATTGCTCACGATCCGTGTCAATCTGGGAGTATCCTCTTTGGTTACCCCTGTATACCTATTTATAAAGCCGTTTAGCATCTAATCTGTGTTTTCTGCACGTAAAGGATACGTTTTACGCCTATTTTTTTTATTCTTTACTTCGCAGGAAGTGAAAACAAATAATAAAATTGTGAACACTTTGTAAAAACAGATTAATTACAGTATATTTATTCTATAACAATTCATTATACGATAACATAAATACACACAATAATAATTTTATTTAATTTAAATCCATGATTGAGAGATATGTAATGTATCCCTTAAATACACACAAAAAACGTCGTTTGTGTTCAGTAATTTATACCAGCCGTTGCGTGAGTCGCCTTTCAGTGTTGATATAACTTTAGAACTACCCTGAATGTAAAACACGAAAAATCAAAGAATGGTAGCCCGAAATCGATTGCTTAAAATAAAGGAGTTGAAGTTATAAAAAAGGCCCTGCTTGTAGGCTAGCGTGTTGCACGCAAGCAGAATGGGGAATGAAGTCAGGTAATGAAGTCGACTGTATTATGAGTGACAGAAAGTTATTTTTTACCCGAATTCGAAGCCTTAAAATTAATTACAAACTCTCGCCTTATTTTGCTTGATATTTATTCACTGAAGGGCCTAAAACATAAAAAAACGTTTAGTTTGAAACTGTTTACATCGGTATATAAAATCGTTTACCAAATTGTACCGAAGGGTAAAATATAAAATATTTCTAATACATAGTTTATTGATGGTACGCCTTATATACTCACTTAACAATGTAAAGGACGTATTGAGCTATTACATTTATAGAGATATACTAGCCCTATTTTATTCTAATTATATTGTTGAATCAGGATTTGGTTTATTTATCTGCCTCCAGTTTATTCAGAATCCTCGTCACATTATAGCCGATTAGCTGAGTCTAAGATAGGTGTTATCCCCTTCTCGTTCTTAAGTATTCCATTCCTAAGCAAACGTTAAAGTTTTCTTGCAGGAAAATTAATTTCCCCCTTCGTTTCAATGTGATTTAACCTGCTACAATAATTTTGTTTTTCATACCGATTGAAATTTTCTGGTGAATTATCTTTTATTTTTAATTTCGACTGCAAAATGCGTTATCTATACCGAAACGACATTCAAAATGTAGCCTCGCTATTAAAGTATTATCTTACGCATGTGGGATATGTAAAAGAAGAATGTAAGGCTGCGATTGGATGATTAATGAGGCGCAGGGATCACGGTTACTTGGGATGAGCAAATATGCGGTGTGACGTCATTAGGAAATGTTTTAGGACAGGTTGCAATGCCGGAGTAAACTTTCGTTTAATGTCTTTATATTTTCGGTAAATAGGCATTACAAACAAGTATGTTTAAAGTATCACACTATAGCGTGAAATATAAACTTTTTGCAACTGACTGTACCGGTATCGGTAATGGCAGTTTGTATCCTATAACACATCAAATTTCGAAATATAAATTGTATAGTTGAATATTTAATACTTTTTATAGTTTCTCGGTCATTCCATGAATTACGACTTGGTTGATAATTACCACTCAAGGTAAAAGATCCGCTAAATCGTTACATCTGAACGTAAACTAAGAGCAGTCAACGAAACCTTAATAGATGTATGAAAGGGTTGAATCTAGTTTAAAACGCCCTCAAGCATTGGGTTCTTGACTTTTACCAACAAACTATTGTAACGGTTTATAATTAAACAAATTGAATATTATTTAGTTTTAATTCTTAAATTTTTAATTTTCACTTCTAGCTTACAGTTCAGGCGTAACAAAGACGTCTGTCTGTAACGCAATTGAAGGTATAACTCCGTTACATTAAAATATTTTAAATTACCAAACTAAATCATTTAAATTAGCAGAATATTATTACATTAATTCTTAAGGCTTGTTAATCTGAAATGCAAGGAATTGTGCGCTGGTAAAATAATGACTCTTTTAAATTCAATTAAAGCAAATTACAATCTTTTATTTTAAGAAAGACAAATTAAATAAATTATAATTATGACACATATTTTTGACACTCAGTTACGGATTATGGAACATTTTACATTCTACTTATGAATTTTTAAGGATAGCAATCCTTCAATTAATTAATCAATCAATGGCTGAAAATGAACATGTACTCGAGTTTACTTGCCTTTTTATATAATCAAATTTAATAATTCAATGTGAACATAATGACACCAAAAGATGCGTAATTACAGTTATGCTAATTAGTTAAAAAGTTCAATGTTCATTATTTAGAATTCTGCTGTGATACATTTTAAATTTTGAAATAAATTTTTAAAAGTCTTAAATCGCCCACTTAGCTGCATTAACATGTCGTAACCTCGCTTCCTCCTCGTGGAAAATCTCGGTAAAAGCCTTGCATCATCCTCGTGGAAAAGACTCGGGAAATGCCATCAATAAATCAGCGACCCATCTGGTACCTGGTATCGTACGCCGTGTTTTAAGCCATGATTAAACGAAAATAAAACTTTGCATTAATTAAAATAGCAAAAACCAAATAAATTTTCTTGCTCTTTGAAGACGTCCGTTCCCTTTTACATCTTGGCCAAATGAGAGAGAGATATTAGTTGCATGCAACCTTCCTATCTATCGCGCATCCGAGGCGCGCATCCCTAGCTTGATTACTTGTTTTAATCTTTTCTCGTTAGATGTCACTATCAGCCAGAGATCTCATTAAAATATTTCTCATACATAACAATTTTTTTACATAGTCATATATTATTACAATTTTGAATCTATTCTCGTTTATTTTCTGAAATTTGCTAATTTAATATGTAACACCATCTAAAGTGTGTTACACTACCTACTTCAATCAATAGAGAATAACGATCAAGCAGGTTTGGGAAGTCAATGAACTACTACTAGAAGACAAACACTTTGATTCATATTATTGTCAGTTTCTGCTCAACTAAAATGTAACGATACCGTAATGGGCCGCACATGTTTTCAATCTAACGCAGTATAGATGACGATCCACTCAGGACTGATTGTGTATATTTTAATTTTAAGTAACCTTTTAATAATCATGACGTTAGCAAACGTTAAATAAGAACTCCGATTAAATAGATAAAAGGATTGTTGACGGTTAATAAAGGACGATTACACCTCTTTTTGAAATTTCGCAATTTTTGATAACTTGCTAATAATTACAATAAGTGGACTGTAGGCTATATGTTATATGTAGATTTTGTTTTGGTCTTACTGGACATTTTCAAGTTTGTACAAACTGTTTACATTAGAAAAATATAAATATATAGATTAGAAATATATAAATAAAATTAATAAATAAGTACATTAATTAATTACTCGTTTAGAAATAAATGGCATGCAACCCTTCCTAGGAGTTTACGTTTAATCGAAATTACTTCATTAAAACCGATTGCTTGTTTTATGTGTAAGATTGAAATATTTGCAAAATATTTCCTATCTCGTATTTTGACAAGTTAAGCCTTAAGATATTGTTTGTACAGTATAACTAAGAATCATTAGGAGTGATTTCAGACGAACGAAATTCCCCATGTAAATATTACCTATTGCGATATGTAGGAAAGAATCTTCTAGCACCTATGGCGCCGTTATTGGACCTCATTCCAAGTTCTGATCGGAGCGTGCGTCACGCTATCTTATAAACTGTATTAGTTTTGTTCTAGGTTTACTGAATTTAAGGTTAAGCCAGAGATGATTTTAAAATGTTTATCTAGATATGATTAGTTACAGGCCATATTCTATGATTAACATTAAACAAATCTAAATTAATTGGTAAAAAGGAAATTCAAGTAATTGTTATGGGAAAATGAAAGTAATGCAAACATAAAGAACTCTGTATAAAACCACATTTTTCGAAACGGTTTCGACTTTAAAACATATTTAAACAAGCGAGTTTTTTATTTCTGGTGAAAGTTTCTTTCTTGGGGCAAATAAAAGACAGACTTTATAAAGAAACCAGTACTAACGAGAATATTGTAGCCCTGCAACGAACAACCTAAGTGGCATTGTTGCAGTACAGAGAATAACATTTTTACAAAAGAAAGAATAATTAAAGAAGAAAACCATACCCAAAACTGTCGCTATCCAATTTATAACCTGCAGTATTTATTTTTATTGTTAAAATAGCTTACTTTGATTTCTGGAAACGAATAGGCCTTACCAAATGCACGGCTATAGATAAAATTGATCTGTTGAAATGTAGTGCCATCTAAATTACATTTCTGAAATACTGTATGACGTCATAGAAAGTTCTCCACAACAGTCCCTAAACTAACCTATTATAACCGAAGTCTTATAGGATTAATATTTTATTTATTTCATAAATTGTTGTTTCTAAATATTGTTTTAGCTTTAAGCTTAGTTTTGGCTTTCATTAGTATTAACTCTTCGTCTATGTTGTTATTATCTTAATTTTCCGAAACCTTTCAAGATTTTTAAATAAAACAAACGAACAATAGCCTACCAGTTATATAAATATAAGGAAATTAGAAATAACTTATGAAATATATTTTTCCAGCCATTTAATTCATGGCTTACCTTAATCACGAGCTGCTTTGCTAAATAAATAAGTAGCATACAATCCTAGCATTAGACAAATTCATCTGCTTCTTCTTAAGCCAATGCCTGTTAGTGACAATTGTGACATTGAACGCCATGTTGTCCAATAGTCTCGCCCATTCGTGCAAGAGATCAACATAAAGGAAGGTATCTAGAGCGCTACAAATGGCCAGGTAATCAGCCTCGATCATCTAGGCAGAAAGGAGAGGTGAACTAGTACTGGACAAAATCGATATAGATTGCTCTGATGATTGTCATGGCCGGTCGCCACTAGAAAGGTAGTAACCGAGCCGTCCATGGCAAGCATCTGTTGATGGCGTTTGATCTTATGGCATCTTTCATCGTTTGTCAGACCCGGCTTTCTAGGCTGTAGTCCTCTTTTGACTCATCGTCTATTTTGTAAGGCTGCTTGAACCTATGTAGGGGTATTCCCGTGACAAATTTCACAAAATGTCACAACCAGCTATATTAAGCTTGTCAGCACGCTGATTTCCGTCAAGGTTACAATGTCTGGGAACCCATTGTAAGAAAAATTTGTTGGCGAGATGTTGGAATATGACTATTTTGCACCTTGCAATAATCTTGCAGAAATATAGATGCAAAATCGATATACCAGATACCTTATTTAGCTTAATAACTAGGTCATTTATCATAACATTAAAAATCACTGAACTATGTACAGCATCTTGGAGAAAGCCTCTTTTTTTGTCGATACTTGGACGATATACTTCCAATACGGAGTGTGACGCATCTTTACGACAAGAAACTAGACAATAAAAGTAACATACTTCCCCTTACATTGATAACGGTGATTTTATTCATAATGTTTCGAATGCTTCTAATGTTTCTGCTAAGTCGTATGAGCCTTAAAAGTCAACAAATCCGGCTAATTTGGTCTTTTTCCTCTGGAAAATATCTTTTATAAACTGTGCCAGTTTCATTATCTGGTGTAAAATAGGCATATGATTGCAAAAGTCAGTTTGCTCTTCCTAGAACACCTGATATAGGTCTGGAAAAATTTGAAGGTCGTTGTTCACCATCCTTTCTATGACTTTGTTTAGTACAGTGGTGGAGCTAATGGGTTAATAACTCTTAAGGTCACGCTTATTTTTACCTTTATTTTAACAATCGGTGAAATGTTTGCCTTCCTCCATATCTCAAAAATGCCATGATCCAGGCCTGGTTGATGCAAGGTTCGGCCGAGCTAGAAGATTGACCCTGGCATTCTTACCTAGGTGGGTGATGAGCTCTGGAAAGAGGCAATTTGATCCAGAGTGTTTAGGTTAAAGTTGCTGTCGATAGCGACGCTGTCTAATTCAGGGGCGTTTTGAGATAGCACGTAGTGTTACCTTCTATGTGAAAACTTATATTGCACCTCAAAAAATGTTTGCAAAACCTTTCTACTATTTTCTTTAGGCAGGTGATCTTATCTTCACCTAGATTAAGAGGTGTCAGTTTTCATTATTTAATTTAAAGATGAAACGGTGTACTTTTCCGCCACCTTTGGTGTTGTTAAGATTATCTACAAATTTTCCAAACGTGTTTTGGTTGTTCTGAAGGACCTCTTCATGCAGCTAGCCTGATAATTTCTCCATTGGATGCAGGCATTCAGACTGGGCTTCGTTCAGCAGCTTACTTTCCTCGGTTACAAACCATTTTCAGTTCAGTCAACTCCTTAGTCCAGAAAGGGCAATATCTCTTGACCTGTCTTCTAGGTAGTGTTCAAGGCTGCAGCAAGTAAATCTAAATCTCACTAAAGGAGTTATCCGAACTGATAGTTTGGTGTAATCGTAACAACCGTTTCTGCTGCATAGTCCTTCCGTTGGGCTCTCCTGTTCCACTATTGAAGATTCTTCTTATTTCAGCCTACACCTTAGCCGCTATTTATGTCAGAAATTTGCAATGGCCTCATACTGAGGGTTCATCAAAAAGTTAATGTTGACACCTACCTACAAGATTTACATGTGGGAGAACTAAGTGCGGTCGATTCTATTGGTCAACAAATTATATAGGAAGGAAGGATTTGCATTAAGAGACACCAGTCAATCAGGGTCTCAAATAATAATCCCCACTGTCGACGTGTAAGGGTAGGCCTATACCCTTGTGATAGATATAGCGTTAAGTCGCCTATTACGATGGTGGAGTCGGTAATGAGCTGTTCTCAACCAGAAGGTCAAATTCGTTTAATGTATTGTCAGAAATTGCTACTAAACCGTCATAAATTTTTTTCAGCGGTCTATAAGTTTTATCTTGTGCATAAAGTTCTTGCAACATTCTAACACTAGAGGTGGTGTCGTTGGTACTTCCGATCATCATTCAGAAAGTCACGTGGGCGCGGCATATGTTATGCGTGGTAAAACCGAATAGTTGGTTCAACTGTATATTGCTACACAATATCAAGAGCACAGTGGTACAATATATTACAATAAAAATATTGAAAAGAACCCCAATACCACAAAAATAATCAAAAATAACAAATTAGACAAGTTACTTAAGATTAAACCCTTATGTACATTTCGATGACCATGTCATCATCATCAGAGGGTCTAGTTACAAAACACAATCTAGCACACAAGAAGTTACAAACTAGAATGATACCAATCGTTCTCCGCGGTCTCTATATATAGGCGTGAGGTAAGCTCCGCCCCCTCTCCGCCCTCGACCGACAAATAACGATCGGCCATCAGGAGCCAAATAGGTTATGTCAAAAATTACATTATAATAATACATATGTAATAAAAACTACAGCAATAACAATTAATAAACTAAAAGTAATTAGATTAAAACATCGTAATTTGAAGAAAGCTATTTAAGTAAAGTATATAATGGTGAGTAAGGAATAGGTCCTTTATCTGCATTCATTAATTTACAATTTGATTTGACTATAAAAACACTTTCATAACTATTAAGTAACTTTTTGGAGTTTATACATTTAGCTAAAATAACATTTTTATCTAAATCATGCTGATTACTAAGGACATGTTCTGCTACACTTGATTTTTCAGGTCTTTCATATTTAATATGGGCAAGATGTTCTTTAAATCTGGTTACAATTTTTCTTTTAGTTTGACCTATATACATCTCGTTACAAGTACTACAAATTATCTTATAAATACCTGATTTTTCCAACATTGGAATTTTATCTTTCGGGTTACACAATAAATGCTTGAGTTTATTTTGAGTTTTATAGGCTATCTTAACATTTACCTTTTTAAAAATAGAGTCTAACCCTTTTGTTAAAATATTATCGAAAGGTAAACTAATAAAAGTACATTTTTTAACTTCTTTTTGAAGAGTGGTAGTTGTGTTCAATACATATTTTAATCTTTGTTTTCTAACAATATTATCTATAATTTTAGCATCAAAATCGTTATATCTAGCCACTCCTTTGATATAATTAATTTCCTTATAAAAACGTCTAGGACTAAGTGGTACATTGATAGCTCTGTTAACCAAACTGTTAAATGCTGCTATTTTATGTGTATAACAATGGTTGGAACTATTTAAAATATATCTGTTATTGTTAGTAGGTTTCCTGTAAATATCAAATTCAATTTTTTCATGATTTTTAATACACAGAATATCTAAAAATGGTAAACGATTATTAGTTTCTAATTCATAAGTAAACTTAATGGAACTATGTATACTATTAAGTTGGTTTACAAAAACATCAACATTACATTTACTGCTATCAAAGATCGCAAAAACATCGTCAACATATCTTAACCAAATCCTAGGAAAATAAGTAATACTATTCTTTAAGTTTTCTTCAAATCTGCTCATAAAAAGCTCAGCAATGAAAGGAGACAAACTGTTACCCATAGCAGTTCCATCACATTGTTTATAAAATTCATTATTAAATTTAAAGAAATTTTGGTACATACATATTTCAGTTAATTTGACATATTCGTTTATTTTAATAGGTTCGATGTTGTTTTCTTTTAAAAAATCTTCAACAAAC
Source organism: Prosapia bicincta (assembly GCA_036971475.1). Taxonomy (NCBI): domain Eukaryota; kingdom Metazoa; phylum Arthropoda; class Insecta; order Hemiptera; family Cercopidae; genus Prosapia; species Prosapia bicincta. The sequence continues at coordinate 28,349,670 of JBAIZL010000002.1, forward strand.
AATATAGTTTCTTTAACAGGAATGCTAGGAAACAACGAACTTACATCAAAAGATACCATAATATCAGTACTACTAAGTTTTATATTCTTAACCTTGTTGACAAATTCTATGTTATTTTTAATAGGAAACATACCACGTTTTTCTTTTAAAGAAGTAAATTTATAGGCTAACCATTTTGATAAAAGGTAGGTTGGGGAATCAATCCCAGAAACTATAGGTCTCATTGCTTTCCCTTCCTTGTGGATTTTTGGAAGGCAATATAACCTAGGTATAACAGGATTAGAAATTTTAAATTTATAAATATCTTTCTTAGGAATGACTGAACTACAATTCTTAATAGTATCGTTTGTAACTTGAACAAACTTATTTAGTGGGTTTTTAACAATTTTCTGATAAGGGCCTTCTTCTAACATTTTAGTTACTCTATTGACATAATCTTTCTTATCTAAAACTACAATTGTATTACCCTTATCAGCTTTTAAATAATAACAATCTTTGTTACAAAGACCTTTAACTAACTCAAAATTATTTTTAACATTAGCCGGTTTATTGGCCATACGAATATTATTTTCCATTTTAATTTTACAGGCGTTTCTTATGTAATTTTTATCTGACTCTTTTAAATTAGAAATACTACTTTCTATATTAGCTACTATATCAACTACAGTTTTGTTAGTGTAATTACAATGTGCAAAATTTAACCCTTTACTTAATAAATTAATTTCTTCTCTATTAAAAGTTTGGCTAGATTCATTACGAACTAGCGGACAGGTAGGGTTTTTATTATTATTACCTATTTCATCCAAATTTAAATGTTTACTAATTGCTACAAATTTATGGATAGAATGATACCAATCGTTCTCCGCGGTCTCTATATATAGGCGTGAGGTAAGCTCCGCCCCCTCTCCGCCCTCGACCGACAAATAACGATCGGCCATCAGGAGCCAAATAGGTTATGTCAAAAATTACATTATAATAATACATATGTAATAAAAACTACAGCAATAACAATTAATAAACTAAAAGTAATTAGATTAAAACATCGTAATTTGAAGAAAGCTATTTAAGTAAAGTATATAATGGTGAGTAAGGAATAGGTCCTTTATCTGCATTCATTAATTTACAATTTGATTTGACTATAAAAACACTTTCATAACTATTAAGTAACTTTTTGGAGTTTATACATTTAGCTAAAATAACATTTTTATCTAAATCATGCTGATTACTAAGGACATGTTCTGCTACACTTGATTTTTCTGGTCTTTCATATTTAATATGGGCAAGATGTTCTTTAAATCTGGTTACAATTTTTCTTTTAGTTTGACCTATATACATCTCGTTACAAGTACTACAAATTATCTTATAAATACCTGATTTTTCCAACATTGGAATTTTATCTTTCGGGTTACACAATAAATGCTTGAGTTTATTTTGAGTTTTATAGGCTATCTTAACATTTACCTTTTTAAAAATAGAGTCTAACCCTTTTGTTAAAATATTATCGAAAGGTAAACTAATAAAAGTACATTTTTTAACTTCTTTTTGAAGAGTGGTAGTTGTGTTCAATACATATTTTAATCTTTGTTTTCTAACAATATAAACGGTTTCCGCATTAATCTTAATAATTCACGTACCAAGAGAGTTATCGAATTTGCGAAACTCAAATGGTTAAAATTAGAAATTAAATATCTTTATAGTAAATTAGCTAATTTAGAATTAAAAAAGTACAATTTACACCTCAAATTAGCAAAGGATAGTAACGCTATTGTTTGGAATAATTTTTGTAGAAAAATGTATGTAATAAATAAGCATAAAATTGATTGTAAGGTAAAAAATCTGGATAAGAAATTTGTAGCAATTAGTAAACATTTAAATTTGGATGAAATAGGTAATAATAATAAAAACCCTACCTGTCCGCTAGTTCGTAATGAATCTAGCCAAACTTTTAATAGAGAAGAAATTAATTTATTAAGTAAAGGGTTAAATTTTGCACATTGTAATTACACTAACAAAACTGTAGTTGATATAGTAGCTAATATAGAAAGTAGTATTTCTAATTTAAAAGAGTCAGATAAAAATTACATAAGAAACGCCTGTAAAATTAAAATGGAAAATAATATTCGTATGGCCAATAAACCGGCTAATGTTAAAAATAATTTTGAGTTAGTTAAAGGTCTTTGTAACAAAGATTGTTATTATTTAAAAGCTGATAAGGGTAATACAATTGTAGTTTTAGATAAGAAAGATTATGTCAATAGAGTAACTAAAATGTTAGAAGAAGGCCCTTATCAGAAAATTGTTAAAAACCCACTAAATAAGTTTGTTCAAGTTACAAACGATACTATTAAGAATTGTAGTTCAGTCATTCCTAAGAAAGATATTTATAAATTTAAAATTTCTAATCCTGTTATACCTAGGTTATATTGCCTTCCAAAAATCCACAAGGAAGGGAAAGCAATGAGACCTATAGTTTCTGGGATTGATTCCCCAACCTACCTTTTATCAAAATGGTTAGCCTATAAATTTACTTCTTTAAAAGAAAAACGTGGTATGTTTCCTATTAAAAATAACATAGAATTTGTCAACAAGGTTAAGAATATAAAACTTAGTAGTACTGATATTATGGTATCTTTTGATGTAAGTTCGTTGTTTCCTAGCATTCCTGTTAAAGAAACTATATTGTTTGTTGAAGATTTTTTAAAAGAAAACAACATCGAACCTATTAAAATAAACGAATATGTCAAATTAACTGAAATATGTATGTACCAAAATTTCTTTAAATTTAATAATGAATTTTATAAACAATGTGATGGAACTGCTATGGGTAACAGTTTGTCTCCTTTCATTGCTGAGCTTTTTATGAGCAGATTTGAAGAAAACTTAAAGAATAGTATTACTTATTTTCCTAGGATTTGGTTAAGATATGTTGACGATGTTTTTGCGATCTTTGATAGCAGTAAATGTAATGTTGATGTTTTTGTAAACCAACTTAATAGTATACATAGTTCCATTAAGTTTACTTATGAATTAGAAACTAATAATCGTTTACCATTTTTAGATATTCTGTGTATTAAAAATCATGAAAAAATTGAATTTGATATTTACAGGAAACCTACTAACAATAACAGATATATTTTAAATAGTTCCAACCATTGTTATACACATAAAATAGCAGCATTTAACAGTTTGGTTAACAGAGCTATCAATGTACCACTTAGTCCTAGACGTTTTTATAAGGAAATTAATTATATCAAAGGAGTGGCTAGATATAACGATTTTGATGCTAAAATTATAGATAATATTGTTAGAAAACAAAGATTAAAATATGTATTGAACACAACTACCACTCTTCAAAAAGAAGTTAAAAAATGTACTTTTATTAGTTTACCTTTCGATAATATTTTAACAAAAGGGTTAGACTCTATTTTTAAAAAGGTAAATGTTAAGATAGCCTATAAAACTCAAAATAAACTCAAGCATTTATTGTGTAACCCGAAAGATAAAATTCCAATGTTGGAAAAATCAGGTATTTATAAGATAATTTGTAGTACTTGTAACGAGATGTATATAGGTCAAACTAAAAGAAAAATTGTAACCAGATTTAAAGAACATCTTGCCCATATTAAATATGAAAGACCTGAAAAATCAAGTGTAGCAGAACATGTCCTTAGTAATCAGCATGATTTAGATAAAAATGTTATTTTAGCTAAATGTATAAACTCCAAAAAGTTACTTAATAGTTATGAAAGTGTTTTTATAGTCAAATCAAATTGTAAATTAATGAATGCAGATAAAGGACCTATTCCTTACTCACCATTATATACTTTACTTAAATAGCTTTCTTCAAATTACGATGTTTTAATCTAATTACTTTTAGTTTATTAATTGTTATTGCTGTAGTTTTTATTACATATGTATTATTATAATGTAATTTTTGACATAACCTATTTGGCTCCTGATGGCCGATCGTTATTTGTCGGTCGAGGGCGGAGAGGGGGCGGAGCTTACCTCACGCCTATATATAGAGACCGCGGAGAACGATTGGTATCATTCTAGTTTGTAACTTCTTGTGTGCTAGATTGTGTTTTGTAACTAGACCCTCTGATGATGATGACATGGTCATCGAAATGTACATAAGGGTTTAATCTTAAGTAACTTGTCTAATTTGTTATTTTTGATTATTTTTGTGGTATTGGGGTTCTTTTCAATATTTTTATTGTTGTATATTGCTATTTGGAGCACCGGGCTCTATTATTATAAAAATATCGATACCACGTTGACATTTAAGACACTTCATCTCACTGAACTTTGCATAATTCAGTTCGTCTTCGTTTCAGTATTATATGTCAAGCAAACCTAAGTGTCTGCCGCGGGTCAGTGACATTGCCCTAAAAAGAGCTAATTTGAGAAGAACTTCCAATGACGGTCAAATCAATTTGCTGGGAAATGACGTAGGCGCATAGTTTTATCTCATTTTAGCGTTATCTAGGTTGTACCAGAGGGAGCGAATTACATTTTACCCTAGTTAGTGCGGCTATAGGGGATTAACCGAAATGTTAAGAGTATAATTTGCCCAAAACACAAATAATTTTCATAAGTGGACATTGTCCGTTTTCGCGGATTGTAAAAAGACAAGACTATAAATTACTCTACAGTAAGAACGAATGAACCTTTACGACTCTCACACTGAAACTAGTAAATAGGCTTGGCCCTATACTTGGGCAGCTGATGTTTTACCAGCTATAACCCTTGCTGCAGTGACCTGTACTCTTTTTTTATCGCCTCCCGACATTGCTATCTAACCCTGGTTTAGGTTATTATACGAACATCAGTACAATTCCATTATTACAGATATATACGTAGTGACATCAACGTACGAGAAGTAACGTTTTCCAAGATACATATGGCTCTTTACCTCAGACGAAAATACTAATTTCATGTAGTATATAATTATTTAACATCTGAATATTCCAGGAAGATAGTTTTTTCCGGTACTTGTGATACTCTAGAGACTATTTCAGTAATTAGTTCCACAGCGACATTTGTTCAGAGAATTTTGTTGATGGCGTCAGAGCAAACAGGTGATGTAAAACGTGTTAAAACTACGAGCAGCATTATCTCGTTATTAAAATTTGTTACTTGGGACGTTGAACGAAAAACAATAAAATTACATTGAATAAATAATCCGAGCAGTATCAGAACTAATCGCACATAGTATTCTATTTCGTCCTATATGGTTGAGCCATGGAGGATGTAACATTAGTAACTTCTACCTAAATAATACTGCAGACTAAAGTTGGATTCAGTTATCACGTAATCTGTAGTAAATATTTTAGTTTTAGACTCTATCCTCATAGGAAAATCGTCACTCATATTTTGGATAGATTTTGTGAAAAATGTCTTTTCTTAATTACTGTGCGCAGAACCTTGGTTTTGCGTATGCGCGCGCACATACTCTAATCTTCACGCCAGTGTTTGAGTAGTTCCAATTCGTGACTTCTTTCTCCTTGAATATTCCGTGCGTGACTCATGCGAGTAAGCCGTAAACATCGGGGAACTCAAAACATTTCCATAACACCGACTCTTGACTTTTTATTAGTAGCTTGCAAAGTGCTGTATACGCTATGCAATTGTTGTTTAGTTTAAAACTGAAATAATGTTTTTACAGTGGCAATACACGCTTCGTAGTTTCTAACCATTAGCCCTTACAGTGCGCCGATAATAGCACTGTTTACACAAAATTTCTACTTTACTAAAAGCTCCAAGACATAATTTTTACTTTCACATCCGCGCTTCATTAATCTACTTGCCAAGATTCATACAGGTAGTGGTTGCAAACCCCTCTTCACTCCGGTTCACTTCACGTATGCAACCCTGCCTATGCGTCCCCAAAATATACCATTACTAGTACCAGGGTATTTTCTTTAATCCTGTCGCACTCCATCTCCCTTTCTTCTCTTTTTTTCTTATAACGGGTAGATACATCTTTATGACGCTGACGTAGGGGTTTTAAAATACACGAGATGCTTTAATATATCTCTACATCCTCTACCAGATTTTCCTCATTCTATCTTTATACTACCTATATTCACAATCCCCCTACGTAGGCGAAACCTGTCGCCGCAAAACAAGCTGATTGCCTAGAATGCCTAGAAACTATTAACAACCTATCATGACGGGTTAAAAAATTATATATTTTCAAGGCCTTTGCTTTTGATTACTGTGCAGTATAAAGATCATTCGATCTATGAATATATGAATATTCTTTAGAAAGGAAAACGTCGAGAGCAGTACACAATATTTTTGCTTGGAAAACACGATATTGTGTAATCCAGCATATTGGGAATTGAAAATAGGCAGTCAATAGTAATATGAATCAAAGTGGTAGTTGGTGCAAGTAATTTGTACGATCAACTTAACAATATTTGTAGATTTAAATACTTTGAGGCAGGCAGAAAATGACATACATTTACAAAAACGGTCAGTAACGACAGTTATCCTGTGAGTACGACTACACAAATGTGAAATGAACATGCGTTGTTGAAATGGATTCCCTACTAGGGAGGTCCTGCAGAGATTTGGATAACTGGTCAAAACAAAAGTACATCGTAATTAAAAGAGAAAACTGAAAAGCACAAGTTGAAGTAAACCAATTGCCTAATCACGTCGAAAAAAGGTATTGAATTGGTCGTCAAAACAACGTTTACCCGCATTGAACAAAATGAGAGGAGAAGATGAACCCAAATAAATGAAGTTTTGTTAGAATAGAGAAATGAAATTTAAAAAACACCTTAAAATAATTTAAAACAGTTCAGAATAATTCAGAATAATACGGTTAGGAATAAACAGTATTTAAAAGGAGTTGCACGATATAATGAGGAAAAATCTTTTACCATTAGAATGAAGAAACGTTCGTACGTCGTTGGCACACAAAGAAAACAAATTGCTTTTACAAATAGACTGGACATGCGGTAAGACTTTCATTTACATATTGTCACAAGCAAACACCCAAACCCATAGCACAGTAATTGCAAATGACTACCAGTTTTTTAATCGACTTTACTTCCCCAGGTAACTAGCGGTAATGTGAAATTTTATTATCGTCTCTTACAGTTTCACGCCTCTCATGAAATATTTACCTTCTGTTCGTTTTTGGAACGTATTTTTCTAGTTTAATGACGTCACAACTAACCGTTTAACGTGCTATTCACTCCTCTGACAGGACGTAATTCTCGCTGCCGTTTAACAGTTTATGGCTTATTTATGGTTTCATTAAGGCAACATTCACTGCTCCTAACTCATAAGGTACGTGTGTTTGTAGTCTGTAAACGGTATCAGCAAGTGCTGGCTTTAAGAGTGTTGTGTTAACAAATCTAACCCGAATATTAATATCAAAATATTATTTATTACAAATATTTCAAGTTAAATTTCGAGTTGCCGTCAGTCTCAAACTAATATATATATATATATGTATATATATATATATATATATATATATATATATATATATATATATATATAAAGTTGTATGCTTGTGATGTATACAAGAAGCTTAGAGAAATTAAGTGATAACGTATAACTTCATAGAAGAGCTCGTTTTATGTTATAGATCAGCTGTTTTAACACAACTATTTCCAAATTTTTAAAGAACATTTATTAATTACTTCCATGTACATAAATATTTGTATATAATTTATTAACTAAAATCGATAAATTAATTTATTTACACAATACAAGTTGGGTGTAACACGGAATAAATTGGAAACAACTTTACAACACAACGGAGTGCGCATGCGTGATCCGTGATTGACATTCGAGGTTCATTATACATTGTTTTCATGTTCTCACGCAGAGAACAATTGTTTTAGTTTTCAAATTAATAACATCTGGAATCACGAAGGGTGATTTAATAGCCTTATAAAGGGGTGTTGGGGGTAGATTAGTACGCAGTGGTTAGTAATGCGGTCGATAAAACTACTATTGATAGGAGGCACAAGAAAAGACTGGGGTATATATGTAAACAGTGTTTTACGTACATTTAATTGCGCGTGTACTCTCTCTCTCTCTCTCTCTCTCTCTCTCTCACACACACACACACTCATACACACACACACACACACACACACACACACACACACACAGAACACACAAACAAACACGCACACAAACACACACACACACACACACACACAGAACACACACACACACACACACACACACACACACACACACACACACACACACACACACACACACACACACACACACACACACACACACACACACACACACACACACACACACACACACACATACACACACACACATACACACACACTAACACATACACACACAAACACAGACACAAACACACACACACAAACACACACACACACACACACAACACACACACACACACACAAACACACACACAGAACACACACACACCCACACACACACACACACACACACACACACACACACACACACACACACACACACACACACACACACACACACACACTCATACACACACACACACACACACACAGAACACACAAACAAACACGCACAGAAACACACACACACACAGAACACACACACACACACACACACACACACACACTCACACAACACACACACACACACCCACACACAACACACACACACACACACACACAAACAAACACACACACACAGAGAAAGAATACACATATTAAGATTACGTTAAAAACAACTTTATTTTTTTTGGTAATAAATTTAAAACTTAAAAAAAATATTTACGTAACTATAAACAACCCGTTAGGGTATATATTTATTCCATATCATTGTAGTATTGAGTTTCTCACAAAAGTAAAGTAAAATGTTATCTTCAGTACAAAACTTATGTGCCCGTAGGTTATACTTTGTGCAATGAGTCCAGTAGCCCTTGGGTTTATTTTTAGGGAAATAAATAGTAACAAGGTTTCTAATTAGAGTCACTTTTAATGTTTTTTATATTAAATTTTTATTATATATGATTTACAAACAATTGATATAACATCCTGGCTAGTTTTTTCCAATTTTTTCTCTTTTTTCTAATTTAGGTTTCTTTCAGTTTTTTATCATTTCGTAACATTTTACGATAGACGAATCTATCAAAATTGGCGTTGTCCTTTCTTTTCTCTTCAGGCATATATTTTCTCTCTCTCCAGGCTTTGGGTTTTTTTAAATAGTCTAACTTACTTAGTAGTAGACAATTTTTCAAACTTGCTGTGAATCAGGAAAACCACTGAATCTGTAGAGCAACCGGCATCTTGCCTATCCTTTTCTATCGTGCCAACCTGAGAAAGTTCATCTCCATTTGACAAATCTTGATCCTTAGAGTTTTTTTTGAGGATTTAATATATATGTTACCAAGATAAAAGTAAAATCATGTTCTGTTAAAATATTTACATTGACAAGAAAGCTTTCTATCTTTTCACACCCAACTTTGATGTTGTTTGTTGTGCATGACAGTATCATGTTTAAAGTAGATAGAACGTTATACATTGTTGTATTTCATTAGGGATGATTTAGGGATGATTTGCCATCCAAGTAACGCAAGGGTGTTTATATACTTTTTCAATGTCATTCTAAAACCTGCAGATGGTCACAATTTCCTTAAAATAGCTAAAGGTGTTGATATACATGTGAGACTCCTGATTTTCCAATAATAGATAAGTTGGCTTATCTTTTGAATATCTTGAGTTTTTAACAAAATGGTGGGCAATTTTAACAAATTAGACCTGACTCATCCATCCAGAGGGATTTGTAGGATCATAGCTTCAACTTGGAACACCATTTATATAATGGCTCCTGAACGTGACTCGGGAAAATACGAAAAATGAAGGGATATAATTCTCAGGAGCGGAAAGCGACTGCCAGTGTTGCGGTTTATTTGAAACGTACAATAACGCGATTAGGTGTTTGGATAGTAGTAATAGTAGCAGTAGGGTAAGTAGGGGATGCGTAAACATCCCTCTAGGCCGATTCGCCTACTTTCCCGTCACCCCATCTCTTTTCTTAACTCTTCTAGCTTTCCACCAAAGAATGGTGTTTTATCAAACAACAGCTTGATTCGTTTCGTAACTTGAAAAAAATAAATAAATAATTTTACTTGTGCCTAAAAACTTAATTTTTAAGAGCAATGATGTGATTAAGTAAAACATGTAGTAATGCTTTACTGCTTAAAATAAGAGATTTACACAACTTGTAGAAAAACAAACAATCTCAAACACTCCCCAAACAACTAAGAATTTAGGTTTGGGATCACGTCTAAACTCTCATGGTACGTGAACAAATACATCACCGAAAGGTCTGTACTGCCAACTCAAAAACAGAAATTACAGCCACTGCGCCCACTTACCCGAGTGACAACTAGCCACGGTCTAGTAGCAAGGTGGCTTATAGAAACATTGGAGAAGGGTAAGTAAAAAATAGTCTGAATGTAAAAAAAATCAATTTAATAGATGATGTATTAAGTATGCTGTAGATCCAGCTAGACCCTATCGAACCGGCGACACTTTAGACATAAACATGAAACAGTTTGGAGAATAGGGACGGAGGACACCCAACTGACAGACCTCTCAGTGATAGGAGAAATATTTAGCTGTTTCTACTGTTTTTGATGGTTTTGTCGATAATAATGATACAAAATAGTATATTTAGAATTGTAATGAGTAACTCATATAAAGCTCATGATTTTTATTTCTTCATTTTTTGAGTAGGAAATCACCGAAGCGTATTATTTGCCTATTGAATGAGGTCTTGGATTTTGATTGCTTGTCACGCATTTTTCAGCCCAGACAATTTGACATTTGACAACAGAGAGAATTTGCTGACACTGAGTTTGGTGAGATACAGTATCAGCAGAGAATCGTGAGTCCAATAATTTTCCATGGTAGAGTGAACACCAGAGTTCCGACACGTTTACAGTGGATTCGTTGAGATATTGAATGGTGTTGTGCTGCGTAAAGGGTACTTTGAACAAGACACTTCCACTTGTCATAAGTCACATGAGTCTATTGTACTGATCCTAAGTTACTTTGAAGATCGCAAAGTTTCCAGGAATTTGTTGCCGCCATGATCACCGTACTTGACCACATCAGACTACTTCCTGCGGGTATATCTAAAGGGGATAGTCTACTCTACACGACCTCGGTCTTTGGATGATGTAATGGAGAGTATTACAAACAAAATGAACAGTAGGACTACTGACAACGCAAAGCTCCAGGAAATTACCAAAAACATAGAACGACGTGTTCTGAGGCCGTGTAAGACACATTTTTTTTACGACCGTTTATTCACCCAGTTATTCTGAAAATGGAGGACATAATAACTGCTACTTGTAATTTTCTTCTTCAAATAAACGTAAAATGAAAATTATGAGTTTTATATGAATCATAATGTATTTGATTTATTCAAAATTCATATGAAAAGGAGAAAAGACGTAAGAACTAAATCTAATATAGCATTCACTGCTAGGTTACATCATTGGACGAGAAGGCGACGTGAAATCAATCAAAACAGACAAAATGCATTTAATTAGGCTAATAATTAATTCAAAAGACGTTCTTTATGTGACTAAAACTTTCTCACCTTAAAAATAGGTAGTAAGCTACATCTGTCACCGATCTTAAAGTTATATTTGAGTTTTATGAATACGCCTTATTCCGGTCTCAAGTTCGAAAGGAAATAATATGAAATATTCCTCATATTACGATGTCCCTTTGAAATTTAGCTTATTGAGAAAACTTTTTAAAATCGGCCCTAAATGTGTCTTAGCTTTCATTAGAACACTAAATATGTATCCATCGCTTCGCATATTCTTATCTTCCTGGTTATTTATTAACCATTTTCTTTTTCCTAGTTTAAAGCATATAAAACCTACCCAAGCGGTACCTTAAGGTCTCCAGTACCAAAGATCTCGTTTTTGCCCTTTTTAATTCTATCTGCCTTTCCATACCTTTGTTATAATGATTATGTAACGGGTGTAGATTTCATTATGGACCCGGGTTCCCTTCAGATACAAGGATGTCATAATGAACTATATTTTGTACCAGGGTTTTGTCCCTACCTTAATCCTATATATCTTCACAACCCACTCCTATCCTTCAAAGGGGAAATCGTACAGGCTGGTATACGTAGGAAGTAAAAATCGTCTTAAAAACCCCTTATTTATTCTTTCAAGTCATTATACCTGTCACTGAATCCATTAGCAAAACATCTTGTTCTTCTCCTTCAGATTCTGCTTTTATTTCACGTTCTCCTTGTATGTATATTTATTTATATACGAGTATATATTATTGTAATTTTCAATCAATATTAAAATACTTTTTATTCATATACTCAAGTTTTAATACATTTTTTACCTTGTGGATGACACTTGATGTTATTACACATATGTAAAATAATATTTCATTAATTAAATTTAAATAAGTATTCATAATAAATAATTTTGCTTTCTATTTTGCTACTTAATATTGGGATTCTGTTATATGTTTGTACATATTTATACTAATTGTGGTTATTTAAGAAGAATTAACTAAAAATATCTTTGTTGACCTAAGTAGGAATTGACACTTTATTTAATAAAATGTTTTGTTTTTTTTAAAAATAAATATTTATCTGGTAAATTATTTTGGTGATTGATGTAGGTCATATTGTCTTCCAACCTGCCGAAACTAGAGAAGTTCTATGACCAGATTCCAACATTATTTTAAGGTTAATCAAACACTATTGTGGTTTAAACAAGGAAATATAAGTTTAACCTGTCCGTATGGTTTTCCTAATAATTGCTTCACTAAGAATAATAATAATTATAAACACTTTCATAAAATAATAACCGTTGTGTTTATTTCTACTCATTGAAAAATAATAATATTTAGAAAGCTCTTTTCGAATGTAATAATTTAAATTATTTTTAAATATCCTGTTAACAAAATAGACAAAGAAACCAAACGTTTTTGTTTTTAAGTAACCAGCCATCGACAGGCAACGGAATAAATTACTCGGGAAACGCAAGTCTTACTTATAATTTGTATTTCAGAAGCCTTTAAAAACTTTATTATTTTACTTTAAATACATTTACGAGAGCATTACGAAACACATAACTTGAAATAATCACTTACAAAATAAACTAAACAACCCCTCGACGTGCTGAAGGGTTGATCGACGCGCCCCTCTAATACTTGACACAAAAATTGCTGACAATTGTTTCAAAAGTGACAAGTCTTTACGAGCACCGTTGCGATCCTGCCAAAATGAGGGTAGGAGTGGATTTCCCTCTTAAATGCATTATTAATACTTTTATTCAATTTTCGTCGTTTTCTATAAATAGAAATTCAGCCTTGTTCGTCTGATCCAGTCGTGACTTTTATAGGATTATTGTCAAACCTTAACGATCGTTACTTTAATACCTTAAGGTGAAGGTGTGTTTAGCGGACGTTTTGCCAATAATAGTTCTTTATTTTGTACAAGTTTCATCAGACAAACGTAGATCTCTTGTAGCAAAACCGTTAGTAGTACTTCATTGGAATAATATTTAATGCAAAATCACGTGTGCAATTCACTTTAAAATTGTATTAAAACCTCTTTAAAAATAATATGTTAAATGTTTTTAATAAAAAGACCTTCAATAGTTTAACTAAAAATAAAGAAATGCATCCTCGCATCAAAACTTGATTTACAGTACTTCGCAACGATTACATCAACCCCATTGCTTGCGAGTTAACACATGCTCTGAAACAATCCCTGATAACCATTAAAAATGTTCTTTTAAAGGTAACAAACCGTACAAAATGGTTTGAAGGTAAATTCAATATTCCCATATAAACAATATTACCTTTCGAAGCATTGCGCTAAGTTAACCTGCGTTCATATACAAGTATACTAAATTATAGCTACATAGTATCCCGTCATTATATATTTGGGCATAATAAATGTTACGTACGAGTAAATTAATCGATAATTGCAATGAACTATTGACCTCGGTGTTGCTACAACATATTGGATGAGGTGTTGCTATATTGTTTAGAATCTAACCACACAAAATATTTTCAAAGATTTGTTTTTAAAATGTATTAAAAAGAAGTATAAAACTTTTAGTAGTGAAAAAAAAATATGTTGTGGGAGCCGGGGAGCCCGACAAAAATTTAAGCTTTATTAGCCACGTCTTCAAAAATTTTAAATTGTGAAATAATTTACCTTTGGGTAAAGAGAAACCTAAACATTTGTTACCATATGCAGCTAAGAATATTTTAATTTCAAATATTAGATTAAATACATAGCTCGTTACTATCGTTGTATTGACTTATTTGTATTGAAATTTAATATAATTTAAATAAATAATTATATATATGTGTGTGTGTGTGTGTGTGTGTGTGTGTGTTGTGTGTGTGTGTGTGTGTGTGTGTGTGTGAGTGTGTGTGTGTGTGTGTGTGTGTGTGTGTGTGTGTGTGTGTGTGTGTGTGTGTGTGTGTATGTGTGTGTGTGTGTGTGTGTGTGTGTGTGTGTGTGTGTGTGTGTGTGTGTGTGTGTGTGTTGTGTGTGTGTGTGTGTGTGTGTGTGTGAGTGTGTGTGTGTGTGTGTGTGTGTGTGTGTGTGTGTGTGTGTGTGTGTGTGTGTGTGTGTGTGTGTGTGTGTGTGTGTGTGTGTGTGTGTGTGTGTGTGTGTGTGTGTGTGTGTGTGTGTGTGTGTGTGTGTGTGTGTGTGTGTGTGTGTAATAACTTATCATAACTATTTAATAATAACTTTTTTCCTTAACAATATTCAATAAATAATTTAACATTTACCACGTGGTAAAACGGTTGTTTTACTGTTCTTAGAAAATAGAATCAGGTGATACGTGAATCATCTAAAATCATGTGTTATCATTGCATTCCCTTTGAGGTGATTGAACAGTATAACCTGCTGGAATTTGTACTAAATTTACAAGTGCTAACTAAATCATGAAAAACCATCCACATTTTTAGTTCCCAGGGCTTTAATTAGTTTTTGCGTATAAAATTTTATTTACAGTGACTCTACTTGGATATCTTAAAGAAAGCATTATAAAGGAAAAAGACACAACTCCAGTTCAAGTAATTGGTTACCAGAGGATCTTAGAAAGGTAACAATTTTATCATGAGTAACCGTTCGTCTTTAGTTTCCATTTTTTCCAGCTGACGAAATTTGAACTTATTTCTCTTAATATTTACGTTAATTCTGCGAAAATGCAATTTAATAGAGAAAAGCCGAAAGAGCCTAACGACTCTTTGGCAATCAATATTTTTGAAAAAGAATATATATAGATTTAAAAAGGTTCGAAAATAAGGTCTTGAAGTAATTGTGTAGATATTTTTTATCCTGAAATTATAATGTAGATAATTAAAAGTATTTAAAATCTACACCAAATATAAACGTATAATAATTTGAGCGAGCTGTTGCTTTATTCGCGTTTCAACGTTGTCATAACGTTAGAATTAGCCGGAACGAAAAAGGCGAACAAAAACAATGGTACTAATTAGTATCAAATATAAAGAAAATGCGGATAAATTACTCCTCAAAAAAATCTTTGTGGAACATTTTTATTTTTACAGACTACATTACCTCCCTTTTAGAATGTTTTTCATCCAAAAACCACGTCTTACATATGGTCTATGTATATACAAAAAGCGGTATTGATATATGCGACGTAATAATCATCTAATATTAATTATTTGTATTTTTATATGTGATTTCTTTTACTAAGCGTTACTATTGGTAAATGTATATTTTCAAAAGCGGGTATAGGCAAGTGTTTATTTAAGCGGGCTTCCTAGGCGGATTTTGAAGTCAAAGCCTATTTACCGCCACAGGCCTCTTTTTTCACAGTACGACACTGAATGAAGTTAGGGGTGTCATGAGGAACAGAAAATAATTCTTTCCAAAATAAATAATAACTGGAAAAATAATTACAAACGCAGTGACTTGGTTGTTATTGAAATGGCGATTCTTACACCGAGTAAGTATAGGTGTATAATTTTCTGAATTATATCGATGTTTAACAATATTAAAATTCTTTCACAGGTAACATTATTGAGAAATAATCTGCTCACACCACTTCTCAGGGAGGGGGGAATGTAATTTTCACTTGTACTGCTTTTGTTAATTGTTTTTACGTCTCTGACGAACTTCACACGTCATGCAACACCTGGAGGGGTGAGGGGTGGGAGTAGAGAGCCAACTTTGTGTTGTGCAGTCTGATAGAAAGCGAGAAAATATTGTTGTAACATTTAAGATTGCAATCACTCTCATATCCCTCCTTCTCTACCTATCCTCTCACTCATTCTCTCTAACTATAAATCTGTCCAGAGTTGTAACTAAAATATTATAATGGGAGGCTAACAAATCAGGCTGGTCAGATAGGTGGAACCCCCTGAAAATATTTTTAAAAGGTGGGAAATCATCTTTCGGCGTATAAAATCACAGGAATATTGATAAACTGTATTGCTAAAAGAGTATTTAGTGCATTTTTTTTAATAAAACACAAAAAAGCCAATTTTGTAATTCCAATAACTTATATATTACTTGAGGAATACAATAATGAAAAATAAACCAATAAACCATAACTTTTCTTTACACTATAGGAATGCATCAGATCATGATAAAACGAAAAGGTGTTATCTTCGTTTGTTCTTTTACCTTCTTGAGAAAATGGGAATGAACTCGAGGATACTGAGATGCAGCATGGTTGTTGAACCAGTTTCAACTGAGTCATTTATGAATCAAAAGAAGTCTAAAATTGAGTTAGCTAAGACTCTATGTCAAATAGGCCCAGAAAAACTAGCGAAGACCAATCAGCTTGTCCTTACTAAAGGGCAAGAGGATTAAGGTCAAAATAACTTTGCTCCATACAAAGAATATACAATTTAATCCCATGAACCATTAGTCAAAATGGAACGAGTAATAGACGTCTTGTGAAAAAGCAATTTGAAAGAGCTACACTTATATGTAGTGTGAGAAATACAAAGTCAATCTCTGCTTAGATGAGACAAACCAGCTTCAATTCATTACATACGAAATGAAACAACTCGTTTTCATGGAATGTATTAAATTCGTGACATTATAGACTATCTCATATTTGTTAATTTCTTATACCAAATTATTATCCCCAATCAGTCATTGCGTTCATAGTTACAAACGTACTTGTTTTAATGTACATTTTTACAATATTTGTGTTTTGTTATATTTTTGTTAATTTTTACATGGGAATGCAATGTACGAATTTGTTTTTCTTTATCACACAACATGACAACATACACACCGCTTTTGTTTTTGTACATATAATAATATACTCTTGAAATAGACCTACTCAATAATTATTAATTTAATTTTTTTTTTCGAATAAATTTTCTATTTTTGCACTTATTAATAGTTATGCTTATTTGCTTACCTACAAAATCAATTTACAATGTCGTATGTAAGAAAGCACAAAAGTAATCAAATAGTACTATGAAATATCGGTTTTCGTTGATTCAGGAATATATTTAACTTTGCAACACTTTGTTCTTGTATTTACCCATCACTTACACTGTAATGTACTAAAAAAAGAATTTTACTTGGTAACTATGCGAGTGGACTTTCGAGAACTTTAATTACGTGTCTTCATTTTCGAGCATCGTCGGAAACCAAGTAACGTTGTAGTTTAATTACATTAAAATGTAAGACAAATATATGTATATATATATATATATATATATATATATATATATATATAAAGAAATAAAACAATTTACAAATACAAGAATAATTTCCTGAGGAGTATTCTCAAGGAGTATTTCTGAGGATGTTGGTACTGTTTACCAAAGAAAAGCTTTGAATTGTAAATTCAATAATTTATTCTTGTATTTGTAAATTGTTTTATTTCTTTATTAATACACAAGAATACATAATATAGTATATATATATATATATATATATATATATATATATATATATATATATATATACAAATGGTTGTCTATTTGTGGAGTAAATGTTTACTATGTGCTAATATTGTTCTTATTAAATTTTAAATTTTGGTCACACATGTCTCTTTGGCTACGTTCACCTCCCTTAGTGGTAAGGTTAAGCTATGACGAGTCGCTGAGTACACTTACGTCTCCTAGCCTGGTGATCAGCTGTTAGGTAACGCCAGCTTGGACTGGATTATGGTCTGGTTAGCAGCTAAATGAACTGGGCCTGGTTTGGAAGATTCTATGGATACTGGATCGAACTGACCGGTTCATGCTTTACAGTATAGCGTTTAGATCCTTCTTTACACCACGGAGTCTTTCCAGCAAACCCTTTCTCCCGTCTTCACTGAATACGGTTACCCGAAGGGGAACTCAAGAATGTGCTGTTGCGTTTGTAGGCTTAAATAATTTCTTATTAGACATTAGGTAACCTCCAGATTTTTCAGATGAAACCTGCCAAAAAGAGGTAACAAGAATTGAAGACGATGAAGAAAGAAATAGACGCAAAATGATCTAGTTTTGTTCAAGTCGATTTGGGATTTGGAGATGTAGATTTAAACCCAACGAAATAAATCTAGGGCTTGCTCGAAGGGAAAAGGCAGATATGTGCGCTCCCTACAATTGTGTGTTTGCCATTCTATATACTACTGAATTCAGTTTCTTTGACGACTTGATCATTCTAAACGGGTGGTCCTTGTACCAAATTTAGTCCGTGAGCTGACCGCGGGAGGTTCTACTTACAAAAAATACTGAATCCATGATTAAATCAAAATTGCTATTTTTGTTGAACAACATTGGGTACATACATTTATCCTGATAATATCTATGAGTTGATACCCACTATTCTAAGCAAATATTGAGGTTTTTTGCGGGAAAACAGTTTTTCCACTAATGTCTTCGCTAATTAAATTTTGTTAATGAAAGTTTATTTTCTCTGCAGAAATATGTGGTAAAACTTTGCGTCGAATATGCAACATATTCACACATTAAAGGGTCAATGTAAGATCAAAGTCACTTGGGTGACATACGAAGGAAGCGCTGTGATTGGATGATTAATTAGGTGAAGGAAACACGGTTACTGGCAGCCAGCAGCACTGCAGTATGACGTCAAACAGGAAACGTTTTCATTAGATTACGATAGACTGCAAACGCCGATGCTGTAGACGTTTGATTTATTGCGTTAAATGCCCTTATGTTTCGATAAATAAACATTACAAATAATTTTGTTATTACAGAGGTTTTGCTAAGTTCTCGAGTAAGGCGTACACTCATTAATAGCCAAATGAACTGAAAAAGTGATGTTTGTTTCATGTACATCATGTAGAGAGTTTCCAGTTTTAAAACGACAAAATTGTTTTCAAAAACAAGAAACAATATGTTTAAATTTTAAAATATTTAAAACCAAGAACATGTGTTTTTGTAATGTTTAAATCCGTTTCATCCGATTGGTTGAATCTGTCAATGATGGTATGCCAATCTGATGGTTAACAGATTCTTGTTGAGAAAGTTTACAAAATCAGTGATTTTTAGTCATGTAGTTTCACTTATAAAATGGTGAGCTAACAGCCACAAAGTGTACAATTTTTCATTCTCTTTGTGGAAAACATTTTACGATACAAATATTTACCCACACTTTTTATAGAAATTATAGAAGAATTATAGAAATTATGGAATTTTCAACTGCTTGACATACAAACGGTTTGTAAGGTAATTAGAGAAATGTTGGTAAATGAGGAATTGTGCAACTCCATTTAGAAACATAATGACAGTGTACTGTCCATGTTAGCTGTAGTAAACACTACTGGCCTAAAATTCATACACTTATACCATACCTTGAATTTTGTCTTTAGTAACCAATCCTCCTTGAATATTAACATATCTTGTATTAATCACTTCAACATTAGTTTATGGCCATCCGAACTTTAAGTTTTGTAAATTTGTAAAAACCTAAGAAACGACACTGATGAAAATCGCCACGTAGCGATGGAAAACGTTCTGTCTCAGTAAGTATTTACAAAATTTAAAGTTTGGATAGTCATAAACTAATGTTAAAGTGATTAATTAAGTTCATCTAAAGTAATGGACTGCAACATTCAAAAATCTTGTATGTTTTAAACTAACATGTCCTAAATTCTAAATGTCTAACTAGTAAAAGTCAATAAATTTTGAATTAATTACCGTATGTTTATATTATTGTTCTTGTTAAAGGTAGCAATATATGTTTAAAATTTCGTTTCCCTTCAAGATTGCAAATGTTTTTTACAAAATTATATTGTCCATAGTGTTTCACCTATATTCAGTGTGGTAAACTATGCCTATATTTTGATGGCGTCAAATTATTTATCTTTCTTACGTTCAGACACACTTTTTAACCCTTGTTGAAATCAGAGACAGATGACACATGTAATATAATTTGTATTATCAGATTATATGAATGCCATTGTTCAAAAGTTTTGAATTTCTTTAAAAATATTTCATCACCTACTTATAAAGTGGTATTAATTTTGTCTTTTTCAAAGAAATTAAACCTGATCGGTTTAAAAAAATATACATAATAAAAAAAAATATATGAGTTTAAACGTTGTCGCTAGGAAGTAATTTAGAATTTGAATATTTAGACCGAGAATTGTTCTCCATAACAATGGATAAACAAAGTAACTGCACACTGTATTGTACGACTGCTGTAATTATTCCTTATAATCTTAAAGAACAAATTTTATTCTCTTACAGTTTGAAGAGTATTTCTTTCAATATTTATTTACTACAAAGTAGATCTCAGGTAATTTTTAATGCTAATTAATCGTTGTGAAGCTAGATACAGGGACTACAACGCATTTCCCTCCTTTATACCCGCAACCGCAATCTAATATTCCTTTGTCACCGCAAGACGACAAAGTCAACAAGTAAGCTATTTGCTTTAGAAAGAAAGTTTTTAATTATATCGTCCACATCTGGGCTTTGAATTGTAACAAACAAGTCACGATTTTAAAGCGACAATCAGTGATTGCTTCTTTGCATTTCGTAATTTTCTCTATTTTAAGTACTTTTCTTATTTTATTTACGACATCTATGAAAAACGAGTCTTCCTCACATGACGTCGGTTATGAGTTTTCTAAAATCTCCCAGGACCGGAAATACGTACACACCTACAGGAACCTTAGAATTTATTTCCTATAAATAAATGTATATTGTCTTGTTCGCATGATATATATTAGTTTTATGTGTTCTGAAATCTCCCCTAGTTTCAAGAAAGCTACTGACAAACATCACAAAACCACACAAATTAATCAAAAACAACTATTACAAAAGTTACTAAGATTATTTCCTAGTCTTCTAATTATATTTGTATTTATTTATTTAATTAACATTCTTTTAAAATTCAGAAAATAGTAAGAGGTTTTATTTTCTATTATTTTTAAAACTTTTTTTTTCAGGGAAAAACTCTAGACTAAAGGGCCCTGGGCCGGGGTTCCAAACGTTTTCCCCTTCTCGTAATGATATCACAATAATGTTACCCACACACACAAGATAGGTCTATTTGAGGATCTTCGGCCTTGTTGCTATTATTTCAAAAAATTTACTCCAGAAGAAATTTCGTTTATTCCTTTGAAAAATAAAGTCCCCTATAAACGTTGAAAAATGTACAACTTGAAATAATCACTTTCACAATAAAGGAAACAACCCCTCGTCGTGCTTAAGCGTTGAATGACGCACCTCTTCAGTACTTGAGATAAAAATTGCTGACAATTGTTTCGAAAGTGACAAGTCTTACGAACTCGTAACCTTCCCCTCAAAGGAAGGCTGGAAATAGATTTCTCTTCTAAATGTATTATTCATGCTTTATTGAATTATCTACTTCCAATAAATGCGAATCAGCGTTTTCGTCTGATCGAATCAAAATGTAATAAATGAAAACCCTGGTAACATTATTTTCATCAAGAAAATTTATTTACTTAACTAGAGCTGTTCATAACGAAAAAAAATATAAAATAGTT
This sequence comes from Prosapia bicincta, assembly GCA_036971475.1. Classification (NCBI taxonomy): domain Eukaryota; kingdom Metazoa; phylum Arthropoda; class Insecta; order Hemiptera; family Cercopidae; genus Prosapia; species Prosapia bicincta. Next base: position 28,371,661 of record JBAIZL010000002.1, read on the forward strand.
AACTTTGAATCTCACAACACATTAGTTTAATAGAAACAAACATACTAGTTTCTAAACACAGACTAGTTTCGGTGACGACGTCGCCCTCAGTGCTCGGCTACTACTCTGAATAAACATTTTTAGATATAGATCTAAAAATGTGTTTAGTGAAAGATCTGTTTTTTTCGTTAGAGGCTTAAGTACTTGATCAGTAATCTGGCCTGAGAAAAGAATTTTGCCTAAAGTAGTGAGTATTTCATCGTTCAAATGTAAGCACGAAATAAATACTGTAATAAACAATTCAACTTATTTCTCTATCCATTTATTTCTTTATCGAAACAGTAGATGAAGCAATCAAAACCTTCAAGTGTTGGCAAGATATGCATTAGAAAAATCAAGTACGTTTTCAGTAAATTTTTCAGTTCCTACTACTTGTTCACATCCATACTATATATACTTCTACATTTATATATCTTAGTAAAATTTTCAGTTTTAAATAAAATAATTTTTATTAACCCACTCTAGTTCTAATACATTTTGTAAACCTGTAGTGAATGACAATTGATGTTAATACAGTTTCTTTTTTTTAATATTATTGCATTGTTCACATTTAACTAATTAATTTTAAAAATGCATTTCGCTTTCTATTTTTCCACTTAATATTTTAATTCTGTCTTATATATATATATATATATATATATATATATATATATATATATATTAATTTACACGTAACGATTTTTTTAAATCACAGTAATAATACCATTATTATTATCATATGTAATAATATCATTAATAATTGTCGCAAGGGATTAGGACTCTTCTGCAAACCAATAAAAAAACAGCTGGTAACGTGGTACCAGTTAAATATCAGCCCAGACACTATGTACACATACCCAGGCACATACCACAGCTAATCACCCGGTCAACACTGACGTGAAAGTTACTATCATCAAACAACACCTTCGACACTTAGCAACAAGGTTCTAGAAACAGCCCCACGCACATACAACATTCACACTCATTTCCTCACAGGGTAGATACGACCCCACTCATGACACACACAGACGGCCGCTGCCCTACCGACCGCCTAGCTGTAACCTAAAATGCAAATAATATAATATATAGACTTAAACCTCTGCTTCATAGTTATGTTCCAGGTGACGCAGGTTCTCATCATTATGGTTGCAACTTAGTCCCAACGGAAGTACTAATTTACATTGCATGTATTTTCTGTTTCGAGTAGACAGCAGAAGAAACCTTCATGCTATTCCTGCCATAGACTCACTAACAAGGTTTTTGTAAGTTACCCCTTAACATAAGGGGATCCTAGCCCCCAGGGTTTCTACATGATCTGGTGCGGGATTTTCCTTGGCACAGTTTCTTTCTTGCCAGGTATTTTCATTCCGCTCTTAGCGCGAAACTTACCGTACTGTCTCATTTCATTATCTCCTGATTCTCCATGTAAAGAGCTTATGAGTTTGGTACATGGGCAATCAATCCCGTTTCTTTCACGCGTGTTAGGGATACTAACCGCATGCGCATGTGAGACGGAGGCAGCTCGTTAGAGGTTGGCTGCTACGAGGGCTGGGTGGGTTTTGTGACATAAATGAATTTACCGGTCCCTTATTAAATTAAAGGAATCATTTAGGAATACTAGGAGACTTTTAGTCAGAGTCGAACAAAAAGGGTTCTTCGGTGTTTACCTGGTGAGTGAAGGAGTGGTGAATTCCTATCGGCATGCCTTCCCAAGGAAACCAGTGAACACATGTGTAAACTAGTATAGAAACTACCCACAAAAGGTAAATATTATAAATCTATTTCTAATATATTTTTATATATGTTGTATATACGCGTCACCGTTCACGGCCCGAAAAGGATTATTTGTCAAAAATCTTTAAATTGGGAATATTCTAAACTCTATTTTTTTTAATAATCATAATCTCTCCATTCAATCTTCCGACTGCCATGTGCGTTATCGTGGTAAAGAGATCGTGGTTAATAAAACACAAAACCGTGTTTAACAAAAAAAAAGTCGTGTTTTTATATTGTAATAAAGTTTTCAATTATTAAAGGGATACATTAGGTGTAAGGTGTTGATAAAACAAGTATTCCAGTAAATATACGACTACAGTTAGGCCTACAACAAAAATATATAATAGTTACATACTAAGAGCCAGAAAGGTGTTAGGGCATTTAAATCTTATATTCGCAACAAGTATAAAGAATGTTCTGTTTTTTTCAATCTGAAGGTCTGAAACAGGAGTCAATTTTATCTTAACTCTGAGTAAATGGATAAGCTCATTCATTGACCAGTCAAATATTCTTGATGTTACGTTTGTTATGTTTATTATAACACTGTATATTTTCTGTATTAGTTTATATAGTTTCTTACTCATATCGTATATTTATATATATATATATATATTGCGATAATGGATTGGTTATTGAGAAATATGAATCCCCAATGAAAATTGGTTATTCCCTAAGATAGAAATACCGTAAACAATTTACTTACCCTTGTTCATAGTATTATCAGAATACGTGAGGCTAACGGACTCAACTCCAGTGCCTATTAAACAGACGTAACATGTAGTGGCTTTGAATAATTAGGAGGTGTCTCTGCACGGTAGTAAGGTGGCGCCTCTGCGTTACTATCTCGTAGACCGCATATACGCAAAAATTTAGCATCCGGCCGAAAAGATTCTAAATACGATAACGGTATCCGACGGATTAAATAGAGAAGTATTGCTAAGAATTTTTTAGAACTAGTTTAAAACCCTGTCTTTACCTTGATATCGAACCGCGGATCCTATCTTTGTTGGCGCCCTGTGTGAAAGGACCCTTACTATCATGCATGCCTTGGAATACCGAACATCAAGAATTTTATAAAGAACCTATGCCTTATAGGCAAATGATCACTCTAATTCAGTCCCTCTTCAATAGACCACAAGAGAGAGATTAGAATTATATATAGAAGACCTTTTATTGCTCTTACTAGATTAATCCGAATCCGAGAATACCAGTGTTATAGTTGACGGTATATTTCCAGCCGGAATTATATAGTATTTACAGCGCGACCGAAAACTTTTTAACGATCTCAACAAGGTCTGTACTCAGGTAAATAACACGGTGTATACGGATTTCATGAGAGTCACAGCCATCCTGTAAAAACCTAGATTTTATAAGGGAATCCTTTAGACTAAATTAATAGACAAGGTCATATTTCTAGTCGGCCCGGACCTATCGTGCAATTATTCTCGGTGCGGATTAAATAAGTAAGACGCATCTACCAATTGAATCGTTTTTTTTTAAAGGGCGTAAATACAGTATTCAAATATTTGGGAAATAAAAAAAATGTCCATATTTTATATTTACTAAGACTATAGTTGAATATATTTTTTATTGGTAGTACTGATGGTATATGACAATCTGTTAAACTTATACTACGATTGTAAAACATGTTTCTCTGTAAGTAAACATTACAATTCCTAAAAATACGAATTTCTAACAAAAATCTTAAACATTATAAAATAAACTTTACAGAAATAATGTAAAAAAACTCCAAACCAATGTATGTTATGTATTTAAAGACAAGGTATTCTGAAAATCCAAGGTATCCTTAGTAAAGATGTACTATGCCTAAAGAATTAATTCGGAGTACCATCTCGATCTATAGCCCTGATTCGCTCGTCAACATGGTACTTGCCTACCACCATAACCTCTCCATTTAGGGGACACTTAGGTATTCTAAAAAATGATTCAGAAAAAAAAGAATTCTTCTACTGGACATCCTTATCTAAGGATATTTCCTCCTAAGTAAAAGCATGCTTTAACATGTGCCGTGAGTAAACCTTCTTAGCTGGGCAAGGTCGGTTTTCTTCCAGCTACTCCTCCCGACTACGAATGCAAAACTACATATAGATTTCGTAGTTAAAATCCCCCCCATTCGAAAGGGAAATACCATGATCCTGTTCGCTGTATACCAATTTAACAAATTCACTTGGTGGTGCCCTCTTCGCGATTCCACCACTTCCAACACAATTCAAGTGCTATCTTCGCGTATCTTCCAGCACTTCGATTTTCCGAATAATAGAATATCCAACAACGCCCGCTGCTTTTCATTTAATGTATTCCGCAATTTTTTCCCAAGGGATTAACTTTCGACGTTGTCTTCGTAACTTCCTCAACTATCGAATTCGGAACGATTAAATAGAAACCTGAAATCCGCCGTTATCGGCTTCCATTCCCACGAACAAACTAAGTGAGATAACTCCTTATGTGGCTTCAACTCGCGTTGAACTTTACTCCACGGATTGTAAAACCCCTACAGACTTCAGGAAATATATCATAAAGGCCAATAAGAATGCTCAACAAAATTATAATAAAACACGCACCCTCAACCCTTCAAGGTCGCTGACGTAATGTGGTGCAAACACACCCGCTCAGTTCAGCCGTGGATAAGTGCTTCGCTAATCCGATGCACGATGGTCAGGCTCCTTTCGCATTTTCAACTTCCTCACTTCAGTAACAGTTACCCTTGGAGATCTATGTGGTATAACCTACATAGCGAGCAACTAGAGATGTACTCCGCCCCCATATATGACTAAATATATAAATAATAATTTCTCACCAAATTTCAGAATGAACCTGACGTTCTGAAATAGACCAGAGCTATACTCAAGCTGCAGCTGACTCACGAGTTTAGTATTAATCAGTAGCTACATATGTTAATACTTATAAATGTCTTTATATAACCCGTACAAAGGGTGAGAAACGCACAGAGAGCAATACCTTGTGGTGTATTCATTTCGTATGTATATGTGTTGCTATATTTCTGTAGATGAGTATATTTATCTTTTATTATACTTGTGGATATTATAATATGGTGTAGGGAAATGCAACACAGAGAGAGTAAACAAATGACACTAGGGGGATGTACAGTTATCATGGGAGTTGGAGTGTGGACACGCTGAGCACGGACCTCTCAAGAGCTGTCTACTGCCCAACCTTTATAATGGCGTGTTGTAACCTAAATTGATACCCTGACTGCACACTCACTCAAGGGTGGTTGATATCACACCCGTCACAGGTTTCCGTTTTGTGGGGCAGGTCTGTTATGTCTTTTTTTTCATATTACCGCCAAACCACGATAAAAGTGAATGAAAGATAGTTAATAGTTTCCGCGAGAGATCAGCACCATCCAGCGGTGCGATGATAAACAGCTGATTGTGACATACATGAATTTACCGATCCCTTCATATATAATAACAATCAAGCTATAAAAAGTAGGAGTCTCACAGCGAGAGTCGAACAAAAAGGGTCTTTGCCGTTTACCTGGTGACGGCGGGAGTGGTGACTTCCGATCGGAAGCCTTTTTAAGGAGAGTAGTGAACACCAGAGGTATACTAGTAAATAAATATTTCAAACCTATTTCTGTTATATTTTTATATAAATTGTATATACGCGCACCGTCCACGGTCCACGGAGAAGGGCGACTTGTCGGAATTCTTTAATGGGAGGGGGATATTCTTAATTCTATTTTTTTTTATAATTACAATCTCGCTATTTAATCCCCTGACGGCGGTGTGCGTCAACACAAAATACAATGTTTTATTGGAAGTTAAGCCAGCCGTTGTATAAGTTGGCGTTGACAGAGCTTTACGGAACGTAAGACTCAGAAAATCAATGAAAGACTTGAAATCGATTGTTTAAAATAATAAAGTTATAGAAAAGGACTGAGGTCGACTCTGCTTGTAAGGCAGCGTGTTGCACGCGAACAGAATGGGATTGAAGTCTTGTAATGAAGTCGGGAGTGTCTTGAGTGACAGACAATTATTTTTGCCGAAAATAAATCTTTAAAATTAAAGTTTTTTTTAAATTAAAGAGAAAGTACGCTATTTTTCTAGATTGAAATTTACTGAAATTTCTTTGTTCAGAAATAAATATTTAGTTAACAATGTAAAAAGAAATTATTGATTAATGAAACATGGAGTCTCTTTGATAAATAATAAAAACGAGAAATAATCGACTCGTAGGGTCTAGTTGTCTACATCATAGTATTGGGGCATTATGAGTATTGTTCTTATACTGCATTCACTATAGTTTTATGTCATGTAGTTCGGTATTGTATATAGGTGTGGGGAAAGCTGTGATTTGGAGACTTTCCAAAATATATAAAATTGATCATTTCTATGACATATTTCAATAAATCTTACTAAATATAAACTTCAAAACCATACATGGTACATTAACAGGCAAGGAAAATATTTTAATATTATTAATAAAGTAAGGTATTGAATTTTCTTTCAATATAAAGGAATATGTATATGTAAAAAGTTTTATTTATTTAGGTTCTCTGTTTGTTATGTTAATAATAAAATAATTGTATGTGATAACTTATATGAATTATTTACAAAACTTAAATTATATAAATTGTTTTAGTATATATATATATATATATATATATATATATATATATATATATATATATATATATATATATATATATATATATATATATATATATATATATATATATATATATAAACTATAACACAAGTGTTTCCAGAAAAACCAAAGTGGAGTGGAAACAATTTTTTTTTTGGTAGATGAGGATATTCTCCCCTACCGAAATCAAATCTCATAACCACTGGTGTAGTTCACATATAAATCGAGAATTAAGCGTCATTTAACACCTCAGAGGAAACAGTTTTAATAGATACGCACTAATATTTGGCCTGGTGATTTGTAGAGTGGATATGTATTCTAAGCCTACACCAAACTTTGCCATCACCCTTTCTCTATCTACTCTCTTTCTGCTCCGATTCTGCAATGACCCGTAGTTGACTTCAGCCCGAGTTTTAACACCACCTAGCAGTAGAGAAAGATGTAATTAGTACTATTTATTAGGAATATACTGTGGTTGAATGTAATAATAAATACACAAAAACCTCTTATTTACAAACTTTCTTTATTTAACCCTTATGTACATTTCAGTTACCAAGTAACCATACTAAGAGGGATAACATGAAAAGACTGTGTATGTTATCCCTCTGAAAATGGTTACTTGGTAACTGAAATGTACATAAGGGTTAAATAAAGAAAGTTTATGGTTAAGAGGTTTTTGTGTATTTATTATCTAATTAGCAGGTATCTGGAACCAAAATAGTCAATAAGTGTTTTATTGGTACGGAAACCGATCCGTTTGGAAACTTCGACTGGTACTGAATTGTTTTAGAAAAGTAGTTCTTTAGACATTGATTTGAATACTAATCCCCCAAGTAGAAGAGTCAAATGTTTTGGGTATGAGGTGGTTTCTTTCCTAATACATATTAGAGGATCATAAGTTTTATGGACAGAAGTGTTGACAAGATTTGAGAGCGATTATTAAAACATCATCACCCACACATCCACTTCTGCCTCCCTCCTCCTGTGGAAGTTAGGGATCAAGACTTAAAATCCGACGAAGTAAATCTAAACCTTGCTTGATGAGGAAAATAACGTTATTTAAGTAAAGCCCCTATTGCGAGTGCGCGCCCACTTGCGTTTGTTTGTCGTATCAGTTAAATTGTATTACCGAAGTCATTTTGCTTGACGTCTTCCTTATTAAATTCCTTGCGGAAAACAATTTTTCAATATCTTCACTGGTGAAATTACCTTTTATGAATGTTTATTATCATGATAGGGATTGTCAGTCCTTCGAAAATATAATCTTCCTGTCAGAGTAACCGCCTGTTATGTGACCTAACATAGCTAATATAAAAGGAACGCAACAGACGATGGCAGCGCTGCGACCGGACGAATAACGAGTATATTAATCACAGAAACATTCAGCGCTGCAGTGTGACAACAGAACAGGAAATATTTCCTGAAAATTACAACAGGTTGTTTTGGGTTAAACTCATTATTATTTGATAGATAACAATTAAAAGTGGTAAAATTATACGTCCCATTAAGACTTTAGTATGACGTTTACACTTTTATAGCAGACTGTACTGATAATATTAGTAAATATGTTTCTTGTACATCACATAAGGTGTCAATTTTATAATAACAACGAAAAGGTTATTGTTTCAAATAATCAACGCTATAATCTAGGTTATATAAAATATAATTTTATTTTACCTTTATGTTATATATTTGAATTACCTTACCTTCCTATAGTCACATATTCAGGCTTCTAAATAATTAACAATCATATAAAAGTATGTAATTGTATAACATGTAACATATAATCATATAACATTAACAATTTGTATATGTATAAGTAAAAGTATATGTATATGTATATGTATATGTATATGTATATGTATATGTATATGTATATGTATATGTATATGTATATGTATATGTATATGTATATGTATATGTATATGTATATGTATATGTATATGTATATGTATATGTATGTGTATGTGTATATGTATATGTATATGTATATGTATATGTATATGTATATGTATATGTATATGTATATGTATATGTATATGTATATGTATATGTATATGTATATGTATATGTATATGTATATGTATATGTATATGTATATGTATATGTATATGTATATGTATATGTATATGTATATGTATATGTATATGTATGTGTATGTGTATGTGTATGTGTATATGTATATGTATATGTATATGTATATGCATATGCATATGTATATGTATATGTATATGTACATGTAAATGTAAATGTATATGTATATGTATATGTATATGTATATGTATATGTATATGTATATGTATATGTATATGTATATGTATATGTATATGTATATGTATATGTATATGTATATGTATATGTATATGTATATGTATATGTATATGTATATGTATATGTATATGTATATGTATATGTATATGTATATGTATATGTATATGTATATGTATATGTATATGTATATGTATATGTATATGTATATGTATATGTATATGTATATGTATATGTATATGTATATGTATATGTATATGTATATGTATATGTATATGTATATGTATATGTATATGTATATGTATATGTATATGTATATGTATTTGTATATGCATATGCATATGCATATGCATATGCATATGCATATGTATATGTATATATGTATATATATATATATATATATATATATATATATATATGTATGTATATATATATGTATATATATATATATATATATATATATATATATATATATATATATATATATATATATATATATACATGTGGGTACTTTGGGTTTAAGGAATTGACCTATGCAATTTCAAAGTGTGATCAGCTGATGTAGGGGTGTACATTTAGTTTGATCACCTGATCAATGCAGTACCATGTGTTGGATCAGCTGACCCAAGTGCGTACTATGAGTTTGGTCAACTAAACATCTGTCATTTTTATCAATGTTTAACTTATTCCAAATATTACAAAATCTATAGGAAGAGTCATCATACGAAAACGAATAAATGTAAGCCCATTCTACTCCCACGTTCGCACTTCTTTGATGTGCGTGCTGCACGCCATCTCGTGACTGACTTTCGAGGCATAAGTGTCGAACTTTTTATTCATTACTCGTGCTGTACATGAGTACAATATAAGAATCCAGAGGTTATTGAGTTAAAATTACGTTGTTATTTTGTAACCTTTTAACGAAAACAAAACATATATAATATGTGAAACCCCGAGGTGGTTTCGCATTGAAATACGTTTCGTTCTATTAAAAAAATAGAGCCCTGGCATTTCATAACTATTATAAGTAGGGATGGGCCGATTCCTAAAATTTTCGATTCCGATTCCGATTCCGATTCTAAAACTTTCCGTTCGATTCTCGTTTCTTTAGTCGATTCTCGATTCTTTCAAGTTATATTACCTTACATGCTAGTTCTCTAATAATTAATTTAGTTAACATCTTGGTCATATGGCAAAACCTTTTAAAAATTCTGTTTTAATGTAATAGGCTCACAAAACCTTCAACCTTGATTTATATACAATAGGAATTTTTAAAAGTATAAAAACATATCACATTAAAGTAATGACTTATTTTAAAGTTAAAAATGTGAACTTTACTTATTTTATGATGTTTGAAAAAATTCCTAAGCCTATTTACATTGTCTTCCAAATAAAACAAAAATTAAAACAAACGAACAACATAAAAATTAATACAAATAGGATAGTTTTTAATATTTAAAAGTCTGGCAGGTAATGTACATTTCTGTTCAAAAACACAAGCATTTGAACACGTTGTGGGTCAAGCTAATTTCATCGCTAGTCACATATAGCTCCTGAAGTTGAGAAAGGTTTTTCAGAAAACACTGTCGCGAATGGGCAGACAGGTATTTTATTGCCATTGCATTTAAATGAGGCTATTTGGCACTTTGTACTGCCAAATACTTCCCAACATCACAATCTGGACTGGCTAATGGTTCCCCCAGATAATTGTTTACTTCTTCTACTGTCAATTCCCCTGGGGTACCTTCTTCCCCAACTTTCTGGATTAGTGGGGCGTACCTTCTCCACATCTGGTGGGACCTTTTTTCTGCAGGTGTCTGGAACAAATGCAACTGATTCAGGTCTATTTTGCATTTATTACTCAATCCCAGTTGATTTTTAACCGACTATCACTTGTAGGTCCTGTGTCTGAGGATAAAGTTTCTTCAAGTATAGATCTTTTTTGTTGATAAATTTGGGCAAAATGAATGTTTTTTAAGTGCTTTTTCATATTTGATATATTATGCGGTTTTCCACCGTCAGTTTCTGTTAACCGTCATCGAATTGACGCGACGGCCAGTACCCTGAACCGAATACCGTCGGGCCTCCTAATGCTTTATGTTTATTATTACTACTCAGCTGGGGTTGCTACTTTTGGAAAAATTAAGGCACAGTATTTAACAACAAGCTTCACACTACTTACAGATGTATTTACGATGGTTTTTGTTTGATAGATAAATGCCGACGGGATTAAAAACATGATGTTAATCTAAGAGCTTTTTGTCCGTAGTTATGGACCGACACACATATTTGTTATAACGTAATGTAATGATTTTCACTACCGTTTTCAAAATTTCACAAAACCTTAAAAGTAAGTCGGAAATATTGACTAAATATTTAGTTGTAAAATAATCCTTAAAAACGGACTTTGTGAAAGTTAAGTACAAACATTGATACACTTACATAAACTCATCCTTACTAGGAAGTAAATTATAACGTAAATTCCTTAACAAGTAAATTATTTGGTGTTAAAACTTTTACTTAATATGAATCTTGGATAGTATTTACTGGACCTAAAGCATTACTTATCAGAGAGAGAATATATTACACTTTAGTTCTATATTCAAAATATTTATAAACTCACAAATCAATCACATCTGACACGTTTACGTGTCTTAGTGATAGGCGCCAAAACACTTTTATCACCATTATTTGGGTAACCGGGACATGAAATTATGGTTTTGTTGTTTCACACACACAACACAAAACACAAACAATATCAAAACAGTGTTGCACAGATAATAAAATTTAATTAAATCAAAAATAATGTCGGGCCAATTGGTAAGACGGAGCTTATTTACGTTTCATTTACGGTAGGAAAAACTATGTTGGGCCAGTTGGTCCGACACGTATTTTTATAAATATTATGATAAGAAACGTATATTCATACTAAGATATGATAGGGGAACAAAGTATAAGAACACATTATTTAAAAATGAGCTTAAAATATTTTTGCAATTCTCTATGAAAACGCCGATATTGTGGCTGGCAGCTAAAGTATTAAGGTGCAGTGACGCGTTCGCTTTGTTTGTTAAACTACACGAACTATTTCACCTGTAAGTTTATATTACTGTACATTATTTTGCTACATTTGTAGCTACTGTGCGGATCTGTTTATCATGTAATAAATAGTTTCATTTATTACAATCGTGTTTATTTTCTTTTCGCTCCCAAATATATTAGATTACTGTGAGAGTGATATCTGTCTATATTATAATTTATTGAGGTTGTTTCGGAGGAATAATACAGTGTTTCTGTTATCCGTCTATTCGCTCAACCATCATGGCCACGGTTAATCGAGTTTTTACTGTACTTTTTTGTGTTTTGTTCTGACATCTATAAATAAGTGGCAGTAAGACACGTGGGGGGGGGGGGAGAGTATCGAACCCGCTCTAGTGAAAGAGAGAGGTAGACGAGCGATGTCAAACGACCAGAAATGGTTACGATCTTGATTGCTGTTGCTTCATAAATAATAACATTTTCGTTATATTTTCGTTCACTTTTATCATTTAATTCATTCAAATCAACTAATACATAAATAAGACATAGTTGGTAATTAATTATTTTTCCAATAAATTACTCCACACACATATTTTAATAGTTAACAAAATAGGAAACGGAATCGACACTTTTATGATAAAGAATCGAGTATCGACGATTCCTCGATACCACCTAGAATCGACGATTCCTGGAATCGAGAATCGGAATCGGCCCATCCCTAATTATAAGATATACAAGAGGTCGTATTGTAGACATGTGAAGTAAGTTTCTGCCCCTTTCTATTCTGACATCTTTTACAGTTTAGAAATACAGTTTAGCTTGTAAAATATATCGTAACGAATTCAAATTAACGTACAAAAATTAAACTTAAAAAACAATAATAATTTTAAAAGTTATCGGTTTTCGGGTGGAAAAACCTGAATCCTATTTGTAATTATTTCAGTTTATGTTCTAAATGAAAAATGGCAAACAGGTTTGGCCATAATTTTATAGCTGAATATGCTTTCGAGTTTGTTCTGAGTAAAATACACCGGAATAGTTTTTAAACAAAAGAACTGCAGTTTGTCTAACTGCAGTAATTGAAATATACGAGTAAACTGAAGAAAGAAACATAACAATACTGGTAACGTAGAAGAAGATTGTGTAATGCTTTAACGAAAGTGTAAAACTACATAGTCCGGAGACTGGGACAGTGGAGTGGGTAAGAAACCGCAAAGTAAGGCTGAATTAGGTTACCAATGGATAAACTATGGATGTGAACGCAGAATAAATTCGGACACTCTAGAGAAGGAACAACTCTAGAGGGAAGGAACACTCTACCATTTTAACAAATAATTTCCTAACTTCCTAAAACAAGATGAAGTTATAAATTGCTGGAAGAATTCAAAGCTAAGGAAAATAAATAAAGAATAAATAATCTCACAAAAGGTGTCATGGCAGAAACTGTAAACATACGTTTTAATACATAATAAAACATAAAATGGCAGCATGGGAAAATATCAAGTATCTCACACTGAGATAAGTGAAGAACACAAGTTGTATTGATGTATTGTTGCTATTGGAAAACTACGAGTAAATCGCGACCTAAATTTTGTGTACATTCTGGTACAAAAAATTAAGTGGCAATTATCACGATTTATTTTTTGTAATGGGAGACTTTTATCCTTGTTTTTTTGTTCTAACTTTATACCGCTTTATACTTTATACCCGGCTCTGACCTCTTCATAACTTTAAACACCGACTTTTCTGTACATTATCTCGACTTGACCTAAATTGAGTGCTAATTGTTTCATCCGCTAATTGCTTCGATAAGCTTTTCGACAACTAAGGAAAAATTATTTCAACTTTTATAGAACTTTCTGTAAATGTTATCGCTATCTCCCAGCACACAAGTAGCTTTGTCTTTAAATTACTTTTATTGTTCGTTTATAAGTTAAAATGGTTTCAGCAAATTTATAAGAAACTGCTGCAGCTTTAATGGAATGAAACAGTCCCTGGCGAAAAGATTATAATCTGGTAATCGGTTTGGAAATAAAAAACAAAAATTAAAGATAAAAAATGGATAAATACCAGTTTGTAAAAAAAACTAGATACGAATAATCTAAGAGTGAATGATGAGGTTAGGTGGTAAAGTAGACTCTTATTTTATTGTTTTTAATTCATAAGTTAGGGAATAAGGGAGATTATGTCACGTGTGCAGAGTCGATCTACACTCTCTGTCGGAGTAATAGACAGGCAACTACCTTTTACTTTCCCTTGATTAGAAATTAAAACGACATAAATTTAGAAAATGGATAAATTACCATTATGTAAAAAAAAATAAAAAATAATAATAATTTATGTTAAGGAAGTCATTGAAATAAATTGTGAATAAATATAAAAAAATACGTATATTAAATACATTTTTCGCATACAATACCACTGTTTGGTCACGATAGGAAACTTAAACAGTTACAGAGAATGCAGACTATTTGAGTTATAAGTAGGTTTGGGTTAAAACTTTAAATGTATTTGTTTTAGAAAACGAAGTCATCTGTAGTAAAAGTATCATTTATGAATTAGATATAAAGTACATGAGAAAATAATTAAAGCCCGGTGTGAAAAGTGTGTAACGAGAAATACTTGTAATATAGCGGGAAATACTATTCTAGCGAAAACACCTTTCCTGACACAAACTGAAACATTTATTTCAATCTTTATTGAAAATTTCAAAATATACAAGAATTTTTCAGAACAAGTAAGTTGAATGGACCGATAATTTTTAAAATAAACATATCTTTGTTTGAAGACGTATAACATTACGTTGGATACAGGGGGGATTTTCGGTTTTTTTGGTAAGCTTATAAAATATGTATTATAAAACTAAATTTTTGGTATGAGCGGAATCATGACTAACGTAAACTATACATGAGGTACAGCCAACAGTACGGGTTTATTAGAAATGCTTGTAATAAAAAAGGATAAAGGGATGATGTACATGTGTAGGGTATCGTACCTAAATGGACTCACTTTCAATCGGAATCACAAAGAGGTATCTACCGATTAAACTGTCTTGAAAGAACAGTTATAAGGGTTGGTTGAAGGAATAGAGTAGGTATAAATAAAGTACATAGTGAACCTTAGGCACTAAGAGTAGTGGGAAGCTATGGTATAGCGTGGGCAATCTGTTTACCTGAGACATTCATGCTATAAACCGAGGTGAAGATATAATAATACTCAATATCCTCTGGTTGCATAGAGGACACAAAAATACAGTAGTCCCTCGCTATTCGCGGGGTTACGTTTCCCAGAACGTTCCGTGAATAGCGAAACCGCGAATACCGAAACCAACTGTAGAAGTATATATAGAAAGGGGGGTTTAACTTCCACATAAAAAGCATTAACATTAATTACAGCTATACTGTACACTTATAATACAGTATGGTATATTTATTTACTACATAATTACATACATATTTTAATAGTTTACTTAAGTTTTCCTTCAATCCAAAGCCCAAAAATTCTATTAATTATGCGCGCTCACACACACACACAAACACACACACACACACACACACACCCACACACACACACTCACACACACACACACACACACACACACACACACACACACACACACACACACACACACATACACACACAGATAAACGTAGTCTTCATTGTTAACACTATCCACTAAATTTTTAATCATCTGATTTCAAACAAAAAACTTTCAAACACTATTAATTAGATTTTATTAAGCTTGTTATTTTACTTTTTGTGCAATTTTGTTAATTCTTTACACATTTTTTTACCTGGCGGTAGTGCTTCTTATAGCTGTTGAATAAATTTTAATGCCTGTTCTAGAGAGGGATAAATTTCAGTAACGGCTGCAGCTAACTGTTTCGCTAAACATAAAAATTCTTCTGACAGATTTCCATGTTAACTTCAGCGATACATTTTTCACGATCTCTTCGTCTTCCTTATTCTAGATAGTTATAGGTTCAGTAGGTAATTATTCCAGCTCTTCTTCCGTTAAATCTTCGTTCGTTCTTTTCAAACGATTGTCGACATCTTCACTGTTATTGTCTTCAAACCTTTCACCGGCATTGCCATGTGCTATTAACACCAGTGGTATAACATCAGTAACCAAGTTGAGAGCTTCTGTCAAGACATCATCCTTGTTAACACAGTCTGGAGACAGTTTCTTCCAAAGCAGGCACCGATGTAGTTTTTAGTTCGTCTTGATTCTTTTATTTGAAGTTCACGATATCATATTTTTGGCAGCATTGCCTCACTGTGAAGCTTTCGTTAATTTCTATGGCATTTAATAATTCGCCGGAAGTATGCCGATAAATAGTGCGATTTAAAAATGCCGATGACACCCTGGTCTAGAGATTGAATCAATGCTGATGTGTTTGTTGGCAGGAACAACACTTCCGCTATAAAATGTAACGATTTTAGATGTGCACCCCGCTCAGGCGCATTGACTTTATAACTTGGATAGATAATTAATAGATAAAGTTTAAAAAAACATAAAAGATTCACTAAACACACAAGTGGACGCGACGTTTCGAGAACTAGTAGACACGACACCTCTTTGGTAAGTGACGGGGAAAAAATCCAAGTTTGTTACGCACCCTTGATACGGTTATCAGTGTTTGGGTTTGAAAACTAATAAATCAGCAGTAAGTAAACTGTAGGGGCGCTAAACCTATGTATGGAGTTGAATGCGGGCGCAGGATTGACTCAGATCTGTGTTTCTCAGTTTTGATAACAACTTGAAAGATTGTAGTTATAAATAAGGAATGCCTGTCTTTTGACACATCATGCACAGTAGTTATACTATCTTTCTTGTATTCGTTTTAAAAAACTATACATATTCGGGGGAAATGCTGTGATTTTGCCAACTGCTAATACGCAAGACCGCAAATAGTGAATCCACGAATAAGCGAGGGACCACTCTACAGGAAAAATAATAGTTATTATAGCGTTTGAACAGGGAGATGGTGTTAACTAGTCCAAATCGGGTGAGGGTTCAATAAATAGGTACATGAATAAAACGCTACAGTTCTCTAGGGTACAAATCAAGGATATGTGCTTACACGCAAGAATATACGACTACAATGTAACCATACATGGATAAAACGTAAGGTTATACGGATAACATAAGGGTATATGATTAGAACATTAGAGTGCATGAGAACGATATAGCGGTAAATATATGTGAAACGCAAAATTATACAGCTACAACGTAGAGTACACGTGTAAAACGCAAGTAGGCCTAAATACAGTAAATCACAGGGTACGCGGGTGAAACGTAAAAGTACACGGATACAAAGATAGATCACGAGCCATAGTAAGAGACATGAGATGCGCAGGAGAGAATTTCACTGACTAATGAACGTGGAAAGCCAAACATTGCTTGCATCTATGCAAAGTCGGGTATAAGACATAGTGTTTGGGGTGGACCGACACGTATAGTTAAGATGTTTGACCTCAGCCCCCTCTCACCCTTTAATGTTAAATAGGAAACTAAGCATCGTCTACTAAGATGTTTTGCACTACTTCGGGAGATATACACAGGTAAATGGAAGAATATAAAGCACAGAATAAGGTACTAGACAGTCATGTTTAGCCCCTCCCTCTTTCCGGGTATCTTATAATCTGCGCTAAAATGTGATATTTTTTTGCGCATATTAGGATCGACATCGATTTAAGAAGATTATTTTGGCTGAAGGATGCAATTAAAGAAATGTCAAACGGAAGAAACGTGAAGGCAGACGCCAATTTCAGTAAAAAAAAACAATCAATATAAATCTATAAAACGATGGATGAAGGGGTTTTACTGAGTAAATTTGGGTTTACAATAAAGGGTATAAACAAAGTATGTAAATATTATGCTCGGTACATCAATCATTGCAAACAAATATAAATAATTAAAAATGCAATTTGAATTAAATACTTCAATTTTGTGTATTAATTATTATTAGGTCACAGATATTTTTTCACTTTTCTACGCATACACCTTTTGATGACAACAGTTGAATAATTGAACCTCGGCGAGTCACTGCATTATTCAAAAACTAAGTTTTTTTCCAGTGAAAAGAATAATTTATACTCTCCATAAGTCATTTATGTTCCCTCCCACTGAGACAAACAATTACATAAGCCAGTAATCTCTTCGCTGAAATCTAATCTTTTATAAAAAGATATATTTTACCTTTGTTACACACTTTCTTTGTTTAACGTTACTTCCATTCTGAAACTTTTTATTTTATCGTTAACAAAGCAATCACTCTTATTAAAACCTAGGAAATTTTAATGCTTACAATGGATGGAAAAATCGTTAAACTAGTTTGAATTTTTAACTGTATGAAGAAACTCTGGCGTAATGTTTATTTTTAAATAAATAAAACTTCTAAACCACAAACTTTTATTTAAACCTTATGTACATTTCAATTGCACAGCAATCATCTTCAGAGGTATTTAAAATATACAACTAACTTTGATTGCTGTGCATTTGAAATGTACATAAGGTTTAAATAAAAGTTATTTGTGGTTTAGAGGTTTTATTTACTTATAAATAGTTTGAATTTTGTTTGTTATTAGTATTAATGTATTGAAAGACTTTGTAGGATATTGGCTCCCAAGCCGACTACTTTAAGTAAAATAGATAATATTACAAAATTACTATTGACCATTATCGCTTCCATTACATAATAAACGCACAACACTCAAGAATCATATAAACTCAATAACTTTTAGACCACGTGACATAGTGTAGGATTTACCGATCCACACTTACTTGTGTCATACGTATTCAAGGAAGGTAATGTGACCGGCGCTACACTTTAACGATACGTTATTACCATAGGTTTGTCTCCAGGCACATATATGTACTGGCTGGAAGTTGAATATACCCACAAAAATTATTAGACGCTTTCGGAATTCGATCCCAGAGTCGTTAGTGTGGTTGTCAACTAGTTTATCCAGTTTAAACACTCAGTCACCAACATTCAATACTAAAAACCTAATAAGAAACTACAAAAAAGTCTAAGACTTTTTAAAGCTACTAAAAAGTCTATTTACAAAAGGCAACTAAACAATTGTATTTTTAAAGCATCTGCAAAACCTCTGTAAATTAAAAAATTTGAGCATGCAAGATGGTGAGCTAAAGTACCAGCCCTTTATATTCTGATGTTTAACAAATGGGATCTTCTTCCACACGTAATGCTTTAGTTTATAATGTTTTAGAGGGTGACATTATGTGGTTATAAAATATAAAGTATCTAGTTTAAAAATACAAGAATTTAAACACCTATGACCGGCTCTTTACAGACATCTGCAAAATAGGATAATCGCATGAACTAATTTATAATAGAGTATGATTCATTTTATTTAGAAAAAAGTTACTAAAAAATATCAGGAAAGTAAGTTCCTGACAATACTAGATCAAACAATCCTTATGAATAACCTCTTCTCACGCATTACATTATGCAAATACGCACGACTTTATTAGATGTCGGATTTGGAAATGCCAGAATGAAATTTCAATGATGCTACCTTATTCCCTAATAACTACAATATAAGTAAATTATACATTTTTTTGTGGTGTAATTCTTTTTATTTATAGCGGGATATTTTAGCCAGGGGAGACTATGAACGCAAAGCAGATGGGGCTTCTTACTGGCTAATAATAGTTGGGTGGTTATTAGTTTGAATATTTACCACCGAAATATATTCTATCGAAACTGTGTTAGGCTATTTTTCTTGAAGGATGCAATAAAAAAAATGTCAAACGGAAGGAAGATGAAGACAGACACCAATTTCAGTTAAAAATAAATTAGTGTATAAAGCGATGGATAAATGGGTAAGACTGGGTAAATTTAGGTTTACAATAAAGGGTATATACAAAGTATGTAAACATTAGACTCGGTACATGAATCATTGTAGAAAAAAATAAGTAGTACAAAATACAATTTAAATTAAAAAGTGTTTTTTGTATAAATTATAATTACGTCACAGATATTATTCACTTTTCCTACGCAAACACCTTTTGATGACAACAGTTGAATAATTGAACCTCGGCGAGTCACTGCATTATTCAAAACAAAGTTTTTTTTCAGTGGGAAAGAATAATTTATACGTCTTCCTAAATCATTTCCGTTCCCTCCCACTGAGGCAAACAATTACAGCAGCCAGTAATTCCTTTGAAGAAAAGTAAATCTTTTGTCAAAAGAATATATTTTACCTTTCTTTCAAACTTCCTTTGTTTAACATTATTTTTATCCTTAAACGTTTCTTTTATTGTTAACAAAGCAATCTCGCTTATTAAAACCTATGAAACCGTTGATGTTCAAAATGGATGGAAAATTCGTAAAATTAGTTTGCATTTTGTTTGTTGTTGGTTTTATTTATTAAAAGTCATTGCGAGATATTGACTCTTAAGCCGATCCTTAAAAAAAAAGATACTATTAGAATATTACGCAAATTGACCAGCATCGCTCCCCTAACTTAATAAATGCACAACACTCAAAAATCATACAAACTGCCTTAGATATATAAATTTACGTATTTAATAAATAATAATGTCTCCATTTTATACCAAGTAAGATTATGTGAGAGACACATGGCAGGCCTACGCTTACTTGGTTCTGACGGTATTCCAGGAAGGTATTGAGGCCAGCACTACTCTTTATCCGTATATTATTATCCTAGGTATGTCTTCGGACACAGATTCGCACTGGTTGAGTCGACTTTGGAGTCGAATATCCACACAAAAATTATTTGGCGCTATAGGGAATCGAACCCAGAGTCTTTAGTAAGGTAGTCACCTGCTTTATCCAGTTTAAACACTGAGCATTAAATAAAACACATTATTAACTTATTATGACAAAAAGATCTATGACTTTTTAGAGCTACTAAAAGGCTATGAATAATTTACAAAAAGGAAATAATGAGTTGTATTTTTAAAGCATCTGCAATACTTCTTGAAATCAAGATAGTTAGACAAGAAAGAAAGTTATACAAGATGACGAGCTAAAGTGCCAGCCCTTTATAATTTGATGACTGACGAAGGGTACCTCCCCAAACGTAATGCTTTAGCGTATAGGGTTTTAGAGGGTGACATTTTGGGGTAATAAAAAATGAAGTTATGACGTTTTGAGTCTCGTGAGGAGTCCACATTTTACGGTAGTGGGGCTCCTTGAAAAATACAATATTCAATGAATACAATATTCAAATATTTCATAGAGTTTTACGAACAGAATTTGAATTCATAGAATTAGAAGAAGTGACTAACAAATCTTGATCCCTTATCCAAGTCCTGTTGACTCTGGTAAAAATAGACTAAATATCTTTATAAATAACCTCTTCTCCCGCATTACATACTGCAAAATCGCACGACATGATTAGATTTCGGATTTGTAAATGCATGAATCAAATTAATTTATGCTACCTTATACCCTAATAGCAACAATATAAGTAAATTACATATATTTTTGTAATGTTTTTTTTTTTATTTAATGCTGGATGTTTTAGGCAGGGCACACTATGAACGCAAAGCCGATGGGGCTTCTTACTGTCTAATAATAGTTAGATGGTTATTAGTTTGAATATTTACCACCGAAATATATTATATCGAAAATGTGTTTGGATAATGAAAAATTTGTGATATATTTACAATATCCCTATTGTCTAACTAAAACTTATTTTTAAAGTTATCTACAAAGGTGAGTAAAAAAACTTGACAACTCAGTATTTTTTCCAATGTTCATTAGATTGTTCTGTACAGCGGTTTATTATGAAGGTTTTACAATGTATAAACAAGCAATATGTAGATAATTCAAAAAAAAAAACAGTCCTTCAATAGAAACATCCGACTAAACGATAGGAGATAGAGCTAATACAAAAAGATATACACTATTTGGTACAAGACGCTAGAACTACGCAAGACGTGTCGTATAGAAGATTTACAAATTTCCAAACACAAGATTTACTAAAACATTTACAACAAAATTTACTATTTGGTTTATTTAGAAAAATTGTCTCTATTCTCCTCTTGAACGCGAATAGCCTATACCTACAAAAGGATTGTCACTGCTAATATTTGCAGTAGTTTATTTATTATTAGAATCATCTGCAAGGCTTGATTGTGCTTTAAACGGAAAATTTCCAAAATTTTATATTATTGAGAAAGTAGATTAGAAAAAAATAACAACTTTTATATATTAGCCAAATTATATCAAATTCTTCTAAGAAACAACCTCTAAAGGTGAAAGAATACTGGGTACTATGGTTAAAGGATAAACAAGATAGTGACCTAGTAAAGGTTAGGTATGTATCTCTCTCTCCCTCTCTCTCTCTCTCTCTCTCTCTCTCTCTCTCTCTCTCTCTCTCTATATATATATATATATATATATATATATATATATATATGTGTGTGTGTGTGTGTGTGTGTGTGTGTGTGTGTGTGTGTGTGTCTGTGTGTGTCTGTTTGTGATGGGTTATTTTTATCGAGATTAATATTTATGGAAGATAATTATTGCAAAGCGGCAAAATGTCTTAAATAACACGCCGTTCACGCCGTTCTAACTAATAATCAAACAAATGTTGAAGAAAATAAGTGAATTAAATTCATAATTTAAAATAAGTGAATAGGTGGAGATATATATTTCTAATTTAAGGAGCACTCAATAATTATTAAATCTATTTATTGATACATGTAACTATTTATTTGCGAAATCAGGTCAAAGACCTACAAAAATAACAAAGTCTCAAAAGCGAAGTTAAATTTTTTAAATTTAAAATTTTTTTTAACAGACTAGATTTTACAAAGACAGGTTGAGACTAAGAGAATTGTTTTAAAATTAGTTACGAACTTCATATTCTATTAAAACGATTCCCTTATCGATATAAGCCATACCCAGTTTCTTCAGAAGTACTTTATCAGTCTTATTTCTCAGATATTCAGCTAAGCCAAATGAAGTTAAGTACTTTCAAGTATTTTATGCACATTCTGTACGGTAAAGACATCACGAGTTTAAATCATTTTTAGAAAATTATTTTTAATAGATTTGGTTGAGGCATTTTAAGTAGTAGACTTCCCTTAACTAGTTATAAGAAACAATGTTTTAAGTAAATTTAAAAATTATAAATAGTTAACCACAATATGTTTTAATAAATCATTGAACTTACGAATAAAAAATATATTTATTAAATTACAGATATTTTCAATTTAGTAAAAAGCAAATATTATGAAAAATGGCTTTATAAATTCATCGGCAATGAAAGTTTTAGACAATGCTGCGTACATTATCGGGTTTTTTTTTGGATATGCAAAAGGTCTAAGATAGAGAACTAACAGGAATGGCTTTATAAAGTCATCGGCAATGAAAGTTTTAGACAATGCTGCGTACATTATCGGGTTTTTTTTTGGATATGCAAAAGGTCTAAGATAGAGAACTAACAGGAATGGCTTTATAAATTCATCGGCAATGAAAGTTTTAGACAATGCTGCGTACATTATCGGGTTTTTTTTTGGATATGCAAAAGGTCTAAGATAGAGAACTAACAGGAATGGCTTTATAAATTCATCGGCAATGAAAGTTTTAGACAATGCTGCGTACATTATCGGGGTTTTTTTTTGGATATGCAAAAGGTCTAAGATAGAGAACTAACAGGAATGGCTTTATAAAGTCATCGGCAATGAAAGTTTTATACAATGCTGCGTACATTATCTGGTTTTTTTTGGATAAGCAAAAGGTCTAAGATAGAGAACTAACAGGAATAACGTCTGAATACAACCCACACAACATTTGACTCATTGAAAATAGCAACTCATTCAGTTGAGAAACGGTGCAAATGAACACTGCTCTCCCTGACATAATAAAACGTTGGTCATTCAAAAGAGGCTCGTTGGTCATTCATCCCGACACTTGGAAGGGTTCAACTTTATTTCTCACTTCTTTAGAACCAAGGCCACGCCACCTTCAACGGAATAAAATGAGAATGCACAATTTATAAACTTTAATCATTAACCTATAATTACTTCATTATTCGCCAATAACACTTTCTTTTATAATAACCTTAGTTATTCACCATTTCCATCCGCACAAATTTCATTATTTTCATTAATTATCATTGCAAAATATTTTCACATTTCAAATTTTCAATTACGAAGTTTTTACCCCTAATTTTAGTTTCAGTGCTACACCTTTGGCTTTAAATAAGTCTTATATTTCCATACCATTCTTTATTGTATTATACTTAATTGTTCCATCATTCTATGAAGGTCTTATACTACTTGCTACGAAGAATGCGTCTGACAATCCAATATTGTCTAGCACACAATGCACGTCTGATGTTACTCGGGGATAATCCATCTATTGATATTTAAACGGTTTCACTCTTGAATGTGTTTCGAATTATTTACCCTGTATAAAATAATCAGAGTGATAGTTGCACCAATGTCTTGCTCTAGTCTGGACATCAATATCTTCACTTAGTTAAATGCTAGCTCTGCTATATTCTTGCCAAATAATAGTCCAGTGAGTGTTTTGCACTGATTAGGTCTACCCCAAAGCTGACAAAAGTCTTGGATATGATTTAACTAAACCAAGGATCGAGTTAAAGACCCTTAGACCATTAGTCCCGTGCTCAAAACAATAATGCACTCAGGTATTATGTATGAACTATAATATTATTGTTAATTTTCACATTGAAAACTGTTATTAATTCCTGAAACCAGAAAAAACATACATTTTAAAATTTATCGTTCGAAACTACTTTTACTAAAATGTTATGAACATGAACGGTTACAAAAAAACAGCTCACATTTGTAGAACAAAGAGCAACAGTTGAACAAAAAAATAATGACAACGCTGAACTAGAACCCTTGTTTAAACACGTTCAATTGTAAAGTAAATATAAAACTTTTAGATGTCAGTCATTTCTATAAAACAATATATTTTAAAACACTTGTGTAAAGAGTGTCACTTATTACATTCTGTGAAGGTTGTATACGTTTTGCATAGTTTGGTGCTCAAGTTTTTTTTAAAAATACTTTGTTCAAAACCAGAAATAGAAATAAAATTCATAGATTAGCATACTATTATCGAAAATTGATAAAACATTTTTATATTAATGGTTATCAAAAATAATAACTCATTCGTATACTTTTTCTATCAAAACAAAAATTTAAAAACTTCCTAAATTATTCACACCTAAGTAGTGGGTTTGAAAAGATTTTATGCATGAGGAAAAAGTACTAAGAATTATTTACAAAAAATATTGCTAATAATATAAAGGTAACGATGTAAGAAATGTGTTTGCATACTCATTCGCAAGCAGGTGTAGGCATCCCCCGGTCCTTGTCACGTGTCTCCACACAACGTATTAATTATTTATTTTTAAGACCTTAGATCTTGAATGATAGACCTACAACTAATCCATTTGGGACGATTTTAGAGAGAAGTATATAATTATTGTTACAAAATATGTAAAGTGTTTTTGACTGGGCTGCAAAATTGGAGGTGTAATATGCAACTACCAGTTGAGTTGGCCTAATTAAAAAAATGCTACATGACGTTATTGGAAAAATAGCGTTAGAAATATCATCATTTCGAATACCGATGGCTAAGCCCTTTCAAGAGTGTCAAATTTGCAATTAACATGTGAATCAACGTTTTTTTATTCAAGATAACTCGTCATTTTAACAACCTCAATTCCAGAATGATATTTAAGTTCTATGGTCTAATTGTTAGGCTTTTGTGATCTCACGTAAACCCTTCGAAAAAGAGTTAATCATTGTTTTGTGTTGAAGCAACCTAATTAAAGCATAGTTGTGACGTTTCGTTTGTTTTGAAAAAAAATGTCACGAATATTCAAGTAATATCAAACTGTGGAAATCCTTTTAAACGTATATGATATTGAAAACATTCTTGTTAAAACAACCGTATTTTATAAGGCGTAATCTTTAGAAGATTAATTTACGCCATCTGCTTCCTGGAACGTTTAACCCTAGAACACCCGCAACTACTCGGCTGATTCAACATCGGCTACTCGGTGGGTCATGGTGGCACATTTTGTTTACGTACAGTCGTACTTCCTCGTATTCTAGATACAGCGTCATAGATCCAATTCGTTTTTCAACAGAAATTGGGAAAATTGAAAAAAAGACACTAGTAATTTTGTTCTGGGAAAAGTCGCTGCTGTAGCCGCTACGAAGTCTAAGTTACCCTCTTGAGGTTTCTATTCAGGAATCGCTAATAGTATTCCCTTCTCATATTATCTTCTCATAAATTTATTATTTTTTATTTGGGAGGAGCAAATATTACTGGGATCACATTAGTTTCGTCATAAATTCTTCCAATATCCACGTGTATCGTGTGCCCCTCTGAAAACTGGCCATTTTATACATAACCTAAAATTTATTACAAACTGTTGTAGTAAATAATAAAACACGGCCAACCATATGTTGTTTGGCATAATTTTTGACTCCGGTATTTTGAAAGACATGATATTAATCCACTTCACTCGTGCTTTACTGTGCAGACCCTTTGATAATTTATGGCCTCGGCGCTGAGGAGAATCGGTGCAAGGAAGAAGCAGTGCGGTTATCGGGGTTGATGTAGGAATAGGAGAAGGAGACAAATCTGCGCAGGTTACCATGACCTGCAGCGACCACTCTATGGCTGGCAGGTGAAATTTAAAACTAAATTTCTTTAAATCGAAGAAAAATAATATAACACAAATGGGTTGAATCAACTTCACTGCCAAGAATAACACTTAAGAAAAAAACTATAATCAATGTAAGAGCAATCTTATAAAACATTACATGCACGCACGCGCACGTACATATACATAATTTTCACCTAAGCGTAAGTAGTAGCTTATGCTTTAAAAAAATTGTAAACAGCAAATAGTAAATTTGTAGTTATTAATAACTCGATAGTTATACCAATCCCTTCCATATGGATTAGTGTAGGTTATACCATTTGCGGAATAAATGGCATTTGAAGCAACCTTAATTATATATTGTTAATAAAATACTCCAGCCTCCGTCAAGAAGATAAAATGACCAAGCAATAAAAACGTAAACTGTATTATGACGAAGCTAGACGTATTCAAATGTATACAAAAAAGTATGAATATAAATGTTTTATTATTTTATAAATATCTTCATATTTTATGAAAAAATTAAATATTAGAGTACAATTGGTAAAACAGTATTGTTATATTAAGACAGGTTCGTTACTAAGAAGCTCGAGCCAGATGTTTCATAAGAGAATAAATACTTTTTATTAGTCAGTTGATGTCCAGGATTAATCAGCCACCCAGTTTAAATATGGGAACAATATAAATGACATTTAATTTTAATAACATTTCTACACACACACATACACACACACACACACACACACACACACACACACACACACGCAAACACACACACACGTTATAAAAGTTTAAATTGTAAAATAGATAAGATTTCAATAATTATGAATTAAAACTCCATATAAATCATCCTATTTAATTAGTACATGTGCTTTAATGTCTAAACAAATAATATTGGTAGCGTTGTTATAGCACGCCAATAACAATTTATCAATCCCGTATTATTCCTAGGACAAAGGTGTGAAAAATATTTTATAGTCGTATAAATTTACTAAGATTTATGGTAATATTTTATACATAGAGCAATTGTTTGATATTAAAGATTTGATTTTTTGGTAGATAAATTCCTTCTAAGCAAATATTTAATAATTTATATATATATATATATATATATATATATATATATATATATATATATATATATATATATAATATGTTTTCTTGTTTAATAATTTAAAACAACATAGGTCATTCAAATACAAGAATATTATTTATTTATATCCAAAGGTTTTCGTTGGAACAGTACCAACATCATTGATACTGTTGGTACAGCAATACAATTTGGCAATTTGTATAAATTTAGCAACAATTCTATTTATAATTTAACATATGTTTTAGGCCTATATCTTGCATTATTGTATTTTTCATTCCTGATGATGTTGGTACTGTTTACCTACGAAAAGCTTTGAATATAAATAAATAATATTCTTGTATTTGAATAACCTATGTTGTTTTAATATATATATATATATACATATATATATATATATATATATATATAAAGTTTGCACTTATGAGACCGTAGGTACTTTAAAAACAATATTACTAATCAGTCTTGATAAATATTCTAATCTTATAAATAGTTACTGAATTATAAATAAAATACACAATAGCCCACACGCATCGATAGTTATTTCCATGTTAGAATGTTTAGTTTGTCAACAATTAGAAATTGATAATTTAATATTCATTGTGATAAAAATACAACATATTATCTCTTGTCATTATAAGGGCCGTAGCAATGTATTGAGTGTAATTTTTTTTTTGTCACAATAATTCACAGCGATTCACTTTTCATTTAACAACGCTTACCAGTATTTGAGAGGTTACAATAGTGACGTCACTCAGCTGCCATAATTCACAACGATTCACTTTTCATTTAACAACGCTTACCAGTATTTGAGAGGTTACATAGTGACGTCACTCAGCTGCCACATTGCCAACAACAACTGTGAAGGGAACGGAACCGACAGCTATTTATTATCAACTCCGTGTTTGTGTGTGTGTGTGACTGGGAAAATAATTTAAACTTTTCTTACTCGCTATAACATAAACACTTTCATTATTAAATGAAGAGCGTCCTCTTATCATAGAGTAAAGGTTCTTTAATTCACATAGAATTTTTTTTCATTTTCTTTATATAACCAAAATTCAATATGCATACGTTTTATTAAAAATATAAAATACCTATTGAAATGTAGCTAACCTCACCAGAAGATATTTATACCAGATCAGTAGGGAAATTGTATGTGGGCGCGAGCACGATAGTGTGTGTGTAAAAATTAAACTAACAATATCCTTTTTATCTATGATTTGTAAAGGATATAAATCACAAGTAGGAAACATGTCTGCCTTTTAACGTGGTTATTCGTTCAAGGGTTTAGCACCATATACAATAAGTCTCACCTATCCCCTGTAAGTGTTCAATTAGAGCCAACCTCTGACATTTTTCAACCATGCAATTCTTTCTGCACATAACTTCTCCCCCAAAACGTCCCAATTATTATGGTATTCAGTAGCCTATACCTGCTATCATTACACACATGTACATGATAATCGTGTTTTTCTCATATGACCGTTATTATGACTTTCGATTCTCCCCACCATCAAACATTTGACCGTTATTATGACTTTCGATTCTCCCCACCATCAAACATTTGACCGTTATTATGACTTTCGATTCTCCCCACCATCAAATATTTGACCGTTATTATGACTTTCGATTCTCCCCACCATCAAACATTTGACCGTTATTATGACTTTCGATTCTCCCCACCATCAAACATTTGACCGTTATTATGACTTTAGATTCTCCCCACCATCAAACATTTGACCGTTGTTATGACTTTCGATTCTCCCCACCATCAAACATTTGACCGTTATTATGACTTTCGATTCTCCCCACCATCAAACATTTGATCGTTATTATGACTTTAGATTCTCCCCACCATCAAACATTTGATCGTTATTATGACTTTCGATTCTCCCCACCATCAAACATTTGACCGTTATTATGACTTTCGATTCTCCCCACCATCAAACATTTGACCGTTATTATGACTTTAGATTCTCCCCACCATCAAACATTTGACCGTTGTTATGACTTTCGATTCTCCCCACCATCAAACATTTGACCGTTATTATGACTTTCGATTCTCCCCACCATCAAACATTTGACCGTTATTATGACTTTCGATTCTCCCCACCATCAAACATTTGACCGTTATTATGACTTTCGATTCTCCCCACCATCAAATATTTGACCAATTTGGACACGATCAGCGCTTATCAAAAGGGTCTAATTTTACCCCTTTTGCGTGAATAGGTCGTAAAACAAGTGGACGAATCTATAAAAACCTTCAAGGTTTATCTTAGGGGCAAACTGAGTTGATTGTTCAAAAGTTCACTCATTCAGCAGAAAACCTCCTCTTTCTTTCATCTTATTTACTGATAGTTAATGCACTAATCATTTATCATATTGCTAAGCTATGTGTTTGCCCTTTTAAAGGTTTTGAGCCTCCATTGATTCTAAAACTATTAAGCAATAATAATAATGGCTCCTTTTTATACCATGAGACGTGGTTTAGGAGATTCAGAATAGAGCTAAATTACATGGATTACACGTTATTCAAGGACTCTGGTCAGCGCTACGCTTTAAAAATATACGCTAGTAAAGTGACTTCTGTTTTAATATGGTCAAGTACGATTTCTGGATAGTCTTCAAAGTCAGTCTCGTCTTTCTCTTTGCTTACGTCTTCCTCTTTTTTCAACTGCTTTTTCATTATTTCTATTAGTCTTCCCCCATACACTCATCTTAAATTTGTTTTCGTTTTTCTTGTTTGATTTGGTTCTCGCCTACGTGTTCATCTCCTTTCGTACTCTCAGATTCTTTTGTCTTTAACTTCGCCTTCATCTTCTATTCCTCTTCGTTTTCGATTATGTCTTCTTCGTCATCATCGTATTTGTCTTCTTCTATTTCTCTTCCTCTTCATTCATCTTCTTCTTTGTTTCATCTTTGTCGTCGCCTTCTTAGATTTAGTTTTTTTTTCTTTTCGTCTAGGTCTTCGTGTTCCACTTTTCCACTATACCAGGGTATCTACATACGTTATGTATGCCCTCAAAAAGACAGAAGATCTCGAGCAAGATAAAATTTTGTCCATCTACCATTATCATATGGAGCCATCTTTCTGTATTCAGTTTTTTTTACATTCAGGGTTGGAAGAAAGATAAAGAAAGCCAAATACTGAAACGAATATTTAAAGTTCTAACATGCCGAGGAAAGAAAGATGGACACTGAACATGTGTTTAACGACATACGCAAACCGATAATAGTTTAGTACGAACATTAGTTTTCTTATTCTTTTGAATTATATAGTGGATCCTATACGTTGTTCTCTTTACAATGGATTTATTTTAATAACGATTGATTAAGATATTTCTGCCTGAAGTTGCAAAACTCAATTCATATTACGGCAAAACGATCAGTTTTTATAGTAAACTAAACCAGAGTTTACTCAACTTCAATAAAGTTGCTGAAATTTGCTCTCAAAACACATTGCTTCATCATGTTTTCCCACATTAATAGACATCGTTGCAGTTTCCTATCTATCATCCTTCATGGTTACGTATTCCTATAAATTAATTTCCGACGCAGTTTTCTCCGATTTCCTTTACGTCTATTTATTCCTATCATTACATCTAAATCGTATTATAAAAAACAATTTATATACAATTTATCGTCTTCACTTTTCTCCCCGACTATTAAAATCTCATTACAGAATAGCTTTAATTTTTTTCTGTCATTAGTAATAAATTAAGATATATTTATTCATAACCACCCCTTCTGTTATTCTTTAAAAATAATACTTGGGTTGACAAATTTACTTCATAATGAGAATAACAAATAATCCAGACAAGAATATTTCGAAGTCCTCAGTTATCCCTTGTTCCAGGAATTCACTAATTACGCCTACGTCGTAGAGCTAATTTAGAATCAAAATCGTCACTCTAGGCATTTCTCACTCCCACGTAGAGCTTAATCTGGGAAACTGTCTTACCAAACGGCGAGAGTTACATGAGGGAAATGTCCTTCCCAAGTGGGGTTGCTACTCCAGGCCAAATGTCCAATCAAATTGGGGGAGTTATGTAAAGGCAAATGCCTCACCAAAGAGAGCTAGCTATATCAGGAAAACAGTCCTATTCAAGGGGGCGACTTACTTAAGAGCAAATGTCTTACTCAAAGGGGTGAGTTATATTTTGCCAACAGACCTACGTAAGTGGGCGTTTTACTTCTGGGCGACTGTCCTGCCCCAGTGGGGCAGCTATATCGGTTCAACCGATCTACTCTAGTGAGCGGGTTACTTCAGGGCAATTATCTTACCCAAGTAGGCTAGTTATATCAGAGCAACTGACCTACCCAAGTTAGCTGGCCACTTCAGGGCAATTATCTTACCCAAGTCTATGGGCTACTTCAAGGCAACTATCTTACCCTAGTGGACGAGCTATATCAGAAGAACTGACCCATCCAAGTGCAAATGACTTACTTAAGGCCAAATGTCTTACCCAAGTGGGTGTGCCATATTCAGGGCAACTGAACTACCCTAGTGGGTGGGTTACTTCAGGGCAACTTTTTACCCGTGGGAGAACTGTATCGGGTCAACCTATCTACTTTAGTGAGAGGGTTACTTCAGGGCAACAGTCTTACCCTAGTGTGCGAGCTACTTCAGGTCAACTATCTTATCCTAGTGGACGAGCTATATCAGGGCACATGGCCTACCCAAGTAGGCGGGTTACTTCAGGGCAACTTTCTAACCAAAGTAGGCGAGCCATATTTTGGCGAATGACCTACCACAGTGTGCGACTTACTTAAGGACAAATTCCTCTTTAAAGTAGAGTAGGCGAGCTACTTTAGGAAAACTGTTCTACCTAAGTGGACGACCTAACCCAAGGAATTTATTCTGCGCGCTTAGGCAAAATACTTATCTTGTAGGCGAGGTATTTCAGGACACTATTTTGCCCGCATTGAAAAAATAATTCTTTGCACTGTTCAGGCCTTCGTTCAATGATTTCAAGACAAACATCAAACTTGTGTTTAATTATTCTGCTGAAAAATATGCAGTTTTGTAACTTA
The DNA here is from genome assembly GCA_036971475.1 of Prosapia bicincta. NCBI lineage: Eukaryota > Metazoa > Arthropoda > Insecta > Hemiptera > Cercopidae > Prosapia > Prosapia bicincta. The sequence continues at coordinate 28,404,185 of JBAIZL010000002.1, forward strand.
GTAATAATAAAATAATAATAATAATAATAATAATAGTAATAAGAAAATGAAAGAAATTATACTATTTTTGTATAAGTTACAAAAATCTCTATGATATGTATTTGATAAACACAAATCTCATTTAAAAACTGCACAGAACATTTCCTTTAGAATAAATAATAGATAGTTTAAATAGTATATATAATATACAATAGTAGCTTATATATAACACGTATATATAATACAACATAACGGAATTGCAAAATGGGATAAAATATTGTATCTGAAAATATTATCGGTGAAATAAAATTGAAATCTAATTTCGTTTTTAAAATATTTTTTTAACAACATAGCCAAAGAAAAACCTTTTAAAGAAAAATGTGATCAATTTGTTGATAAACATTTCTGAAATAAAATCAAGTCGATAAAGTTTCATTCACACACATTCCTCAACAATATTTCCAAACTTTCTGTATATATCTGTTGAATTCATATTTAACTCTTCTCTCAGTTACCTTGAAGGAAAATGATTTCAACATAGATTCACTTATAAATACTAAACAATTTGAAAACATTTGACAAAACACAAAATTCACACAACTATTAGGTAATGTGACGTCAGAAAACCGAAAAGCGTTTAGAGTAAATTACCTACGATCAAAACGTAATTCAAGGACAATGCATAAGTGTGTTGGTAAATAAAATTCATCAGGAAAAATCATCTCAACAAGATAATAACGCAGAAGTTGTAGAATAAGTCGGTTTAACAAAATAGGATCATTAGGGTAGTGAAAGCAAACGGCCAGTATTATTATCATTATACTGAATGGGTGGAAGGAGTTGCGAACAAAAATAAAATACTAAGATGAAGCACCTTGACAGAGAATTTAACGGGGGATGATGGTATCATATACCCAGAGTGCCATGCTCTTTACATACGTCAAAAAAGGAGTATAGCAGAAAGTATTATTATTCTCGTGGATTAAGGAAGGATTATTGAAATTAGGTAGAGTTAGGAAAGCACATAATGATCCGCTGGTACTTAAAAGAATGGAAAACTAAGGTGTCGGGTGAACAAGGTCGCTTACTTGAAGTAAATTTGCTCTCAACAGAAAGAGAGTTGTCTAGAATAAAATAAGTAACTAGTATATACAAGACGAATTATTATCAATCTTGACGTCACTAACCACTTATTGTCATTATATTAGGGTGTCCTTAGATTAGGGGTGAAAATACACAGAAAACATTATGAAGGAAATAATGAAGACATGATGAAGACTTGCCTATCGAAGGATGATACCTGTGTGGAAGAAATTAAAGAAAGAATTAGAGAGGGAAAATAGTATCAATTGTAACAAGTTCTTTTATAAGTAGTGTTACATCTAGTCAAACAAAATTCCGTCTTTCTGAGAGTAAACAGTCTGTGAGAAATAATAGGTTGAACGCTGGGGGAAGCTTCAGTGCGTACAACGTTGCCCGTCGTGCGTTAAAGCTGGAGGAAAAATAAATATTGCTGAACTCATTTGCTTATCCAGAGTTGGGTCACTGTTGAAAGTTGTCAAGGATAATCGATATAATGATTAGGCTTGTCAAACTTTAATGGTAAAATAATTCTGCGTTTTAAATATTTAATTAAAAATTTATATTTAAATAAAATATATTATTATTTATATTTAAATGATACATATTAATATTTAGTGAAGTATCATCCTGTTATAATATTTAGAAGAAGGCCTAAATTGAAACTACATTTGTAAAACATTGTTTACAAGTTTCGAAACTTTTAAAATGGGGAAAACAAACTTTGAAATTGTTCAGACATTGGATAACGCAATTTTATCTCAATAAAAAATATTCGGATTCCATAGACAAAATTTTAAAATTTGTATAGCATCTATATACTTTCAACATAGGCCTACGAAATAAAACAATATTTGTATTTGTTCATTAGTGTTATTTTAAAAAAAATGAAAATACATTTGAAAAACAAAAGTAAAATCAATTACTTAGACTTAAAGTTACCAGAAATATATATAAAACATCATTCAATAGTCAAAACATAGAGAAACAAAATTATATATAAACAGAATATCTAACCAACATAAACAACCACCATCGCAGTAATACCAATTTACATTCACTTAACGAGATAAAAGCATAGAATAATTGAAGTAGTAAATTCAAAGATAATCCTAGATGTAATATGACTAAATGTATAATAGAATATTTGAAAACGTGTTGCTATTCATGTTTTGTTATCGTAATAAGTTGTAGATTCAAAAATGGAGAAAATGGCTGAGACGTCATTAGAAATATAGAATCGGTCTAAATAACTAGTTATAGGTATAAAATTACCTATCGCTATTCATGACGTCAGATTCATTTTATATTTTAACTTTATTAAAATCCTGTACTCTTATAAAAAAGCTAAATTATTTACCTAAGCATCACTATCAAGCTATTTTGTCAAATAAAAAATGGGTTTCCAGTGATTTACTTTACTATATCCAACCTTCATTCTTAACATCTCAACTATTTGACGTCACGGAGACTTGTAGAGCTTCAAGACTTGAATAGGTGGAACGCTCTCGTGTTCATCGAATTATAAGTCTCGAGCCATAGCAAGAGACGTTACCAGCCAATGAGCAGTGACTTACTTTATATTTAGAATAATAACCACTGTATCTTGTTCAATCTTCTGCTTATATTTAAGAGAGGGGTAGTCCAATAGTCGACAGAATCCCCTCATTTGCATATCTTGTATCTTGTTATATGTTGTGACTTATACTAAAGGATAAATATGTCCAATCTGGCTGTAGCACACAGAGGGGTCTGAGAGTCCCAGAAAATTGCTACGATAACAGAGGATGGGAAGGATTGTTTATGTGAACCTAATACGGACATTTTACCAAGTTTTACTGCGGACATACTCTCGAATGTTTCATGTTTTCAACCTCCATGTTTCCTCCCTCTCCAACATGGCATACGCCTCTCTGTAACGTGGTTTTGAAGTGACTGGATTTCCATTCACTACGTATGTTTGTAATCAGCTGGCTTGTCGTTACAGTTGTAACACTGCCAAAATGGCACCGTAATCAGTAATATTTACAATGGCTTTCAACGAATATATTTATTAACTTGTAAAGATAATATTTTACTTTATTAATCATTTTATGTCACTGAAAACAAGTTCTTCTAGATCCCTTTAAATTGTAAAATCGTCTCTAACTCTGTAATTATTCATTTCATATTGAAGTAACTTTTCTATAACGTTTCTTTAAAATCCAACATAAAAACAATACTAAGACCAACTTGTTGAGGAAAATTTATCCAAGATTTATGTTTTTCTTTTAATAAAACGTTTTTTTCATAAATCAATCACCAAAACGTTATTCTCTAACCACTCTCTCGTCAGACGTTCCTTAGCTACTTCAGCTATTCCCTTTAATTAATGTCATCCACTTACTTGAATCCAGAAAGCAGTATTTTTCTCAATTACTGAACTGAACAAGGAATCTCTATCATTAAAACGTAAATAGGGCTAAATGGAATCAGTGCTTTAATGTAGTATATAGTAGTGCAGCGCTATATAAAGGATCAATAGAACCGAAAATATGAACGAGTAGGAACAGTAACAGTTCTATAACTAGTTCACAAGTAGATAATTTTGAATCCAACTTGCTAAAGTTATTATTATTGTTAAATTAATCCAACACATTAAGTCTACCTAGAAGTTCACAGTAGTGGCAATATTAAGTGGTACGATATATAGTCAGATCTTACGCTCGTCAAGTTTTCGTTATGCTACTCGAGCAATGATAGGTTCACGGTCAGTTGTTGGTGTTATTATTTCTCCTCCCACAAAAGGCTGAGCTGAATTTATTATTTCGTTAATGGGCAGATAATCGAACAGCTTATCGATTCAAATAATCATGTGATTAGAGTGTACCTGTCATGTTCAGCAGTTGTGTGCATTAAAATTACAATTCATGGTGAATACAATCTCGATCCTAAATACATTACTAGATACATCAAGATACTAGATTGATACATCAAGTACCTGTAAAGCACAAGATTTAATTTTCCCAAGAGAAATATAAAAATATTTTATAATATATTCACTTTGTTTCGCTGTTTTTAAGAAGATGTTATTTCTTGCGATATTCTGTGTAGATATTGCGCATTTGCCAAAGAAGACAGTGAGGAAAAACGCAATAGCAGCCGTTGCTCTTTAATGTATTTAGCAGTCACTATCAATGACGTAACTTTATTAAACATATATTTCCTGCATAGGCAGTGGCGGTGTAACGGGAGGCCACCTCATTATGACCCGAATGGAGGGTAGGTTCTATTCGTCGGCGCCAGATCTACCTGCTACGCAGCCATAACGGGTAATCCCTTAAAACTACTCGAGCTACTTAACACCTATTTAACCATTGAAATCACTCGAAACGAAAACATAATACACTTGAGAGTATAACATATATTAAAATAAAAAATGCATAGACAATGTGTTACTATTATTAATATTTGTATTAGGAAATATATCTAATAGAGACAAATCAGCAATAACAATAAACAAAAAAAGAAAGAATAATAAATATATCAGAGTGAAACCAAAATTAATAAGTTGAGGAAATAGACAAAAGTATAAGGATAGGGTAAATTTAATTAGGAGTCAAATCAACACAGTTTAACAGTTTGGTTTTTCGAGATCTTTTCAATTTATAATAAAAAGTACAGCACTTCTTATATATAGAATCAAGTGTTTTATATTGGTCAGATTATACAATTAGCCTGATTGAAGCTAAAATGTTTCAAACGAATGAGTACCTATGAGAAGGGACTTGTCACTCTCTGGATGTGTCTTAGAAATTCTACTGCAGTCACTCCACCTCCACATGTAACACTTTAATCCCCTCAGTTTACAATATTGACCCTACTGTATAATATTCATGATCCTTTTTGATCCTTCACCACCGTAATACTAAAAGTGAATATTACAATAAATCTCCACAACAACGTTAACTTAATTTTATATTTGTTTTTGGCAGGCTTATTTATCCCTTTAGTTTGTGATACACCAAAAGTTTTCAGAAATTCGAGTTTGCAACAAACATAATGTGAAATGCTTAAAATTTTATTTTAAAAACCGCAAATTTTCTAATTCTGAAAACAATATAGAAAAGAAATAAATTGCACGTTTTACGTTAAAAATTCAGGTAATATCACAATACGTTTTAATTTTAGAAGAGTCGTATATCTCTAAAATAAGTAATCTGTAGGATGGGTAAGAAGAGGTAGTTACCGCCTTGATTAGGGAGAGATAATAACGATGATTAGGAAAATATTCTTTAACACATTCTTCCTCCATGAGGAGCAGTAAACATTGGATTCCTCAGTTAATCTTTCAGAAATATTTTATAATAGCTACTACTAAATGCCGAGGACTCTGTAGAAGACATTATTGGTTCTACAATTTATACCAAAAGTTCGAGATTTTTCATCTGCCACAAATAAAAACACAACAGTCTTGTTAATAGCAATAGTTCTCTACGGACTATGCTATATAGCAGAATACGAAATAAAACTTCCAGGTATCAAGCATTGGGTTTCAAAATCTCGAGTTTATTGGTTTCACTAGTGGAAATTTACCAGACTAAATTATCTTTCAATACCTATATGTTAAACCAAAATTCTGTTACTAAAGATACTTCCTTTACGACTAAAGATGCCCTTTATCCCTAGATCCACCCTTATTTTTTTATGTTATTAAACCACCGCTTATACCCTTTTCCTCTATTCCATTATACTTAGAAACTCACTGGAGATTTATTACTGTATAGCGTTTTCAATTTTCGATCACGTGTTTGGACAATTGTAAAGTTACAACTCGCAGGTTGTAATTCTGTTCATATGGGAAAGATTCCTCCCTAATCATTGTGATTACTCTACAAATATAATTAATATATACCGTTACACATTAGCAACAGCGTTAAACACTGAAAAGACCCTGCACCATGTTTTAGAACACCTAATTGGTTTACAGTGAAAATATGATTTTACATTAAAGGTTACAGATATAAAATACAATTTTTATAAAGATTTATTTAAGATGAACAAATTTTAAGTGAAAATAGCTTGAAATAAATGCACTGCTCGAAAGGTTTATGGAGGAGAAACGAAAATCCAACGTAGGTAATCCTAAATTCGACTTTATTGCTGGCCTCGGAGATACAACCTAACAAGTCTCGATTTGATTGCGGCACCGTCCTCCCAAGAGTACAACTTCCCGACCCTTGCCCCCTCCGAGTTTAGGAAGGACTCCAGGTGAGTATGACATATATATACAACCAATTTTGCAGATCTGTAGCTTATACGCCCTAGACCAGAGACTGTTTTTACGTTTATACCTCAGTTCCTGTAGCTCGACCCGCCTACATTCCTCTGCATAATAATATATCCGGAAAGTTTATTGCTTCAAGAATGAAACTTTTGAGGATCTATTTAATTTTGCAAATTATAAAGAAAAAATAAACAGGAAAGAACAAGTATTATAATCATTCATTTTCATTTTGTTAGAAGTAACTAAAATTTCCATTATAACTTAATATATATACATATATATATATATATATATATATATATATATATATATATATATATATATATATGTATATATATATATATAAAAGAAATAAGTCAAAATACAAATACAAGAATTTTTTATTGAATTTATAATTCAATAATTCTTGTATTTGTATATTGACTTATTTCTTTATTAATAAACAAGAGTACATATTGCGATATATATATATATATATATATATATATATATATATATATATATATGTGTGTGTGTGTGTGTGTGTGTGTGTGTGTGTGTGTGTGTGTGTGTGTGTGTGTGTGTGTGTGTGTGTTTGTGTGTGTGTGTGTGTGTGTGTGTGTATGTATGTATACATATATTTCATACGTATACATTGAACTATATATTTAGCATTTATAGCTTCCCAATATAAAACTATATCAAGTTACGATAATTTGTTTTCTTCAGTTTTAACGCAATGTGTATGCCAATGGATAGGAAAGGATTGCGAATATAGGAAGCATTAGGATAGGGATGTAAAACTTTCTAGTAAATGAAATAGACCTACTCTCTACCGGGTTCATAAACACGTAATTATGTACAGAAGTAAGGAAAAGTAGACCTTCTACCTGTTTGACCTATAGGGAAGAGTTTTTTAGTTACATTCCCTTGTAAAAAGTGAGTAGGAAGGAGATAGAAATAGGTTACTATATAACGAAAGCAACTAATGATCTTGTGATATTAGATAAAACGATTGCCTAGTATTTTTTACCCGAAATAGACGTGCTCTCAACTCAGATTTGGGTTTCTTTCCGATACCCGGTTTAAACAATATAGAAGATGTAGTGTTCCAAAGTTATTGGGAGAAAATAGCGAGTTGGTTGAAGTAGCATTTTGTAACAGTGAGGTTAGTTATACTTAGCATTAAAATAAAACATAAATCCCATCATTATCTGTAGGAATACTAAGCTCTCCTTAGATTTAATGCCACACTACCCTAAGACTGTAGTCTTATTAGCTGCAGGTGTTATTTAAGTGTATTTAAATTCAGACGGTTTAGGGTTGAATATAGTAAAATTAGGATGACTGTTAGGATATGAAGAATTAATCTAAACCTATCTTGAAGATTTCTGGTATGTTAAAGGGAATATTATGGTTCACGTGGTTAGTATATGTCCCCGTAGTTTAAATATTCTCTCAGAAATGATAGATTATCAGATATTTTATAACACCAATAATATCTACTACTTTTTTTAAAATTAAAATAATAAATAAATTACATATCAAGAAATGTAACTAATGATTGCAATGTAAAATATTATGTATCATTACACAGTTAATACGTATGGTAATTACATAGGGAAATCACATATATAAAACAGAAAATCACTTTAAAAGTGGAGTTTAATAGCTTACTGAGGTTTACAAATAATTTTGAATTATGATTTTTTTTTTAATGGGTAGGTGAAAATCTTCAAAAAGACGCTGCGCAATCCGTATTACGCAACAATGTGAGATTCTTACTCACTAAAAACACCTCCCTTTGTCATGACCAGTTGGAGCAACTGACTAATGACTTTCATTTATAAAAAAAATAGATGGTGTTGGAAAACTTAAGTTTCTCTTTGTTCTAAAGTGGCCAAATCATGTGGTCTAGTTCTTTGTAGACGGCGGACATGCCTAGTCACATCAAGGACTGGCTCAATCTCCTGATTAGGATGTATATGCAGTCTACGCAAATGCTTAGAGGCATACACCTAAACCTCATCTATAATAAATTTGATTTTCAGATCCCGGTGCAGGTCTTCATTTCTAACGTACCATGGTGCATTTACCATGTTACGTAATACCTTATTTTGAAATGTCTGAATCATTTTCAAATTTATTTTTTTGGTACATCCCCATAATTGAATACCATATGTCCAGATGGGTTTAAGAATTTGGTTGTATAATCTTATTTTATTATTTAGCGATAGTTCAGAACTACGGCCCATCGACCAGTATAACTTTCTATATTTGGCATTTAGTCTTCTTTTTTTTCTTTTTTACATGTTCTTTCCACTTCAATTTTGCATCCAGTAACATACCTAGGTATTTTGCTGTATTTGCTGTTGGTATAGCATTGCCATTTATCAGTATTTGTGGAGTAATAGCCTTTCTGTTTGTATAAATTACAAGAACGGATTTCGTTTCATTTAACTTAATGCGCCATTTTTGAGTCCAGATATAAAGATTTTTCATGGCAGTTTGTAAACTATTGGCTCCTTTGGTAACAGAGTTATCTGTTGATAAATGTGCGGTATCATCAGCAAACGTGGCTGTCATTATGTTATTACCCAGTGGAATATCACCCGTATATAGTAAGTAAAGTATAGTTGAATTATGAATGAAGAATTAAGAAGTAATTGTGAGATTGTGACACAATTCTTTCGCTTAGTAGCGGGTAGATAGCTCTTCTCCCCCCGGTTGGGAGAAACTCTGCTTCAGGTAAGCGACCTTGTCCTCTAAATACCATAATTTTCCTCCTTATTCCACGTACCAGATGGTCATTATATCTGCTTAGAAGTTAGTTTCTACAGGGATTTCATGACTTTATAAATACGTGCTTGTAGTTTAACAGTTGTTATACAACTCCAAAAGGTTTATTACATCGTAGATCGATGTACCTCCCATGATGTTCAATAAGATATCCGGGAAGATCGATCAGTTACAGAGGGAATTTTTCGCCGTTGATATACAGCGTCCGTCTGCCGTCCCATTGTCTGTGGGTAAGAATGTGGAGATTAGAACTTTGGTATATGGTGGGAATAGAGGATGAATTTTTCCGTGAAAGACACAGCCAAGTTACATCCAAAGTTAGGTTAGGTTAGGTTAGGTTAAAAACGCACAAATAGTAAAAATTCGAGTCGCATAATATTAATAGCATTTAGATTATTTCACTAGTCAGTCTCACAGAGAAAGAGCGTGTTTGGTGGTCTCTGTAGATATGCAGTGTCCGTCCGGCACGGCATACGACTACGGATACGAATGGGGTGGCAGATCTTTTGTTGTACGGGGTATATATTTGGAGAGATTTGACCTCGCCTGACTTATATACGAAGGAGAGGTGTGTCGTCAGCAAACCTCACTGGAACCGTTGAGATACAGCTAGCGTTAATGTATTAGATATTTCCACTTCTGTATCTGTTTCTAAGGGTTAACTGATGGTTGTGTCACCAATGGAAACCACGATAGCAAAACCATACGAGGGAAAGGTATAGACTTACCTAGGGTTGATCGTGCTATCTTCCAGCGTCCAGATTGTGGCTAGACAACAAAGCCTTTTTCTTCTTCAATACTACAAGTGGGGCAATTACATTAACCAGATGGGTAAATGAGTTTACAGCTTTATTTTGTTTTTGTTTTCCATTGTTTTGAACACAAAATTCAGGATTATTTACGTGCTGTACAAGGACGCAACAATGACGTCATTCACCTGTCATACTCGCCAATCAACTGACAGCAACTAATCGGGACGCCCATTGTGTTGTCACTGCAATAAATTTACTGAAAACTCCGTGCACACGGCATTACTCGATGCTTTTGTTATGACGTCATTAGACAAACCCACATATTATAAAGACAGTCGGTTTAATAAAACTGTATTTTTCCTGTTTACGCTAAAGAAAAGTATTTGGGAATTGGAGTAGTTAGGCTTATTTCAAAAGGATAAAAGTAAAACACTTATGTAAACAGTGCGCTTATGTAAAAGACTCAGCACTTGCGCTGGTCCGCTGATCCGAATTAGTTGGAACTGTACCAACCATGTACACCCTCCCCTAGTTTTTCTTTACATATCGTATGGCAGAAGAAATTCATTTATTTATAAATTACTAAACTTTATCGTTCTTGACCTAATTACACATTTTCTACGTGAATTAACGACAGTGACATTAACAAAAAGGACTGAGCTTTATGAGCCATTGAAAAGTCTTAAAATGTTCAATCAAATCTTTTGCCTTTTAAATTTATATCTTTATTCAACTCTCGCGTTATTACCCTTACCAACTAATCGCTTACTACTTTAGGCAAAGTATCGATCTTAAAATCTGCAACGAAGTTATCATCATTAGTTAATATTGCACTTCGCTTTTCAATTATTTGAGAATGTTATGTGACAGGAAATTGATATTTTATTTAAAAGTGAATTTATAAATTTGGTATTCATCTTGTATAGAATTCTATTACTTATGTTTTGATTTATTTATTTTGCCTATCTTCATAATAATTCGTATTTTAAAATCATATTTTACATCTTTGTTTCGTACATTTATTTATTCCACCATGATGCTACAAATTTATAATATCAGAAACCAATACCTGATACAAAATATCAAATCATTTTAACAATGTAATGAAAAACCACCTGTGCTATACTCACCAAGCAAACGTTAACACAATGCTTAATAATTTGTGTATACATGACCCGACTAGCATTAACACCTCCCAGTCCGTATCGACTTGTCAACTAGACCGTTAAAACGCGCTAACATTTACATAGACTAGCAATATCGATTGTTAGACCTGATTTATCGATTGGTAACTAGATATATCCAAGTCTGGGTGAAGTGTTAACAAAGAGCTGTCAGCATAGTTGCCTAGACACAGGAAAATATCCGTTCTTTATGAAACCTAAAACAAAAATGTTTGAGAGCTATAGATAAATAATTAATAACGAGACTCAAAAGCGTTGGTGTAAGTTAAAGGGATCCCAAGGGCGTTTTGTATCAGGCGAATATAAGAGATTAAAAATTGAAAAGGAGGTTTTTAAAAAATATAAACAATTTTTTTATTCTTAAGAATCTTTCTCAACCAACCTTAGTCACGACCTGTCTACACAAAACATTCCAGCGTAAAGATTATGTGTATAAGTTTCTACAACTCACTATCTTCAGTAGTTGGACCTATCTCTACCCATTCCTATCCTCACTAACCCTTGGCCTATTTCTACACCTCCCTATCCTCGATACTTAAACCTATCTCTACACATTTCTATTCTCACTAACCATTGGCCTGTTTCTACACCTCCCTAGCCTCGGTCCTTAGACCTATCTCAACACATTCCTATCCTCGCTAACACTTAGCCGGTTTTTACACTTCCCTATCCTCCGTACATAGACCTATTGCTACATATTCTTATCCTCACTAACCATTGGCCTGTTTCTACACCTCCCTATCCTCGGTACTTAAACCTATCTCTACACATTCCTATCCTCACTAACCATTGGCCTGTTTCTACACCTCCCTATCCTCGGTACTTAAACCTATCTCTACACATTCCTATCCTCACTAACCCTTGGCCTATTTCTACACCTCCCTATCCTCGATACTTAAACCTATCTCTACACATTTCTATTCTCACTAACCCTTGGCCTATTTCTACACCTCCCTATCCTCGATACTTAAACCTATCTCTACACATTTCTATTCTCACTAACCATTGGCCTGTTTCTACACCTCCCTAGCCTCGGTACTTAGACCTATCTCTACCCATTCCTATCCTCACTAACGCTTGGCCTATTTCTACACCTCCCTATCCTCGATACTTAAACCTATCTCTACACATTTCTATTCTCACTAACCATTGGCCTGTTTCTACACCTCCCTAGCCTCGGTCCTTAGACCTATCTCAACACATTCCTATCCTCGCTAACACTTAGCCGGTTTTTACACTTCCCTATCCTCCGTACATAGACCTATTGCTACATATTCTTATCCTCACTAACCATTGGCCTGTTTCTACACCTCCCTATCCTCGGTACTTAAACCTATCTCTACACATTCCTATCCTCACTAACCATTGGCCTGTTTCTACACTTCCCTATCCTCGGTACATAGACCTATTGCTACATATTCCTATCCTCACTAACCATTGGCCTGTTTCTACACCTCCCTATCCTCGGTACTTAGACCTATCTCTACAAATTCCTATCCTCACTAACCATTGGCCTGTTTCTACACCTCCCTATCCTCGGTACATTGACCTATTGCTACATATGCCTATCCTCACTTACCATTGGCCTCTTTCTACACCTCCCTATCCCCGGTAATTAGACCTATTGCTAAAAATTCCTATCCTCACTAACCATTGGCCTGTTTCTACACCTCCCTATCCTCGGTACTTAGACCTATCTCTACACATTCCTATCCTCACTAACCCTTGGCCTCTTTCTACACCTCCCTATCCCCGGTACATTGACCTATTGCTAAAAATTCCTATCCTCACTAACCATTGGCCTGTTTCTACACCTCCCTATCCTCGGTACTTAGACCTATCTCTACACATTCCTATCCTCACTAACCCTTGGCCTCTTTCTACACCTCCCTATCCTCGGTACTTAGACCTATTGCTAAAAATTCCTATCCTCACTAACCATTGGCCTGTTTCTACACCTCCCTATCCTCAGTACTTAGACCTATCTCTACAAATTCCTATCCTCACTAACCATTGGCCTGTTTCTACACCTCCCTATCCTCGGTACATTGACCTATTGCTACATATGCCTATCCTCACTTACCATTGGCCTCTTTCTACACCTCCCTATCCCCGGTAATTAGACCTATTGCTAAAAATTCCTATCCTCACTAACCATTGGCCTGTTTCTACACCTCCCTATCCTCGGTACTTAGACCTATCTCTACACATTCCTATCCTCACTAACCCTTGGCCTCTTTCTACACCTCCCTATCCTCGGTACTTAGACCTATTGCTAAAAATTCCTATCCTCACTAACCATTGGCCTGTTTCTACACCTCCCTATCCTCGGTACTTAGACCTATCTCTACACATTCCTATCCTCACTAACCCTTGGCCTCTTTCTACACCTCCCTATCCCCGGTACATTGACCTATTGCTAAAAATTCCTATCCTCACTAACCATTGGCCTGTTTCTACACCTCCCTATCCTCGGTACTTAGACCTATCTCTACACATTCCTATCCTCACTAACCCTTGGCCTCTTTCTACACCTCCCTATCCTCGGTACTTAGACCTATTGCTAAAAATTCCTATCCTCACTAACCATTGGCCTGTTTCTACACCTCCCTATCCTCAGTACTTAGACCTATCTCTACACATTCCTATCCTCACTAACCCTTGGCCTCTTTCTACACCTCCCTATCCCCGGTACATTGACCTATTGCTAAAAATTCCTATCCTCACTAACCATTGGCCTGTTTCTACACCTCCCTATCCTCGGTACTTAGACCTATCTCTACACATTCCTATCCTCACTAACCCTTGGCCTCTTTCTACACCTCCCTATCCCCGGTAATTAGACCTGTTGCTAAAAATTCCTATCCTCACTAACCATTGGCCTGTTTCTACACCTCCCTATCCTCGGTACTTAGACCTATCTCTACACATTCCTATCTTCACTAACCCTTGGCCTCTTTATACACCTCCCTATCCTCGGTACTTAGACCTATCTCTACACATTCCTATCCTCACTAACCCTTGGCCTCTTTCTACACCTCCCTATCCTCGGTACATTGACCTATTGCTAAAAATTCCTATCCTCACTAAACCTTGGCCTCTTTCTACACCTCCCTATCCTCGGTACTTAGACCTATCTCTACACATTCCTATCCTCACTAACCCTTGGCCTCTTTCTACACCTCCCTATCCTCGGTACTTAGACCTATTGCTAAAAATTCCTATCCTCACTAACCATTGGCCTGTTTCTACACCTCCCTATCCTCGGTACTTAGACCTATCTCTACACATTCCTATCCTCACTTACCATTGGCCTCTCTCTACACCTCCCTATCCTCGGTACATTGACCTATTGCTAAAAATTCCTATCCTCACTAACCCTTGGCCTCTTTCTACACCTCCCTATCCCCGGTAATTAGACCTATTGCTAAAAATTCCTATCCTCACTAACCATTGGCCTGTTTCTACACCTCCCTATCCTCGGTACTTAGACCTATCTCTACACATTCCTATCCTCACTAACCCTTGGCCTCTTTCTACACCTCCCTATCCTCGGTACTTAGACCTATCTCTACACATTCCTATCCTCACTAACCCTTGGCCTCTTTCTACACCTCCCTATCCTCGGTACATTGACCTATTGCTAAAAATTCCTATCCTCACTAACCCTTGGCCTCTTTCTACACCTCCCTATCCTCAGTACTTAGACCTATCTCTACACATTCCTATCCTCACTAACCCTTGGCCTCTTTCTACACCTCCCTATCCTCGGTACTTAGACCTATTGCTAAAAATTCCTATCCTCACTAACCATTGGCCTGTTTCTACACCTCCCTATCCTCGGTACTTAGACCTATCTCTACACATTCCTATCCTCACTTACCATTGGCCTCTCTCTACACCTCCCTATCCTCGGTACTTGCCCCTATCTCTACACATTACTATCCTCACTAAACCTTTGCCTGTTTTTTTCACTTACCAATCCCCAATATGTTTCATTGTAGGACCCGAATCTCTATATCTTTTAATCCTTAGTATCTTATAGGGTAGGGTCCGCGCCTTAATTTGCCTCTACACCTCTCACTATAGTCAGTACTTTTTATAGTAAGGCATGGTCCTTAACCTATCGCTATCACGAAAGCTACTAAGCTCTCAAGATAGTGTCCAATTCTTAGTCCTCTTTGTAGATCTCTATTTGCAGTGCCTCCCCCCCCCCCGTGCCTTGACCTGTCATAATGCCTTTCATCTGAATTTACCATACCATTAAATCATTCACCATATGGAATTATATCATCGATAGATTTTATTAGCCGATTAGTGAACAAAAAGAAAGGAATGCGAGCAATTGTTTAGCTTAGACTGCCGTCCTCTAGAGACGTGAAGGACCTTTATCCATCCTTCCTTCGAAGTTACACTGGTGTTGGGTTTAGCTCGTCATGATAGATCATATTCTGCCTAAACGTTAAAACTGAGTTTTGTGCACTAAAGTATGAAGGGGTATACTCTGGATATTTACTATCCATCATATGTTTCCATCCGTAAAGGAATATGTATCGATACACACACCACTCACTCACACTCATACATACAAGGTTTATAGTATAATGGTTTTCTTGAATTTTTTAAAAAAATCGTGGTTAGGGATTTTTCTCGGCTAGTACTTCATCATAGAGCTAGTAGGGGTTTTGTAGCCTGAAGTTCTATCGACATAATAGAAAAGTAAGGTACAATGGAAATAAATCAAAAGCGGTTTAAAGAAAATATATAAAAGTAAAAGATATTAATGAAAAACTTAAGAACAAATTAAAAACAATGAGGAAAACCAGATAAAATGACAGGATGTTATACTCAATTCATATAAGCATTTTTTAATGTCTAAACGTGGGCGTTAAATCGTTAACATTTTGCTTGTTTTTATTTACCCTAATAGTATGTTTTATGTTTTCCCACAATAAGGTAAGTAAGGGGTTTATTGCTACTATGGGTACTTTATGTAAGCCAACTCACGAAGACTGAGTACCATGCGTGCTGAGTATCGCTCCTGACACAAGTTACATTGTAATTATATTAAACATTGTAGTTTAACTTTTTTCCAGATTAAAAAATAGACGTGAAAACAATATAATTCAGACGGCAAGCTGATCATGCGTGAGTTTTACTGCCTTTGGGGGACAAGTGTTTGTTTGCATGTAAGAGCATGTATTACAGAAATATCAAAACTTGTGTTTATACAAACAATAAAAGAGAGATAAAAATGTCCATATAGAGATAAAGAGAAACCACAGTGCATTTTTAAAAGAGAGAAGATGAAAATAACAAAAATAATAAAACAGAGGGACAATTCATATAAGGTATAATAAAAATTATCGGCAGCCATTGGACTGCCGACAAAATGTTAGCTTCAAATAACAATTAATAAATAGCTCCTAATATAAAACAATAGTTAATTTATAAACCTACATGATTATATTATCTGCTAAAAATTCAGTCTTATTTAAAGATTTTTATATACCATACCTGAATACTTTAGAGTTTGTAAAACTAGAAAAAAACTGCCTTTTCTTCTCCCCTTGATTATATTCTTCAATACTAAACTTTTTTTGTGACAAAAGGAGGGGCCTAATAGGACTAATTAGGTGGTCTTAGATAATAATCAGTAAATTTCTACTTAGGTCAGGAATAATTTTTTTCATTTTAGTTATTAGTTATAATCATTATAAATAAAGTAACATATACTATGCGTTAAAACAGCTGTTATATCACATAACCTATAACTTAAAATCAGCTGTTTTATGAAATCATATGTTATCACTTATTTTAAGCCAAGCGAAGGTGTTACTATATTACATACCTTGCCCCTTTTGAGAAAAGTTTTTCTCCATATAAAATTGAATTTAATTAAATTTATTTTAAAATTATTATATGTTAAAAATATATTACCCCTAAATGTCATCCACTAGAAGTTAAAATGAATTATTTGAAATTGAGTGAATCGATAAAAAGTATTTTATTAGTGATTGAAAATTTGTACAAGATATAATTTTATTGAAATAAACCATGGCATAAGGATGCAATAGGGGATTTTAACGTTTTTACACTGTGGGTTTTTGCTTGGGTACTACATTTTGTCTTCAAATATACTTCACCCTTTGAGCAGTTTATTCCAAACCAGCAAAGCTTTAATTAAACTACAAAGAATAACATGAAAGTAATTTACATGGAAAGATAAAGAGACCTTAATGCTCAGAGAGAGATAAACTCAAAGTATAAAAAGCGTAACCAAAAACGTAGGTACCAGAGCTTAGCCAAGCAATTAAAACTGTAATGGAAACAAATCGTACTAAATTTAAGTTATTTTGTTTATCGTTAGATAAAGAAAAGTGGATAGATTTGTTTAGCAATATAAAGATAAAAACTTTATTATTTTAAATAAAGAAAAAGGTAGATTCTAGTGCAGTAAATCTGTCCAGGGCGCTACTTAGGAGGGCATTGTTGATTCGCAACATTACACGGATAAAATGTTTTAAAAGTTGAGAGATCTGTTGGTTATATATTAAAGTAGGCCTATTTTAAGCCATGTTCTTTGTAGTGTAATTATAATTTTTCTGGCATTTGCAATGTCTACAGTATCTGTTTTAGCACACTCCTGAAAATATCAGCACACGTTCTCAAGTACTATTTCGTTAAGTAATTCAGCCAAGATATCATCCTCACCACTCTCCTTCTTACAAGATCTTGCCTTGGTTAGCTGAAAGATTTCATATCTATTATTTCACCTAATATGACTGACTACTACGCTTTAAATTATATATTTAAACCTCCACGTTCAAGGCTATATTCTACTATTCAAAGCCTCTGCAGAAGTTATCTTCAGAAACTAGGATATGTGGAACATGGGCTTACACCATATATCATATACGGGTAATCTTTTCGTAATAACCACTATTCCAATATCTTCATTATATTCACCATCATCTTTTATCTTTTAATCCTTTTTCAACTAGGACATCCTCAGCATGGATTTACAATACAACTCAAAATTGTGCAATCTATTCGTCATATCCACCATCAACTCCCACCTTTCAATCCTTTTACTAATAGGACATCTTTACAGCTCTTCTCAAAAGTGTGCAGTCTCGTCGTCATATTCACCTTTGCAATCTCTTTACCATATCCACCGTCAAAGTAAACCATTCAACAGTTTTACAACTAGGATATTCTCAGCATGGATTTACAATACACTTCAAAAGTGTGAACTCTCTTCGTCATCTCCATCATTCCAATCTCTCCATCAACGTCCAATTTTTACTTCTTTTCCAACTAGGATATCCTTAGGATTGTTTTAAAACATTTCTCATAAATGTGTAATCTCATCGTCATATTCACTATAGCAGTCTTTATACGCGTATCATATCCTCCATCAACGTCCACTTTTCATTCCATACAGCAACACAAAACAGTTTGTAACACTTTCAGTGTTTCAGATGTGGCGTTGTACATTTCCACTGAGTATGTCATAACTTTATAAAGAATAAAAAATTACAATACCTTTAAGGAAATAGAAAGGTCGGGAGATGATAATGTTGTTGGAAGAATGGAAGGGATTGATTGGTATTTCAGAGAGTTTGTTCAGAGTTAATTTGGTCAATACCATTACTATTAACCCTTGTTTCATCGTAGTTTTACAATATAAAACAACTTTATTTTAGTGAAAAACGAAAAATGGTGTGGTATACTAATCAGGATGGCGAGGGAGGACAGCAAGAAGAAACTTTATTCTCGTGAGAGTAGCTCATGTTCACGCTACACTTTTGGTGACTTTTAAACTTAGAAATGAAAAATTATGAATTGTTTTTCAATAAAGACTGTAACAGTCTGCTAAAACCTGTTGTGTTTTAAAGCCAATATTTTATTTTCATCTACTAATTTTTAGGGTTATACATTTGAATTAAATTATTCCTTATTTCCTTAAATATTATATTTTATTTCATATTCTTACATGTAGGGCCTACAATCACAGTAAAATAATTTTTATGTTTAGATGTTGAATTGCTTTATCATAGAAAAATAATCCGCAAACCCTCTCCTATAATGAAAACAATGGTCTAGTATGTATTGCTTACACGTATTAACAATTCAAAATATTTTTAGAAATTTATCATTTAGAAAATTAAAATTGTACAATAACGATGTCTGAAATTGTTTACAATTCATTTATACAGTATTTAATTATAAAGTAACCCAAATATAAAATCGTAAACAGTTTAAATTTTAAAAGGTATTTGTGTGGAGTGAAACACCTGCGAAACTTTGTGCGCCCCCTCAAAGGTTAAGACTCTACACAAGTAAAAGAGTTGATATCAGCGAGGCTCTAAGCACGAGGATAGCTAGATATAAATAATATTATCTACGTCATTTATAAAGTCACAAGGGAAACTTGTGTGCTTAAGTAGAAACGATGTAGCCTTATTTGAATTCCAGTTAACGCGTATTACAAGAAAAGTGGGTGATGATGAAATAAATATTTTTAATTTATTATCTGGATATAAGACATCCAGTGCGTTAATAATTAAATGCAGATACAAGTAGATTACAGATTGTTTTGTAAATTTAGGATATCAGTCACTATTAATACTATCGCTTAAGAGGAAAAGAGGATTTTTAATACTTTAGGATTAGGATAAGAATAAAGACGTCTTGGTACATGATTTAGAAAATATATGGGATACCTTTGTAGGTCCACGAGCCTGACGAACTATTCATAAATAGGTATCCACCCAGTTACCCCTTGCTTGAAAGAAGAGCGAACATGAAAAAGAACTACTGGACTTAATAAACATTGTGTAAGGAAAAAATGTGATCCACTGCTAAAACAGTAAAAATTGCAGCCAAATTACTACTAAAACGAGTGGGTGAATTGTATAAAAATATGTGGACTACTCAAACTGTGCTGCTAGTATTTTCCTCTTCAGTATGCAGAAGAACAATAGACATAAGGGGGATCAAGGACAGACGAGTTAGATTGTTGTGAGGCTGATCTTTGCCTCAATCGGAGGCATGGAAAACGCTTTACTAGTTGCGTCGGATACTAGAAGTCAAATAGCAAGAGACATAAAAGTCTATTGGGAGATCAACTGAAAGAGCTCAAATAAAACGCTGCCTCTCGTGTTTCGACAAAGGAGTTTCTTAAACCGAATTCCGAGTGAAAGAGAGGCGTAGAAGTGATCTATTCATTCGGATAAAGATTTGAACTGCAAAAAGACCTTGAAAAGTAGGCGAGGAAAAGAACTACTGTAACTACGAAGGGTATAATTCAGAAGTCCATATTGATAGAGCTGGTCAAAGACGATGGGAATCTGAGGGTATTTCAATATCAGAGGATGTCTGGAATTCAGGCAGTGAATACCTGATTACTTTCAAAGTGGTTACTTTCATTACTGCAAAGAGGTATGTCTCCCTTTGACGGCTTCAACTCAGTACTGTTGGAACTGATCACAAACTACAGAAATCTAAGGAGAGTTTAACACCAAAGGATGTCAGGAATTCAGCTAGTGGGTACTTTGATTACTGCAAAGAGGTAAGTCTCCCTAAGTAGGCTTTAACTCAGTACTATCGTGGAATTTATTACAAAATACAAGAATTTAAGGGGATTTTAACACCAGAGGCTGTCTGGAGTTCAGGAAGGTACTTCACTACTGCAAAGAAGTAAGTTTACACTATTCCTGAGTTAGGGCTGGGAGAGTACGACACCATTCGCTAAGGGATCCAATCGAGATTCTATTAAAATGTTATTATATCACACGCAGGAAATAAGGACATGCTATAATATTTATCGAAATAAAATATGGTTTATTGATTTTATACTTGTTAGATGACCGCTTTTTTACTTTACCTATCTTTTGTATAATGTATACATATAATTAAAATTTAATTTTTTTTTTTTTTTTTATAGAACAAATAACCTATCTTTCTCGACCTTTCTAATAATGTGAAATAAACCATGCCAGAAATAATAATAAAAGGGGATAACTAATTCAGAAAGAAAATAAGAGGATAGATTGATGAAAGTTGGAAATTGGCCATCACAAGGGGACTGAAGCAGAAGGAAATGTTTTTATTCCTATTTAGTAATGATTTTTATTAATATAAATAAAAATTAGAGATAGATGTTTTAATGAGGTGTTTCAGACACCTCCCTTTCCATCCCTTTCCATTACTGCTTTTCTAAGGACTCACTTCATGCCAACAATAAAACATCCTATTCTCGATCTTCATTGCTTACTGTCGCTACCTGAACATTCGACAATAACTACACTTGTTATAAAAATCCACACTATTATCTGTTAGTCTAATAAATTTTATAAAAGCTTGATTCACTTGGTTTGATTAACACAGATGATTTTACTCAAAAACTACACAACTGTCCACCATTTAAATAAAATGGATATACACATTTGATCCACATGATTCTAGTAATTGAGTTAGTTGTGCTCAGAAAATACACAGTTATCCACCGATTAAATAAAACGGTTACAAAATCTTGACCCACTCACTTTTATCATTCTACTACATTGTTCTCAAAAACTACAAAGTTGTGCATCTACAAAAAAGAATTTTTATAAATTCTTGATCTTCTTGATTTGATTAAATCAAACGATTGTGCTAAAAAATTACACAGTGGTGCATCAATTCAATCATTGGTCATAATTAACAGTATTGCGTTATTTGAATTTTAGTCGAAATCTGTTTCAAGTTCGTCCAAAGTAATGTCTGTAAAATTTGTTTTATTTTGACAATTTAGAAAAATATAAACGTAATTTCTGGACCTTGTTCAATTATGTGTTGAGAAAATTTTAACTCGAAAATTATAGAATCACGGACGTAAGGAAAACCCCTGCAGACTCGTCTCGATATATTATTTAGTACAATATACTAAATTATTTGCATTCCCTTGCAATTATGAAACTATAATAAATTCTTTGGCTACTAATTGGTCACCAACCAATGCAAATAATCCGGCTTTCTCTCAGGACGCCGCGTGCTGCAATAAAATCTGCAGTCAGACATTTTGCGACGTATTGGAAAATTAAGACTATAAATCCCAAACTCTTTCGATAACTGGTGAGATTAGTTTGGAAAACATCTGGATAAGACAAAACTGCAGAATATGCTGCTAGAAAAGAGGAAAAATCACTTTTTTAAAGTACGAAATCATCTAAAAATAAGGAAATATATTACGTTCAGAGATTCATAACACATACAATGATGTATTTATACAATTTTGGAAATCAATGTGATCGTTTAATAATGCATTCAAAATACCTATTCAAAACAAGTTTCCATGGCTCCGGTTGAAGTCAAACACAGCTTATATAATAAGCACACCAAAAGTTTGTATATTCAAGTGATATTTCGTTGATCAATGTAAACTTTATCATTATTTTAAATTTTAAAAAAATTTAAAAATAGAATACCTTCAATAAACAAAAATCTTAATAAATAAAAATTGTAATGAAACCAATTAAATTGGAAGTGATTATTAAAATGATAACGACATCTTCATTTCAAAAATTCGATTGAAAATAAATAGTGTAATACTATTATAATATTTCATTACAAGATTTATATAAATTTATATGAATATACTTATTACCTGATAATAGTAATAATAGTTTTACCTGATAATGTAAAATAAATAAAGTAACATAACCTACGTGTTACAACAGCTGTTTTATATCATAACCATAACATAAAATCAGCTCTTGTATGACATCATATGTTGTCAATTGATTTAAGCTAAATCTGACCTGCTTAAAATTCTAATGACGCAATGTTTACATTAGTTTAAACAGTTTAGAAGTGAAATTACCTCCATTAAATATCAGGAGTATGTTATTGCATGACGTCACAACAGAAGGACGCCATACTATACTTACACGCAGGCATTGATTGGTTTACGTTAAATCGTTTATTTCCTATCCTGCAAATCTATACTATATTTATACTTTGTAGCTAAAATAAATTGTACTATCACAAGGCGTTTTTTTAAATAAATACATCTTTAAATTATTTAAGTTCCTCGTGTTGTGAAGACAGATTACAAGAGATTCAATTTTTTATTTGCGCTGCGTCCATACCATGTATTATTATTATTTTCCCCTTGCAACTGAGGATGGTTTAAAATCACCACAATTTATTATGTATGTAACATGTACGGAACCCCGACAAACACTTTATTGATAAGTCAATACATCCTCATCCATTGTTTTCTTCTGTAATGATTAAATTTAACCGTTAAAACTTTCAGTATTTTCTAATACTTTGTATTCACTGTCATGTTTTCACGTTCAGGACACTCATGCAGTTGTATTATATGCAAGGCAGTGTCATCCTTGCCAAATATTATTAGATTAGAGACATTTCCTCCTGTAACTCTATTTATTTGGTTATTGGTACGAGTTTTATGTGTTATGTGAATTGTAAATACAAATTGGAAAAGCAATTACAACAAATATGCTTTAGGGATATTTTAAAATATTTCCGAGAAAGAAACTTTTAGAGATGATGTGAATAACAGAAAACGTAAACTAGGTATCACCGGATACGTCAAGGCACTATCCCGTGTGTAACAAATGATTGTAATTCTCTTCCAATTAAAAACTTACTGACAATAAACGTATTTCACTCCCCCCTTGAGTAAAATATATATCTACGCTATTTATAATACGCTAATTTATCCTATTACGTATTTAAATTCTGAGAGAAAATAAGAAGAATTAAAATGGCAGTAAGAATATTGCATTATTGTAATTGGATTTGTCAAAAATTAGAACCATTTAAAGTTAAATACAAATCAGGACATTGAAAACAATTAAAATAAATTGGATTTTATGAAAAGGATTTAAAAATCTCTTCCGGCTGCAATTAGTGATCAGCGCCTGGTTAGAAATTGCTTTACAAAGTGATCTTTTAATGCATCTAGTTCGACCACCAGATTTATGACTCTATTCGCAAAGGGTGGAAATCTATTATTTGCAGTTTAAACACAATTCTTAGCAAGTGCGTCTGGTTTTAATGTACTTTACAGGTGACATACTTTTACTAAGAATGGGGGTGGAAATGTAGTTAGTAGTGAACTCCAACACACAAATGTTTCCAGGTAACGCAGAGATATATTTCTCCACCCTGGTGTCTCACTCCAATTACTACAGAATAACTTACCCTGCGGAAACACCATAATTATCCCCTACCCGCATTACTAAGGAGTCACTATGTCCACAAGTATTTTATTTTTAAATTATTTTTCACGTGCTTTTTTATTTTTGAATTTACTTCCTACTTATAAGCACATAAAACCATGTGCGCCAACACTGTTCATCAGTATGAGAAATTTTTACAGTTTTTGAACTGACGTTTCATCCAAGACGTGTATAAACGTGGGCACATACAACGCTTGTATCCCATTCGTACTCTTCACGACATTCATTACAATTAAAACAAATGACCAACCATATTATTTTATCATGGTCTTGTAACGGGGTTACAAGAAACATTTTTCAAAATTTAAAATTTTGCACAGCAAAACACATTACAACCGCTATGAGGAAATAAAAGTTGGTTTACCAAGGTCAAGGAGTCTGGCTTTAAACGGATGTAAAGTCAGCACTTCGAAGTCCCAAACCCGTAATTCCCGCTTTCGCAACTAGGTGACGCCACGTGTGTTTCTAACTGCTGAGTATAGAGAAACGGCCGCGTGGGATTGGACCCTAGAGCGACACATAGAGATAAAAGTGCAGTTATATATAGAACGATCAGGTTGTTTAGTTGGTCTTGATTGATTTCTTAAATATTTCAGAATATTTCAGTAGAAAATACAGCAATTCCTTTTCTTTAAATGTTAATAAAAATCAAAAAGTTCGTCATAGGTTGACAAATAATACTGCTGGTGAGTAGTAGTCAAGCACTGAGGAAACTAGTCTGTTGTGAACTAGTGTTTTTGTGTAAAAAAAACTAATTTTTTGTGAGATTTTGAGTAAACTATTGTGACTATTACATTTGTCAATACAGTGATAATGAGTTATATATTTTTATTCCATTTTAAAATCAAAACTTAGACACTGTTCAAGTTCTGATTTCAATTATATTTGTTAAATAAAATTTATATTGTGTAATTGCTTCAACATCCAATAAAGGTTGTATTAACTAAACTATACTACTATTAACTATATTAATTAACTAGATTCTGCGAAGACTAGACTCTATTAACTACACTCTTACCATAATTAGAGGGGAAAGTTGTACATAACGTGATGTAGAGGCTTTAGTAATCGGTAAAGTCTTACATCTAGTTATAACAAAATTTTTTTGTTACGTAAATTCCAATTATTTTTAAGAGTTTTTAAAATGCATATACAAATTTAAAAACAATGAAAATAGGGCTTATATAGGGTTTAATCTTAAGCAACTTTTTTTATTTGCTATTTTTGATTATTTTTGTGGTATTGGGGCTCTTTTCAAATTTTCATTGTAATATATTTTACCACTGTGCTCTTGATATTGTGTAATTTTTAAATCTTTTTTCAAATTTATCTGTGCCGACGTTCATATGTCTATCTTAACATGTGTGTCTCTGTGACATTTATATTTGTCAACAAGTATTTAATCAGTGTATGGAATACGAGGTTAGAATTAATCTATTGGACAGAACTATTGCGAAGTGAGCCACAGATGTATGCGTGTTGGGACTATGTTACACCTGTGTGTCGGTTTTAATATTTAGTTTTCGCTAATCAATCTCAGTGTGTAAATGTATAGCTAATGACAGTTCTGTTGAACAATATTGTTCGTAAAATATGTTTGAACACAGCTGTTTCTTGCATTAGTACTTGACAGCTGAAATATATGAATGTTGTTATATTTGGTTCTGTTTAAAAATTGTTAAAATTTAAAAACAATTAAGAATCGTACTCCTTTGTATATCTACACACTTCCGTCCAATTTTCTAGCCAACCAATAAATCGTGGTAATTTTCTATTATCTCTACGTCATCGATATTGCAATGAAGTTATACCTGGTGATGCAGAACGTCCCCAGAACACTAAAAGAGTAAAAACACCTGGACATCAAGGGATAAAAATTGTTATTATCACAATCGTCACAATTATTATTTTGATCGTCACAATCTATATGAAAACCATAATTGGGTAAAACAATTTTTTTTCGTTGTATCGATTTTTCTGTTCACCATTTTAATCCGCTAAAGTTTCAAATTATTCCCTTTGGAATCACAGCGCCTTGATTCCTATTATGTTTGTGCAACTTATCACAATTTATTGAAAAAAGTGTTTTTTTGTCAAATTTGTAATTCAGAAACATTGATAATGTCACGGAAATAAAACTGCTTACATGCTTCGTGAGCAATGTCTCTCCTTGTCTCTCTATGAACATCATAGTTTTTGTTTTAAACACTAGCAGTGCTGACATTCTGCTATGCGTAGAGACTCGAGTGTTTTTAGCGTGGATCGGAAAAATATCACCCTACAATACTGCATTATTTTTTTTTTAATCCATTAAAAGATTACAGTATTATTGATACATTGTTTTATTCAATAAAATAATAAAATTATTATTTACCAGCATTCAAAAATAATTTGGAACCGTAACTGAAAAATATTTTTTTTAATTGCGAATTTATTCATTAATAATATATGTAAACTAAATGCCAGAGATATCAGATATGTGCAATTTTATAAACACGTATGAAAACGTTCTGGAATGCTCAATGGGATGCGTGGAAGGTCAATAGTAGCAATGTAACTAAAATTGTCACCCCACTTGGCCTTCCACTTTCGGAAGAGATGTTCTTTTTTTAAATGAAATAGATTCAAGGAAGGGTATTATGCACATCCGAGGCAAAGACGTTTCTTTTAAAAACAGAACTAATGTTCAGTTAAGATTATTTATACAATTTATTTTAAAATGAGTTCAAAAAAGTAATATTTATATTTCTCCATTAACTAATTAATTACATCTTTCAATGGAACATTAACTCATATCTAAACATGAAGATTGCTGATCGACCATGCAAAAAATTATCAATTATACATATATTTTCCACATAAGTGGTAAAAAGATTTATTACAATCTTCTACTTAAAATTAATAAATAAATTGTTATGTAATTGACAATTTTAGTCGGTCAGATAGTGAAATATCTATTTTTTTGTTTGTTTTACTTTCAAAGTGTTTTGAATGAATGATTAAGCCATGTGATGTTAATATTACATGTTTTAAATGCCAATTTTTAGATTCATTGTGTGTGTAATACATTTAATTAACGAAACAATCTTGCGATTGGATATCTCCTATCTATACCAAGATTTAATTAATTGTACAATTGTTCAAATTGGTACACATCCTAATCTAAGAGATTAAATTTTTTAACCCGAGGGCAATTAGAATATAATTTTCATTTGTTCAATTTTGGAATTCATAATTAAATATATTTTGTATTTTTTTTACTCTAAAATGTGCCTTTCATTGGTACATATCTCTTAATAATTCAATTAGAATGCACATAACTATTGCAGGTTAGCTATAAATTATGTAACATAAAAATAGTGTTACGATATTTACTAAAACCTCTCAGCGGCAACTAGTAAACAGAGCACAAATATAGAATAATGACAAATCTGACAAATTTAAGCATTCAATTGAGAGAACAAACATATCAATATAAGACATCAGGAAACTCTTATTCATTTGAAAAATTCATTAAAAGTTGTTTTGTTGTGTTTATAACACGTTATTGTTTGCATAATATGATTTCTGAATGTTTTCATTGTATTTTTCATCAAATTGCAAACAAACTATTTTCATTAGTCCTTCGGTGCACCCAGTTCACACCAACGGGGATGGTAGTTTCTTTAGTCGATAGAGTCCCGCTCATTTTCACCCAACTATTTATGAAACAAATATTCAAATAATATACACTTAATTCGTACATAATAATTACCCTTTGGAAATCATTAATTTTTCTATTAAACAGCGGTTTATTTTAAACTACGGTTAAATTCTTATAAATATAATAGTAGTAATAATAGTTCTGGGTATTTGAGTATTAATAATTGCGGGGATAATAATTTTTTTATATTTACCTTTTATAAAATGTAAAGCCAATACTGGTA
Source organism: Prosapia bicincta (assembly GCA_036971475.1). Taxonomy (NCBI): domain Eukaryota; kingdom Metazoa; phylum Arthropoda; class Insecta; order Hemiptera; family Cercopidae; genus Prosapia; species Prosapia bicincta. The sequence goes on from JBAIZL010000002.1 coordinate 28,432,409, forward strand.
CATTACGTGTGAACAATGTGTTGTATAAAGTTAACTGACTGTAGTGTGATGCGTCTTATGTGGGGGAGACTAAGAGATAGGTTGGTGTTGGTACGTGGACACGAGAATAATAGTAAGAAGGATAAACCCTCTTCCTCTCGTATTTTCTTTGAACATAGCAAATAGTTTCAGCATAGATTTCATTACACTGGATAATGAGTCGAACTGGAGGAAGAGATGTAATTATGAAGCTGTTCAAATTAACTTAATATTAACAATGATTTTTTGTATGTTATGTAGTACGTATACGCCATTGCTATATAAATTAAAAACATCCAAGAATTAGTGTTAATTTATGGTTGATCCTTTTGTTTGATTTTATTGTTGTTATTTTTTAGTGTGTTTTATATGTAAGTATTGTTGTTCTTTCATTGTTGTGACTATTTTAAATTATTTTTAGAGCATTTTATGACGTTCAATATGTTGTGGGATTATTGTATTAAAATTATTGACTGAAATGTTATTGGGTTTTTAAAAGATTTTAAATATTATGAGTGTATTTGAATTTAAATGCCGAATTATAAGCTATGTAATATTGTTGAGGCTTGATAAGGCAATGGAGTATTTGAGCTATTAAAATAAATATATTTCATTCAATATTCAACAAGTTTATTATTTTTTAATACATATTTCGAGCGCGCAAATAAACGTGAATAAAGGGTAACTGGTTTTTATAAATTATTGGTAAAAAATTCTGACCTACTACATTTAAATTTATTGTATTAAATATTCGATGAACTGAACCGTACGTCTGTCTACCCTAAGCAATAGCCTTTGAAGGACATTTGACTCCTTCAGAGTGAAAAGAAAAGCGTCATGAATGGACGCCAATCCCATCATTCGACTGACATTTTCGAATCTTTATCCATGTCACCCAGAAACTAAGGAAGAGGCCTCACGCAGTGAAGTAAGTACTTAGTAAGTGTCGTAGCATCGACATGATCGTGCCACACTTTTTTTCTCCTGCACTTTCAGTTCTCTTACTTAACCCTCTTATATTTAGGAAGCCTATATTTCGAATATAACGAGCAACAAATCGAGGGAAGAATATGGGTTCATGTTAAAAAAGTCATTATCAGTTTCTTGCGTAATATAACAGGAAAATATTTCTATTGTTTGTTTATTATTCTTACCGAACTTACAAAAAGTAAATTTATAAAGAACGTACTGAGGAAAACAACTTCTATCACGATTTCATCTTAAAAGTGTAAAGAAATTTAGTTAATATCATCGAAAACTTTTTATTTCAGTAAGGCTTCGCTTATATACATTTACAGTAAACGTTTATCGTAACTACGAATATTTTGACTTACCTAAACTTTAACAGTTATATGATGTTCAGAATGTGTGTCAGTCTTTGAGTTACGACATATCCATAGGTACATATCTGTCGACAGGAGATTATACGTGTCAAGGATTTCGCCAGTAGTTAGCCGAAGCCGGGCACATACTGCAAGAAACAAAACGTTTGCAAGCTGGGCAACATGGTTGAAACCAAACCAGTCACGATTGTTTGCCTTCAGTCTCTCCGCACACTTGCGCAAACACAACAAAACATTATTGATGGAATTATGAAATTCGTGGAAGTGCTCTTTAACGAGTTTTCTCAAAAACGACTGTTTACTTTCCTACCCTAGCAATGCATTTTCAGTTTGACTCAAAAAGACATCTGACGACGAGATAGACGAAATCGTTCCTCCTTTGTAGCAAACCTTTTTATTTTTAAACCAAAGAAAATACTGGGTTCTTCCATTTGTTGAACACAGGACCAGATGTAATTCATTAAAAAAGTTTATTTCTGAATTGAGGCTTTTCGAAAATAAATTTAAAAACTATACCTGTATGAGAGTGAAAAGTTTTGTAGATGACAGGGCGTGCTTCGACGGCAGTGACTAATTTTTCGGCGTCACAATCCATCTATACAAAATTATACGTCATTAAATTCGCGTTATAATTTATGCAAAATTGATTAACTATTGTAAATAGAGAGGAAAATGATAAGATCGTACTTACTTTGTTTGCTTCAAACAAGAAGGAGCCAAACATGGACGAACAGTGATTGGCGGGCGGTTTGTTTGGCAAACAGATGACCGGCTAGGTGTGCGCCCCCACAACTTACTTCCACGTATTCCCGAACTTTTCAGCCTGCCGCAAACAAAATGTTTCGTTTGAACATGATTGTTTGCAGCAGTGTGCGGCCGGGCGCATTAGTTAGGCAGTAGCATCTCTGGTTATAGATGGACATTACTCATGCGGAAATGTAATTGCCTCTACGATTCCCTCTTACTTGATCAGGGAGAACACTTTTAGCTAAAAGTAAAACCTACTTAAACTTACTTAATTTGAAAAAATGTCTTATTGGACATTTCACATTTCCAACGGATTTTATCTTTTACTCAAGATTTCGACAAAATACTTAGAATATTATTAAAATGAAAGAGGACCACGAAAGAAATTTTGTACTAAAAAAATAGTTACGTAGAAAACTACAATATTATATATATATAAATATCGCAATATGTATTCTTGTGTATTAATAAAGATCTAAGTCAAAATAAAAATACATGAATTATTTCTAATAATAATAATTTTATTATTAGAAGGTCAATAGTAGCAATGTAACTAAAATTGTCCCCCCAATTGGCCTTCCACTTTGAAAACAGATGTTCTTTTTTTAAATGAAATAGATTCAAGGAAGGGTATTATGCACATCTGATGCAAAGACGTTTCTTTTAAAAACAAAAGTAATGTTCAGTTAAGATTATTTTTACAATTTATTTTAAAATTAGTTCCAAAAAGTAATATTTTTATTTCTCCATTAACTAATTAATTACATCGTTCAACGAAACAATAATTCACATCTAAACATAAAGATGGCGGATCGACCATGCAACAAATTATCAATTATTAATACGTCATTATCATTATTAATATCAATTAATATGTGATTATTAATAACAATCATATATTTCCTAATATAGATAATATGATACTTGTAAAAGAAATTAACAAAGGCCTGAGAATGAATATTAACAACATTGTAATTGATTTGGCATAGCTATTTATTTAATCTAATTTGCACATATGTTAATTTTAATTGTTTAATATTCCTGATGACGAAAAGTTTTGAAATGTAAATTCAATTATAATTCTTGTATTTGTATTTTGACTTAGTTCTTTATATATATATATATATATATATATATATATATATATATATATATATATATATATATATATATATATATATATTGTAATTCTTACACTGCAAGACTGCAAGCAAGACTGTGACATAACTGAACAGTGATGTATAAGTTTTGTAAACGCTGATAAAGTAAATTAGCGAAAAGCTTCAATAAATATTAAAATGAAGTAATTTTTTCTTGTTTATGAAAGTTGTCTTATTTCACCATATATATATATATATATATATATATATATATATATATATATATATATATATATACATCACACTCTAATAATGTACTTAAACAAGAATCTTACTTTGTATGTATGGGAGTAGACTTTCGAGAACTGAGATTCTCAGAATAAACAACTGGAAAATGAGAACACGTACTTCTCATTAACCTTCTTAGTTCTTAGAACCTCATTAATAGTTATTTAAATTTCTCTCGAATGTATACTAAGTAAGATTATTGTTTAAGCACATTAAATTGTAAGGGATAAGTGAATATACGAAAACAGTGTTACATAGTAAAAAAAAGATCTAGGCCTACACGTATATATATATACTATAATATGTATTCTTGTGTATTAATAAAGACATAAGACACAATACAAATACAAGAATAATTTATTGAATGTACAATTCAAAGCTTTTCGTTTGCAAACAATACCGATATTTCTTTGTATTCGTTGCCGTATTTCTTTGTAGGATCTTTACTTATTTTACTAATTTCATGAAAATGGGAGGAAAAATACAATAAAATTAAGTTCATGATAAATAAAATTAAATATATAAAAATAAATAACATAACCAAAATATACGAAACAATATACCAAAGTGAAATAAAATTTAATAAAATGTTATAAATTATTCAATAAAAATAATATTAGTAATTATATAAAAGATAATCTAAACATTCCAATAATGAATGGACTAAATGAATTACACAAAAATGAGAAACCAATTAGACCATTAGTAAATTTTATAAATGACCCTTCTTATAAAATATCTAAAATCATAACATCTATTCTTAAAGTTAAAATGAAACTAAATAATAATCATACCATAAGTAATTCTATTAATCTTATTGAAAATTTCAAAATAATTAATATTGATAATAACACAAAATTATTATGATTAGATATAAAAATATGTACACAAATATTCCTATAAAAGACAATCTCAATATTATAAAATCTAAATAAGAGCAAAATGAGAAAAATAGAAAATTAATATTAGAAATTATAAATACATTAAAAATAATATTAAATCGAAATTATTTTTCATATAATAATAAAATTTACAAACAGGAAGATGGTCTAGCCATGGGTTCTCCTTTATGGAATATAATATCTGAAATATTTTTACAATGTATAGATGATAAAATAAATAAAATTATACAGACATTAGATAAAAACTGTTATTGGTTTAGATATGTAGATGATGGTTTGTATGTATCTAATAATAATGGTATAAACTTAATAACTATGTTAGATAAAATAAATGGGATAAATAAAAATATTAATTTTACTTATGAAAAAGAAAAAAATAATAAGATCAACTTTCTAGATATAACAATTATAAGTCATAATAATGAATTTGAATATAACATATATCGTAAACCGACACAAACTAACCAAATAATACCTAATAATTCTAATCACCCGAATAATCAGAAAATTACTGGCTTATACAATTTATTATATAGATTACATAAAATACCTATGAATAATGAATTTGAATATAACATATATCGTAAACCGACACAAACTAACCAAATAATACCTAATAATTCTAATCACCCGAATAATCAGAAAATTACTGGCTTATACAATTTATTATATAGATTACATAAAATACCTATGAATAATGAAAATAAAATGAGAGAGAAAAACATTATTTATCAAATTTCAGTTGAGAATGGCTATAAAAAGAAAACTGTTGAAAAAACGTAATTATAATATTTTAAAGAAAAACCATAATAATTTAATTTATAAAAATAAAGAGGATAAAGTCATATGGACTTCATTTACATTTTTTGGTAATAAAGTAAAAAATATCACAAAATTGTTTAAAGGTAGCAACATCAAATTCGCATATAATAGTAATAATAAATTAATAAACATAATGAATAATAATAATATTATTAATATGCATGAAAATATGCATGTATATAAATTAGAATGTGATTATTGTAATAAAGATTATATAGGAAAAACTAAGAAAAAACGTAAAGATAGATATAAAGAACATTTCAATGCATATAAAAAGCCAAAAATCAATAAATTAAATTTTGCTAGTAATTTTATAATTAATCATCACATATTTCCTAATATAGATAATATGATACTTATAAAAGAAATAAACAAAGGCCTAAGAATGAATATTTATGATTCTTTAGAAATACATAAATATAATACTAATAATGACTTGATAAATGAACAAATACAAGTAAAATCTAAATTGTATACCTTATTCAGTGTTTGTAATGTTGGGCAGCAAAATAAAAGTTTAACAACATTGTAATTGATTTGGCATAGCTATTTATTTAATCTAATTTGCACATATGTTAATTTTAATTGTTTAATATTCCTGATGATGTTGGTTCTTTTAGCCAACGAAAAGCTTGAATTGTAAATTCAATTATAATTCTTGTATTTGTATTTTGACTTAGTTCTTTATATATATATATATATATATATATATATATATATATATATATATATATGGGAGGGTAGAGAGAGAGAGACCAACAGACAGAGAAATATCGACATTATTTTCTTTTGCTAAATCTCTTCTATGTTATATATTTCTCGAAAACTCTGGACAATAAAATCAAAGAAAAATTATTTTCTCTGTATATTGTGTCAAAGAAAATAGAATCCAAATAAACAAAACAAGGAAATGTTATTCTCACCGAACAATGCGTCGAGCAGTGTTTTACTGCTTTTAAGGGACTGGTCGTCTTGCATTATAGAATAGTGCTTCTTCCAGAAAAGACAGAAATTGTGTTTATGCGCAGAATAAAACTCCCCTAGGCAACGTTACGTGTTTCCGAAAATTTACTCGGCGAAATATAAAATACAACTCGAAGAGATTCCATTTTAGTGCAACATCCTTCAAAGGTATTTTGATTCGTAAAGTGACAAGTGACAATTAGTTTCACATTATTTTCAAATATGCTAAGACAGTAATTGCAGCGCTCACATGTCTTTATTATAGAGGTTAGGTCGTCACCTTGATCGTCCTAATAGGTCATATATATCTTGTTTCACAGACTACACAAGATTAACTCTGTGAGGCACAAATTTACAATTTTCACAAGTTTTGAATGTAGGCTACAACATTTCTTGAAAGGATTACCTCCCGTCAACCACATTTTCGATATTCATATAATTATTATATGTTTCTTAGAGATTTACAATCATAATCATATGTTACCAGGACATGACCAATGCTATATGAAAAGTGGAAATTAGCTGTATCTAGATCCACAGAAAGTCATTCTAAGTTATTATTTCTATTAAAGGATGCAGCGGTTAAGTATTTTGCAGAGGAATCCTTTTGTAAAAAATGGCTTTATGCAGGGGGGAGGAGGGTTCGATTTGACTGGAGGATGAGAGCGGAATTTTTTAAAACGACGCGATACCACAATGGTTGCTTAGTTTCGGCTATCCATTTTACATTCCTAACACCATTGAACACTATCCCACTCCAAATTACAAAAATATAAAATCAAAAATTTATTCGTTTTCAGTATACAATATTACAGCTATTGGCTTAGGAACGTCACGCAGTGGTTTGTCCACAAAGAGCTTTACAACCACTTAAAGTCAATAAAACCTGCATTTGTGGATGGCTAAGGTTTAGGTTTTATACATCCAAACACTCAACCGAAAATTGTTGGTGTCTAAATCCTCCCTTAATGATGAGACAATTTTTGAAAGTTCTCAACAACTACATAGAATAGGTAAATTAAAAAAAGAGATATATTTTCAATGAGATACGATTTGTTATTGAAAAGAATGAATTTAATAAGGTTTACAATTTTTCTATAACTAAAATGTAATACGCAGAACATTTAAGAAAATCTGAAGTCAATTATTAAAAGTAAACAAATAGAATACATATTTTGTAGATTTACAATTGATTAAGTCCAAAGTATATTCAAACAAATTTGTCACAAATAAATTTATTAAATTCAAAATAATTTAAGATGATATATTGTTAACAAAGAAGATATAACTCTTAAAGTTTTTATATAATTTATATTGTATGTTTGAATAATTGATATGTATATCGTCTATTCCATATAATAATATTTATATACATATGTTGATAAATTGTACATAACTAGTAACAATTAGAGAAAAGAAGAACACTTTTCATAAATAATGATAAATAAATAACAATAACCCTTGCTACAAATATTTAAACACCCTTGATGTACATTTCGCCAACACAGTTCGCATCATCAAAAGGTCACAAATATTCTGAAGATGCTAACTAAGGTTTGCTAACATCAAACTAAGTTTATTTGTCATAATTACGCTACTGTGTTCTGTATAAAATTTTAACCCCTTTTCAGTTTTAGGTTAAAAAAATAGAATTTCTTTTATTGTATAGTCAGAAAAATCCTGTAGTAGACTTGTAAGTAAACTGTATAAAATAAAAATGTTTTCCAGTTAACAAAATTACTGTAATTATTTCACGTACATACAATTAAACTAAATTACACAGATATTCCTAATTTAGAAGGTATTGCCCTCTCAGATATACACGCACCCTTAGCTAGCTTTCTAGGTCAGGACTATTTTATTTGGTTATTCATTTATCTTTGGATTGATCTCTCTGGTACTATATACAGATATGTAGGTCCAAAAATAGTTTGCTTTTAGGTTGTTAGGTAAATCCAAGGCGCAAACATTGAGAGCACGCCAGAAAATAGGTGCGCAGAACGCTGGAACGAGACAGAGTTGTCTAGGCCGGAGCTGAAATGTTCGGTGCTTCGTGTCACGTAAAGTTCATCGGGGTATTTCGTGTACAATGGGTGGTTGCGTCTTGGGTTCAAAAGTTCACATAGGCAAAATGTGAAGGTGTTGCCATGGAAACACCCTTACAAATGTACACAATTACTTTAAATTACAACTATAATTCTAACTATTCTCCATGTATCTCTAATCTGTAGCATAATAGTAACGAATTATGGAATAAATACTCACCACAAAAAGATAAAAACCTTCAATGTTCTTTGCTCATTCTTCCGTACGCTCAGCGATATCCATGTGTGTAAAGAGACATACAGCCAGAAGTAGCCAAAATATCATATTGCAGCTTTGTCCACCGAAATATTTAAGAGTTTCCCTGGAAACAATCTCGCATATAATAATATTTACCACCAAACATAACATCCATAACTGTTTAAGTTCTTCCTTTCCCTAGCGGAGGTTAAGTAATCTGAAGATAGTAACATGTTTACACTTTTTCAATATTACACTTGGCCCTCCCAGCAACTTTGATGAACAAAACTTCATTTCACGAAAACACATCTTGGCGAGGATGTGTTTCCCTAACTTCCCTTGAGAGTTATTGTGGGCAATATGGCAGCTGAGTGACGCCACGGCTCTAACCTCTCATTGTATCCCGCCTGTATCGCAATGTTTGCTTAGCATTTATTGCTCAGAGGGAAGAAAAACCATACCAGCACAATGTATCTTTAGTAAGAATAGGAAATTAATTAATTGTGGTATACATATACGACTCAAACTCGATTCCCGGAACAATAATATAATATACATATTTATCACCTTCAAAAACTACTTTGACATATCAGTGATGTACATACCCTAACTGATGTAACTATATATATATATGTATGTATCTTAATTTGCACAATTTAAAATGATTGCATTAAATCGAGTGACTTCTTCAATTATAGAGACTTATTACTTAAAAAAAGATTTGCTTAATAATAATTACCTGTTAATTTTTTTTTGTATCGAGGTTATTTTAGTCCAACGAAAGTATGTATATTTGTGTGAACGTTTTATAAAATGCCCAGTACACACAGTAGCCCACACACAATGCTAAAGATTTCCCTCACTTTCAGAAGTAGAAAAGTTTTCGAAGCGTTGCGTATACATTAAACTCCATTTTGCGAAAATTGCCACCATTATTTACCAACACACCAACTAAAAAAGTACCTGCTTCCAAAAAAAAAAAACGTTTAGGGAAAAGTTTTTGTTCTACTGGATAAAATACATAAATCGTTGAAAAAAGAGGAAAAATCCTTTTTTATTTTGGAATATTATTATATGAGAAACATGTTACATATGTTTACATATAAACTCAAGAAATATACAAAATTCACAATTATAAAACTTTATTTTCAAACTCGTTTCAATGACATTGTGTCATCATCATAAGTGATTATATCTCAAACATATGACTTTAAATAAAGTTTATTAAACTTGTTCAAATATATATAGCTCACCTACAATTGTTACTAGAATCTTTAACGTAAAAAAACTAATTTGTGACAGTAAATTCCTACAACAATTGCGTTTAAAATACAAATACAATTTCAATACACTTACGTCATTTGAAATTACTCAGTTTTTAATATATTACAGCATATCACAGCAAGGTTTTTCACAAGATTAGTCTTTGTTGCTACTAAACAGCTATTGAAAATTCTCACCTAATGAATTAGGTTACTGCAAGTAAATAAAGATTCATCAAAACAACCCAATGCAAATTTTTTAAGTTGTTTTAAAAGCCTAATACGTTTAAGAGCTTTTTATAATATTTCATATTTATATTTGATTTTAAATAAAAGGAAAAGAGAGGTTTAGGACATGTTGTGTTGACAGTAGAAGAGGTTTTTGTAGTGTTAAGATCTCCCAGATAATTGTTTGATAAGAAACGGTGATAAGAAACGATTTGGAATTTAGTTTCACAAGACCCAGTGGCAGAGGAGGATTAGGGATGTACGAGTGCATGTATGCGTAACCGTAGTACTTCCACTCTCTATTTGTGTCATAAGAGTTTATTTGTCCAGTTTAAGGGTAAATCTCTTTATTAAAACTTATATATGGAATTGTATTCAGAAGACATTACGATTCTCTGGTACTGGGAATATCAGAAAATAAAAGCAATATTGTACAAGGTCGCTTTTCATCGGAGATAAAGGAAGTGCTGTGTCTCATCCATATCTAGTAATTGACATATTTATTAATTTCTTTTATTCCATTTCTTTTCAAATATTAGAATTCTTTTGACGACAATCACGATCCGTGTATAAGCGTCTGCCAAGAGTGAGAAACGGTTACATAGGACAGTAAAAGCCCTCTATTTAGAAATTCATAACCAAGAATTGTCGCTCCTATTAACATTGGCCCCTCTGTCAGTAACAACGTCCTACTCTCTGCTTAATTAGGTCGTATTCTCCCAACGCATTCGTTTAACAACAAGAATAAAATAGAATCCTTTAGATATAGATAGGATTCGTAATGTAAAAGATCCTCTGATACTGAAAGTGAAAATTATCATGGTTCGCCTGGGTGAGCCACAATCTCGAGGTAGGTTTCTTCTGACGAGTCATGTATCCGATTATTATAGTTTATTTATACTTCTGTCTACACGCAGCTCTCTAGCACATACTAGTGTGTCTCCCTATTTGGTTACACGTTTAAAATTTTGACTTGACGTTCATTTGTCAAGTTAAACCGCCTTCGTGGCATTTTCTTATCCACCGTTCAATAATTTTCAATTAGAAGGTTGAAATTACTCATTGTGTTTAAAGGTATTGAATAATATGTCATTGTAAAACAACAAAACTCTTGTATTTACGAGGGTATTTGTTTTTAATTCGTTCGTAAAGGGTCCAAGTAAAATGTTTCGAGATTGACGCGGAATTGTTTGTCAACAAATTTCTTGACTTCAATTTAAGTTTATAAACCATTTTAATTTGTTATTTAAATAAAAACACAAAAGAGGTTAAACGATTTTGATTATATAACACACGTTGAAATTACAAAGAAAAGCAATAGCACGGATATAGTATAAGTGACAAGGTCCTTGGTGATATAGTTATATACGTGGGTTATGAGATGAAGGTCTCATTGTGTATCCCACATAACTGGCAGCAATATAATAGCATTTATGTGACGTCAATAACAGGCATCGGTTCCTTACTACTATCGTTAAACGTAAATAAACTGGCTAGCTATAATGTACTAAGGTTCTCACAGTTGATAACTTTGAAGGTGGTTACTTTGTAGCTGGAGTTTACAAAGTTAATACAAAATGGTGAATTTAGAGTAAGAGATGATTTTATAAATGTATTGTACACCCTCCTCTGGTTGTTCCCTACTCAGCGTCTAGACGTACACAATTCATTTATTTTTGAATTAAAATATTCTGTCTTTCTGAATCTAATATACACCTTTTTAGAGTAAATTAACGACAAAGGGATTGACAAAAAAAACTGACCAGTAATCGAAAGGTTCTAGAATATTTACTCAAAACTTTGCGTTGCGAAACTAATTTCCTCATCTAACTCTCGCATGTCTGTCAGGTTATGTTATCCTTACGAACTAATCGATTATTCCAAAGTATCTATCACAATAACTCCGACAAAAAAATGACCATTGGTTAGCATTTTACCTCGTTTTTCCACTTTATAAAGAATAATATGTAACCAGAAATTAATATTTTATTTAAAAGGATCATTTAAAATGTTTATATATAATGTGTGGAATTTGATTACTTATGTTTTGATTTTTTAATTTTGTCCTTCGTTATAATAATTGATAGGTGTAAATCATATTATACACCTTGGTTTCGTAGAAATATTTATCCTAAAATGATGCTACAAATGATTTTTTTAACGTCAGAAGCGCACTAAATCCTGATACAGAATACCAAAACATTTTACTAATTTATTAAAATGAAGAATATAAAACGACCCCGGCTATACTTGCTAAGCAAAAGTTAACACAAAGCCTAATACTTGTGTAAACACGGCCAGACCAGCATTAACATCGCCCACATCTCGTATCCACATGTCATCTAGACCAGTGGTTCTCAACCGGTGGTACGCGTACCACCGTTGGTACGCGGGGACATTTCAGGTGGTACGCAGTCATATATTAATAATAACAATAAAAACTGTTACGATGCAACATTTCCGCGTTAAGAATACAATTCCTCCATCTGTGTTTTACATAGAATAGTGGCAGTTTGACGCTGACCTTGCCGCTACACAAACAACCCGAGTGATTCAATTCCTTCTCCAATGATATTTCTCTGAAGCCAGAAGTGACTGATGATATCACTAGTCATATGGAAGCCCTTCAAACGAGTTTTGATAAATATTTTAATCAAGATTTTTCTAAATATGAGTGGATTAGAAATCCATTTTCAGGGGAATTTTCTAGTCACTCAAAAGAGTGTTTCATCGACCTTACAAGTGACACCTCAATGAAAGATTCGTTTAAAGAAAAATCTTTAATAGACTTTTGGATGGGGACAAAAACTGAATACCCATCAGTGTTCAAGCAAGCAATAATCTTTTTACTTCCATTTGTAACCTCGTACTTATGTGAATCGGGCTTTTCGGAACTGCTGTACATAAAAAATAAATACAGAAACCGCATTAGTGTTGAAGAGGACTTAAGAATCGAGTTGAGTTCAATCGACCCAGATATAGAAAATTTGGTCAAGGACAAACAACAACAACGAGCTCATTAGGATCTGTTCAAATTTAAATGACTGTGTTCAATGAACTAATTTGAGATTGTTTTTAATGTAAAATACATTTCATTTTGTATCTAAGTAAATTCTATGTACATACATACAGTACTTACTACTTTACTTTATCCAACGCCTGCCCTTGGTAACTCGACCATTTGGCATCGTGCAGACCAGTAGAGCTTGGAGAGTCTGGTTTTTGGGTCGCTATTGTATGCTTCGAGCTTTGGGCAGGCAGGAAGGTGGTCTCCATCCATCTTTCCTGTTTGGCACAAGGGGCACCGATCCGTGTCCGCCAGCCCAATGCGATGAAGGTGCGCCTGAAGGTAGTCGTGTCCCGTGGTTAGACGGAACAGCGCAACACTGATAGGTCGAGGCAGGTTTTTTGGAATGGGGTTGGTGCAAAGTTCTTGCCATCTCTTTCCAACAGCCAGGTTGTCTTGTGATTTTTTCAAGTACGTCTTAGCTGCTGCGTGGATCCTGGTGTAAGCAGAGCCTAGTGATATTTTGATTTGTGGCTGTGGTAGACGGCACCCACTCTTGGCGAGGTTGTCAGCTTTTTCGTTCCCTGTTGTGCCAACGTGGCTGGGAATCCACTGGAGCGCAATTCTGAAGCCTGCCTCTTGGCATAGTTGGATTTTTTCTCTACACGACACTGTCAAGGTGCAGTCAGTTGGTGTGTTAGAGGAAACTGCCAAAATCGCTGATTGTGAATCAATCAGGAATACAACCTGCCGCGGCGAAAGTCGCATGACGCATGATGCTGCTTCTCCTATGGCCACAACCTCACCATCAAAATTGCTGCAGCAGAGGCCCACAGCTACCGAGCCCTGAAATAATTTTGAAAAATATCCTGCTCCAGTTTCTCCACTTGAAGGGTTTGAAGATCCATCTGTGTAAATATGAAGCCAGTCACTTTCAGGGAATCGTTCGTTGATGGTCATTAATGTTGCTTTCCTGAGTTCAATATCCATAGCCTGTGACTTTGGTTTCACCTGGTCAACAAGGTTTAGAAAAAACTGGAGGTAAGTTGTCAAAGACTCGATTGTGTTGATTTAATGGGGCAGCTTCTGCATGAAGGAAAAGGTTATATTTTTGTTCCAGCTGTAGAGCTTTGATTACTGGAGTAATCTGAGTTCTGAGGCGGGAAGTGGCAGCTTTATATGTTTCCCAAAACTTTCTATTTGTTCTTTTATTTTTTTCCCAGAATTTTAGGAGACATTTGTCTCTTCTGACTTCCAAGGGTTCCAGTCCTGTTTGGATCTCCATAGCTAGTATTGGAGTCGATTTAGCTCCTCCAGTTATGAGCCTCATGTTATTATTTTGAACCTTGTCTAGCTTCTTTAGGCAATTTGAGCTGGCTAGGTTGAGCACCTCTCCTCCATACTCCATTGTTGGTCGTACATAGGTCCGGTACGTTGAATTTAGAACATCCTGGGTAGCACCCCATGTAGTTGCTGTTAATCTCTTCAGCAGTTTGCTTCTGTTGGTGGCTTTTTCGGCTGTTGCCTCAATATGATTTGCAAAGTTTAGCTTCCTGTCTAACGTGATGCCAAGATATCGTGGAGTATCTTCATGGTTTAAAGTTTTGTTGTTTAACTTGATCCTCAGTTTTGGCGGCTTAGTTGAAAGGGTGAATAGAGTGAAAACAGTCTTTTTCTCACTAACTACCATTTGGTTGTAATTGGCCCAGTCAGCAACTCTGCTAAGGGTTCAATTTATAGTTTCTTCCAGGTTCGAAGGAGTCCCGCTTGAAGCCCAAAAGACAAGGTCGTCCACAAAAAGTAAGGTTGATATGCCCGGTACTTCTTTTACTATTTTTAAGAGGTCGTTTATCATAATATTGAAAAGGATACAGCTGAGTACTGCTCCCTGCGGTAGGCCGTTGCGTTGCTGTTTAAATGACGAAATTGTGTCTCGGAAACGGACTCGAACATGCCTCTGTGCCAGAAAGGACTTCACCCATCCTAAGAGTTTTCCAGTTATTCCCATTTTTTGGAGTTTGTGCAACAGAAGCTTCCTCCATATTCTGTCATAGGCTTCCTTGAAGTCTACAAAGACTGCCACAGTCGACATTTTTCTATGAAAGCCATCCTTCACTGCTTGAACGAGCTTCACAACTTGGTCCATAGTGCCACGGTGTTTCCTAAAGGCAGCTTGCTCATCTGACAGGGCACCGGTCCTCTCTAGAAAGGGACTCAGACGATTGACAATCATTCGCTCGGCTAGCTTGCAGCAGCAGCTCGTGAGGGAAATGGGTCTGTAGCTTTTTACTTCGCATGGAGGCTTTCCTTTTTTAAGGATAGGAATGATTTCCGCTTTGCGCCACAGGTCAGGGATGAATTTATTCAGAGTTAGGTTCATAAGCTTCAAGAGAGTTTTCTGGGCGGATGTCCCAAGATGTAACAGGAACTCTGGGAATATGGAGTCTGGTCCAGCTGATTTTCCTGACTTTAGAGTATATAAAGCTACCTTTAGTTCTGCAAGGGAGAAGTTTCCGTTCATGACCTGATTTTCCTCCTCTGATAGACATGTAGTGTGTCGATACTTTAGGAATTCATTTTTCTGGAGCTTAGGAATCTTTAATTTTCCAACGTTGGCGTAGTGTTGGCAGAAAGCGTTTGATACCTTTTTGGGGTCATGGATGTGTTTGCCGTGGTATACTATAGGTTCTGCAGACGCAGTTACTTGTTGATTATTTAGACTTGACAGGAAACGATGTTCTTTTATTCCATCTTTTTTATAGTCCAACCGGCTGACAAAGGTTCTGTATGCTTGTCGCTTGCTTTGTTTAATTTCCCGTTGGAGGGCCGCTTGCGCTCGTCGCACTTCTACACAACTATCTCTTGTCTTTTCAACTTCAGCAGCTTTCCTGGCGTCATTTCGTTTCTTTTTCAGGATGGAGAGTTTCGCTGACCAGAAAGGTCTGTGCTTTTTCACTTGTCCTCGAGGCACAGTTGATTGGGCGCATTTAAGTATAGTGGATGCTACGGCCTTTGTAGATTGGTCAGGGCAATCTGTAATGAGATCCCCCGTTATTAAGTCATCGGAGAGCAATTTAAACTTTGTCCAGTTGGCTTTCTTGAAGTTCCACCTTGGTTTTCTCTAAGGTGCTGCAGGTCGTCGGGTCTGTGCGACAGTGATGTTAATTACACGGTGTCCGCAGCCACTAGCTGGGTCTTTCAGTTCCATGCTGGTACGTGTCATCAGATCAGGGTGGAGCAGCGTAAGATCTGGTCTGGTTAGTGAGCCGATGTAGGACAGAAACGTTGGGTCGCTATGTTGGACGTGGAGGTGGTTTTCGTCAATGAAGTCCTCTATAGATCTCCCTACTGCGGTTGTTCTATCATAACCCCATCTTAATGATGGTGCGTTGAAATCTCCCGTGATGATTGTGTTTGCACAAATACCCAGAATGCTGTTTTCAAGACTTGGTCTATTTAGTGGTGGATTGTAGAGTCCATAGACTTTGTACATTTTTGTCTGCTTCCAAACCTTAAAAAGTATTATCTCTGACTTATCGTCGTCGGTCATTTCATGTATAATTTGATGTTCAGCAATGACTGTATTTTTCACACCAGCAAGAATTCCAGAGGCAACAGGACGTGCTCTTTTCAGAGTTACGAGAGAATATCCTGGGACTTGGCAAAACACAGTGTTGTCAGTGCATGCACCAGCTTCGACAATTATAAAGATGTCCGCGTCAAAAGTTAAAATAATATGTTTTAATTCTAATAATTTGGATTGGTTTAGGCATCCGGCATTCCAAAAGGTTAGCTTCAGGCCGTCGTCAGGGCCCTGAAGAGGGCCGTTTGTAAAAATTTTGTTAGCTCTTTTTGCTATCTTTATTGCTCTTGTGGTCTGCTCGAGTATAGCGCAGACTGTTGATCGTTCAGTCGAGAGCAGGGGGCACCACGTGCAGGCGATCAACTTCACCCCCATACAGTTGTAGAATGCATTTTTATTTTCTTAAACATGACCAAATATAAATTATATATAATTATTTATAAAAATAAAAATATATATAAATATAAGGTGTTACGTGTAAATATCTGAAAATTTCAAGTGGTACGTGGTTACTAAAAGGTTGAGAACCCCTGGTCTAGACCATTATAACGCGCTAACATTTACATAGACTAACAACATCGATTGTTAGACCTTATCGATTGCTAATTATGTATATCCGAGTCGGGATAAAGTGTTAACAAAGCTGTCAGCATAGTTGCCTAATTACAGTAAATCTCCGTTCCTAATGCAAACAAAACGTGTTTGAGAGTTGATAATAATTTACTATAACTATTGTCATGATATAGCGACATTGTACAATTAACATTGTCTAGGAGAGATAGAGCTCGGCTGCCTTACTTTGAACATATATTAAAGAAAGGTAATATGGACAGCACTATGCTGCAACTATCCATCATTACCCTAGATACTCATTGCACTAAGTCGACCAAGGGGATGAAAAATAATAAGGAAATACTTTGGTACTAACAGGAATCGAATCCAGAAACTTATATTATACTGAAATGATCTCCCCGTTAGATCAAACAAGAGAAATCAAATTTATAAAAAAAGTAATTTTTTTAATAACATCCCTAATCAGTCAAACGTGTTATATTAGGATGCGCCCTTAGGGGTAGTAAATGTATATTCTAACTTTACTGAAGAAAAGCAAATTAACCCCTTCCATTTTGATCGAAGTCAGTGAATACGTCCTCATCGGATTTTAAATTTCCTTGAAACGAAACATTAAAGTGTCGATACAAGGGGCACAAAGCTTTCATACAGCTTTTGATATTTAAAGCTTTTTATTCAATAAATATTATATACTGTATT
This sequence comes from Prosapia bicincta, assembly GCA_036971475.1. Lineage (NCBI taxonomy): Eukaryota > Metazoa > Arthropoda > Insecta > Hemiptera > Cercopidae > Prosapia > Prosapia bicincta. Next base: position 28,450,227 of record JBAIZL010000002.1, read on the forward strand.
TGACTTTCAAATTATAAAGCTCTCTTCATAAATGTTTCAGGTTTTAAGTTGTTATATTACAAAGGGATTAAATTTTTGTTGCGATATTGTGTTGTGTTTTATTTTTCAATTCGTACTATTAATTCATACTCTTTATATATATATATATATATATATATATAATACGTTTTCTTGTTTAATAATTTAAAACAACATAGGTTATTCAAATACAAGAATAATTATTAATTTATATTCAAAGCTTTTCATTGGTAAACAGTACCAACATCATCAGGAATGAAAATTACAATAACATAAGCAATAGGCTTAAATTACATTAGTAATGTAGCCTATAGCTTACATTATTGTAATTTTCATTCCTGATGATGTTGGTACTGTTTACCAATGAAAAGCTTTGAATATAAATTAATAATTATTCTTGTATTTGAATAACCTATGTTGTTTTAATATATATATATATAAATATATATATATATATATATATATATATATATATATATTTGTGTGTGTATTTATTTATTTGTTAATTTTTGTGCAAATTTTCAATCGTTATTAAAATACCTTTAAACCATCCACTCAAGTTCAAATACATTCTTTTTAAACTTGTAGTGGACTTGTATAACACTAATTATATTTTTTTAAAAAATTAAAATGCTTCATATGCATATTATGCATTAATTAAATGAACATATTAGTTTTAACAATTAATTTCGCTTCCTATTTTGCTTCTTAGTATTGTGATTCAGTCATATGTATATACATATTTATCTTATTGTAATTATTCATAAAAAATAACCAAAATACAAATTTTCTTTGGTGCCCTAAGTAGGAATTGTCCTGCACTTTTTAACCCGCGATCGGTCCCGCTGTTAAGTTGAATCTGACAATGTTAGTGTTTTTTAAATCAAACCGTTAGGTTTGAGGATAGAACTTTGTAATTCTAGTTATTCTCGTAGGTTGTTGATCTGAGTAAATAGAAATACTTTGCTGAAATACTTGGAATTCCCACAGACGGCGGGGGAGGATTTGGTTAGGTCTGATATAGCTGCTAGACCGATCGCGTTACTTGCTAACATTAGATTCATTCTAGCCTCGAAACCGATCTCGAGTGACTTGTTTTCAGAAATTGTTTTGACTTATTCTAGTAAATAAGAGTTTTTAGTTGGCTGATAGTGTTTTGTAAGTTCGTATTATTCAGTTTTTGTGTTATGTTTTATTCTAATAATATTACAGTATTATATTTTGTTTTAATAATATTCATTGTTACTTATTTACGACGTTATGGAAAATTGTTTAACCATTTTGTCGTAGCTTGCTGAAAGTGATGAAGAAAATTTCAGTGATTTACAAGACTACCCATCAGAGCAATGTTTGTTTCCAGTAAACATTTTAGTAACCACATATCTGATTTAGAAAAAGACGGTCATGAACTACTTGTGGAAACACAGGTAATTCTGCGTCCATTCTTTGTGTATTCATGTAACTGTTAACCTTTAACTGTGTTCTGAGGATAGGTATAAATAATGCCACAAAATTCTTCCTCTCTAACACTGATAGCATGTTGATCTGATGAAGCTTTACTACTCAACTAAAGAAACAATAGCTCCTCATCTTTTGAGAAGAGCACCAATCAACAGTCTACCAATAGCCTTGAAACAGAAGATAAATAGAAATACTGAAATTGAATCAACTTCTCATCATGTGAGACCTGCCGATGAGAAAGTTCGCTGTAAATACTGACCTCTAAGAAAAAACTGATTTATCCAGATGCTGGCAACAAATGCAGCAACGCAGTATGCAATGTGCACACTTCTTCAGTCACAGTGGTTTGTGGAGAATAACAAAATTTACGAATGGGTACAGATGTGTAGATATACTAGAAAACTGTTATTATTTGTAACACTGATAATATATATCGAAAAAATATTCAAGAGTGTTTAAAATTGTTTTTTATTGCCTAGTGTATGTTTTACTAGTTTTGTTATAAGTGATTTATTTAAGCAAAACCCTTATATATATATATATATATATATATATATATATATATATATATATATAATTAAATTTCCAGTTAGTAGTTTTTATTACCTTGTTTAAAACACCTTAAGCTATCTTCGGTGATTCGAATTAAAATTTATCGCATAAAACGGAATAAAGAGTAGATAACACATGTTAGATTGGACCTAACACGGGACCGATGCCGTGATTTTTTTATAGCGCAACTGATGGCGGGTTAAATATAATACTACTTGTATATTGCAAGTAAAAAACCGGTGAATGTTTTACAAATAAATAATTACTAAATCTTTTCAAATGTTCATTAGGTTTTAGGAATAAAACACAACATTAATTTCAACAACAATTTTTATTTTAACGTGAACATTATTTTTTTGTTCATATATATTATTTAACCATTAAAACGTTTGAGATTAAAGTCTCCTCTTTTATGTTGTTCCTACCGCTGTATATTTCAAAGTATTTTAGGACCAATTGGTTTGTTTCGATTGTTTAATTTGTTTAAGGGTTGAAAATTTAAATCAAGAAACCCGATACGAATCATAACTTTATTTCTTCCATTAACTTTTTACTAGGCTTCCTCCCTAATAGGGTATTTGGTCTTTGTGCATAGAAAATATAAATCACAATAGTTAAAAGTTCTCCCATTTTTATAGAATCTTTTTGGTTTATAAATGAATTTATTAGGGTGAAAGATTTTATTAATGCAAGTGTTTGAGGATCTTTATGTTTACTGTAAATGTTAAAATACAGGTCGATGGAGCTATATGATATATCGTATAACGTATACATATATATATATATATATATATATATATATATATATATATATATATATATATATCCTATATCGTATATATAACGTATATGGTATATCGTATACGCTATATCGTATAACGACGTCACACGTAATGGAGTAATTGGCTACAGAGCTTGAAAATCATGTGAAGTAGAGGCTTTAGTAATGTTCAAAGTTTTACGTCTGTGCATAGTAAAATATATTGTGAAAGAAACTCCAAAGATTTTAATAATTTCTCTTTAAAGTTAATAATATTAATCGCAGGTGTGCTTTATACGGGAGGAAAATCCTCTCACCCACTACTCTTTTAGATTACATCACAAATGCCCTTCATATATTACATCAAATAGTGTAATAACACGATTTTATTCAACTAATTTAATGTTATAGGTTATGTCGGAGATCAGCTGTTTAAACGCGTAGGTTATGTTACTTTATTTATTATATATTATTGGGTTAAAATTTGACTATTTGTTGTCTTTAATAATAAAGAAATATATAAATTTAAATGTCGATGATTGTTACGACAATGAAAGTAATACAATGAGTTATATATTTTTAGTCTAATATTTTAATGGAAATTTTAAGACGCGTGACACTTTTTAGTAGCTGATTTCAATTATATTCGTTAAATAAAAGTTGTATTGAGTTATTGCTTGAACATCTAATAAAGGTTTTCAAATATTTAAATTATTTTTTATTAACTACATAACTAACTATATAACTGCGAAGTCATCTATTAACTACCTCCTTCACATAAAGTATTCACTTTTATCATCCAAGTCCCACTGACGTCACACGTAGGGGAATAACTAGAAGGGAAAGTTTTACATCAGGTGATATAGAGGCTTTAGTAACGGGTAAAGTCTTACATCTATGTATAACACGATTTTATGTTAGGTAAATTCCAATTATTTTCAAGTGCTTTTAAAAATTTATTTACAATTTTTAACATGTTTTTCTATTTTATCTGTGTCAGAATTAATATTTTGTATATTAGTATGTGTGTCTCTGTGAAATGTATATTTGTCAACAATATAAATCAGTTTTGAAATTTATGGAATAGGAGGTTAAAACAAAAAGACAGAACTTTGGTGTTTCGAATTGCTATGTGAGCCACAGATGTCTGCGTGTCGGGACTTTGTATATCTCTTTGCGGCTGGTGACGTCGGGTTCATTATTCAGTTTTTGCTAATCCATCTCAGTGTGTAAACTTTTGGCTTATGACAGTTCTGTTGAACAATGCTGTTCATAAAATATGTTTGAACACAGTTTTTCGAGATTGATCACGTGACAATTGAAACAGATAGATGTTAGTATCTTTAGTACTAAAACCGTTATTATTTTAAAAATATAAAGAATCGTGATCCTTTGTTAATTTACACTTCCTTCAAATTTTCTGAGCTCCCAATAAATGGTAGTAATTATTAATTATACAACCCTACGTCATCGATATTGCGATAAAACGTGTGAAGCAGGAAATCGTAAGAACAATGTAAAAATAATAATACCTGAAAAGGACGACACTAAAATTAAAACAATTAACTAGAAAAAAACGTCACAACACACAAAAATATTTTTTTTTATGAAAAAGAGCACTAGATTATACTACAATATATATAATATAGCTATAAACCGAGACATATCCTATACAAAATAGCTACGAAGTATACAGTCGAGATAGATTTTGTTATAAAATAAATTAACTTTATTAACGTAAACAAACTTGTTGACAAGTGAAGTGGCTTCTTGAAATTCTCATTACTTATTTACAATCGATATAAAGACTGCATTTCACTTCATAAATTAACTCTTTACTTCGTGCTTTAGAAACCTTTATTATTATTTATTACTTTTCCAACCCTAATTTATGTCACCGGACCCTTTGCAGCTATTGTAATGTAGCTATAACATGATGTAATATAACTTTTTCTTTTATTCTAAATATTATTTCCTCAAGTTAAGTATTTTTTGTATATTGAAGATAAAAGTAGTCTTTATTATTTATTTTCTGTTAATAGAATGGCATATTTAGTTTTAATATATCGGTTTTCCTGAGATCGCTACATCACTAGCTATATATTTTTGTAAATATATCATAGGTATAATTGATGAGTAGTACATACTTTATTGCATTTATGTTAGTTATAATTATGAATATTTTGCAATATTTTGTACGGGTTACACTTCTATAAACTAAAACAGAAAACAAGTAGTTTGCATGTTTGTACTATTAGTAAAAATACGGGAATTGTTGATAAAAGTTATTAAAATATAAGTCCTAACATTAATGGCGAATCTATATAAGTTCTCTTTTCTCCATCTAGATACATTTTAGAAGATTAATTGGAATAAGTTTTAACGATACTAATATTGGCATTACGTGTATTTTCATACTACTTGTAGTTCATGCACAGATGAGGAAGAAGAAACTTTATGCATCCCCATCTGTGTCTAAATGATTCTTTTCTCTAGTGGTTATTCTTCACCACCACCATTTTCCTTGGAATGAGTGAACAATCATTGCTCCTTATACGTTAGATTGTTTTTTCACAAATTGAAACAAACACGTTATTTTACGTAGTATATATTTGGATTTTATTTAATGAAAAAATGATACTGAAGCCCATGACAGTACCGGATACAGACTGTGCATCTTTTAAACTGTAGACAAAAGAAAGGATTTCAGTACTCACCTCAATCTTTTTTACTCTAATTTAATAACTGCTTTGTGCATTCACCCTGATTATATCAAAGGTTTCCTCTTTGCTTGAGAAATAACCGGACGTAGCCACTGGAAATTGTTACGGAAAATTCTTTTAATTTAACTAATTTTAAAAATACTTAACTAAGTGAATACGTAGTTGCTTACTTGCTGACGCGTTTCAAAACATTCGTTCCTTTTACGAAGCTAACCCTCTACTGGTGGCATCGGTGAGGTGTAAAGGCTCTAACGGGAATGGATTTATGGTTGTGGAATGTTGTGTGTTTTTTTGGTGGTTTGTCATAAAATAGAAAAGGCTGTTGGCTTCAAAGTGTGTGTGATCATTTAATACGTTTTCTTTATCTGTTGCGTAGTATTATTTGAGTATATTTTAAATTAGTTTAATCAGTGAATTCAAGATGATTACATCAAGCAACTTCTTTTGATTTATTCTGCACAATGTATCTATTCTATTAACTTTCGAAGGCTAAATTAAAAGGGAATATAAAACATTTTCAAATGAAAGTAAATTTTTATATTTCTTGTATAAATGTTATTTTCTTCACTGATTTTACAATGGCCTAGAGGTTTTAGAAGTATAAAATTAGTATTAAGGTTGATAGAGCAGTTATAAACAAAGTCAATATTCTATGTTACTTATAAAAAGCTGTCAAATAAATAAGGTATAACTGGCGACACCTAAACACGTGATGACATGATTCACCCCAATATTTACTATTTAAACAGGTTTTGTGTCACCTCCAAATAGGCCTACCACATACTACTTACAGAAATCTCCTGAAATTCATAAACGACAATAGTCAACTAGCTGATCTCCTTTAAAAATAACGTTAAGCCTGTACTTAAAATAATCTCCTACGCTCAAAGACGAAATAAAAGAAATTTAAGACTTACGCAGCACTTTCACTTTTCAGTAAGTTTCCAAGTGTTACTGGCTCATCGGTACCCTTCCCCTTAGCGCCCCCTCATTTTTTGTTATAACGTTTGACATTACAGCATTATTACGTAGGATTTCTTTCATGTAAGAATTTCTGTATGTTGAATTTATGAGCCAATAAAAAAGCTTTACACAATTCGTTTATAATAAGGGTTTTTTGAGTGTGAAAGTCGAGAAATATTATATCTTAACAAAACATTAAAGACCTTAAACTCAAATAAAAATTTAAAACACCGTGTCATAACAACTTCCCTACTCATCTAGGCAGTAAGCCTTTAGTAAGCAAATATTGTTACTACATTTACGCGTGGAGGTTTTACAGGTCTAACAAGAATTAGAATATTGAATCGAAATATTGAAAAAAACTAAGTATCTTGTTATTTAAAATATAGAATGTAACTTGATTTTATAATACTATTGTTTAAAAAAATCTGATCTTAGATTTCTTCGAAATTTGCTTCTGAATTTAAATATATTCTATTCAATCATCAATGAACTAATATTACAAAATAGTCTTTTAAGAACACGGGACTCCTACAGCGTGAAAAACAACGCCCTACGTAGGGTGGCATTCCCATCCTTCGACGGACATTTTCAGATCATGCACCATGTAGGTACGAAAGACGTGCCTTACTTAAGTAAGTACTTAGTAAATGCTGTATCTTCGGTTTATCGTGTCACACTTTCTTCCTCCACCCTTTCTGAATTTCCGGTTCATTTACTTTATCCTCTTCTAATTAGCAAGCGTATAATCCGATCAAGAAACACTGCAAAGAATATTGGTTGATGTGTAAAAACGTTACTATGAAATTGTTCTATTTTTTCTAATTGAATTATTTTCTATTGTTTGTTTAATTAACTTACTGGACTTACATAAATTTAATATATAGAAACGTACTGTGAAGGAAAACTCTATCGCTATTTCATCTAGAGTGTACGAAGAAAATGATTTAATGCTATCAAAAACGTTTTATTTCCGTAAGTTTCGCCTATTTACATTTCCACTAGAAGTTTAATCATAACTAAGAATATTTTGATTATCGTCAACTTCAACAGTAATAAAAATTCAAAATGCCTTCATTCTTTAGCATTACAAAAATTTGTGTTTAGCATTACAATATTATAATCTTACACCGTCAAGGATTTCCAAAAAAAAATATTTTTAATGTCGAGAATGTGTGTGCATGTCAGTTGTTGCTAGGAAATCATCCTTTCATTAGTAATATGACGTCACGCAAGGCTGGTGACATATCAAGACTTATATAGCTATCGACAGGAGATTACACGTGTCAGGATCTCGCCAGCAGTTAGCTTAGGCTGCAATGTCTGACGTCATACATTGACATTACTCATGGGACATGTTTATAATTTCCTTCTACTTATTTAAGAAGAACAATTTTAGCTAAAACTGAACTCTACTAATACTTACCTAAATTTTATGTTTGAAAACGATTTTCGTTTAGTTTGAAAAATATTTACTCGACATTTCGACAAATTAGTTTGCACATCATTAAAATGAAAGTGGACATCGAAACAAACTGTTGTTGAGAGTTTAAATAATGAATTAGCAATGTAATATATACATACATATATATATATATATATATATATATATATATATATATATATATATATATATATAAGCTACGTGTTATATTAAGCTTGAAAGGTTTTTAAAAAATGATTTTATTTTTACAAACCTTTGTTAATTACGAAACATTTAATTTTGAAATGGTTACAATAATTTAGCTTAATAAAAACAAATACAATTGATGTACATTCAATCGGAGTGAGAACGTCTGCATGATACAGAGGCGACTTGCACACTGCTGGGGCTCTGTTCTCACCACCTATATAATACAAAAGCTGCGTAAGCAGGAAATTTCCTAGCACGCATTTTATTATGAAAGGTTCACATAACTTATAACACATATATATATATATATATATATATATATATATATATATATATATATGTGCGTGTGTGTGTGTGTGTGTGTGTGTGTGTGTGTGTGTGTGTGTGTGTGTGTGTGTGTGTGTCTGTGTGTGTGTGGACCAAAGGGGAAACAGTTAAGTCACTTTTTTCAATTTTCAGGTTATTTGCTCAATATTTGCTCACAATGTGGAGATTTATTTAGTTTAATTTATGAGGGGAAGAACCTGATACGTCCAACTGAGTCAGGGGATTAACGTGACACGTCAAGTGTTGTTGCTTATGCCATGTTGAATCCCTAACAGTCTAATCCAGGAGTCCCCAACCTTCTTTACTCGAGGGCCACATTGAAAACTTTTGAAGGAAAGGCGTGCCGGCAATATTTCAGTGCAGAAAATTTACCCCTCCCTCATACACGTACAATGTTTTTTCTAATCAAGACCTAAGTGGGGTTTTGGGGATTTTCTTGCCTAATCTTCTAAGTTGCTATATTTCCTTATATATCTTTTTTGTTGGCTAACCAAAATTCTTTACGTGATTGTAAAATAAAAATGTGATCAAAAAAATAATTATATGTGCTACAAAATAATAGTTGTTCTGTAGAAGAAGTTTTCAAGTAGGCCTATTCTAAACACAGGATAAAAAACCAAATCTTTTCAATTTACTACAAAATGTACACTATTGAATTTTAGAGAAAACGTGACAATACATGAGTTTACAACATGTGTAAAGCTTAAAAAGAACAATTATTTTTTAGTAAGACGATTGTTTGCCACCTAAAATTTCAGCCCATTTAGGATCAAATTTTGTAGTTCCGATCATTAAGATTGACTTCAAACGCTCGTCTGACAAGCAAGATCTGTATTTAGATTTAACAAACGTCATTTTTTAAAAAGTCTGCTCACACTTGTAGGTAGATCCAAAAAGAAGAAAACATAGCTCCATGACTTCAAGCTGCATTTCTGCAGGCACTTTGTCAATGTCACACACCTAAAAGGATTTTGAAACATCTGAATGTCTCCTGCTGCACGGCCAGAGTCTTCAAAGCAGTTGTCAAACTCTTGACGTAGCTTAAACATGATTTCTAAAAAGTAATCCTTGGAGGAGGTGGCCGTGCTTAGTGCATTTAAGTTCTAACAATATGCCAAGTGGTCAAATAAAGTGGCAAGTGAGAGACGACTACTGTACTCATACTTAATGGTAAAAATGCTTAAAAGGAAATAAATTATCAAATAAAATATGTTTCAATAAACTAGCTTTCTGCGGGCCAGAAAAAATCTGTTCGCGGGCCGGATGTGGTCTGCGGGCGGTAGGTTGGAGACCCCTGGTCTAATCTGTTCGTGTCTGCTGGCCACGTGTAGTGGTGTTCTGTATACTTGGGGCGTTGTGTATAGCTTTTGGTCGTCAGTATGTATTTTAGTGTTTGTAAATAATACTTTATAGTGTATTGTAACACAATGGATGATAATAGTGACCAATGATGACAGTTTGGCAGTGGAAACTACGCTAAAAAAGCCTGTAATAGACAGAAACCTGGTAGATTAGGCGAAGCAACAAAACAATTGAAGCTACAGTCTCATATCCAGTGACCCATGTTATTCTAAAAACCTTTGTTTTCAAAAGGTATGTGAAGGTAACATCATCAATATGGCTGCAATTAATTGAGCGAAATGTAATTGAATAGGGGAAAGTCATTGCTTTCTCTCCCCAGAGCTCTACAGATTTATATTGTCAATTAAAACACTGTTATGGTTACCTTTGTATTGCAACAGTAGATATGAATGTAGTGACGTCGTTAATAAAAGAGTTTAAAGAGCAATCAACATGGTGTCGCTATAGTAGTCTGTACATTTTAAAACCCAATTTTTCTCCAGTTTTTCAAAAGAACTCCACTTATAGTTTTACCCGCGTAAATGAAATTGAAAATGGTTATATACGTTTACATTATATTAAATGAAAATAGTAATATAAATGTATTTTAAGAACTCAAAACTGTCACATGACGAGACGTTGCCATAGCAACGTTTGGTGTTTGTCATCTGTACATACTCCCACACAGTTGCCGCTCTGTTCATTTAACAAATGAAATTGCTACTTTGTGGTGAATAAAATACAAGGCCCGTTTTGACAGACGAGCAACCTTTATATACAAAGTTTGTATTTGTTTGATAATTGTATTTTTGTTAATGATTTTATTCCCAGTGACGTCATTTAAATGGTTTAAATTACTCAAATGTGTTTTTATTATGAAAAACCAAATTTTATTTTAATGAAAAATTTTCGCTTTATTGAGTTTATACGGACAAAATAATATTGTTATAGTGCTCTAAATCTCGCGCATATTTTGGTCTAGTTTTAGAGAATTCTTTTTCAAGTCATTAAAATCGTTTAAAAGTCTGTTTTTAACAGTTAGAATCTAATATTTATATAAATACTGTTAAAATGGAATAGGAGAGACAGACTATAGATGCATTATTTGGGGTATACTTTTATCAAATGAAATATTGTTATTAAACAAACTTCAAACTAGGTTTGACCATGGATATTTATTCTCTCTGACTGAGACGATCTGGGTAGTGAAAACTACGCAAAAAGTCTTCGTCACTACCGGATCCAAACCCTTTTTCTTTACTTTAGAAGTTATTGTCCCCTTCAGAAGACCACTCAGCCGTTATTATTAAAAGAAAAAGTGATTTATAATTATTTACCTTATTTCTATGAATAAATATTTTTCATAAAATTACAGTAATTCCTAGAATAATGAGTTACTAGAATAATGTGTTCACCACAAACACAGATGTTTCCAACAGAACGAGGTGACTGAATGACATTCTTCGGGTCTACATGGAATTAAGTGGGATGTGTTTGGGACCAAAGTTTGCAGACAGAAAAACTATCTCATCAAATTCGATGTGCAACGTTACCTACAAATGTATGACTTTTTTTTTATCACGAAACATAACAAGCTCAAAACAATTCCGAATCTAATTTTTAAAAGTGTATATTGTTTTTATTCATTTTTCAACGGATCAACGTTTAATTAAAACATTTTATTGGTTATTCTCAATGCAAATTTATAAATCTCAAGATATTTTATAATTAAACTGATTTTATTGGCCCAGCCAATGGTTTTCCTTGTATGATTCCTACAAGCACATGTAACTAAACTTTGCCCAGTCACACTTTAGTTTTTGTTTCCCCTACCATAACACTACTACCTGCATGGTTTAATCGTCGTCAAATTTCTCAACAGGTGACAATTTTCGAACAGTGGGAAAACCTGGTTGTTCGGATGTAGGTGAAGTGTCTTTTCATGTTTCAAGGACATTTTCTTTATTTACTCTGAAATCGTTAAAATATTCAGACACGGTGAATATATATATTTGATACATTAAGGAGCTTTAAAAATATTCCTTACTCTCTTTTTCTTGAATGTCTGTATAAGAGTTTACGAAATATTTTCAAAACTTAGAGTGCAGTTATATCGGTCAGTATGGGTAAAGTTTTTAGGAGCCTTAAATATTTGTCGGTTTCTGTTTTTGAAATTATCGCATTTTTAAAAATGTTAAAAAAATGTTCTTAATACAACACTCTCTTATTTCTCCAATCTTCCATTTCATTTAAAAAAAATTGTTCCTCAATTAAAATATAACAACCCTAATGAACCATCGTTCCACAATAATATAATAACGCAGAAATTTAGTTATCATTAAGGCAATATGTTCATGTCACCCTTAATTACAATCCTTTCCGTTTAAAGAGTTTATCCCGAAATCATGCTATTACGCTGAACACCAATCTATCTTTAAACGTGCAAATTCTATTTATTTCACACGAGAGTTCTGCGCAGGATAGCTGTATGGACCAGGTGTCCTTGGTTTAGTTGATCGTTTTCGTATGTAAACCGTTTTTTCACTTAGATGTTTTTTTGGTCTTTATACAAAATCTATTATCTTAATTCGCTAAATTTCCTCCCTTACCCATCAGACATCAGATACTATCAGAGTCATAGATAAGGTCTATATGACCTGCCCTCGTCTTACAAGCTAAAATATACTCTTAGTGCAGGAGTGGAGAGTTAATATATTTTCATAGTGAGTCTCTTCAACATCCTTGAGGTGCAAAACCGGTTCCTTAAGCATTGTGAAAACTAAAAATGCATAAGGTACACGCATGGCAGCATAAGGAAGGGTATCCCGTTGAGGGCAGCTGTATTTTAGACGCTACGATTTGATGCATGGAATTATCAGGTTTTAAGAATGGTGAATACATCTCCTAAAAGAAAAAAAAGCTGGGCAAAAAAGCGTTTAAAAAAATTTAATCTTTAGTTTTGTTGTTCGATTAATTTTTATTTAGAACTTGATGAACAACATAAACAGCAAACGTAGGGAAACATGATTTTTTCGTTAAAAAAAACGAATATAGCACCAGAATGGCAATAGCTACAGGGAAAACCAAACATAGGATACAACGGTGCAGAGTAAAGGACTAATATAAAGGGTCGTGCGATGAATAAACGATGAAAACCATTAAACCTTGCCAAAGATATATTATACAACTGTAGTAAGAGCGAAACCATTAAAAACAAAACACTCTTTTATGTTCTGTTTTTTTCGCATTTAGGGGACACGTTTCGGTGTTTTTCCAATCTTAAAGATTTCATTTAGTTTTTAAGAGAATACAATTTATTTCTCAAAATTACATATTGTATGAAATGTACCATCTAAGATATGTTGAACATTTACGCTATAAGTTTTACCACTTCCGAAATGGGCTTTTGTTTTCAAACAAATGAGAAATATGTGAAATTAGGACATTTGTCTGGACAATTAAGACAAGAGATCCGGAAGACATTTACTTACTCTCTTTGACGTTTACTTAGAGAGTCAAATGAGCTTGTAAATAGCCGGAAAAAATAAAATGAATTAATCAGAACGCTGGGCTTTAATAATGAAAAAAGACAAACCTAAAAGAATAGCAGACGTTAATGAAAGCTTGCATTGTTACAAATAAATGCTGAATAATTTTTAAAGGAAAACGCTTTTGAGATTTCCTCATTTCCTCAGAACAGCAAGATAAAAACTCAATCATATAGTCCGTCACTATAGAAACGCTCCAAAATACCCAGTCTCTCCCAATAATCAAAACATGCGAAACAAAATCTAATAAACGATATAAATACTACCGATTCCCAATAACCTTGAAGAAAAACAAACATTCACAATCTGATTTTGCAATTTTGCTACTTTTAGTTTTCCATTAAAGTGCTTCAGATACGGATTCGCATCCCCAGCGCGGCTTTTAAACTGAAATATTCAGTATAACTTCACAATCTGACATTTCTCTTCATTAACGTCACTCTATCTGGAATAAACATCACTGCTGCCGTGTGTAAGGGAGAAGGTAAATTTTGCTACAAAATGCTAAAAGTTTCGTTATGGTTTAGAACGTATTTAAATTAGGACCAACTTCAAAATGTATCAACTTATCGCTTATTTCACTTAATGTTTAGCTGAAAAAGACTTCAAGTCGTTTAATAAATACGGTGTTATTTTGTGTGAAATTGAAGTGTTGTATATAAATGAAAACTCTAACCTTTGCTGATCATAGAATTAAAAACCTTTGTTTTAGCTACACTTGGAATATAAAAATATATTTCTAGTAGGGAGGTTTCGATCAAATCACAAATAATTTTAACATTGATAATTACTGCACAACGTTTCGACATCTAAACAATGTCATCTGCAGGGGATTTTATACATGTACCATAGCTACAATCAGGAATAAATTATTATAATAAACGTAAATATGCTCAATGTGTGAAAAAAGATTTACCTTTATGCAATAACATGTAATACCATAATACAAAAATAATAATATAGCAAAATTGAAAATAATAATGAGTGCAATTTAAGGTGAGATAAGGTGAAGTAGGTATATGGATATAGGTAAATGTTTCTATCTAGCACAGTGACATTTGTGCACAGTGGCAACCGCGCACGCCTATCTAAGAACAGCTGACAACTTAAGTGTAGTAAATTATATAACGATTACTTGCAAAGGTTTTTATTGTTATTATTTTATAACATACTCCTATCACACTTTATTCAGGCTTTGGACTGGCTAAACAACTCTAAGGTTACAGTTATTAAGCGATGTTTAAAATCAGTCAAGAAGCTTCGTCATTGTAAATATTTACAACTTATGTACACCTTTTTTAATTACTTTATTATTATTATTTAATTCTTTTTAAATAGTTTATTAAATTTTTATTTAGGTAACCACTTATTTACATAGGGAGTACATTTATTCAAGCCTGTCCATGTAAGACAACGACTTCAGACATGATCTGATGTCGCCGCTCTTTTTATAATTACTAATAATTTTTCCATTTACATCTAATTTCTTGGTATTTGGTTTTATCTCCTCTTTCTTGGGAGACTTGTTTCAGCGTTCATATCTATATGGAGACAAAGCTTTTAATGCTCTTTATATTCAAGCGCTAGTTCAAGCTCACGAGATTTTACATCCATAAATTTTATTCATGTGAAAAAACGGTCTTATTCCTATTGGGGGAAACATTTCCTTGAACGCAGATTCTGCAGAAGTTTACACATCTACAGTCTTCTGTCTGGCAGTCAATTTTTGTGTGTGTTTGATAATTTTATCGAGCGTACCAAGATACGTAGCCTTCATTTTGTAAGGTAAAAGTGCAAATGCCGGAAGATATTGTAACATATTGTGCAGTGACTTGGTATCGTTGCTGTGGAGTGACTTAGTATCGTAGTCCTGTTACGAAAATGAGGCTCAGCATCGTTGCCTGATAAAAAAATTGGTAATATCGCCTGGTAAGGAAATGATATTACTACCTGGTAGGCACTCAGTATTATTGCTTGAAAAAGAAGTGAGAGCATTGCTTGGTACTGAAGTGATAGCGTCGCCTGGTAGTAAAATTATAGCGGATCTTTTAAAGTGTAGTATCGATGCTTTATAAGAATCATTGTTAAAAGTAGTACGGTTGTCTGGCAGGATTGCCGTATCGATGTCTTGGTAAAGACGTGGTATTGCCTGGTACAGAAGTGGTGTCATCGCAGTCACGTGGTGGTGAAGAGCGATTTAGTTCACACGTCGCATGGTTGGCTGGTAGGAATAATTTGTATTGTTGCCTGTTAGGAAAATTGTATTATTGTATGGTAAAAATAGTCAATTTGTATAGTAGGAACGTGGTATCATTTCCAGGTAGAGAAGCTATAATTGCGTCCTAGTTGTTGTGTAGAAAGTTGGGATTAATAAGATTTTAGAGTAAGAGAAGGTTATGAACAATTTCTGAAACTGGGAGAAGGGGGATGGATTTAGTAAAATAGTTACAAGACCACACTCTGAAACAGGACATTTGGTGTGTGCATAACATTTGAATTGCTCATGTTCGTTAGTTCTTCTCTTACTACTCTACCAAGCTAACCGTTGCAATGATGTCTATAGGTAACCGTCCAGAAAATGTTTATGGCACAGTTTAAAACCGGTCAGCCGGTTTTATCCCAATCGTCAGATAATGGAATAAGAGCTTCATAGTCCCTTGAGGACTAAAGGCACGTTGATGCCTGTTGGGTGCACTATTTTCTGTCTAAGTCCAAGATCCATTCTGAGGATCTGGCACATAATCAGGGCTATTGGGTTGTGAATAAAGATCTGATTACACTATATAAACCTAATAAAAGTGGAGTTTTGATGTACAAAAAAGCAGGCGGTTTAGTGGGTTCTACTTTGTTTCTTCTGAAAGAGTATGAGAAAGAGCAATATACCGGTTGAAAACTCTTCTCGTCCCAGAGGTGGGCCGGTGACCAATCTACGGCTTACAGAAAGACCATTGATTCCTCAGAGTACCACGTCTCTGCTCATCGGTTATGGGAAGTAAATCGCCAGATTGAGCAGCAAAGAATAGATTTGGTTCTATAGGCTATAGGTAGTCCCTCGCAGTTACTGTGGCACCAATCGAGAACCGTTATGGAGATAGGCTACTCTCGTTAGAATTATCGAGACCTAATATTGAGATATTTTTGTACTGCCCTAATGGTCACTAAACCGCATCAGTATTGATTTTATGGAACGTGTACATATTTTTACACAGATATGGTGAGTGAGATTTGCATACCAACTGGTTAACCAAAGGTGGCATGACAGCGAAGAGACGTAACATTAGCAACTCCTCCATTAAGTGCAGCCAAACCTGGTTTCTATGGCAACAAAAAACCATTTGAGAGTTTATTGTATGTATATATATATATATATATATATATAATGAAATATACAATTTAAAAGCGAATAATGAACGATCACAAAATTAATCAAATTTAGGACCACCAGATTCGCTATCTGATCCAAACAGATTAAATTTGTCTAAATAGCTAGGATAAAGAAATTTATTGTTTAAGAATACATTTCACATTCTAATTTATTTTTTAAGAATACAATCCTCATTTTAATTCATGTATTTTCCTTTTAGGCAAACATTATAGTGTATTTTGAATTTTCGGTTGTGATAAAAGCTACTGTATAAATAATGTATTATTTTGAGGTTACTTTGAGATTAAGTAATATCTTTTTTTCAATAAAATTGCATACACACTTAGAAATATCATATCTTTGATTAAATTATGTGATACACTTGGTTTCTCACAACAGGTGAATTTATTACGCGTAAGATAAGCTACGAGGTTAATGTACATTATCAGTAAGTATATTATACTATGTAGTGAGTATATTATATATAAACTGTAAAAACGGTTATCTCATGTACTGATAATAATAATGTTTATTAAATATAAAACTATTTTGCTGACTTATATATGCTTCCTATACACATTGATGGTTCTTACAATAGCTTTGTAATAATATTGCCACTGTTTACCACAAGGTTTATTAAATATAAAACTATTTTGCTGACTTATATATGCTTCCTATACACATTGCTGGTTCTTACAATAGCTTTGTAATAATATTGCCACTATGTTTACCATAATGTTTATTAAATATAAAACTAATTTGCTGACTTATATATGCTTCCTATACACATTGCTGGTTCTTACAATAGCTTTGTAATAATATTGCCACTATGTTTACCATAATGTTTATTAAATATAAAACTAATTTGCTGACTTATATATGCTTCCTATACACATTGATGGTTCTTACAATAGCTTTGTAATAATATTGCCACTGTTTACCACAATGTTTATTAAATATAAAACTATTTTGCTGACTTATATATGCTTCCTATACACATTGCTGGTTCTTACAATAGCTTTGTAATAATATTGCCACTATGTTTACCACAATGTTTATTAAATATAAAACTATTTTGCTGACTTATATATGCTTCCTATACACATTGATGGTTCTTACAATAGCTTTGTAATAATATTGCCACTGTTTACCACAATGTTTATTAAATATAAAACTATTTTGCTGACTTATATATGCTTCCTATACACATTGCTGGTTCTTACAATAGCTTTGTAATAATATTGCCACTATGTTTACCATAATGTTTAATAAATATAAAACTATTTTGCTGACTTATATATGCTTCCTATACACATTGATGGTTCTTACAATAGCTTTGTAATAATATTGCCACTGTTTACCACAATGTTTATTAAATATAAAACTATTTTGCTGACTTATATATGCTTCCTATACACATTGCTGGTTCTTACAATAGCTTTGTAATAATATTGCCACTATGTTTACCATAATGTTTATTAAATATAAAACTAATTTGCTGACTTATATATGCTTCCTATACACATTGATGGTTCTTACAATAGCTTTGTAATAATATTGCCACTGTGTTTACCATAATGTTTATTAAATATAAAACTATTTTGCTGACTTATATATGCTTCCTATACACATTGATGGTTCTTACAATAGCTTTGTAATAATATTGCCACTATGTTTACCATAATGTTTATTAAATATAAAACTATTTTGCTGACTTATATATGCTTCCTATACACATTGATGGTTCTTACAATAGCTTTGTAATAATATTGCCACTGTGTTTACCATAAGGTTTATTAAATATAAAACTATTTTGCTGACCTATATATGCTTCCTACACACACTGATGGTTCTTACAATAGCTTTGTAATAATATTGCTACTGTGTTTACCATAATGTTTATTAAATATAAAACTATTTTGCTGACTTATATATGCTTCCTATACACATTGATGGTTCTTACAATAGCTTTGTAATAATATTGCCACTATGTTTACCATAATGTTTATTAAATATAAAACTATTTTGCTGACTTATATATGCTTCCTATACACATTGATGGTTCTTACAATAGCTTTGTAATAATATTGCCACTATGTTTACCATAAGGTTTATTAAATATAAAACTATTTTGCTGACTTATATATGCTTCCTATACACATTGATGGTTCTTACATTAGCTTTGTAATAATATTGCCACTATGTGTACCATAAAGTTTATTAAATATAAAACTATTTTGCTGACTTATATATGCTTCCTATACATATTGATGGTTCTTACAATAGCTTTGTAATAATATTGCCACTATGTTTACCATAATGTTTATTAAATATAAAACTATTTTGTTGACTTATATATGCTTCCTATACACATTGATAGTTCTTACAATAGCTTTGTAATAATATTGCCACTATGTTTACCATAATGTTTATTAAATATAAAACTATTTTTCTGACTTATATATGCTTCCTATACACATTGATGGTTCATACAATAGCTTTGTAATAATATTGTCACTATGTTTACCATAATGTTTATTAAATATAAAACTATTTTGCTGACTTATATATGCTTCCTATACACATTGATGGTTCTTACAATAGCTTTGTAATAATATTGCCACTGTGTTTACCATAATGTTTATTAAATATAAAACTAATTTGCTGACTTATATATGCTTCCTATACACATTGATGGTTCTTACAATAGCTTTGTAATAATACTGCCACTATGTTTACCATAATGTTTATAAAATATAAAACTATTTTGTTGACTTATATATGCTTCCTATACACATTGATGGTTCTTACAATAGCTTTGTAATAATATTGCCACTGTGTTTACCATAATGTTTATTAAATATAAAACTATTTTGCTGACTTATATATGCTTCCTATACATATTGATGGTTCTTACAATAGCTTTGGAATAATATTGCCACTATGTTTACCATAATGTTTATTAAATATAAAACTATTTTGCTGACTTATATATGCTTCCTATACACATTGATGGTTCTTACAATAGCTTTGTAATAATATTGCTACTGTGTTTACCATAATGTTTATTAAATATAAAACTATTTAGCTGACTTATATATGCTTCCTATACACATTGATGGTTCTTACAATAGCTTTGTAATAATATTGCCACTATGTTTACAATAATGTTTATTAAATATAAAACTATTCTGCTGACTTATATATGCTTCCTATACACATTGATGGTTCTTACAATAGCTTTGTAATAATATTGCCACTGTTTACCACAATGTTTATTAAATATAAAACTATTTTGCTGACTTATATATGCTTCCTATACACATTGATGGTTCTTACAATAGCTTTGTAATAATATTGCCACTATGTTTACCATAAAGTTTATTAAATATAAAACTATTTTGCTGACTTACATATGCTTCCTATACACATTGATGGTTCTTACAATAGCTTTGTAATAATATTGCCACTATGTGTACCATAATGTTTATTAAATATAAAACTATTTTGCTGACTTATATATGCTTCCTATACATATTGATGGTTCTTACAATAGCTTTGTAATAATATTGCCACTATGTTTACCATAATGTTTATTAAATATAAAACTATTTTGCTGACTTATATATGCTTCCTATACACATTGATAGTTCTTACAATAGCTTTGTAATAATATTGCCACTATATTTACCATAATGTTTATTAAATATAAAACTATTGTGCTGACTTATATATGCTTCCTATACACATTGATGGTTCATACAATAGCTTTGTAATAATATTGCCACTATGTTTACCATAATGTTTATTAAATATAAAACTATTTTGCTGACTTATATATGCTTCCTATACACATTGATGGTTCTTACAATAGCTTTGTAATAATATTGCCACTGTGTTTACCATAATGTTTATTAAATATAAAACTAATTTGCTGACTTATATATGCTTCCTATACACATTGATTGTTCTTTCAATAGCTTTGTAATAATACTGCCACTATGTTTACCATAATGTTTATGAAATATAAAACTATTTTGTTGACTTATATATGCTTCCTATACACATTGATGGTTCTTACAATAGCTTTGTTATAATATTGCCACTGTGTTTACCATAATGTTTATTAAATATAAAACTATTTTGCTGACTTATATATGCTTCCTATACACATTGATGGTTCTTACAATAGCTTTGTAATAATATTGCCACTGTTTACCATAATGTTTATTAAATACAAAACTATTTCGCTGACTTATATACGCTTCCTATACACATTGATGGCTCTTACAATAGCTTTGTAATAATATTGCCACTATGTTTACCATAATGTTTATTAAATATAAAACTATTTTGCTGACTTATATATGCTTCCTATACACATTGATGGTTCTTACAATAGCTTTGAAATAATATTGCCACTGTGTTTACCATAATGTTTATTAAATATAAAACTATTTTGCTGACTTATATATGCTTCCTATACACATTGATGGTTCTTACAATAGCTTTGTAATAATATTGCCACTATGTTTAAAATAATGTTTATTAAATATAAAACTATTTTTCTGACTTATATATGCTTCCTATACACATTGATGGTTCTTACAATAGCTTTGTAATAATATTGCCACTGTGTTTACCATAATGTTTATTAAATATAAAACTATTTTGCTGACTTATATATGCTTCCTATACACATTGATGGTTCTTACAATAGCTTTGTAATAATATTGCTACTGTGTTTACCATAATGTTTATTAAATATAAAACTATTTAGCTGACTTATAAATGCTTCCTATACACATTGATGGTTCTTACAATAGCTTTGTAATAATATTGCCACTATGTTTACCATAATGTTTATTAAATATAAAACTATTTTGCTGACTTATATATGCTTCCTATACACATTGATGGTTCTTACAATAGCTTTGTAATAATATTGCCACTGTTTACCACAATGTTTATTAAATATAAAACTATTTTGCTGACTTATATATGCTTCCTATACACATTGATGGTTCTTACAATAGCTTTGTAATAATATTGCCACTATGTTTACCATAATGTTTATTAAATATAAAACTAATTTGCTGACTTATATATGCTTCCTATACACATTGATTGTTCTTACAATAGCTTTGTAATAATACTGCCACTATGTTTACCATAATGTTTATAAAATATAAAACTATTTTGTTGACTTATATATGCTTCCTATACACATTGATGGTTCTTACAATAGCTTTGTAATAATACTGCCACTATGTTTACCATAATGTTTATAAAATATAAAACTAATTTGCTGACTTATATATGCTTCCTATACACATTGATGGTTCTTACAATAGCTTTGTAATAATATTGCCGCTGTGTTTACCATAATGTTTATTAAATATAAAACTATTTTGCTGACTTATATATGCTTCCTATACACATTGATGGTTCTTACAATAGCTTTGTAATAATATTGCCACTATGTTTACCATAATGTTTATTAAATATAAAACTATTTTGCTGACTTATATATGCTTCCTATACACATTGATGGTTCTTACAATAGCTTTGTAATAATATTGCCACTATGTTTACCATAATGTTTATTAAATATAAAACTATTTTGCTGACTTATATATGCTTCCTATACACATTGATGGTTCTTACAATAGCTTTGTAATAATATTGCCACTGTTTACCACAATGTTTATTAAATATAAAACTATTTTGCTGACTTATATATGCTTCCTATACACATTGATGGTTCTTACAATAGCTTTGTAATAATATTGCCACTGTGTTTACCATAATGTTTATTAAATATAAAACTATTTTGCTGACTTATATATGCTTCCTATACACATTGATGGTTCTTACAATAGCTTTGTAATAATATTGCCACTATGTTTACCATAATGTTTATTAAATATAAAACTATTTTGCTGACTTATATATGCTTCCTATACACATTGATGGTTCATACAATAGCTTTGTAATAATATTGCCACTATGTTTACCATAATGTTTATTAAATATAAAACTATTTTGCTGACTTATATATGCTTCCTATACACATTGATGGTTCTTACAATAGCTTTGTAATAAAATTGCCACTGTTTACCACAATGTTTATTAAATATAAAACTATTTTGCTGACTTATATATGCTTCCTATACACATTGATGGTTCTTACAATAGCTTTGTAATAATATTGCCACTATGTTTACCATAATGTTTATTAAATATAAAACTAATTTGCTGACTTATATATGCTTCCTATACACATTGATTGTTCTTACAATAGCTTTGTAATAATACTGCCACTATGTTTACCATAATGTTTATAAAATATAAAACTATTTTGTTGACTTATATATGCTTCCTATACACATTGATGGTTCTTACAATAGCTTTGTAATAATACTGCCACTATGTTTACCATAATGTTTATAAAATATAAAACTAATTTGCTGACTTATATATGCTTCCTATACACATTGATGGTTCTTACAATAGCTTTGTAATAATATTGCCACTGTGTTTACCATAATGTTATTTAAATATAAAACTATTTTGCTGACTCATATATGCTTCCTATACACATTGATGGTTCTTACAATAGCTTTGTAATAATATTGCCACTATGTTTACCATAATGTTTATTAAATATAAAACTATTTTGCTGACTTATATATGCTTCCTATACACATTGATGGTTCTTACAATAGCTTTGTAATAATATTGCCACTATGTTTACCATAATGTTTATTAAATATAAAACTATTTTGCTGACTTATATATGCTTCCTATACACATTGATGGTTCTTACAATAGCTTTGTAATAATATTGCCACTGTTTACCACAATGTTTATTAAATATAAAACTATTTTGCTGACTTATATATGCTTCCTATACACATTGATGGTTCTTACAATAGCTTTGTAATAATATTGCCACTGTGTTTACCATAATGTTTATTAAATATAAAACTAATTTGCTGACTTATATATGCTTCCTATACACATTGATGGTTCTTACAATAGCTTTGTAATAATATTGCCACTATGTTTACCATAATGTTTATTAAATATAAAACTATTTTGCTGACTTATATATGCTTCCTATACACATTGATGGTTCTTACAATAGCTTTGTAATAATATTGCCACTGTGTTTACCATAATGTTTATTAAATATAAAACTAATTTGCTGACTTATATATGCTTCCTATACACATTGATTGTTCTTACAATAGCTTTGTAATAATACTGCCACTATGTTTACCATAATGTTTATGAAATATAAAACTATTTTGTTGACTTATATATGCTTCCTATACACATTGATGGTTCTTACAATAGCTTTGTAATAATATCGCCACTGTGTTTACTATATTGTTTATTAAATATAAAACTATTTTGCTGACTTATATATGCTTCCTATACACATTGATGGTTCTTACAATAGCTTTGTAATAATATTGCCACTGTTTACCATAATGTTTATTAAATACAAAACTATTTCGCTGACTTATATACGCTTCCTATACACATTGATGGCTCTTACAATAGCTTTGTAATAATATTGCCACTATGTTTACCATAATGTTTATTAAATATAAAACTATTTTGCTGACTTATATATGCTTCCTATACACATTGATGGTTCTTACAATAGCTTTGAAATAATATTGCCACTGTGTTTACCATAATGTTTATTAAATATAAAACTATTTTGTTGACTTATATATGCTTCCTATACACATTGATGGTTCTTACAATAGCTTTGTAATAATATTGCCACTGTTTACCATAATGTTTATTAAATACAAAACTATTTCGATGACTTATATACGCTTCCTATACACATTGATGGCTCTTACAATAGCTTTGTAATAATATTGCCACTATGTTTACCATAATGTTTATTAAATATAAAACTATTTTGCTGACTTATATATGCTTCTTATACACATTGATGGTTCTTACAATTGCTTTGTAATAATATTGCCACTGTGTTTACCTTAATGTTTATTAAATATAAAACTATTTTGCTGACTTATATATGCTTCCTATACACATTGATGTTTCTTACAATAGCTTTGTAATAATATTGCCACTGTGTTTACCATAATGTTTATTAAATATAAAACTATTTTGCTGACTTATATATGCTTCCTATACACATTGATGGTTCTTACAATAGCTTTGTAATAATATTGCTAGTGTGTTTACCATAATGTTTATTAAATATAAAACTATTTAGCTGACTTATATATGCTTCCTATACACATTGATGGTTCTTACAATAGCTTTGTAATAATATTGCCACTATGTTTACCATAATGTTTATTAAATATAAAACTATTTTGCTGACTTATATATGCTTCCTATACACATTGATGGTTCTTACAATAGCTTTGTAATAATATTGCCACTGTTTACCACAATGTTTATTAAATATAAAACTATTTTGCTGACTTATATATGCTTCCTACACACATTGATGGTTGTTACAATAGCTTTGTAATAATATTGCCACTATGTTTACCATAATGTTTATTAAATATAAAACTATTTTGCTGACTTATATATGCTTATTATACACATTGATTGTTCTTACAATAGCTTTGTAATAATACTGCCACTATGTTTACGATAATGTTTATAAAATATAAAACTATTTTGTTGACTTATATATGCTTCCTATACACATTGATGGTTCTTACAATAGCTTTGTAATAATATTGCCACTGTTTACCATAATGTTTATTAAATACAAAACTATTTCGATGACTTATATACGCTTCCTATACACATTGATGGCTCTTACAATAGCTTTGTAATAATATTGCCACTATGTTTACCATAATGTTTATTAAATATAAAACTATTTTGCCGACTTATATATGCTTCCTATACACATTGATGGTTCTTACAATTGCTTTGTAATAATATTGCCACTGTGTTTACCATAATGTTTATTAAATATAAAACTATTTTGCTGACTTATATATGCTTCCTATACACATTGATGGTTCTTACAATAGCTTTGTAATAATATTGCCACTGTGTTTACCATAATGTTTATTAAATATAAAACTATTTTGCTGACTTATATATGCTTCCTATACACATTGATAGTTCTTACAATAGCTTTGTAATAATATTGCCACTGTTTACCACAATGTTTATTAAATATAAAACTATTTTGCTGACTTATATATGCTTCCTACACACATTGATGGTTCTTACAATAGCTTTGTAATAATATTGCCACTATGTTTACCATAATGTTTATTTAATATAAAACTAATTTGCTGACTTATATATGCTTCCTATACACATTGATTGTTCTTACAATAGCTTTGTAATAATACTGCCACTATGTTTACGATAATGTTTATAAAATATAAAACTATTTTGTTGACTTATATATGCTTCCTATACACATTGATGGTTCTTACAATAGCTTTGTAATAATATTGCCACTGTGTTTACCATAATGTTTATTAAATATAAAACTTTTTTGCTGACTTATATATGCTTCCTATACACATTGATGGTTCTTACAATAGCTTTGTAATAATATTGCCACTGTTTACCATAATGTTTATTAAATACAAAACTATTTCGATGACTTATATACGCTTCCTATACACATTGATGGCTCTTACAATAGCTTTGTAATAATATTGCCACTATGTTTACCATAATGTTTATTAAATATAAAACTGTTTTGCTGACTTATATATGCTTCCTATACACATTGATGGTTCTTACAATTGCTTTGTAATAATATTGCCACTGTGTTTACCATAATGTTTATTAAATATAAAACTATTTTGCTGACTTATATATGCTTCCTATACACATTGATGGTTCTTACAATAGCTTAGTAATAATATTGCCACTATGTTTACCATAATGTTTATTAAATATAAAACTATTTTGCTGACTTATATATGCTTCCTATACACATTGATGGTTCTTACATTAGCTTTGTAATAATATTGCCACTGTGTTTACCATAATGTTTATTAAATATAAAACTATTTTGCTGACTTATATATGCTTCCTATACACATTGATGGTTCTTACAATAGCTTTGTAATAATATTGCCACTGTTTACCACAATGTTTATTAAATATAAAACTATTTTGCTGACTTATATATGCTTCCTATACACATTGATGGTTCTTACAATAGCTTTGTAATAATATTGCCACTGTGTTTACCATAATGTTTATTAAATATAAAACTCTTTTGCTGACTTACATATGCTTCCTATACACATTGATGGTTCTTACAATAGCTTTGTAATAATATTGCCACTATGTTTACCATAATGTTTATTAAATATAAAACTATTTTGCTGACTTATATATGCTTCCTATACACATTGATGGTTCTTACAATAGCTTTGTAATAATATTGCCACTGTGTTTACCATAATGTTTATTAAATATAAAACTAATTTGCTGACTTATATATGCTTCCTATACACATTGATGGTTCTTACAATAGCTTTGTAATAATATTGCTACTGTGTTTACCATAATGTTTATTAAATATAAAACTATTTAGCTGACTTATATATGCTTCCTATACACATTGATGGTTCTTACAATAGCTTTGTAATAATATTGCCACTATGTTTACCATAATGTTTATTAAATATAAAACTATTTAGCTGACTTATATATGCTTCCTATACACATTGATGGTTCTTACAATAGCTTTGTAATAATATTGCCACTATGTGTACCATAATGTTCATTAAATATAAAACTATTTTGCTGACTTATATATGCTTCCTATACACATTGATGGTTCTTACAATAGCTTTGTAATAATATTGCCACTATGTTTACCATAATGTTTATTAAATATATAACTATTTTGCTGACTTATATATGCTTCCTATACACATTGATTGTTCTTACAATAGCTTTGTAATAATATTGCCACTATGTTTACCATAATGTTTATTAAATATAAAACTATATTGCTGACTTATATATGCTTCCTATACACATTGATGGTTCATACAATAGCTTTGTAATAATATTGCCACTATGTTTACCATAATGCTTATTAAATATAAAACTATTTTGCTGACTTATATATGCTTCCTATACACATTGATGGTTCTTACAATAGCTTTGTAATAATATTGCCACTATGTTTACCATAATGTTTATTAAATATAAAACTAATTTGCTGACTTATATATGCTTCCTATACACATTGATTTTTCTTACAATAGCTTTGTAATAATACTGCCACTATGTTTACCATAATGTTTATAAAATATAAAACTATTTTGTTGACTTATATACGCTTCCTATACACATTGATGGCTCTTACAATAGCTTTGTAATAATATTGCCACTATGTTTTCCATAATGTTTATTAAATATAAAACTATTTTGCTGACTTATATATGCTTCCTATACACATTGATGGTTCTTACAATAGCTTTGTAATAATATTGCCACTGTGTTTACCATAATGTTTATTAAATATAAAACTATTTTGCTGACTTATATATGCTTCCTATACACATTGATGGTTCTTACAATAGCTTTGTAATAATATTGCCACTATGTTTACCATAATGTTTATTAAATATAAAACTATTTTGCTGACTTATATATGCTTCCTATACACATTGATGGTTCTTACAATAGCTTTGTAATAATATTGCCACTGTGTTTACCATAATGTTTATTAAATATAAAACTATTTTGCTGACTTATATATGCTTCCTATACACATTGATAGTTCTTACAATAGCTTTGTAATAATATTGCTACTGTGTTTACCATAATGTTTATTAAATATAAAACTATTTAGCTGACTTATATATGCATCCTATACACATTGATGGTTCTTACAATAGCTTTGTAATAATATTGCCACTATGTTTACTATAATGTTTATTAAATATAAAACTATTTTGCTGACTTATATATGCTTCCTATACACATTGATGGTTCTAACAATAGCTTTGTAATAATATTGCCACTGTTTACCACAATGTTTATTAAATATAAAACTATTTTGCTGACTTATATATGCTTCCTATACACATTGATGGTTCTTACAATAGCTTTGTAATAATATTGCCACTATGTTTACCATAATGTTTATTAAATATAAAACTATTTTGCTGACTTATATATGCTTCCTATACACATTGATAGTTCTTACAATAGCTTTGTAATAATATTGCCACTATGTTTACCATAATGTATATTAAATATAAAACTATTTTGCTGACTTATATATGCTTCCTATACACATTGATGGTTCATACAATAGCTTTGTAATAATATTGCCACTATGTTTACCATAATGTTTATTAAATATAAAACTATTTTGCTGACTTATATATGCTTCCTATACACATTGATGGTTCTTACAATAGCTTTGTAATAATATTGCCACTATGTTTACCATAATGTTTATTAAATATAAAACTATTTTGCTGACTTATATATGCTTCCTATACACATTGATGGCTCATACAATAGCTTTGTAATAATATTGCCACTATGTTTACCATAATGTTTATTAAATATAAAACTATTTTGCTGACTTATATATGCTTCCTATACACATTGATAGTTCTTACAATAGCTTTGTAATAATATTGCTACTGTGTTTACCATAATGTTTATTAAATATAAAACTATTTAGCTGACTTATATATGCATCCTATACACATTGATTGTTCTTACAATAGCTTTGTAATAATACTGCCACTATGTTTTCCATAATGTTTATTAAATATAAAACTATTTTGTTGACTTATATATGCTTCCTATACACATTGATGGTTCATACAATAGCTTTGTAATAATATTGCCACTATGTTTACCATAATGTTTATTAAATATAAAACTATTTTGCTGACTTATATATGCTTCCTATACACATTGATGGTTCTTACAATAGCTTTGTAATAATATTGCCACTATGTTCACCATAATGTTTATTAAATATAAAACTAATTTGCTGACTTATATATGCTTCCTATACACATTGATTGTTCTTACAATAGCTTTGTAATAATACTGCCACTATGTTTACCATAATGTTTATAAAATATAAAACTATTTTGTTGACTTATATATGCTTCCTATACACATTGATGGTTCTTACAATAGCTTTGTAATAATATTGCCACTGTGTTTACCACAATGCTTATTAAATATAAAACTATTTTGCTGACTTATATATGCTTCCTATACACATTGATGGTTCTTACAATAGCTTTGTAATAATATTGCCACTGTTTACCATAATGTTTATTAAATACAAAACTATTTCGCTAACTTATATACGCTTCCTATACACATTGATGGCTCTTACAATAGCTTTGTAATAATATTGCCACTATGTTTACCATAATGTTTATTAAATATAAAACTATTTTGCTGACTTATATATGCTTCCTATACACATTGATGGTTCTTACAATAGCTTTGTAATAATATTGCCACTGTGTTTACCATAATGTTTATTAAATATAAAACTATTTTGCTGACTTATATATGCTTCCTATACACATTGATGGTTCTTACAATAGCTTTGTAATAATATTGCCACTATGTTTACCATAATGTTTATTAAATATAAAACTATTTTGCTTACTTATATATGCTTCCTATACACATTGATGGTTCTTACAATAGCATTGTAATAATATTGCCACTGTGTTTACCATAATGTTTATTAAATATAAAACTATTTTGCTGACTTATATATGCTTCCTATACACATTGATGGTTCTTACAATAGCTTTGTAATAATATTGCTACTGTGTTTACAATAATGTTTAATAAATATAAAACTATTTAGCTGACTTATATATGCTTCCTATACACATTGATGGTTCTTACAATAGCTTTGTAATAATATTGCTACTATGTTTACCATAATGTTTATTAAATATAAAACTATTTTGCTGACTTATATATGCTTCCTATACACATTGATAGTTCTTACATTAGCTTTGTAATAATATTGCCACTATGTTTACCATAATGTTTATTAAATATAAAACTATTTTGCTGACTTATATATGCTTCCTATACCCATTGATGGTTCATACAATAGCTTTGTAAT
Source organism: Prosapia bicincta (assembly GCA_036971475.1). Classification (NCBI taxonomy): domain Eukaryota; kingdom Metazoa; phylum Arthropoda; class Insecta; order Hemiptera; family Cercopidae; genus Prosapia; species Prosapia bicincta. The sequence continues at coordinate 28,481,054 of JBAIZL010000002.1, forward strand.
AATATTGCCACTATGTTTACCATAATGTATATTAAATATAAAACTATTTTGCTGACTTATATATGCTTCCTATACACATTGATGGTTCTTACAATAGCTTTGTAATAATATTGCCACTATGTTTACCATAATGTTTATTAAATATAAAAGTAATTTGGTGACTTATATTTGCTTCCTTTACACATTGATTGTTCTTACAATAGCTTTGTAATAATACTGCCACTATGTTTACCATAATGTTTATTAAATATAAAACTATTTTGTTGACTTATATATGCTTCCTATACACATTGATGGTTCTTACAATAGCTTTGTAATAATATTGCCACTATGTTTACCATAATGTTTATTAAATATAAAACTATTTTGCTGACTTATATATGCTTTCTATACACATTGATGGTTCTTACAATAGTTTTGTAATAATATTGCCACTATGTTTACCATAAAGTTAATTAAATATAAAATTATTTTGCTGACTTATATATGCTTCCTATACACATTGATGGTTCTTACAATAGCTTTGTAATAATATTGCCACTATGTTTACCATAAAGTTTATTAAATATAAAACTATTTTGCTGACTTATATATGCTTCCTATACACATTGATGGTTCTTACAATAGCTTTGTAATAATATTGACACTATGTTTACCATAATGTTTATTAAATATAAAACTATTTTGCTGACTTGTATATGCTTCCTATACACATTGATGTTTCTTACAATAGCTTTGTATTAATATTGCCACTATGTTTACCATAATGTTTATTAAATATAAAACTATTTTGCTGACTTATATATGCTTCCTATACACATTGATGGTTCTTACAATAGCTTTGTAATAATATTGCCACTATATTTACTATAATGTTTATTAAATATAAAACTAATTTGCTGACTTATATATGCTTCCTATACACATTGATTGTTCTTACAATAGCTTTGTAATAATACTGCCACTATGTTTACCATAATGTTTATTAAATATAAAACTATTTTGTTGACTTATATATGCTTCCTATACACATTGATGGTTCTTACAATAGCTTTGTAATAATATTGCCACTATGTTTACCATAATGTTTATTAAATATAAAACTATTTTGCTGACTTATATATGCTTCCTATACAAATTGATGGTTCTTACAATAGCTTTGTAATAATATTGCCACTATGTTTACCATAAAGTTTATTAAATATATAACTATTTTGCTGACTTATATATGCTTCCTATACACATTGATGGTTCTTACAATAGCTTTGTAATAATATTGCCACTATGTTTACCATAATGTTTATTAAATATAAAACTATTTTGCTGACTTATATATGCTTCCTATACACATTGATTGTTCTTACAATAGCTTTGTAATAATACTGCCACTATGTTTACCATAATGTTTATTAAATATAAAACTATTTTGTTGACTTATATATGCTTCCTATACACATTGATGGTTCTTACAATAGCTTTGTAATAATATTGCCACTATGTTTACCATAATGTTTATTAAATATAAAACTATTTTGCTGACTTATATATGCTTCCTATACACATTGATGGTTCTTACAATAGCTTTGTAATAATATTGCCACTATGTTTACCATAAAGTTAATTAAATATAAAACTATTTTGCTGACTTATATATGCTTCCTATACACATTGATATTTCTTACAATAGCTTTGTAATAATATTGCCACTATGTTTACCATAATGTTTATTAAATATAAAACTATTTTGCTGACTTAAATATGCTTCCTATACACATTGATGGTTCTTACAATAGCTTTGTAATAATATTGCCACTATGTTTACCATAATGTTTATTAAATATAAAACTATTTTGCTGACTTATATATGCTTCCTATACACATTGATGGTTCTTACAATAGCTTTGTAATAATATTGCCACTATGTTTACTATAATGTTTATTAAATATAAAACTATTTTGCTGACTTATATATGCTTCCTATACACATTGATGGTTCTTACAATAGCTTTGTAATAATATTGCCACTATGTTTACCATAATGTTTATTAAATATAAAACTATTTTGCTGACTTATATATGCTTCCTATACACATTGATGGTTCTTACAATAGCGTTGTAATAATATTGCCACTATGTTTACCATAATGTTTATTTAATATAAAACTATTTTGCTGACTTATATATGCTTCCTATACACATTGATGGCTCTTACAATAGCTTTGTAATAATATTGCCACTATGTTTACCATATTGTTTATTAAATATAAAACTATTTTGCTGACTTATATATGCTTCCTATACACATTGATGGTTCTTACAATAGCTTTGTAATAAAATTGCCACTATGTTTACCATAATGTTTATTAAATATAAAACTATTTTGCTGACTTATATATGCTTCCTATACACATTGATGGTTCTTACAATAGCTTTGTATTAATATTGCCACTATGTTTACCATAATGTTTATTAAATATAAAACTATTTTGCTGACTTATATATGCTTCCTATACACATTGATGGTTCTTACAATAGCTTTGTAATAATATTGCCACTATGTTTACTATAATGTTTATTAAATATAAAACTAATTTGCTGACTTATATATGCTTCCTATACACATTGATTGTTCTTACAATAGCTTTGTAATAATACTGCCACTATGTTTACCATAATGTTTATTAAATATAAAACTATTTTGTTGACTTATATATGCTTCCTATACACATTGATGGTTCTTACAATAGCTTTGTAATAATATTGCCACTATGTTTACCATAATGTTTATTAAATATAAAACTATTTTGCTGACTTATATATGCTTCCTATACAAATTGATGGTTCTTACAATAGCTTTGTAATAATATTGCCACTATGTTTACCATAAAGTTTATTAAATATATAACTATTTTGCTGACTTATATATGCTTCCTATACACATTGATGGTTCTTACAATAGCTTTGTAATAATATTGCCACTATGTTTACCATAATGTTTATTAAATATAAAACTATTTTGCTGACTTATATATGCTTCCTATACACATTGATTGTTCTTACAATAGCTTTGTAATAATACTGCCACTATGTTTACCATAATGTTTATTAAATATAAAACTATTTTGTTGACTTATATATGCTTCCTATACACATTGATGGTTCTTACAATAGCTTTGTAATAATATTGCCACTATGTTTACCATAATGTTTATTAAATATAAAACTATTTTGCTGACTTATATATGCTTCCTATACACATTGATGGTTCTTACAATAGCTTTGTAATAATATTGCCACTATGTTTACCATAAAGTTTATTAAATATAAAACTATTTTGCTGACTTATATATGCTTCCTATACACATTGATATTTCTTACAATAGCTTTGTAATAATATTGCCACTATGTTTACCATAATGTTTATTAAATATAAAACTATTTTGCTGACTTAAATATGCTTCCTATACACATTGATGGTTCTTACAATAGCTTTGTAATAATATTGCCACTATGTTTACCATAATGTTTATTAAATATAAAACTATTTTGCTGACTTATATATGCTTCCTATACACATTGATGGTTCTTACAATAGCTTTGTAATAATATTGCCACTATGTTTACTATAATGTTTATTAAATATAAAACTATTTTGCTGACTTATATATGCTTCCTATACACATTGATGGTTCTTACAATAGCTTTGTAATAATATTGCCACTATGTTTACCATAATGTTTATTAAATATAAAACTATTTTGCTGACTTATATATGCTTCCTATACACATTGATGGTTCTTACAATAGCGTTGTAATAATATTGCCACTATGTTTACCATAATGTTTATTTAATATAAAACTATTTTGCTGACTTATATATGCTTCCTATACACATTGATGGCTCTTACAATAGCTTTGTAATAATATTGCCACTATGTTTACCATATTGTTTATTAAATATAAAACTATTTTGCTGACTTATATATGCTTCCTATACACATTGATGGTTCTTACAATAGCTTTGTAATAAAATTGCCACTATGTTTACCATAATGTTTATTAAATATAAAACTATTTTGCTGACTTATATATGCTTCCTATACACATTGATGGTTCTTACAATAGCTTTGTATTAATATTGCCACTATGTTTACCATAATGTTTATTAAATATAAAACTATTTTGCTGACTTATATATGCTTCCTATACACATTGATGGTTCTTACAATAGCTTTGTAATAATATTGCCACTATGTTTACTATAATGTTTATTAAATATAAAACTAATTTGCTGACTTATATATGCTTCCTATACACATTGATTGTTCTTACAATAGCTTTGTAATAATACTGCCACTATGTTTACCATAATGTTTATTAAATATAAAACTATTTTGTTGACTTATATATGCTTCCTATACACATTGATGGTTCTTACAATAGCTTTGTAATAATATTACCACTATGTTTACCATAAAGTTTATTAAATATAAAACTATTTTGCTGACTTAAATATGCTTCCTATACACATTGATGGTTCTTACAATAGCTTTGTAATAATATTGCCACTATGTTTACCATAATGTTTATTAAATATGAAACTATTTTGCTGACTTATATATGCTTCCTATACACATTGATGGTTCTTACAATAGCTTTGTAATAATATTGCCACTATGTTTACTATAATGTTTATTAAATATAAAACTATTTTGCTGACTTATATATGCTTCCTATACACATTGATGGTTCTTACAATAGCTTTGTAATAATATTGCCACTATGTTTACCATAATGTTTATTTAATATAAAACTATTTTGCTGACTTATATATGCTTCCTATACACATTGATGGTTCTTACAATAGCTTTGTAATAATATTGCCACTATGTTTACCATAATGTTTATTAAATATAAAACTATTTTGCTGACTTATATATGCTTCCTATACACATTGATGGTTCTTACAATAGCTTTGTAATAATACTGCCACTATGTTTACCATAATGTTTATTAAATATAAAACTATTTTGTAGACTTATATATGCTTCCTATACACATTGATGGTTCTTACAATAGCTTTGTAATAATATTGCCACTATGTTTACCATAATGTTTATTAAATATAAAACTATTTTGCTGACTTATATATGCTTCCTATACACATTGATGGTTCTTACAATAGCGTTGTAATAATATTGCCACTATGTTTACCATAATGTTTATTTAATATAAAACTATTTTGCTGACTTATATATGCTTCCTATACACATTGATGGCTCTTACAATAGCTTTGTAATAATATTGCCACTATGTTTACCATAATGTTTATTAAATATAAAACTACTTTGCTGACTTATATATGCTTCCTATACACATTGATGGTTCTTACAATAGCTTTGTAATAATATTGCCACTATGTTTACCATAATGTTTATTAAATATAAAACTATTTTGCTGACTTATATATGCTTCCTATACACATTGATGGTTCTTACAATAGCGTTGTAATAATATTGCCACTATGTTTACCATAATGTTTATTTAATATAAAACTATTTTGCTGACTTATATATGCTTCCTAAACACATTGATGGCTCTTACAATAGCTTTGTAATAATATTGCCACTATGTTTACCATAATGTTTATTAAATATAAAACTATTTTGCTGACTTATATATGCTTCCTATACACATTGATGGTGCTTACAATAGCTTTGTAATAATATTGCCACTATGTTTACCATAATGTTTATTAAATATAAAACTATTTTGCTGACTTATATATGCTTCCTACACACATTGACGGTTTTTACAATAGCTGGTAGGAAGGATGATAATTTTGTATCTTCAAGACAAAAATATTTTCCAAGCGTTTATATTATTCTTCATACAAGTTGATAATTTTTTAAAACTATATTTACTTTCTCTTCACAAGAGCTAAATTTAGATTTGATAAAAATCACACGTTCTATTGAATGTAATCAGGCAAACGTAACTATGACAACGCCAACGTAGCAGATTTAAAGTTTTTATAACCTACAACCCTTTCATCACCACCTAATTTCTGCTATTTGTGACAATAAATGACTTTAAACTTTATTATTTCAGTTACAATTGTATTCCCACTTTATTCAAATACTACTAGTGGTGCTGTTAAGCAGTAAATGTTTAAGGAAAGTTACAAAAAATTCTGTTCAAAACCGCGAAGCGTGCCGATAAATCTCAGCGGAAAACCTATTGTAATAATTTTTTGTACATTTTTTGTCGTTTTGGGATTTTAACCGTTGCTTTATTGTAACACTGTCACTGTGTTCCTCTAAATATAAAACTAATTTGCAAACTTTTATAATCTTCTTATACACATTGGTCGTTCTTACAAAAATTATATTTTCTTTCTCTTTCGCTATACTATATTTTCGCAAAAGCAAAAACTACATTCTCTTTCTCTTCACAAGAGCTAAAATCAGGTTCGATAAAAATCAGACTTTCGATTGAGTGTAAACAGTCAAACGTAACTATGACAACGCCAACGTAGCAGATTTAAAATTTCTAGAAACTATCAATTTCATGTGTGAAAATAAATTACTCTGAAGGTAATATTTCTCTCACAATTGCATTGCCGTGTTATACAATTTACTATTAGTGGCACCATAAAGCAGTGGGTGTTTAAACAAAGTTACAAAAAAATCTGTCCAAAATCCCGCAGCTTGCAGATAAATCTCGGCGGAAATATGCGTCGATTAATGGGGCGGAAGCGGTGAAGAGCTTCAAATTGGGCAATAAATTCAGCGTGCGACAAACACAAACTTCTACAATAATTTCTGTTTAGCGCCTAAGGCTGTATTACATTTTTTAAAAGGTTTTTACAATTTTTGCAAATAAAAGACATTTTAGGTTTATCATACAATTTTTTTCCTTTTGTGTAAAATAATTGGTTGGACATATAAATTGGTGTTTTTAAGAGATTTTTCGTGTATTAATTTGTTTTTTTCAAGTCTATGATCATTGTAAATTTAATATAATAAAATATAAAGAGTGATAGACAGTGGGGGTGGTCAACAGAAGTAGATTCTTCTTCTCAAGAATGTCGTTAGTAGAGGATTTAATAGAATATAGTTGAAGTACATATTATTAAAAGAAGGAATAAAAAATCTAGATTCTTGAATTTTGTAGTCCATTGCGTTCGGTGAATCTTAATTAATCCTTTAAGAATCGTTTAGGACCATCAGAACTTTGATAGTAATTGTAGCTGCTTTAGTGTAATTGTTAATGTTTATTTTCGTGGGTGTTTTTTTATGATTTTGGCATTGTTTGTTGAATCGTATGTGGGCCTTAATGTTCAGATAGTCATAGAATTTATTAGACGTTGAAAGATTTAGTTAAAACAACTTTATTAAATTTAATATATATATGGTCAATAATCATTATATTCCAAAAATTGTAGAAAGATTTACCGAAATTTAAAGCAATTTATTAACTGATAGTCTACAAATTATGAATAACCTTTTAACTTCATAATTACCAACTAATAAGTTACAATAAAAGTAACATAAACTACACGTCTAAACAGCTGTTCTATAACATAACCTACAATAAAATCAGCTGTTGTATGAAATCATATGGCATCATTTATTCTAAACTATATATGAATCGAATTCCGTTACACATCCCTTGATAGAGTGAGAATATTACCCATGCAATACATATAGTCATAGCAAGCTATAGTAAGTATTTAATAGGAAGTACCCAGCGATGAGAAATATAATATTTTTAAAAGTAAAATAATAAATAGTAACATAGTTGAGGAAATCTGAAATGAGAGAATACAAACTTCCGTTCACTAAGCCGAAGGTTAAACAGGACGTCAAAGGAAACTACTTGGGTAATATTATGTCTATCCATAACTTTATAGTCCATTCTCAGTTTCAGACGGTGCTGCCTAACTCTGGTTTAACTGATTCGGATACTAAGTAATTCGCCTCCTCGTAGTGTAGCCTGGGTGATTCTTAGTGAACTACAGCTCTTAGTCAATGGCCTTAAAAAGGCTCACATTATGGAGCCCGCGAGGAACCAGGAATGTCCGAGAGGCCAGGAATGGACGATGGCTGAGAGAGGGTGATTCAACCACTGGCGTAACTCCGAGGTATATTACCTTCTGTCTTCAGTCTTGTACGACAGAATGTAGATTAACACATGTTTGCAAAATGCAGGTTAAAACTGACCAAAACTCAATCAAAGTACGTAAATAAACGGTTTATAACCTGAATGCAGAAAAAAAGTCTTTTGCAATTAGGATATCCTCAGCCCTGGTTTAAAACACTTCTAAAAAATATAAATGATATAAATGTTATGATTTCATTTAGAAACTCATGAGTGAAACTTTTGTGTTAAGTAAGCAGGAAGTAGTTTTTTTTTAAATCCCATACTTTTTTTGTAAATTTAGGATTTTTTAAAATCAGACACTATGAATATTATAGCTCAAGAGGGACAAGAAAGGGTTTTGAAAACAGTTAGGGTTAGGAGAAGAATACAAAATTGCCTGGTACAGGATTTACGGAATATATGGCATAAAGTATCTAGATTCGACTAACTGAAGAACTATTTCTCGGAATTATAAATATATATCTTCCCAGTTACCAAGTTCATTGAAAGAATAACAATAATATAGAACTATTGTTTAGCCATTGGCTCTCTAAGAAGAACTATTAGAACACCTAAACACTGTGTATGGGAAATATGTGATGCATTAATAGACAGAGTACAATTTGCGGGCCATGATAGGAATAGTAGCAACACTGCTACCGAACAGATTGTGAATAAATATTAAGCGCGAAAAGTATGTGAACTGCTCTAACTGTTGCTGCTAGAATTCCCCTCTCCGGCCTCAATCTTTACTCGAGTAGATGAAAACCTGCAGGTTTAGTGAAAGGACGTAGCTATTAGTCGTATTAGGAATATATAATGGTTACGACATCGTCAAGGTAAAGTCACTTACTTGTCGCAGACGTTTTATCAACCGGAGTAAAGAGATGTATCAGCTACCCATTATATGCAGAATTAACCACATTAAAAATATATTTTAACAACTCAAAATATTAGCTAGACGCACGAAGATATGCTACAATAGTTCCCAGAACCGGATATTTTGCAATAATTTGTCTATATTTAATAAACCCTTGAGTATTTCTGTCACCTTTATTTCCCCAGTTGCAGGAAACAACAACACAGTCGACATATCTGACCTTAGAGAAATACCTAATAATGGCACCTCTCCAATCTTCTACTTTTTTTAGGGGTAGTCTAGTTGGGATGGAGGCTTTTCATACAGTCCAAAGACGTTCCTTTCAAGAGACGCTCAATGTAACGGATGTAGTACATGGAGAATGAATGTCGCACTCACGTTTGTAAATCTGTGACACTCATCTTCACCAACAGATATAAAACTAAGTCGCTGGTTATTGGTTGAACGGAGATAATCTACATGGACCGTATTTAATATCTCGGAAGTTTTCTGAACAAGAGGCTCTGTTGTATCACTCTAAAGGATATACGCAAAAAAGGCAAAACTACGTTCTGGATATGCAGGGAATCAATAAGAAAAAAGGGGACCTGGAACAGACGAGATGGATTTATTCTATCATAGTTGTTGTTATGCTAATATTTTACTGGATCCGAACCATTGAAAACGGCAAACTAGTTGCGTCGGTTACTAGAAATCAAGTAGCAGGAGACATAAACGTCTATTGGGAGATGTGCTGAAGGAGCTCAAATAAAACTCTGTAACTCGGGTTTCGACAAGGGAGTTGCTGTTTGAAATCCGCATTCCTGAAAGAAAAGCGTAGGAGGGATCTATTATTCCTAAGAAGATTTGAATGCGTACCTGGACAGTAAAAAGATCAAGGCTCGGTAGGAATCCTCGCAAGTTAGGTGGGTAAAATAACTACTCTACGTAAGAAGTATACAGGTCAGAAGTCTATTATGATAGAGCTGATCACAAATGATGGGAATTTGAGGGGATTTCAACACCAGAGCAGCTCTGTAATTTAACCAGTGAATACTTGCAAACTTTTAAAGTGGGTACATGATTACTGCAAAGAGGTATGTATCCTATTTAGGCTTCAGCTCAGTACTATAATGGAGCTGATCACAAACTACATTAATCTAAGGGGGGTTGAATAACAAAGGTAACAGAAGTTCAGTAAGTGAGTACTTGACGACGGAAAAAAGGTATGTCTGACTAAGTAGGCATCAACTCAGTATTTGTGCATTCGTCACAAAATACAGGACTTAAGGACAACTTTAACGCCAGAGGAGGTCTGGAGTTCAGGAGGTTGGTACTTGACTACTGCAAAGAAGTAAGTTTGGACTAAGCGAATCGTGCGGTATGGTACGGCCAGAGTACAACATTGTTCTCTAAAGGTCTTTTACAGAATCTATTAATATCTTATTATATCACACGCATTAAACTAGGACATGCTATAATAAATCTCTAAATACAATATGGCTTAATAATTATATACTTATGGGTGGTAACTTTTTTTTACTTTCAATATCGTTTGAAAAATATATTCTATAAAAGACTAATGTTTTTCTTTATAGAAACGTGGAAACTAACTTCCTTGACCTTTCTGCAAATTTGAGGTAAAATGTGCCAGAGATACTACTAAAAGAGTCTAATTAAATCAGGAATACAATAAGAGGATAGACTGATAAAGTTGCCAACTAGAGTCACGACAAGGGGGCTGAGGTGGAAGGAAGTGTTTTTACCACTAATTAATATTGAATTTTACTATCATAAATAAGGTTGCGAGAAATACGTTGTTTTAATGAGGTGCTTCAGACGCATAAATGGCAACTTTCCTAGTTGTCTCGAGTCGGTTGACATTTATTCCACCCCTTTCCACAACTGCTTTTCCACACTTACTTCATGCCAACAGTAAAACATCCGTTCTAGATGTTCATTGCTTACAGTCGTTACCTAAGCATTAAAAAATACCTGCGCTTGTTAAAAACCATTTACATTCGATTCTTATAAAAATGTTAATAAAGATTAACTCATGTTAATAAACTTGGTTTTGTTAAAACACACGATTGTGCTCAAACACTACACAATTGTGCAATTGAACAAATGTTATAAAAGTTTACTTGCTCTTATTATCCAACTTAAATTAATATCCTTAACCTTTTCTTATCTTTTTAATATTACCTCAATGATTATACTGTAAAACTACATAGTTGTACACCAAATAAGACATGTTTTAATAGAATCTTAATCCACTAAGCTTTTTAAACACACAAGTTTCTATTCATAAACTACATAACTAAACGCCAAGTTTTTTATAAAATTTGATCCGGTTGGCTTGATTAAATGACACGATTGTGCTAAAAAGCTACACAGTTCTCCACCAACTCAATAGAATTGTTATAAAATCTTGACGAAAACGCTTCAATTAACTGACTCAATTAAGCTAAAAAAATATAGTTTTTCACCGACTAAATAGAATAGTTTAAATAAAATCATATACCCACTCGCTTGAAATAACTGACTTTAATTGTGCTAAACAATGACAATTTTAACCAACTAAATAGAATGGTTATAAAAGCATGGCCCACTCAATTTTATTACCCGAATTTAATTGTATATTGAAAATATACAGTAGTTATTTGATTTTATTAACACACCTAATTGTGCTTAGAAACTACACAGTACTATACCGACTAAATAAAATGGATATAACAACTTGCCTCCTCTCACTTTTATTGCCCTACGTAATTGTGCTTGGAAACTACACAGTACTCTACCGACTAAATAAAATGGATATAAAAACTTGCCTCCTCTCACTTTTATTGCCATACGTAATTGTGCTTGGAAACTACACAGTACTCTACCGACTAAATAAAATGGATATAAAAACTTGCCTCCTCTCACTTTTATTGCCATACGTAATTGTGCTTGGAAACTACACAGTACTCTACCGACTAAATAAAATGGATATAAAAACTTGCCTCCTCTCACTTTTATTGCCCTACGTAATTGTGCTTGGAAACTACACAGTACTCTACCGACTAAATAAAATGGATATAAAAACTTGCCTCCTCTCACTTTTATTGCCCTACGTAATTGTGCTTGGAAACTACACCGTACTCTACCGACTAAATAAAATGGATATAAAAACTTGCCTCCTCTCACTTTTATTGCCCTACGTAATTGTGCTTGGAAATTACACAGTACTCTACCGACTAAATAAAATGGATATAAAAACTTGCCTCCTCTCACTTTTATTGCCCTAAGTAATTGTGCTTGGAAACTACACAGTACTCTTCCGACTAAATAAAATGGATATAAAAACTTGCCTCCTCTCACTTTTATTGCCCAACGTAATTGTGCTTAGAAACTACACAGTACTCTACCGACTAAATAAAATGGATATAAAAACTTGCCTCCTCTCACTTTTATTGCCCTACGTAATTGTGCTTAGAAACTACACAGTACTCTACCGACTAAATAAAATGGATATAAAAACTTGCCTCCTCTCACTTTTATTGCCCTACGTAATTGTGCTTAGAAACTACACAGTACTCTACCGACTAAATAAAATGGATATAAAAACTTGCCTCCTCTCACTTTTATTGCCCAACGTAATTGTGCTTAGAAACTACACAGTACTCTACCGACTAAATAAAATGGATATAAAAACTTGCCTCCTCTCACTTTTATTGCCCTACGTAATTGTGCTTGGAAACTACACAGTACTCTACCGACTAAATAAAATGGATATAAAAACTTGCCTCCTCTCACTTTTATTGCCCTACGTAATTGTGCTTGGAAACTACACAGTACTCTACCGACTAAATAAAATGGATATAAAAACTTGCCTCCTCTCACTTTTACTGCCATACGTAATTGTGCTTGGAAACTACACAGTACTCTACCGACTAAATAAAATGGATATAAAAACTTGCCTCCTCTCACTTTTATTGCCCTACGTAATTGTGCTTGGAAACTACACAGTACTCTACCGACTAAATAAAATGGATATAAAAACTTGCCTCCTCTCACTTTTATTGCCCTACGTAATTGTGCTTGGAAACTACACAGTACTCTACCGACTAAATAAAATGGATATAAAAACTTGCCTCCTCTCACTTTTATTGCCCTACGTAATTGTGCTTGGAAACTACACAGTACTCTTCCGACTAAATAAAATGGATATAAAAACTTGCCTCCTCTCACTTTTATTGCCCAACGTAATTGTGCTTAGAAACTACACAGTACTCTACCGACTAAATAAAATGGATATAAAAACTTGCCTCCTCTCACTTTTATTGCCCTACGTAATTGTGCTTAGAACCTACACAGTACTCTACCGACTAAATAAAATGGATATAAAAACTTGCCTCCTCTCACTTTTATTGCCCTACGTAATTGTGCTTAGAAACTACACAGTACTCTACCGACTAAATAAAATGGATATAAAAACTTGCCTCCTCTCACTTTTATTGCCCAACGTAATTGTGCTTAGAAACTACACAGTACTCTACCGACTAAATAAAATGGATATAAAAACTTGCCTCCTCTCACTTTTATTGCCCTACGTAATTGTGCTTGGAAACTACACAGTACTCTACCGACTAAATAAAATGGATATAAAAACTTGCCTCCTCTCACTTTTATTGCCCTACGTAATTGTGCTTGGAAACTACACAGTACTCTACCGACTAAATAAAATGGATATAAAAACTTGCCTCCTCTCACTTTTACTGCCATACGTAATTGTGCTTGGAAACTACACAGTACTCTACCGACTAAATAAAATGGATATAAAAACTTGCCTCCTCTCACTTTTATTGCCCTACGTAATTGTGCTTGGAAACTACACAGTACACTACCGACTAAATAAAATGGATATAAAAACTTGCCGCCTCTCACTTTTATTGCCCTACGTAATTGTGCTTGGAAACTACACAGTACTCTACCGACTAAATAAAATGGATATAAAAACTTGCCTCCTCTCACTTTTATTGCCCTACGTAATTGTGCTTGGAAACTACACAGTACTCTACCGACTAAATAAAATGGATATAAAAACTTGCCTCCTCTCACTTTTATTGCCCTACGTAATTGTGCTTGGAAACTACACAGTACTCTACCGACTAAATAAAATGGATATAAAAACTTGCCTCCTCTCACTTTTATTGCCCTACGTAAATGTGCTTGGAAACTACACAGTACTCTACCGACTAAATAAAATGGATATAAAAACTTGCCTCCTCTCACTTTTATTGCCCTACGTAATTGTGCTTGGAAACTACACAGTACTCTACCGACTAAATAAAATGGATATAAAAACTTGCCTCCTCTCACTTTTATTGCCCTACGTAATTGTGCTTGGAAACTACACAGTACTCTACCGACTAAATAAAATGGATATAAAAACTTGCCTCCTCTCACTTTTATTGCCCTACGTAATTGTGCTTGGAAACTACACAGTACTCTACCGACTAAATAAAATGGATATAAAAACTTGCCTCCTCTCACTTTTATTGCCCAACGTAATTGTGCTTAGAAACTACACAGTACTCTACCGACTAAATAAAATGGATATACAAACTTGCCTTCTCTCACTTTTATTGCCCAACGTAATTGTGCTTAGAAACTACACAGTACTCTACCGACTAAATAAAATGGATATAAAAACTTGTCTTCTCTCACTTTTGTTGCCCTACGTAATTGTGCTTAGAAACTACACAGTACTCTACCGACTAAATAAAATGGATATAAAAACTTGCCTCCTCTCACTTTTATTGCCCTACGTAATTGTGCTTGGAAACTACACAGTACTCTACCGACTAAATAAAATGGATATAAAAACCTGCCTCCTCTCACTTTTATTGCCCAACATAATTGTGCTTAGAAACTACACAGTACTCTACCGACTAAATAAAATGGATATAAAAACTTGCCTCCTCTCACTTTTATTGCCCTATGTAATTGTGCTTAGAAACTACACAGTACTCTACCGACTAAATAAAATGGATATAAAAACTTGCCTCCTCTCACTTTTATTGCCCTACGTAATTGTGCTTGGAAACTACACAGTACTCTACCGACTAAATAAAATATATATAAAAACTTGCCTCCTCTCACTTTTATTGCCCTACGTAATTGTGCTTGGAAACTACACAGTACTCTACCGACTAAATAAAATGGATATACAAACTTGCCTCCTCTCACTTTTATTGCCCTACGTAATTGTGCTTGGAAACTACACAGTTGTCCATCAACTAAATGTTATAGTTATAAAGTTTTCATCCACTTGTTTTTAAAACCGACTTCATTGTTCTCAAAAATTACATAGTTGTCCAGCAACTAAATATTTATAATTAAAGAATAAAAATATGGTACAACTCACAAATATACAATTTTTTATTTCAAACGCGTTTCAACGACTAATTTGTCGTCATCCTTAGTGAAAATACACAAATGAAATTAACTAAAAATATATATATATATATATATATATATATATATATATATATATATATTTATATATATATTAAACATAACCTATAAAGTTTTTAAAAACTTTATAGGTTATGTTTAATATATATATAAATATATATATATATATATATATATATATATATATATATATATATATATATATATATATATTTTTAGTTAATTTCATTTGTGTATTTTCACTGAGGATGAGGATAAACTAGTCGTTGAAACGCGTTTGAAATAAAAAATTGTATATTTGTGAGTTGTACCATATTTTTATTCTTTAATTATTACTTTCACTCACAAGCCAGCTAGAATATTATTTATAACTAAATATTTGTTCATATTTATAGTGTTGTGTTATTTGTATTTCTGTCGAAATCTGTAACACGATTGTCCTGAGTCTTGTTTGCAGAGTTTGTTATATTTTGAAAAGTTAGGGAAATTTATACCTCGCAGATTGTTGTTTTTTGTGCTGGGCTAATTTTAGTTCGATAATTATACAAACTCGGAAGGGAGGGATACACCCGTCATCTTATAAACTTAACCGAGTTGTTGTCTGGAAGTATTACTTAGCACAAAATACTACATTACTTGCATTCAGTTGCATTTATCGATTCTATAGCTACAAACCGAGCACAAATCAATGCAAATTAACCGGCTTTCTGTCAGCACGTCGAGGGTTGCAATAAATACTGCCGCTAGACATTCTGTGAGTGGTGGAAAATTAAAACTATAAATCCCCAACTCTTTCGATAACTGATGATATTCGTTTAGGAAAAGTTTGGTTTGGTCAAAAACTGATTAATATGCTGATCAGAAAGGGTAAAAAAAACGTTTTTGTAATAAAAATCAAATTTAAATTAAAGTTTTGTAGTTTCTTGCCCGCTTGGTTTGTTTTAATTCTATAAAATTCTAGATACTTGAAAACCATTGTTGGGTTGACAACAAAGTTATTCGATTAGCATACAAACAAGTAATTTTATGATTCTATTAGTGGTAAAAACAATGTATTCGTACCGTAATTCACTTTCATATATTGGTAATAGTAAATTTTTCTACCATTATAGAATTAGGAGATATAGAATTTAGAAGCCCTACGTTACAAAATTTATATATAAATGTATAAACGCCTGTAGAAGCGAAACCCTCCATTAACAGATCAAACAGAGGTTTGGAAAGCAGAATAAATAATTTAGTTTCATTTATTTATTCGTTATCCGGACGTCAATGATATTTCAAAATATCGAAATCTTGTTGCTTTTAATGACGAGCTGGTTGTTAATTACTTATTACACGTTTGATATTACTTGCAACCAGATTTATTGTTAACTAAAGGTTGTTAAAGTTTTCACTTAGACTTAGATGAAACCTATCCGTTTTACGACTTCTTCAGACTCGTATTTTTTCTGATAAGATTACTGCAGTTGTGCTTCTTTGGTACCAAAAGCACACCAATTAAATAAATAAGAAACAAATAAAAGTCAAATGCT
Source organism: Prosapia bicincta (assembly GCA_036971475.1). NCBI lineage: Eukaryota > Metazoa > Arthropoda > Insecta > Hemiptera > Cercopidae > Prosapia > Prosapia bicincta. Next base: position 28,498,055 of record JBAIZL010000002.1, read on the forward strand.
TATCAGACACAGTATTAATGACAATATCAACAAATACAATAACCCATGAGTAGACAAACTACAATGCAACCACTGCAATAAGTTCCATATTGAACAAACAAACAGGTCTTTTGGCGAAAGATATAAAGAACACAAAAGGGCACTGCACACTATTGTTGAATCCACCTTCGCAAATCACCTCATAGACACTAAACCCTCATGCAATAGTATGAAACATAACATAGGCATCCTTAACTCATACAACAAAGGCCATAAATTAAACACACTAGAAAAATATGAAATATACAGACATAGCAACACACATAAACATGACATCCTACTTGAACATACACGGCACAGATCACACATACTCTTCGATTATATCACTTCTAACTTTCAAAAATTGGTACTAATGAAGCACAACTACAGCAATCCTAGCGGCAGAAATACGAGGCTGTAGAAGTCGTAAGACGAATACCTTTCCTCCAAGTGTAAGTTAACAATTTAACAACCCTTAGTCAACAAAATGTCTGGTCGCAAGTGATATCAAAAGTGTAATAGGATATTTTAAAATTTAATGTATATATGCTGATACGTATTCCTTCACGGATGGAAAAATATGGTGAAATAGTTATTAACTAGAGTACATCCGTTCATTCTGAAGTGCATAAAATCGCAGTTACGACGTTTCGCTAGAATCTCATCTAGCATTGACAAGGTGAACCCAAAAACAGTTGAAAAGCGAGTGAAGAGTACAGATAACTCTGCTCCTATGTATAGAGGAATGAGGCCACGCCCATTGACGTCAATCTACCCATTGTTGTCAATCTACACATTGACGTCAATTCACACACACCTGAGCCAAACAACTACGCATATGCCTTTCCTTTTGCTCACCTTTCTGCCGATAAAATCTATCGATGACACATTTCCACACTGCAGACAAATTCAAAGTATCATCGCGTTTTTTAAAAGTCCCTTGCTTTTCTATTTCGACAGCTTCACGAATAATTCTAGTCCCGTAGTTTTTGACGTAAGCAATTGGAAATCAATGGTATGCCCTGAGTAAAGTTATAAATGAAGAAAGCAACAAACAAACAAAATATTGTCAGAAATTATTTATATAACTAAGTTCAAAAGTGTTAATAGAGTTTCAGATTCTGATAATTTAAAAAGAGTATTTAAAAACTTTCTCAAATTGATCAAATGATGTTTTGAATATCGCCGCTTCATGTGATTGATGGAGCTACTGTCTGTTTGTTGTAACTTGTTGTTGCTCGTTTCAGTATCAGTGTTGGTGTTTGTGCAATAATTAAGTAAAAGTTACTGACAAACTGTTGCTATAATTATATTAACGAAATAATAGTATTTGACGCTAATATACCCCAAAATAGAATGTAGGATGCTAGGGCAAGGTTAGCTATGAAATATAAAAGAGTTAGTGGGAAAGTTCACTTACTTGTAGACGGTTGTCTGTCTCAATTATAACTGCTTGTAGTACTACGTTCGGCCGCAAGATTAGTAGACAGCGCTCCAATCGTAGTAAAAATGTAAATAAAAAATGAATTATAATAGAAATAATTGTTCCTCACTCACAATGTTGTATTTGAGGAAAAATGAGGAAATAGGAAAGGATTTACCCAACAGTTGGTATGGACATGAAAGTGTAAGCACGGATTGCTGTTGACTAACTTTGATCCAGTGCTTGTATGTTTGAAACTGCGTTTAAGGTTGTTGAATTTGCAATTTATTGTGATTTTAATGTTTAAATTATAACGATGTTATTTTATGATTATAGATTTAAAATCTAGAAAAGGTCACCTAAAATGTAACCGAAATGATACTTGTATATTATTAAAATTATAAACTCACCATTGGCCATCGTTTGAGTTGAATTTTAAGATAGGTTTGTTTTATTTACTTTAATTAAATAATTACAAAATAATATAAATAGTAACACAACCTTTGCGTTGAAACAGCTGTTCTACCACCTAGCCTGTAACATAAAAACAGCCGTGTTGTTAAATCATATGTTATTTAATGCCAAAAGGGACGAGTAGCTATATTTCATATCATTGCGCTTTTTCTGGAATGTTTTTGTTCCATATAAAATTAAAATTAGTACTTAAATTTAATCAATGATTTCATATTTGAAAACTGTATTAACTTTAAATGTCATACATGCTTTAAAAAATGTATTTGAACTTTAGTAGATAAATAAAAATTATTTTTATTAACGATTGAAAATTTGTACAATATATATATATATATATATATATATATATATATATATATATATATATATATATATATATATATATATATGAAAGTGTAAACTAATAGAAAGAACTGATTAAAATTCCACAATAAGCCTTCATATGAGAGTAAGACGATAAGATTATATTAATTTCTTCCTTAAAGAAATATAATTCTTTATATTCTATAACGTTTGAGGACTTAAATTACATTCCAGTTTTGTAACGACTATATTGTTGTATAAAGCTATATAATTCTGAAAATAGAAGTGAGCGTTTAATGGTATTTTTAAAGTATGTGTTTAAAATCGATTTCCATCTACCCTTATTGGTATAAAGCACAGCTTATACAATTAGTATAAATAAAGTTATTATATTCAAATTATATTTGTTTGATAAATGCAAACGTTAAAACTATTTAAAATAAATTTACGATGTGTGAGTATGTAAGACTAGCCAAGAAATAAATACTTCATTTGTAGGATATAGTTATTAGAAGTTTATAATAGAATCTAGTGAAGGAATGAAATGTTAATAATATAATACCTTCAATATGCGTTTAAAAAGTTATTAAATACAAATTTTCATCACACGAAATAGGAAATTATTCTTAAAACGTCAAGAACTGCTTCACTTCAATAATTGAACTGGAAATAAATAATTTAATATTCTTATTTTGTTGCATCATAGGATTTATTGAAATGTTATTAATATATTTATTACCTGATAAATAAAATAACATAATTTACGTGTAAAACGGTTCTCCTATTTCCCAACGAATAACATAAAACCAGCTATTATATGTAATAATACGTTATCACTTGTGTTAGCTGAATCTGACGCGCTCAAAGTCTGATGACGCAACGAAAAGGTGTTTTTCATACCCATCCAAAATATAATAAGCTTGCCCAGTGAATTTGTTTAAATAAAAAGGAAATAATGTTACCCTAAGTAAGCTAAACCATTTAGAAGTGAAACTATCTTCATTCCTAAGTATGTTATTGCTCCACCCCACAACAGATGGAGGCCTTACTATACTTCCACGCAGCCATTAGTTGGATTACGTTAAACCGTTTCTTTCCTATCAGGCAAAACTTATATATTCCTATATACTTTATACTTTATTGCTGTATTATATTATAGTATCACAATAAAGCGCCTTTCTATAAACAAATCTTTAAATTATTCAAGATCCTTATGTTGTAAAGAGAGAATAAAAGTGTATTTCCATTATGTTCTAATATTGCGTTCTATTATTACTTTTTCCGTGCTTCAGAGGATTGTTTTAAAACACAATCTATTATTCATTATGTAGTAATATCGGCGACGTACGGACAAACACTCTACTGAAAGGTTAATGTATAGTTTTGGTAGCAAAACTAAAGAGAGAAAATGAAAATAGGGTAGTTCAAATCATTGGAGGTTACACTAAAACGTCCGGAAGACCACCCACGCTTTGTTGGAGCAGTATGGGGTCTGCTTTATTAATAAAAAACAACACTGAATTTAAGTTTAACACTAAAACGTTAATTAAAGGAAATAACACAAGTTTATGAGTCACAGTTAAGTCTATGCCACTTACCAATCCAAAGGTATGCGGTGCTGGTGAAACTATGAGTCGTTGGTCGTCACAGGCCTGTGTGAAGTCCTGCAGGGATGAAATGTAGATTCTCGCAAAGTGGCATAACACTAAAACTCAATTAATTGGATTTTAAATATCTTCACTTGAATCATCACAATACAAAAGTCTTTAGTTAATAAATGATAGTTCCTTCGCGCGATTAACGAGTTAATGTTCTGCGGTAAAATGAGCGAACACGAGGTTAACCTAAGAAATTACACTTGTACAAGGAAAGCGGTTTCAAATAGTTTTATCGCGGCTAAAATCGTTAATTCATAGTTAGAACGCATCTAAAACATTAACTGAACATAATCAGTAAGCGGGGTAATAATCAGACGCGGTTTAAACCCGATGTAATCGGCTAAAACACTTGAATAGAAACCAGGAATGCCGCACTAGAAAGCCATGTTGCAAGAAGTGTGTGTAACTTGAGAGAAGACGGAAATGCTAGCAACAGGTAACTAAATCAGATAATTAGTCTAAAGCCATAGATGAATAGTCTAGATTCATCTGGTGACTGGATCGTAAAACCTACTTCTTTGCAGTAAAAGAATCCTAGATTCTGGTCGGCAATGAAAGTCTAGTAGGCGGTGGAACTTGAACTGTGATAAACACCAGCTGATTGCTAGGTTATACGAAATAATGAGAATTGTAAACAAACGTGGTCTGTTGAAAGTGAGGTTAAGGATCCTGTACTTAACAGTTAATATCGGCTTAATCTTTGTTTACTTCTATTAAATTCTAATCAGAATCATTGTATTCAGTGTAGATTTGGACAATAATTTATTAGATATAGATTTTCTAGTGTAACCTTATTTATTTCCTTACTGGTAGAATTGTCATGTGTTATGCGGATCGTAAATACAAATTGGAAAAGCAAATGCAACAACTAAATAGGGAGGGATGTGTTTTGGGGAACATTGTGATTACTCAAACATTTCCGAGAGAGAAACACTTAGAGAGCTGATGTGCATAACAGATAAAGTAGAATAGTAATCACGTGATAGCTCAAGGTACAACTGCACTATCCCGTGTGTGAAATAAGAATGCATTCATTTATCACAGAAGAACGTAATGATAATAAATGTATTTTACTGTCCCTATAAGTAACATATATACCTACGTAATTATGATGAAACTTATTCCCATTATGTAATTAAATATCCATCTCAAACAATATAAGAAGATATTGTATGCCAGTGAGATAAAAACATTAATGTAATTGTACTTGTCACAACATGCAGCCCATTGAAGTTAAATTACAAATCAGGACATTGAATAATAATTACAATGAATGGGATTTTATGAAAAGGATTTACAAATCTCTTCTGGCTGCAATTAGCGAGCAGCGCCTGATTAGATCGGGTTTTACACAGCGCGCTTATAATGGTTCGCTCATTAGATTTACTGATCTATTCACAGAGAGGTGAATTAATTATTTGTGATTTAAACAATTTTAGAGGTGTGTACCTTGTTTTTATTACAGAGAGGTTGCTTTTACCAAAAAAGCAGAGGAAAAATCAACTTACTATGTTTGGGTTGGATAAAAGAAGTAAATTGCAAGAGAACGAAACGTAATGTAATCGGATTTGTCACAATTTGGAACCAATTAATGTTAAATTACAAATCGGGACATTGAATAATAATTACAATGAATTGGATTTTATGAAAAAGATTTACAAATCTCTTCTGGCTGCAATTAGCGAGCAGCGCCTGTTTAGAAAGGGTTTTGAAACAGTGCCACTGATAGTACAAATAGTTCGACCGCGAGATACGACTCTATTCGCAACAGGGGTAGGTGATTATTTACAAGTGTGTCTTGTTTTTAATTTACTTTACAGGGAAGATGTTCTTACTAAAAATAGGGATAGATATGTGGTTATTAGTTAATTTCAATGCACATACCTGTATGTCCCCAGGTATCTGAAAAATATAAATTTCATACCTGTTTAGTGTAGACTTACTCCAGATAACCTACCCTGAACAAGCAATACCATAAATATTCTCTAATCCTACTAGTAGGGATACATTTTGTCCCCAAGGATTATAAATTGTTTTTCAAGTGCATTTTGCTTTGTGCGTATTCTACATTTATAAAACACACTATTCATTAGCAAAAAATGTTTTACAGTTTATTAACTAATTTTTCATTTAAAGGGGTATTAATTCTGAATAATAACACAATTGTTTCCATTTAAATACAATTTAATATGTTGCGTGTACCATCTATAGTTTGAAAAGATAAATCTTTATTAAATTGGGATTTAGTAAAGCCACATGAAGAGTAAACGAAATCATTAATGCTCAGAAGAGAAACGAGTATAACCCTGACCCCATAAAATTCTCGTATCATTTTCATCTATTGCACCCCATAATTTTCGTTGTAATTCAAAAACGTATAACTAGTAAAAGTAACTGGCACTTGTGACTGACATAGCTGCCACACAGCGAACAATAGCTGCCTGTAAATGGGACATCGAAGTTCTATGTGAGTTATCTCTGAAAATAATTATTCTTTGTCGATGTCCTTAACGATTATGTAAACAATTAAAAGAGACTCTCTTACGTTGTCTGAAGACAAGAAACAGGAATTTCGTATTAACTTATCGTGAAGGTCTTATAGAGGGAGTAGATTTAATTATAAATTAAAACTAACCAGAAAATCAGTATTTTATATCTTTTTAGTTTTTAATGTCATGATCTTGATTATTTTTTTATAATTTTGAATTAATTTCAGTTTAAAATGAATAAATAGTTGTTACACTAACAAAAAATATTGGAAAATAAACAAAGAGGTTCTTGACAGTTTATAGATTAAATATTTACAATAATAATGAGTGCTCATAGCTATAAGGCACTGACTTCTCTTTTATACTCTTTAAGAGACACTAAAAGAATTTCTAGAGAAGAACTAAAACTATGTATTGAGAACTACAAGCTGAGAGAGCTCTCTTTTGGTTACAACGTAGCAGTATATAGGAAGAGGTTCAAGGACACTTTTATAGCAATCCCACCACCACATTTGTTTGCTCATTGGTTATTCCTTTGACCTTAGGTCCCGTTCTCCACACTATACACTCGTTCTCAACACTATACACTCGCTCTCAACACTATAAACCCGTTCTCAACACTATACGCCCGTTCTCAATACTATACACCCGTTCCCAACACTGTATACCCGTTCTCAATACTATACACCCGTTCTCAACACTATACACTCGTTCTCAACACTATACACTCGTTCTCAACACTATACACCCGTTCTCAACACTATACACCCGTTCTCAACACTATACATCCGTTCTCAACACTATACACCCGTTCTCAACACTATACACCCGTTCTCAACACTATACATCCGTTCTCAACACTATACATCCGTTCTCAACACTATACATCCGTTCTCAACACTATACACCCGTTCTCAACACTATACACCCGTTCTCAACACTATACACCCGTTCTCAACACTATACACCCGTTGTCAACCTATATAAAGAGAGGGTCTACCTCCTACTTTGAATAAAAACTGAAGCAATGTACTTCTTGTTTCAATGGGAAATAACACATTCCGTACTTATATCAATGCACAGATACTAGTCTCTAATACTTACACGCATTTGGAATAGAAATGCCACTATTCTCTGCATTGAAACTATATTTACATCATGAAATCAACAAAATGGCTCCGACGAGTCATCAACATTGAGATATAATGACGTATGTGTAGCCGGTACAATATTCAATACTTCATCGTAGCTGAGATTTTATTCATAATTTTGGAATCATTTGTTATTAGGAATGTCGTTTCAACAACAAGGATCATTTTACTCTGAACTTTTGATTAAGGTGCACTCCAATCCTGACAGACTGCAGGATCTAAAATTACATAGCCCACTCTAACCATGACAGACTGCATGATCTATAGTTATGTAGCCCACTCTAACCATGACAGACTGCATGATCTATAGTTACGTAGCTCACTCCAACCCTGACAGACTGTAAGATCTACAGCTACATACCCCACTCTAAGCATGACAGACTGTAAAATCTACAGCTACATACCCCACTCTAAGCATGACAAACTGTAAGATCTACAGCTACATAGCCCACTCTAACCATGACAGAAGACTGCATGATCTATAGTTACGTAACCCACTCTAAGCATGACAGACTGCAAGATCTACAGTTAGATAGCCCACTCTAACCATGACAGACTGCATGATCTACAGTTAGGTAGCCCACTCTAAGCATGACAGACAGCAAGATCTACAGTTAGGTAGCCCACTCTAAGCATGACAGACTGCAAGATCTATAGTTACGTAACCCACTCTAAGCATGACAGACTGCAAGATCTACAGTTAGGTAGCCCACTCTAACCATGACAGATTGCATGATCTACAGTTAGGTAGCCCACTCTAAGCATGACAGACAGCAAGATCTACAGTTAGGTAGCCCACTCTAACCATGACAGACTGCATGATCTACAGTTAGGTAGCCCACTCTAAGCATGACAGACAGCAAGATCTACAGTTAGGTAGCCCACTCTAAGCATGACAGACTGCATGATCTATAGTTACGTAGCCCACTCTAAGCATGACAGACTGCAAGATCTACAGTTAGGTAGCCCACTCTAACCATGACAGACTGCATGATCTACAGTTAGGTAGCCCACTCTAAGCATGACAGACTGCAAGATCTACAGTTAGGTAGCCCACTCTAACCATGACAGACTGCATGATCTACAGTTAGGTAGCCCACTCTAAGCATGACAGACAGCAAGATCTACAGTTAGGTAGCCCACTCTAAGCATGACAGACTGCAAGATCTATAGTTACGTAACCCACTCCAACCATGACAGACAAGTTTAAAAACCTAAAATGACGAAAAATTATTAATAAAAGTATTAGTAACATTCCATGTTATGAAACAAATATGATATATAAATTGAACCTATAAAATTCGTGGACATCATTAATGAGTCAAATAAAATTACACAAATATTGAACAAACAGTGCAAAAAAATCATAAAACAAAAGAATGTGGCTGGAGTTAGGAAATGTTATTAATAACAACAATGCACCTGATATCTTGTGCACGGATATTATTATAGGGTCTGATGATCCGCATGAGAAAAGTAGGTTTAAAACTAGTTTATTTACCCTAGAATTTCCAAGAACTGTGTGAAATAAAATAAATTCAAAAAAAGATGTTTCTAGACGTTTTTAAAATGGAATGAAATTATAAAATACTTCTTCCTAGGCTTACTTACAAAATTAATTATTTTTATAACGACATAAAGATTCCTAGTCCCATACACATTCATAACCCTATACAGATTATTTCATATACATTATATACTTCATACACCCCTAACTTTTAGTTTTGAACTTTTTACGTATTTTCATATTAATTAAATTTCACAACCGTTTCTGTCTATATCTACTGAATTATGAATCTGTATGGGGTGTAAATATGTATGAAGTTATGAATCTGTATAGGGTTATGGATTTGTATGGGCTTATGAATATGAATGGGGTCATGAATCTATGATGGGTCATGAATGTATTTGGAGTTATGAATCAATAAAATGTGTTTTTTTAATGTAAGTAAGACAATTATTTTGTATTTTTTAGTCCGTTTAAAAATTGTTTTAAAAAGTTAAGTACTGATTCTTTCTGTTTGGTGTATGAATTTATATTTTATTTATGTGTTATCAATAATGAAAGAAATTAAATTTTATATAATATTTGCGCATATCAAGCCAATTAAAATTGGGGGATTTAAAGCGAAATGAGTTGTCTATTTAATAAAAATGTCGCATTACTTTTTAAAAGTAGTAATTAATTTAAAAACTTTATTTAAATAAATTTTTAATTATGTTGCAAGCTTTGGTCTCTGATTTAAAATAAAACAGAATTTCATATCTTTTCTGTAAAAACTTTCAAATGAAGTTATTTTAGTTACAGTGAATTGTCGTTGAATTTTAAATCTCTCTAGTGAGACTTTAGGTAGTTTTTATCATTTCTTTAAAATTTTATATGTTATATCTTGGAAATAAAGGCTAAATATAGATAAATTAAATCGTTTTAATTATAATAAAAATAAATAATAAATATTATTACGAATACAATATTATAATTGATACATATTTCTATACTAAGGTCTTTGCAATAGTCTTCAGGGATGACATAATTATTACGTCTTCTTTCTCCAGTATTTCGAAGGCATAATATGTAAGATACAAACTTGTTAATAAAAACTAGATAAATGTAAGTGTTTAGAAATGATTGTTTTATAGACCAAGGCCTACTGCGTGACAAATGATAAACCACCGGGGGCACGTAGGCAGGACCGCGCGTGTGAGAGTGAACACTTGAAGTCGCTTAATCCTTTGGGGAGCTTTATCCAAAGGTGTGATAGTTTGTGTATTTAGAATATTTGATATATTTCATTACCTTCCTATCCCTATGTCTGCCTTAGCTATTGTTGTTTAATATTATATTTCTCTTTCAGAAACAAATAATATGAAAACGATTTTGTCCTCATCCTCTCTCTCTCTCTCCCTCTCTCTCTCCCTATCTCTCTCTTCTGTCTCTCCTTTCCCTCTCTTTCTCTCTCCCTTTCATTCTCTTTCCCTCTTCTTCTTCTCTGAATGTCACAGTTTTTCTCTCCAACAAACCTATTATATGTAAACATACTTCGTTTCCCATTTGTATATATATGATTACGTTCCCCTCCCCTCTCTCTCCCCCTCCATGTGTTCTTCTCTCTCCACCCCTCTCTCTCTCTCTCGATCTCTCTTTCTGAATCTATCTATTTCTATCCTTTACTCTTCTTTGCCGGTCTCTTTCTTTTTCTTTCCCACAAAACTAACTAAATTAAAACGGTCATAGGTTTAAAAACCATTTTACAGAAGCAAAAGTTAATATCTTGTGACATTCTAATTGCACAGTAGTTTGATTAATTACTAGTAGTTTGAAAAAACAAAGGCTAAGTGAGCTGGCTGGGAATGACGAGCAGTAAACCTGATTACGGTTGTTAAAACTCCGTTACAACAATTAATTGCTGTTACACGAGGGTTTGCTTTAACGACGTAACATCTACTGTGCGACGGAGAGTCTATGCAAACCCATAGGCTACTCCTAAATATATCGCTGTGAATCTGTGTATCGAATGCATTTTAATTGTACTTGTGTTAATGTCTTTGTAAAGGTGTTACAACTGATTACTTGTATATTTCTAAACAATATCTGAAAGTGTAATTTATTAAATAAACGATACTTTAAACGTAATTATTAGTCTTATGATTCTCCAAATTAAAAAAAAAATTTCGTTTCGACAAAATATGTACTTAAATAGGTTCACCTACGAAATTCAGGAGTTGCTACTTCATATAATTCTTTCAATTGTATCAAACACAGCTTTATGGTTTTGCAACAATAGTGGCTCTATCTGTAGTTAGATAAAACTAACGACAGCTGTTTACAAATGCATTGAATATCAACAGTGTTTGGGAAATTATTTGGGACCTGTGACGATGCTGAAAGCTTTTCCATGTTTCTGTTAAATATCTGATTATCTATCGACTGTTTATATTGCCTAGATAACAACGTCAAATGAAGGAGTAAATAATAAATTATCCAGCACAGACTCCGGTTGCTGCCAGTTAAACTGCTTTATTTCGTTCTATAAATTGAGCTAATTATTGGCATATATGTTTATTAGATTGTTATTTCTCTGCATATATTCCAGTGGTAGAGGAAACGCGAGTGTACGAGGGTAACGCACCTGAAATAAAACTGCTCCTCTCGGGGCTCAAACTTCTGTTCACCCGTTAACTATGCAAAAGTATGGATAAAGAGAGTAGACAGAAATATGTAAGGCTAGGAAGGGACAAAATGATCACGTGGTACTAGGAGCAACTGAAAGTATAACAATGCTTATGCAGGATAGTATACCTGTAGTGGATCTAATTAAAAGAATGAAAACAGATCCCCCGGCTACTTATACTTAATATTATGTTTACCCTTATCAATATAGATACTAGTAGGAGCTGGAAGATTGTTACTTTGATTCTAGATTGCAGAGAAAGTCACGCAATGTTTATACCACTAAATATAAGCAGAATTAAACTTTTCGAAGAATAATTAAAATTAATAAAAGCTTATCAACGAATGTGAAGGGAAAGGTCGGGAAGGCTCAACAACGTGTGAAATATAACATTGATTGAGTTTATATAACGTTACCTTGGTAAAGAAGATTCTATAGGCAACCTAATAGGATAGTACGATGTCCAATATTTCTGTGAGCAACCACAAGTCTTACCTAATCACAGAGTGCAGAAGTTTCAATCTGTGTTTTAGCGGGTGTTTTCGGATCCTCTTCACTGCATTACCCACGTTGAGGTCTCTCTGGATGCTGCAATGTCGCATACACCAAAAACCACTGAATGCATTTTATTTTGCTCTACATGAAACAGGAGTCCTTTCCTGTGAACGTAAGGTTTTATTGTGACTTTTACAGACGATTTGAGAAGAACATGATGCGAATCTTGTAAGCTGTAAGTTACTTACACTTTACATTTTACTACGTTTTACAATTTACTTTCTAAGTGTAAAAATGTTTACTAAAGACCGATTGAAATACTATTCACTTTTATAATTATCTTCGAACCTAATTTTTATCACAAATTTAAATGTGATTTAAATACCCTTGGCGAGTGAATATCAAACTAGGATTGCTTTTAGTGGTTGAGATGTTGTTTGGAAGACCACAGATTTAACTATATAACAGGATACTTGTTAACTAACTATTTCGTAGATATCCAAGATGCGGAGTTAAACGAGGGTCTCGTACCATGCAGATCTATGATAGCGAGACGAATTGCTACACTTGCTACTCCTCGCACGATTAATCAATATTCGGGTGTTCAATGCATACGATTTTCACGAGAGATAGGCTGTTGTAGAAAATATCGCTACTCTGCCATACTCGCTTGGACAGCGCCTTACAATTGTCGAATAAATTAATCCTTACTTTATTAGTGGATACGTTACTATTAACCGCTACTACTGTTATCAAGAGCTAATATACTAGTATTGTATAATAGAGTATAGCGTCATAAATAAATCAAGTAAAAAAAAACTCGGAGCAACGTTATCGGTGTAGAGCACTTAGCTATAGCCGTTGTACACTCCTCCCATCCCCACCACATGATTAGTTTAGTGGACACCTACCCCTTTGTAGAATCCAAGTACCCACGTGATGCTAAATCTTCTGATATCATTTGGTCTACATACCTGGCAGCCAAACCAATTTCTCCTTGCAGCTCCCAAAACAGGCCACTCACAGAGCATGTGGATTGGGCTTTTGTCTTGGTCCTCGTTGCATCTCTTGCAAACAAGGTACCTAGATCTTCCAATTTTAAACTGAACCCCTTCATATTCTAATGGCCTGTAACCAGTTCTACAGTAACTCTGAGTTGAGATCTAGTTTTTGCCCCAAGACTCCCGAGTATCCCGGCAGTAATTTGGATTTGTTACACTCAAAGTCCCTGCACAAATTCTATCTATATCGGTCATAATCCTCTTACGCCCCTCCTGAGGCGGCATGCCCACTTCCCTCTGCAACGGTCCTTGAGTTATACACCCTTGTTTTGCAAAGGCATCCGCTCTCTCATCCCCTATCCAGTCAGAATGTCCTGGAATCCAGGTTCGATTAAGCGAGTTTTACTTACCAGGCTGTGTTAGATACGCTATAGTAAAAGCCACCAACATAGAGCTGGCACTAGCCTTAACTAAACACTTCAAAGCTGTCTGACTGTGAGCAAGACCAGATCAAATCTATATGGTATAAGCCCTCTTGCTATACCTTATTATTTTCTTCAGGACATAGTTTGCTCGCGAGAGCCTCCTCCTGGAAATAAGAGTTGTAGTATTCAAGGCGAAGACAGGATCTAACTTGGTTTGTCCGTCCACTAAAGGACTCGCACTTCTCCCTTCCTTGGACCTATCCGTGAACCAGATTTCACCATGTTTGGGTCTACACTATGTCCATACCTCTCTTGCAGGAATATGGATTTTGTAACTCCTTTTCTCCCTTATAGTAGTCAGTCTGTTATCCTGAGGTTCTATCCAGAGCTCCATCAGTGAATCACCAAATAGCTGTTTATGTCGTTTGCTACTTATCTTCCACAGCCCGGTCCAACTTAGCGGAGGTGCAGTTTTCATTGCCTCCGTACTAATTTCCCGACCCACTGATGGAATACCCAGGAGAACCCTCATGTCTGCTCATGGTGTGCTACTCCTCGTAGCTGTTGTACCTCTAAGGAAGGGTACTTGCTCGCGGTCCAGCACCCTACTATTTGATTTTTTCTGTGCCCTGTCCCACCATACAATTGAGGCAAAAACTATCCTCAGCACCACAATAACCGAATAAATCTAGTTTATCTGACGTGGACAAATAAAGTAAAAGCAGAGCGTAGAAATTAATAAATTATTGAGGGTTGTTACTGTGCATTATTATTGATATAGACGACTGGGTTTACAACCTAAGCTAGAACTGAGTAACACAACTACACCATAGAAACAGAGATTTGTTTTTAAAGGTTGATGTACTTACAGCTCAGTACACACAACTTTAGTGTTTATGTAATTATATTATTATGAACTCTTTAGGAAATTGTTTATATTTTCACAAATACAGTAATATTCTTGTGCATTTAATGAACATAATATGAAGTGTGAAAATGAAATGAAACGAGAAGAGACAAATCTGACGTGTTTAAAGCAATTGTCAGCGTTCCGAGGTGGCGTCCAACACTTCATTTGTTCAAACTCGGTGAGAAAATGCTGACGTTCAGTTTATTGATTTCGTTAATTCTTTGTATTTTACGTTCGGCATTGATCGAAAGACGATTTTATTTGGAATTAACGGGGAGTTATCCAAAGTCTGAAACAATCTAATAAACCCAGCCATAGTTCTATCTGGACTTTATTTATTAGTTTTACATTAATAATTTTTCACTTTACTTATCAATAGATAAACTAATAGGTGAACTATTACCTAATAGTACTTATTAAGTTAAGGTTTATTAGCTTAATAGTACTATTAACGGTTTACGGTCCTTCAATCGTTGGCTATAAATTGCATAAACCGTGATTTGTCTGAGCCTGTGATGTATATATACATTTTCGGCCATATTTACAACTGTTTGTTGGATAATAACTGATTTTTAGGCACTTACAGAAAACGTGTTTAAACTACACATATACAAATACAAAAATATCTATACGACTTTAAATATAAAACGTAATAAATGAAAAAAAAAACGTTTCAAGTGGTGTTACATTACAGTTTTATTACTATAAATAAATATCTTTAGCTCATTTCAGTTACCAGTTACGGTTTCAGAGATAAAAGTCCTGCAGTTACCTGTCTTCAAATTGCCTACTTAGCGCCGTTTATTGGCTGGGTCTACAGTGTAGGTTTACATGTTCGCCATCTTTACAAGTTTTTGTAAATATATACAATATTTGTGATAGGAAAAAAGTTTCAAATACCCAAATATAAAATTACAATTCATATATTTTTAAAACTTTAAATATTTGGCAAGCATTAACAAGTGGGATATCTTAAAACATTCAATGTAAACTCCATAAATAATGTAGTCTGTTAAAAAAAAGTTTTGAAAAACCTGTTTAAGAAAAACATTTCTTTTTAAATTAGGTATTTTTTTTTATCGGCCAAAATATCTCACTGTACACTACAATAGACCCTAACTATTAGCGTTTTGCAAAATTACAAGATATCCCGCTAATATGTATCGTATTAAAAACCCCCATAAGGAAGTCAGTGTAGTTACTGTGCAGGTTGTAGGATAGTGTGTTCTCGTCTTATTTATTTTGTACAGTAATGTACTTATTTATCACACAGAAATCTGACTATTCTCCAAACACCTGTTTTACCGTAAACTACTAGGCCTACTACTCATGCCTACTAGGCCTACACAAAAGATACTCATCCCTTATGTATAACACGTTATCGTCACTGACAAGCAACGATGAGTCAATCGGGCGCCTGGACACAACTCCAAAAAAACCTTTAGCATCACTTGCATCACTTCTCTTTACTTAAATCTATTTTAATAGTTTATATCTAAACGCCGATAATCGCATTTGGCGGCCGTAAATAAATCGGACTATTATTTTCCCGTCAGTTACAAAACAGGTGTCGCATTTGCTTGTCGTATCTGCTAGTTTTGTAATCTTTGCTTCTAGTTGTGGAATTGTTTAATGAAATTGTTTTGTTTAGTTTTATCTTTTCTTTTAAATTGTTTATCCAAGCCATGTCATTAAATTTTGACATTCACAAGAAAAGGGATAAAAATGTTATGCTGTTGATTAAGGAACCTGAGATAAACTAAGTCGTGGTGAAACCATAACATATTTCGCAGAGCATTTTAGCGTTAATGAGTCAACAGTGCGTTACATAAAAAAAAATAACGAAATATTAAAAGGGGTGTCAGAGAAGGGACTTGTTAATCGGCTGAAGTCAGCTCTGTTTGTTGCGATAGTAATATCGAAAAAATGTAAAGCTTTGAGGGTTGGAATAAAAGATCAATCACAAAATAGGATGTCTTTGAATTCAATTTTTATTCGGGAAAAATTTTTGCCTTTGTATGCAAATTTTATTCAAAACTTGATGAACATACCAACAGTCAATTACTTCCAGCAACTAAAAGTTGGTTTGACAAGTTCAACAGACGGTTTACACTGCATAACGTGAAACTCGCCGGTGAATCAGCATCGGTGGACGACGAAGCCACCAATTCATTTTCAACTCATTTTAAAAATTTTATTTAGAAGGAAGCCTATAATGTCGACGTTTTTAACGCGGATTAGATTGGGCTCTTTTGGAAAAGAATGCATTCACCAACTTTCTTATTCTAGGAGTTTAATCTGCTCGTGGTTTTAAGACGGCAAATGATCGTTTGACTGTTCTCCTGTACTGTAGCGCTAGCGGACTGATATTGTATCAATATCAAATGGAATTAACCCAGAAGGATTTTAAGACATTAACAATGAAGATGTCGACAATCTTTTGAAACGTGTGAAAAACAGCTGGGTGGAATAATTACCGAATCTGTGCCTATCTCGGGTAAGGAGGGAATTGTAAACAATGTTTATCACTATTCTAGATAAATTCCAGAAACGTAACCACCCCACATAACGAGAGACCATTGTACTTGACAAGTACAGGCCTTTCCACTGTAGGATAGAACGGCGTCTCTTAATCCTAGAACATTATAGAAGTAGCTGAAAGAAAAATTGGAGATGAAACTTCACGCTTGATGTGAACACAACAGGTAAATATTTCTAGAATTTTCTAAAACTGGAAATTAATAGAAACGGCTTGACGATATAAGGGATTGGGCAATTGTGAATAAAGACAGCGTATACAATATAGTGAACAGATTGAAAGCGTTTAGTGAGAGTGTGACAGAAAATGACAGTTAGTGAGTGTTTAGTGTAAATAGACAAAAGTAATATTAGTGCTATTATCGAAACAGTAGCTATTAGTAGACCTAATTACATAATTATAATTTATTATAAGTTTAAATAATAGTAGACAAATAAGTGTGTAAACTAATAAGTATTTAGTTAATCTAAAACTGTGTTATAAATTATTGAGCTCCTGTTAGGGCATAACATTAATAAAAATAATCTTGAATTTAAAAACTAACTTACTGAAGTTTCAAAGCAGACACGACCCCAACTAATTTAGCGCTCTGTACGTTGTTCTGATAAGCAATCTAGAGCAAGGAATTGTAATACGTTTTGTATTCAATGCTACTAAACAAAACAATATACAACTTAGGGTATTCTATAAATACCCAAAGCAATCATATTACCTTGCAGACACGAAGGGAGAATGCCTGGTTGAAAAAAGTATAGTTGCTAAGAGTAAAAATGTCAAAATAAAACTATATTTGTTAATGCCGCGTTGTGAAGCATTTCCGTATTTTATTGTCATACTGCCTGAACGAACAGCTATGGACTGCAATGCAGTGTTTTTAAAAGTTAAAGTGCAAACAATAAATTAACATAATGGAATCCCAAACTCGCTGGAATAGGTAATACCCTTCATAAATCAAGAGAGTGTAAATAGTAAAAATTGATATAACAATGATTACACTGATATAACAATTAGCACAACAATCAACTTTCATAGAACAATGACTTTTCTTCGTTTGTTATTGGTTTTCAATATTTCTACAGTAAAACTAGAATTGCTTATATATTCTTTACTTATTTAACTTTATAACGGTTGCAGCTGTAATTCCTTAGTAGTTTTACTCTTGATGGTGACATAAATTATGGTAACTCATAGGAGAATAAAGAGTTTATGTTTGTGTGTTTGTTATTTATTTATTATTCACTTTAATTATTAATAAAGTTATTTATTAATCATCTTAACCCACAAACCAGCTGGAATATTATATATACAATTTTGTTTGCGTAAGACTTAATTTGATAAATGGTAAGTACTCCCGTTATGGAATACACGCCTCTATTTTGTATAGACAAAATTAACAACCTAACACAAATGGAACAAATACACTATATATAAAATGTTTCTGCTTAGTTACCACTTAAACAGTCGTTTGTAAAACTTTACTAGCCTTATTAAAAACATTGTTTTTGCTGAGCTACAGCGGTATACATTTAGATTTAATAGTATTTGCAGTTATCAACCCTCTGACGTTATCAACCATGAGGTGCGTTGGAAGTCTAGAGCCCAATAATTTCACGGAACTCTACCGGCTCTGTGCTTTCCTCTGTGACTAGAGGGTTCTTAGGTACTGTAAGCTACATATGAGATCCTTAGGTTATGAATAAGTTTCCTAAATTTTATTAAATAGGACCTAATAAATTAGGTTTTAATAAACTACGATTAGGTGAATAACAAGTCTGTATATTAGAAAACTATATTTTTTTCGTCAGTGTATTAAACTAACATAACTTTCCTTTTTAGCTTACTGGTCACGTGCTGTGCAGATAGTAATAGATAACTTTCAAGTAATAAAAACAGTGCTGTATGAAACCTTCAAATAATTTCCAAGTGAAAACAAAATTAGTTTTAGGATTATCCACCATGTTCTACTTTCGGAATATTTCGTGACAATTCTTACATATTAGATAAATTTGGCGTGTAAAATGTAACATTAATGCAGTTCTACATCTGGCGAAAATACTGTCCGTAGCAGACATAGTAGTTTATATTTAAACAATTAATATCCCTGTAACTTGACACCAAGGGTTGCCAATGAGGGGCGATGTGTATTTGATCGTGTTGTGCAATTAATTATACCTTAACAACGCCGCCATAGAAACGCCAAGTAACTATTTATCCATAAAATCAGATCAGTTTACAGGACAGCGTCGCCGATCGCAATAAATCACCGCTAAATGGCCGTTGTTGAAGCTAATAACAGAATGTGTCTGCACGAGTAAACTCTTGATTTAAACACGCAAACACACAATGGGACAACCCTTCGTCCATAAACGCAGTCATTATTTGTCTGGCTATTTGTGCTAAAGTTAATCTTTGTTTTATGTGTCCCCTACTTATATACGTACAACGATGCTGATGACGTCACAGTTTATTCATTTTATTCCCATTACGTCCTCATGACTTTTATCGCCCCGTTGCAATATTATGCATAAGAGAAACGGCTTTACGGAATAGATTATATACAAGACAAGTAATGATAAACAACGGAAGGCAGAGAAGATAATAATGAAATTTAAAATAAATGTTGCTGTCATGATATTTGCAACATAACTTATTTGATCTAAACATTAAATCCCATGTCTACTCATACATGGAAATATCGTTACATAATACTGTTAAAAATATTATTAACACTTGAAATTAACATAAGGTTAAGGAAATCATAAAACAATAAAACTTAATGTATGTGAATCTAAAATAAATCATAAAAGAAAGGGGAAATGAATACAAGTCATCGGTTCATTATATTTTTAAATTTTACTTTCAAATTAAATTAAATAGCCCTCGTTAAATTAACTTAAATAATATACATAGTTAAAGTTATTATCAAATCATTATATTACATAACTATATTTACCGTTAGATTATTAGAGCACATAAGGTGTCTTAACATAATGCTGATGTGGAATCCAAAAAGCTACATAACCTACAATGCTAATATGGAATAGAAAATATTGGAATAGACTACAAGTAATAAAAACAGTGGTTATATAAATAATATTTTATCACCTAATTTACTAAAATTTAGTGTATTTATGAATAATAAAGAAAGTATGTTTAAAAATGAAACATAACCTTTAAACAACCTCCACGCAAATACAACTTTCAGCGTTAATAAAAAACCTTAAAGAGAATTCGTTCCTGAAGAGATATAAAGATGGGGAAATTACGCATTCCTAAATGATGACGTCACTTCGTACTGATTCACTAATAAGTAATGTTTTTATGTTTTAAGACGCGCAATCGTCGTTTCTATAAGAACGACGTATATTTATAACACTTCGTCAGTTCCCCATTGTGGATGCCCAATGACAACCATCGTAAAACAAAAATGAAAGGGACAAGGGCACTTATATACATGGCAAATCTGCAAACCAGTTACAATCTATCTTCCCCGGACTGGGCAAAATAGTGGATTCTTATATTAGCTTCTTCGGAAACGTTCGGTAAATACAAATTTTTTGTAAATTCTATTATGATGAAAAATTAATATACTCAGTTTTGAAATATGAATTTAGACTGGCTTGTATTATTGTTGAACACTAAACAACCATTTTGAAATAACAGAGATAAGAACTTTAATGTGAGAATATTAGTAGAGATTACTGGTTTAAATGTCATAAGACTTCGTAATTTGAGATTTGTAGCAAGCTGATGTTTCATTTAGATATAGCTTTTACATTTCTGGATACGTAGATGTATTTCACGTTGCATTTATCAATTAATAACTTTGGGTTTAATATTGTAAATCTATATAAAAAAGTTGTAATTAATTAATAAATGATTTAGATTCCGCGAGTGACAAGCCAAGGTGACAAGGGAGAAGTAATTACAGTGTAAAAAGAACGAAACTTGAGGACCAGCGGTCGTACGATGCCATTCGAACTTCTAAGAGCATGTCATAAAGGGAAAAAACTATAAAATAAAACACAAGTTATTTTAATGTTATAAATAATAATTATAGACAAATTATAAAAAAGAAAGAACTCCGCCAAAGTTACAAGTAGAAGCTGGTACACAATTAATAAAGCGAGATTACATATAACTCAATCAGAAACGATAATCTGGTAACCGAACCTACATGGAGGGAAACGTTTGCTCTAAAAATTAAACTATAAACGTCGGACACTCTATTCTGGATGCCTTACTAACTTTTATTTTCACTTAAAACGTCACTGGTGGTTAATTCAACGTTCAAGCCAAAGATGGGATGTCCTGCCGGTCATCTTATGATACCTGCTATAAGGTCGAGCCACTGTGAGCCGAAGTTGTTAAAATCTAATCAGGTAAGAAGCAATAATAGTGGATCAAAAACTTTTAATCTCTAAAAGTAATCGTACGTTTCCTGATCAACATCACCTAGGAACATTCTTGAGAACGATGGGTAAATAGGAATACGCAGTGTTATAGTTGGGACATGTCAGGATTTTATTATTTTTGGCTTTACCCATTTATTTATTTTGTTCCATGTTCCCAATGTAAGTATAGAGGACTTATTTTTCCGAATAAAAACAACAGGAAATGATATTAACGCTTTTGCTAAGGTAGTTTGTGCTGAATATAATCACTCATGTTTTGTTTAAAGTAATAAATATTTAGAGTATGTCTGTTTTGTTCTGTTAATAAATTGATTTCATTGGATTGGATCTTTTTAATTTGGTTAATTTCTCAAACCAAATGAAATAACTGGAAAAATACCTTTGGTATCCAAGAACTACAGATACATAGCCATCTTTCCGCAAGGAAGATGCGAATTGAAAGTTTAAAGTTTATATTTATTAAATATATCTGACCAGATAGAATTATAACACAAGTTCACCATTCTGAAAGTCGTTAAGTAACTGAAAGTCATTGCTAGAGGTTAAAATACAAAAATTAAATAATAAGTGAACAAGAAGCTTTACAAAGAACCACACAAAAGCGAAACTAATAGTCTTCAACAATAGAAACTCAGCAACCTGCAAGACAGACAGTTCATACGGAATGGACTATACATTGAATAAGTAGATTCGTTCACTTATCTAGGAACACCAATAAACTCAAGATAGGCCACTAGGAATGATAATAGAAGAGGCCAGGATTTCCCTCAGTAACTGGGAAGTGCACATTTACCTCAAACGAACTAGCCCTACGTTTCAGAATCAGACTTCTCAAGCGTTGTGTGTTTCCAAAATGGAAGTGTAGGAAATAACATAAATATATTTGAAACAGATTAAAGGCTTTGAAAGTTGGGTCTGTATACTTTTACTTCGGCGGGGCATGTCATCAACGAATTATTGCGCCACTTATGTAAGGGGAGGTAAATATAAAAACCACCAACATCCCTTGGAAATTGTGAATTTATAAGAAATAGTACGAACAACAATGCAAAGGAAGAAAACATAAAATCGAGACATGATTTTTGTTGCCGCTGAAGATGGTTGGTTTAAAACCAAAATATTCATAAATTTAAAAACAATATTATTGTGGGTAGAAGGTCTTTTGTGTTTATTTAAGGAATGTCGTTTACACAAAAAATGACACACCTATGTTCCCTTATGAGACCTTATATGCTTCTACTATTATTGCACTATTATATGCTTCTGCTGCTTGGACGGATATCTTAAGATAAATTTTCAATAACGAAAACCGGGCAGAAGACATTCAGGTTCAATAACTTGATTTAATGGTTCAGACTATCATCTACCCAACTGTTAAGATCTCCATCAAATAAAATCAGAATATCACAAACAATACCCAACACACGCAGCTGTGACAAGACTCATTAAGAAGGAAAGCTAAACAAATGCATGGGCAACTTTGCAGAGTTTCTGTATTGAACTATTGGACAGCAAAATACTTATAGATAGATATGGTAACTGTTATGGCAGGTTGACTCTAAATATCACCATAAAAATATTCTAACATCAAAAAATATCTTAGTAGCGGATACAATATTGAAGGAATCCGTCTACAAAACCAGGACTTTGGCTACGTATTTTCCTAATATTACTTGTCCCACGTAAGGCTTTTAAAACCGTTCTGCAAAAAAGACACGGCTGAGATGGACGAAGGTTGAAAGCAGTGGATTTTATTATCCCCTTATTACGTGTAGTTGCTTCTAAGATCTTTTCAATGTCTCCATTGTAGCGTTTCTTTTTTCGGTAATGCGAAGTTAGGAATACACAACGCGCTAGATGTTATAGTTAGATGCGTCTTGAGATACTTCTTGACTGAAATTTTTATGTTAAATAAACTACTAAACGTCAACACTAGAGGCAACATCTTATTAATATTATATATAAATATAAATATAATATAAATATATATATATATATATATATATATATATACATATATATATATATATATATATATATATATTTATATATATATATATATATATATACAATTAATAAATTAAAAATATTTCAAAAACAAGAATACTTGAAAGCATTGAATAGTAAATGTATTAAAAGTATTCTTGTTTTTGAGATATTTTTAATTTAATAACTTTATTACAAGAAAACATACCACTATATTTAATATATATATATATATATATATATATATATATATATATATATATATATATATATAATATAATATTCTGAGCACTAATTGTCGAACAAAGTATTGAAAATGGTAACATTTCCACCGATACGTAAATGGAGTAATTATTCTGTATTTATATTAAGTTTGATTTCATAATATTATAAATTACTCTTATTAGTAAGAAAAGAATTAGGAACTAAAAAAATGTTTTTCTCTAAGTAAACATGTCATTAATCTATTTTTATAAGTATCTACAAGGCACGTATGCAATACCACTGCTCTATCCTATATGGGTTTAGATCAATGATAACATATGTTATCAGCGGTTTCAGAAAACAGCTGATTTTATGTTATAGATTATTTCATAGAACTGGGGTTTTACCCCACCGGCTGTGTTACTTTATTTATAATAATTGTAATTATTTAATAAAAGTAACCCACATACAATTTTTATTATTGATAAATAAGAATTTACTTTAAAATATATTTTTTATTCTTATTTGTTAATAATATGGATACAGATTATGAGGTTATTTGATCTAGGAATAGATCTAAATGGTACTTTTTAATACTGGTTATTTGTTGTGTCACTTGTATTTTACTTTGATTATTTTTATCATGTATTGTATTTTCATGTCTAGATTTATCGACATAATACAACTTTGAAATACAATAGACTTTAAACATTAATAATACGTGTTTAATTCAGAAGCATTTAGCGAGTTAAAGAAGGAGAGTTCGAATGGGAAAACTCAAACAAATTTTATTACTTTGTAATTACATTGGGCTTCAATTCACCATATCGCTCTGAGTTATAAGAAGAAATACGCACACGTGGGTTTATTGTTCGCGCATATTGTTAGGAGAGACGTTTTTCAACATTTAAAACAATTGTATCATCGGCACCAGATTTTATAATTTTCCCCATATTCTTAGAGCTTTCTACATGGGCACATACATAATATTTTTTTAAATATAGGTCTAATTGACGTCCGAATAACCGATAAATAAATTAAACTAAAATTTTTATTTTGCTTTCTAAACTTTTTTTTATTAGTTGATGGTTTTAAAATATCCAGAACTCTTTAGAATAAAACAAATCTAGGCAGGGAACAAACTAACACATTTTAGTTTAGTCTTCTTTTGAATAAAAATTAAAAATTACACTTTTAATCTTATATATCAGCATAGTCAGCAGTTTTTTACCTATCCAGAATTTTTTCCAAACAAATTTTCCCCGTTATCATAAGACTTTGGGATTTATAGCTTTAATTTTCCACCACGTTGCAGAATGTCTGACAGCAGTATTTATTGCAATCCTCGACTTAATGACAGGAAGCCGGTTTATTTGTATTGGTTTTTGCTCGGATTGTAGCCAAACAATCCATAAGTGCAACTGAATGCAAATAATGTAATATTTTGTACTAATATAATACATATTTAGACGACTACTACATCTTTTGGTAACCTTTATTTATGTTAATAAAGCTTGTTGCTAAATAGTAATGAAAACATTTCCTTTCCCCTCAGCCTTTCCCCTTGTCGTGACCCTAATTGCCAACTTTCATTATTCTACTCTCTTATTTTAGTCCCTTTTAGTGGTATCTCTGGTGTTTGCGTCAAATTTACAGAAAGTTCGAAAAAGTTAGAATAGAAATATTGCTGCTTTAGAGAAAACATTTTACTCTTAATAATTTTTCAAACGATAAATAAAGTAAATAAAGACCACCGCCTCCCAAGTATACAATTGAGGCACTAAAGAGCCTCAAAGGCATATTTAGTGGTTGCTGTTTTACTCTATACCAACCTTATCCTACGATTCGGGTAGTGTAAACTTAATTCTTATTAGTAGTCAAGTGCCCACTTCCTTCCTGAACTCCAGACTTCCTCTGGTGTTAATGTTCCCTGAAATACCTGTATTTTGCGTTCAATTCCAAGACTTTACTGTGTTGAAAACTATTTTTTGCACACATACTTTTGCAGTAATCAAGTACCAATTTGCAGAGCTACTGTCGTCCTTTCGTGTTAAAGTCCACTTAGATTCCTGTAGTTTGTGATCGGATCCACCATAATATTGTATTAAAGCCTACTTATGGATACTTACCACCTTGCAGTAACCAAAGTACCAACTTAAAAGTATTCAATTTTTCATAGAATTACTTGATGAATTCCTGATAACCTCCGGTGTCTGCATCGCTTCATATTTCTATCGTTTGTGATGAGTTCTACATAATGGACTTCTGAGATATACAACCTTCGTAGGTAAAGTAGCCTTTTCCCCTCCTATCTCTGTAGGATTCCTACTGGGCCTCGATCTTTTTCTGTCCAGGTATGAATTTATATCTTGTTCCGAACGAATAGATCACGTTCACGACTCGGTTTAAAAAATACGGATTTAAAAAAAAACTCCCTTGTCGAAACATGATAATTAGAGTTCTATATAAGCTCCTTCAGTGTACCTCTCAATATAGGTTTGTGTCTTTTGCTATTTCTCTTCTAGTATCCGGCGCAACTCAATTGCTACAAATTTTCAATGCCTACAATCAAGGTAACGATTAGCATTACAACAATGTTGGTAGTATAAAACCGACCCGTCGTTCCCAGATCCCCCTTTTGCCTATTTCTCCTCTGTCTTTTCTGCATATTCCATTCATGGGGTTACATCAGAGCAACCTCTTGTCAAGAGAAACTCTAATATATTAAATACGTTTCTTGTAGAATATCTCTGTTTTACCAATAGCTAGCGACGTAGCTTTAGCTTTTTTTTGTAAGATGAGTTCCACAGAGGAGAGATTCCGCAGGAGCCGAGAGATTTACTCTCCATGAACTAAGTCTTTTCGTTACTCCAAGTTCCTCCTAAAACAGATGTCTAAGGACCTCATCAATAGAATCCAACACAACTCGTCTACCCGTAAGAGAGTAGAAGATACTCTTCAAGTGGTGCCATTATTGGGAACCTATCTAAGGTCAGATATGTCGGCTGCCTTGTTGTAAAGGTGACTGAAACATTCAAGGTTTTATTATTGATAAATTGTTAAAAGATATTCTGGTGTCAGAGCCATTATAGCATATATTTGTTCGTTTCTTTTAGCCTATGTTTAATTTTAAGTTAAAAATATATTTTAATGTGTTTAAATCTGCATCTAAGGGGTTGTTGGTACACCTTTCTTCTCTCTGGAAGAGAGAGAGAGAATACGTCTACAAATAGGAGATGTTATCTTGACGATGCCGTATCTCTCTTTTATTCCTAATACTAGGAATAACTATGGCCTGTCCTTACTCCATCTACTCAAGTAAAGACTGAGGCCGGAGAGGGAATACTAGAAGCACAGACGCAGTAGTTCATATATTTTACGCGCGCAATGTTTGTGCATTCTAGGTCGGGTATTAGTGTTCCCTTATTTGGCCCAATTTATGCTCCACCTAGTAGTCGATACAATATTTTTATACGCTATGTGTACCTGGTCTAGTAGTTCTTCAGGGATCTCTGGATAGATACATATTCATTGACTCCGATAGTTAGTCGGGTATGACACCCTACATACGTTTTACCATATATTTCCTTAATCCTGTACCAGGCAATTTTTTATTCTTTTCTCTAATTTTATTAAGTCTTTTATTGTCTTTCTTAAGCGATATCATTCAAAATGGCTGATATCCTAGATTTACAAAAAAAACATTTGTAGTTTGCCGGTAGCAGCGTGTATGCGTGTATTTAGTAAAACATCGGATGACCTATAATACTTTGTCTCAATATAAAATATTTATTTCGCTACCAACCGGTATACTAATAGGCACTAGCTGGGATCCAATAAAAACTACTGTGTTCCTACTTAAGCACACAAGTTTCCCGCATAAGTTTGTAAATGACGTAAATAATAAAATTTATATCTTGCTAAACGCTTACAGCCAAACCGTTCCTCGCTGATATCAACTCCAACTATACTTTTGGAGAGTCTGAATTAGACTTAGTTGAGTTAAACGAGAGATTCGGCGTTTTATCCTCGACTAACTTTCAAAACTGTCTTCCAATAAAACAACGGCCGTAGAAACGTCTGTCGTTCGTAAAGTGTTTCGTTTAAAACAACTGGTTTATTTATCAAACGATACATTTGAATGTATTTGCCCTTATATTGCGTGCCAAACGTTTAAAGATATATAAAGCCTACGTTAGAAACCTATTTTCCGAGTTTGGACCTCAGTTACTGTATAAGAGATGCGTCGAAAGACCTATAATAAATTAACGACAACCCACGTATGATACACATAATACAGAAAAAGATTCGTAGTAGGTCCTGCAAGACGCTGGAAATTTGAGTAGTTCAAGAAATGTATTTATAACGAAGAAAATGTGACTAGATTTTATAGATTTAGAGACGAATCCATTATATTAGTGCAGATTTCTACTTTCTTTACTCTCCTCTAGTGAGGAATTATTATATTGTTTCATTATATTCGCCCATGAAAAAGAAAGATTGGAACGAAATTGCACCTAGATAGGCTTTGAAGCACTTTTCGGCTCAAAGAAAACCCTAAAATATCAACTAAAAACTTAGTTTTAATGACCCATGTAACAGATATAATAGTTTCTAATGATGATATCTCAATAGGCTTTGAAACTGAAAGTTGTAAAAAATAAGCGGTTTAGGTCGATGTACTCAGTCATATCATGCGACATAATAGATATGAAATTATTCAGCAAAGCAAGACAAGATCTTATAAAAAGAATAGTGGGGAGGATGAGATCTTAGTTGAAGTACTTAACGAAATAGCACTTGAGAACATGTGCTGATATTTTTAGGAGTGTGATACCAAACTGAAATTGTACTTATTATCAACAACCTTCTGAAACAGAGGTCTAGACAGGAAAATAAGGGAGTTTAAAAGGGGGCTTTAATACGAATAACGTTAAAACTGAGAGTACCAGAAAAATTATACTTGCATTACAAACAACTTACTTTAAAATGGCTTACTTTCATATATAACCAAAATATCGGTCAACTTTAAAAACCCTTAATAATGAATCAAAAGTTAGTGTCCTCCTCGGACAGATTTACTGTACTAGAGAAATTCTTTTTCTTCTTTTAAGTATTTTACCTTTATCTTGTTCCTACGTCTATCTACCTTTCTTCATCTTTACTTAACCTTAATTTTGTACAAGTTATTCCCATTGCAGAGCTAATTGCTTGGCTAAGCTCATCGATAGGAAAGGTAAATTTACTCACAAGTTTTAGGTTACGTTTTTTATACTTTCAGTTTATCTCAGAGAAACCGGTACCTTTATCTTTCCGCATAAAATACTTTTATTGTATTTTTTACACAGATTAATTAAAGGTTTAGTGACTTTGAATTAAACTGCATTTCGAAGAGAACAGTATTACCTAAGCTAAACTCACAGCGTAAGAATTTCAAAATATCTTATTACGCGATGGTGAATTTCATTAAGATTATATATTTGCGATCCTCAAAATAGGTTAAATCTTTCAACGCTTTAAGAGGTTGCAACCTCTTAAATATGGTACGCTATTATTCATACCATATTTGAATGATTTTTGAAGCCTAATAATACAAACGAAACATACCCAAATCCTCACCTAACCTAATGTCATCACACTTAATGGATTTTATAAGGTCCTTCCTTTGGTACAAAAACAGTTTACTAACGATCAATAAAATCTAGAGAAGGAGAAAAAGCTATTATTGCGTGTTTCGAACTGTAAATTCTTGAGGAGCAGTATATAAAAATGTTTAAATGTACGTGAATCGGTAGTATATGTCGTCATCACAAAGGCATTTTAACAAGGATTTTAGATTTGCGAGAAATAAATTGTATTGTTTCCTGAAACGCCAATGCTAAACATTGATATGTAATAATCTACATTTTATAACTAATATTAAATATTTATTAATTATTATAGGGCCTGTTTAATAACGGTTATTTGAAGTTACCAATCTATCGCAGTCCAATGGATGCCGGTCATTTTTTGTATAACTTAATGAATACAATTTTAGAAAAAACTCTGTTTTTTGTAATTTTGTTTTCTCTATATTAAAATTGTTCTGTGTTTTCCTTTTATCTTTGGATGTATATTTTATCTATGCTTTATTTTTGGCATAAATATAATTTCTGTTATTTCAGTAAGACATGCTCTTTCATGATGCACACCAAGACTTGTCCCCCAAAGGCAGTAAAACTCCACGTGACACCAGCTTGACTGAATTATATGGTTTTCCAATTGCTATTTTATCCTGACAAAAACTAGACCTCGTTGTTTAATTTAATTACAAAGTAACATGTGTCAAGGTTTTGGACGTCAATCCACAAAGGCTTTTTATATACATTGTTACATATATATATATATATATATATATATATATATATATATATATATCAGAAACAATATATTTAAATACAAGAGTTATTTATTAATTATTATTTATAATTAAAATTTATAAAATTAATAAATAATTCTTGTATTTAAATACCTCAATTTTCTTTATTATTATACAAGAAAACATATTTTATAATTATTTATATACATACACACACAAACACACACACACACACACACACAAATATATATATATATATATATATATATATATATATATATATATATATATATATGTAAGTATGCATATACACACAAAAATATACGTATACTTGTACATATTCTTTTATATGTTGATACCTATTCCTTCACGAATGAAAACATATGATGAATAGGTAATATCAGAAATATATCTGGAGAAACCAACAACAAATTAGGACAGAATGAAGGATGCAGACAGTTTCATCCCTTATATAGAGGACACTCTCATTAATAGTTAAACTCTTTAGCTGAACGATTGCCCTAATTCGGCTAATTCGGCTGAACATTCGGCTAATTGTGCTTTCCATGACGCATTACCATGCTGGAGGTATATGTTGAGTGGTACTGTAAATTCAGTTGAAAGAGTCTCACAGCGTCCGATAGGCCAAGAACCTGCTACTACGATAGCAGTTACTAGTGATAGAGAGGTGCAGAGATAACCCAAGACTCGGCATTATCTTGAAAGTTACCAGTGATAGAGATAGGCTACGACACAGCTCTTACACTAAAATTTACTAATTGTAGCGAGATCGGTAGAGAACCTATCGTACTGGTCCCACAATATAGGATACTGAGGATAGAGAGGTGCAGAGATAACCCAAGACTCGGCATTATCTTGAAAGTTACCAGTGGTAGAGATAGGCTACGACACAGCACTTACACTAAAATTTACTAATTGTAGCGAGATCGGTAGAGAACCTAACGCACTGGTCCCACAATATAGGATACTGAGGATAGAGAGGTGCAGAGATAACCCAAGACTCGGCATTATCTTGAAAGTTACCAGTGGTAGAGATAGGCTACGACACAGCTCTTACACTAAAATATACTAATTGTAGCAAGATCGGTAGAGAACCTAACGTACTGGTCCCACAATATAGGATACTGAGGATAGAGAGGTGCAGAGATAACCCAAGACTCGGAATTATCTTGAAAGTTACCAGTGGTAGAGATAGGCTACGACACAGCTCTTATACTAAAATTTACTAATTGTAGCGAGATCGGTAGAGAACCTAACGCACTGGTCCCACAATATAGGATACTGAGGATAGAGAGGTGCAGAGATAACCCAAGACTCGGCATTATCTTGAAAGTTACCAGTGGTAGAGATAGGCTACGACACAGCTCTTATACTGAAATTTACTAATTGTAGCGAGATCGGTAGAGAACCTAACGTACTGGTCCCACAATATAGGATACTGAGGATAGAGAGGTGCAGAGATAACCCAAGACTCGGCATTATCTTGAAAGTTACCAGTGGTAGAGATAGGCTACGACACAGCTCTTATACTAAAATTTACTAATTGTAGCGAGATCGGTAGAGAACCTAACGCACTGGTCCCACAATATAGGATACTGAGGATAGAGAGGTGCAGAGATAACCCAAGACTCGGCATTATCTTGAAAGTTACCAGTGGTAGAGATAGGCTACGACACAGCTCTTATACTAAAATTTACTAATTGTAGCGAGATCGGTAGAGAACCTAACGCACTGGTCCCACAATATAGGATACTGAGGATAGAGAGGTGCAGAGATAACCCAAGACTCGGCATTATCTTGAACGTTACCAGTGGTAGAGATAGGCTACGACACAGCTCTTATACTAAACTTTACTAATTGTAGCGAGATCGGTAGAGAACCTAACGTACTGGTCCCACAATATAGGATACTGAGGATAGAGAGGTGCAGAGATAACCCAAGACTCGGCATTATCTTGAAAGTTACCAGTGGTAGAGATAGGCTACGACACAGCTCTTATACTAAAATTTACTAATTGTAGCGAGATCGGTAGAGAACCTAACGCACTGGTCCCACAATATAGGATACTGAGGATAGAGAGGTGCAGAGATAACCCAAGACTCGGCATTATCTTGAAAGTTACCAGTGGTAGAGATAGGCTACGACACAGCTCTTATACTAAAATTTACTAATTGTAGCGAGATCGGTAGAGAACCTAACGTACTGGTCCCACAATATAGGATACTGAGGATAGAAAGGTGCAGAGATAACCCAAGACTCGGCATTATCTTGAGAGTTACCAGTGGTAAAGATAGGCTACGACACAGCTCTTATACTAAAATTTACTAATTGTAGCGAGATCGGTAGAGAACCTAACGCACTGGTCCCACAATATAGGATACTGAGGATAGAGAGGTGCAGAGATAACCCAAGACTCGGCATTATCTTGAAAAATACCAGTGGTAGAGATAGGCTACGACACAGCTCTTATACTAAAATTTACTAATTGTAGCGAGATCGGTAGAGAACCTAACGTACTGGGCCCACAATATAGGATACTGAGGATAGAGAGGTGCAGAGATAACCCAAGACTCGGCATTATCTTGAAAGTTACCAGTGGTAGAGATAGGCTACGGCACAGCTCTTATACTAAAATTTACTAATTGTAGCGAGATCGGTAGAGAACCTAACGTACTGGTCCCACAATATAGGATACTGCGGATAGAGAGATATAGAGATTCTGCTCCAAATTGAAGGGTACTGAGAATAGCGATTTGTAGAAACTGGCCAAATAAGTGTTGATAGGAATGTGTTAAGATTGGGGGCAGATACTGACAATAGGTGGTGTAGAGATGATATAATCTTTTCGCTGGAATGTTTTGAAGTGTAAAGTCAGACCGTTTCAAGAATCGATTGAGGAAAGGTGCCGTTGAAGCTATAACATACTATTGTGTTCAATTACGACTTTTTCAATTTTGAACCTGATACCTTTGCCCGATGCAAAATAACTTTTGGATCCCTTTTAACTTAAACCTTTAGCAAAGCTTTAGTGTATTGATACTGAGCACAGGTAATCAATAGTTGTAGTTCAGGTATTGTGGATACTATATATATATATATATATATATATATATATATATATATATATATATATATATTCTCATTGATAATAATGAATTTATCATTTAAAGGAACCTAAAAAATTATCGATTGTGACTTTATGTGCCTTAATTTTTAATTATAATTTTAAAGTGTTTGAATACAAGTGGTAAAATTTTAACGGGGAAATTTATTAATAATCAATTATGTTTAAGGGATGATAAAAGTTATATTGAATAAATTTCGAAATCTTGTTCCTGTTCATGATGAGCTTGTTGTTAATTACTTAAAAGCAAAATTGTAATAAGTTAAATAAATTGTTTCACGTAAAGTGATTCGACCCTTTTCAAACATTATTGTCAATAAAGTTTCCTTGTAGGTACTCGACGTGTTTTGTACTATTGTTGCCAGCAACACCCGAATCCCAGCTTTAACTAGTGTTTTATTCTTGTGTCGGCATAGAAATTACCCCCCAAGGTATATAATTGTTTAGATAAACTGTTATTTCATCACGTAAACATACAGTTAGGTATTAATGACTGTGATTTTTTGTGATTAGAGAAAATGATGTACATTTAAAGCTACAGAAGGTGGCATTAAGTCTTGGGCTAAACAAATTAAAAAACAAGGGTTTCTATTTTGATTTAATCACATTCTACTAATGCCTGTTTTTTTATAAAATAAAAAGTTTATTATTTCATAACTGAGAAATTAATGAACTCTTATATTTTACTAAATGTAACGCGTTTTTCCGCTTTCAGTTTACAATTAGTTTATTTACATAATTTGATACAGTTTTGCTAAGCTTTAACCAGAATTTTGCAAATATGTCTTTTGTTAGACCTACTTATCTTTTAACGATTTAGCCCATATTACGTGGGTAAGTTTTATCTTTATTTGAAACATGTTATTATTAATTGTTTAATTACCAACATAATTAATTACTTACTTTAGGATCTAGTTCTCCGTTACAGTTCAGGCATAATAATGTCTCTCTGTAAACGGTCTTCTAATCTTGAAGTTAGAACTAGGTTACTTGAAATGATAATTTAAAGCTTTAAAATACAAAGTTATACAATTTATTAATCAATGACAAATTGCAAAAGAATAAATGACACCAACGTGTCGTGTAATTATCTTTTAATTACTGCTAATTATTCCATACATTTTAATTACTTACCATTTCTACCGTTCATGTGTTAACCGTTTGTCATTTAAAATTATACTTAGTTAACATTAAAATACATTTTCTTGATTATTATCTAAAACGTACCTGGTTGTGCACATTACTTGTAAAACACTATAACACATACCATTAATTATTGCACATCGATTTAGTACACTAATCACTGCACATCACTTTTGGAATCAGCGCTCTTAAACAAATTGATATAAACTTTACTTATTGGAAACACATAAATAATCGCTTTTGACTTCTTCTTTTGTTGCGTTAATAAAATTTGGTACCGGCCTTGATATCATAAATTTTGAATACTGGAAGCTTACTAATTTCTAAGTTATGTCCGAAAATGCCATCTCGTCCAAAGACTTTTTGAGAAGTGGGGTCGTTGCAAGGACGCGCTAACTGAAATTTTCAAACAAACTCCCACCCTTATTTATATACATGAATATTCTGATTGGTTGTCAGGAATCATGGTTGTCACGCCTCATGCTTACATTACATGGCGTGATGTACTTATTACCCTAAGTTACTAACTCGTACGATATTTTTCCATTTCGCTCGCTAGGAGCGCTTACTACCTACGCTAGCTTCACAATGTGCACCAATAAAACAAAAATTTTCTTTTATATAGGGTCGTTATAATTATTAAATAAAAATTAAATATCTAAATGATTTTATATGTAACACCTTATTTTTAAGAGTGTTACAATCTATCATCTGTCGCACGAGACTGAAAACAGATGGTAACACACGACAGTGTCTAATCAGTGGTTGAATTACCCTCCTTCAGTAACACCCGTTCTTGGTCTCTCGGACATTCGACTCTATACCACCCAGTATAAGTCTCTGAGCTCCACCATGGATCGATTCCGTGGAACCGAGTTGAACTAAGAGGTGAACTACTTTCTACCCGAAATAGGGACACCAGAGTGAGGTAGTACAGTCTGAAACAGAGAAGGGAGTGGGCCTCTAGGCAAGGTCAGGGATGAACGTAATGCTAAGTAGTTCCCTTTGACTTTCTGTTCCACCTTCGACTTAATGAACGCTATTTTTTAATTTAACTTTTAAAAGTATTATATTTCTCATCCTGGGCTCTTCTTATTGAATACGTCTTATCGCTTGTTATGACTGTATGTTTTACAAGGGTTATCGTCTCACTCGTACACATTTTATTCAACTATATGTCAACTAATATTAAAGATACCATATGATTTCAGAGAACAGTTAATATTATGTTTTCGGTTTTTGTTATAAAACATCTGTTTTAACTCGAAGGCTATGTTACTTTATTCAGTATATATTATTA
Organism: Prosapia bicincta; assembly: GCA_036971475.1. Lineage (NCBI taxonomy): Eukaryota > Metazoa > Arthropoda > Insecta > Hemiptera > Cercopidae > Prosapia > Prosapia bicincta. The sequence continues at coordinate 28,533,664 of JBAIZL010000002.1, forward strand.
AGTTAAAATTATGCATTTAAATATTGTTTTCAGTAATTAAATTGATTAGTTTATGCTTCGACAAATCTTATTACATTTAATGCAATAAAACGATATTGAGTTTTATATTTTGATCAGAATTGTTCACATTAAAAGTTACTTCGGTGACTCTGACACTAGTTCTATAAAAGCGCCTAGTAACTACATTCTTGTTGTGAAGAATCTGCTTCGATCGCCTACCGAGCCGTTACTTCTGTTGCGAGGCCGCTAGTTAGCATGTCTACCGATGTTGGCGGCAAGTACATCCGCCACAACACCAGTTACGTAGCTAAAGTTATATTTGTTTATATCCTTATCAAGTTCAAGGTCAAGGATAGGATACAAGCAGGATACCATTAGCTACGTAATCTTTAGTCTATCCCAAAATTCCTACTTGGATCATGTTGCCAGAGGTCGCTAGTTAGCATGTCTACCGATGTTGGCGGCATGTATATCCGCCTCAACTCCACTTACGTAGCTAAAGTTATATTTGTTTATATCCTTATCAAGTTAGAGGTCAAGGATAGGATACAACCAGGATACCGTTAGCTACGTAATCTTCCGTCTTTCCCAGATTTCCTACTTGGACCATGTTGCCAGAGGGCGCTAGTTAGCATGTCTACCGATGTTGGCAGCAAGTAAGTAGAGCAGAGAGTTTGTTTCATAGTTTGGAGCAGGGTACACAGTGTTAGGCGTATATATAGGAGTGGGAACGTACGATATATAAGTCTGCGATGAATGCTACCGGACACAATTACCTTGGACCGGGTAACCCGATCAGTAACGGTGAACTGGTGGATGAGGATGATAGAATGATAAGAAGACGCAACAACCCCAGAGCATATCCGTAAGGCTGGTAGGACCGCTTTCAGAAGGTTTGCTACACACTATATTCTTACACGTAAATATCATTCTGCTATCGGTGGAGTTGGACTCGGTGAAAAACGGATATTCCGGCGCGAACGTAACGCCCAAAAAACTTCAGATGTTCCGCAGCCGTACGATAGGTAACTTAGACCGTATAGCGGAGGATGAGGAAGCGATGCAGGCTAAACGACCGCGAATGCCTAACAACGAGGAGAAGGTGAAGAGTAGAACATTCCCGAGGCGGCGAGGAAGGAATCTTCCCCCAAATCGATACAATCCGACTTCCAGTCACAAGGACACGAACAGGTTAACCACCCGATATCCAGTTTAAAACGGGTAAAGTTGTGTAGATAGCAGCAAGACGAAATTCTATGGACTTACCACGTCCTACGCTCAGGTACCCTGTGACGTCCTACAAGACGCAAGCGGAACTCAAGGCGGTGCCTCAGGATACATCGGTGAGGATGTGACGTCCTACAAGACGCAAGCGGAACTCAAGGCGGTGCCTCAGGATACATCGGTGAGGATGTGACGTCCTACAAGACGCAAGCGGAACTCAAGGCGGTGCCTCAGGATACATCGGTGAGGATGTGACGTCCTACAAGACGCAAGCGGAACTCAAGGCGGTGCCTCAGGATACATCGGTGAGGATGTGACGTCCTACAAGACGCAAGCGGAACTCAAGGCGGTGCCTCAGGATACATCGGTGAGGATGTGACGTCCTACAAGACGCAAGCGGAACTCAAGGCGGTGCCGCAGGATACATCGGTGAGGATGTGACGTCCTACAAGACGCAAGCGGAACTCAAGGCGGTGCCTCAGGATACATCGGTGAGGATGTGACGTCCTACAAGACGCAAGCGGAACTCAAGGCGGTGCCTCAGGATACATCGGTGAGGATGTGACGTCCTACAAGACGCAAGCGGAACTCAAGGCGGTGCCTCAGGATACATCGGTGAGGATGTGACGTCCTACAAGACGCAAGCGGAACTCAAGGCGGTGCCTCAGGATACATCGGTGAGGCTGTATAAAACCGTACTCACCCCTCTAGGGTTCAGAGCACCTTTCGCAACCAACAGTTCGTAGGTGAGCAGTGTCAATTCCAAACTTTTCGTATCGGGTGCTTACAGCCAGGACTTATTAAACAATTCCATAGACATAATTCCAGTTACGGTATAGACGTAAGTAAACCGCGTCCCTCAGGACATCATTTCGTAGACGAGGAAGACTGGAAACTCTGGTGGGGTAATGAACTTAGTTCTACAACGCCAAGCTTCGAGGAGATACCATGTCTGATAAGCAATACGCATCCATTGAAACGTTATTATGTGCACACATTCCTGGCTGTAGAAAACGAAACCCGTTTCCGGAATTGATTAAGAAAATACATATATTCAAAATGGAGAATTCCATGAACAAATGAGTGGTTTAATGGACATACAAACCTCAATTATGCGTCATCAACCCCCAACAACCGATTAGAACGTTTATCACGACGAATACATATGTTTGCTATCGAAATAATCCGTATGGTCTGGAAAGGGTTACTGTGACATAGGATGTTAGTAATGACAAGTTTTTACTATCGTCTGTTACGGAAGTATTAGCGGGGTCGAACACTCCTAGCTACTATTTGTATATAAAACATATCGGCTCAGGTGGTCATGGTTTCGGAGAGTGGGGTGGAAGCCAGGCTCCTCCTAGTCTATATGTGGGTGTTCTACCCGTACATTCGTATTCACCAACACCCACAGCGGACGATATACAAGATATTATAGTCATATACAAAGCCGATACCTACATGTAGTACAGCTATGACTTGCTGTTCCCATTCACTATGGAATGCGTATTCGTTATATTCATTCACAAGTCATTCATCACGGAGAATTGAAAAAACTGTAAATGCATATGAGTAAAAAACGAAATTTGGCGGAAATAGTCTTGCCGCAACAGCTACAATGCCAAGGGACATCGTATGGATTAGCAATTACTGAATATCATCCACAATGAGACAGCCCATCCTACAAAAAAAGACACAGCTCTGGTGTTGTAAGTGGTTGTGAGAACAACCTAATTAATAAGATGGGAGGAGTGTACTTCTAGAGGAAGATCCTCACTTCAAAGGACTTAAAAGCTTAAACTCTTAAAGAAAAGTATTATTTGTACATACAGCATAACCAACGATAATAATAGCATACCATCCTTTGCAGCTTCCCGTCTATCTTGTTGACAAGATACTCTCGGACTCGTTGTTAGTGGTATTTCCGTCAGAGTCGTCTGGGTGGAGTAGTCCCACAATGGTACTTCGATTCCTGTGATGTTTGCTTTTAAATGTTTGACATGGTTAGTTATTTCTAGAAACTTTTATGGAAAAATTATTTTAAAATGTGTCGTACCCCTAAAAGATTCACTCCTGCCATTAAAAAAATAATTTCGCGCGTAAGGACGTTTACGAAAAATCTGCAGTAATCCGAGCTCAATACCGCAGTACGGCTTGAATTTACAGCACCGAACTTAGTATTTTGTAGCTTCACGAGATTATACCTGCGTTGCATTAAACAGTCAATCACGTCCCGCTTCGTTATATCTCCCAATCAAGTGGTTTTAACGTTCGGGTGATATCGTGCACTAATTACGTCAAGATTTAAAATACAACATGGGTATATTAAACTCTACAAAGCAACAAATTTTACGTCTATACTATAGTTTTATCAAAACAGATATTAATGTGACAAATATAATATATGCTTGTAAAAAAAAAAAAGAATTTAGAATGTCGAATGTATTAAACAATGGATTTTTTAATCTTCCTTATTCAGGCAAAAGTAATCTATCTTTGGATCAGATAATGATGCCAACAATCCTTAAGGCTTTAAGAAATATTGTATGCAATACTAAAATGTATTGTTGCCTTTAAAACCAGGTTTTTACTCTCTATGCTTAAGGAAATCATGTGATAGTTTGCACGGATCGTTACGTCTCTTTGTCGCCTCTCGAGCTTTGGCCACCTGTTGACCTAAGAGGCCTTTTTGACCGAGTGGAGCTGGCCTATCTCCATAACGGTTCTACCTATTGACACCATTGCAACTGTCAGCATTCTAGAGCAGTAAGAGAATAATTAATTCTTCAAGCTATTCAAATAGCATGGCTCTTCGACACATTTAAAATATCTTACTTCAGGGCGTAATCCTGAACACGTAGACCATTTACTAATCTAAATCCCATTCTTTCCCTACCTCCTAGATTCAGAAAAGGTTAACCCTTTCCCTCTTTTTGATACCAACTTTTTACAAGGCAACGAGTAGGCATTATAGCTTCTCACCCGGAAGCGACACCATTCCCTTTCCTGGTAACTATATCACTTTCCCTACCTTAAACGTTTACCACTTTCTTACCAGACAATGATACCATTTCCCAACCATACAATAGAACTTCTGTACCAGGGCACAACACTACACCTTTACAAAAGCAACGATACTGTGATCCTACCAGACAATGACTATACTTTTAAAAAGCAATATCATTTTCCTTAGAATGTCGATTCTATTGCTTCTTTATCAGGCAAAGATACTGAGTCTCTACCAGGCAAAGATATTTCCCTACCAGACGATATAGCACTACTACTTTTTTTTATCAGGTGACGATGCTGAGCCTCACTTCCCTAACGCAGACACGATATCAAGTCACTGCTCAACTACAATACCACTACTTTAGGAGACACCAATATCAATCCTCTACCAGATAACTGCACCACTTCCTTACTAGTAAATGATAGACCATGATACAATTCAAAGCTTTATAAGTCGCTTATTACTAATCGCAAAAGAGAACACAAAAATAATTGCCTATTACCGAATAACCCAATATTCATTCTTTTTGTAAAATTTGTATCTCTTTCTATCAAATAGTCAAACTTGGGTAACAGAATTCTGGAATAAAAAGTAATAAAAAATAGTAAAACTATTGAATTATATAAAGTTCTTGCTGTACCAAATAGCCTCAGAAATTCGTTGATGTGAACTCAAAGATAAAAAAAAATGTTCAAGTTGTATACGGAAATAGGGTCAGGTGCGTTTGGAATAAATAATGCAGCCAAGCCCGGGCTGAAGCACCGTGCACTTAACTTACCGATTCATTCCAAACTAAACGAATATCTGCAAATCGCATAATTTGGAAGTAGAATCAATTTTTATTAGAAGTACTCAAAATAAATAATTTTTATTTTAAACAGGTCGATTTGTAATTTTATGAAACCCTGTAATCATTCCATATAAGTTTAATTATTTATATTTGTTAAATATTATTTTATTCTACGATTTTTAAGCAACGTCATGTTTTGATGGGGAATGATAAATTGATGTTATACAATTTCTCAACATGTCACCAGATATCAAAGTAGTAAAGCACGTCAACAGATACGTCATTAGTAAAAGACGGTGATTTCAACCATGCGTAAGAGTGTATAAATTATGGTTTCTTTAGACATCCTAAAAAGGTTTCTACTGCCAAGTAAAGTATTGTTTCAGAATTATATGATACTTCGGGTGAAAATAATAAAATTGGTAAGAAAAAAATATATCCGGAATATTTTAACATCTGGTTTAAGAAATTGATGATCAATAGAAAGGTCTCGATCAAAACAAAACCTCATCAATGAAAATTCAGATGCTAACATTTCATTATCTATACAATGTCTTCTTCAGGGGCAATTATTTAACATATTTAAAATATTCAAAATTGCTATTGTAATAAAATGATAAATTTATAATAAGGAAAAATGATATAGCTTATAGCTAATTGTATTTATTTTGCAAACCTCTTTGTTTGCCCAAGCGCTTCCAGATAAACATTAGCCATTCTGATACATACAAATCAAAACGGGTTGAACACTATGAACAAATATAGAAATAATACTTATACTTTCAAGTTCTATTTACTTATACTTACATTTTATCATAACTTTTCACATAAGTACTATCTTTATTACCTTATCTCTTCTCAAGTTTTCTTAGTATTTATTTCATTTTTATAATATTATAATTTATTTATTACATACGTAATTTGTTATTTCTTATAGGTAATTTCCTTTTAATAATTAGGATTGTATAATTTTATTGTAATAGTTTTTTTCCAAAAAATAAATATGGATTATATATATATATATATATATATATATGTATATATATATATGTATATATATACATATATGTATATATATGTATATGTATATCTATATATATATAGATGTCGAAATGTCGAGTAGTATATTTTCAATGTTAAATTTCTCTGTAAATTGTTCGAAGCTTTACTACTAAAATATAATTTTTTCTATACCCTGTAGCTGGAAAGATATTGTAAATTCTATAATCAGTATAGTTAAAGATTTATTTGGTAAGCCACACCTCTACTTCAAAGATATTATCACTAAACCCAATTATCAAAAGGCCTTAAAAATCATTTTCACATAATTAGTTCATGAAATAAACGGTGCTTTTAAACTTTTAATAGTAATTTAAATTTGTTCTAAAGCGTAACGAAACGTTTTACATTTTCCTGCAAAATGAAACTTCTCCCTTACAAACGGCAGCAGTGATGTTTATCCCAGATTGAGTGACGTTAACGAAGAGACATGTCAGGTTGTGAAGTCATACGGAATAAATAATCAGGGTAATACTTTATAAAGTGAAATGACTTTAAAAGCACGAATTCGTATCCCCGCAAAAGCACTTTAATGGTTAACTGGAAGTAGCAATTTTGCAGTATCCGTTTGTGAATGTTTGTTTTTCCAAAAAACAGAATATAAAAATTGATTTGTTTCTTTAATGGTTTTCGCTCCTACTACAGTAGTAGAATATAATGGAAAGGTTTAATGGATTTCGACTGGAATTGTAAACAGCAACACAACTATCGTAATGGACTTGCAAACATAGTAGGGCACGCACCGAGGCCATTGTCCATCTCTATTTACACTTCAACTATAATGTCATTTGTCGTACAACCAAACACCGACGACTGCTGGCAAAGCTGGGTTACCTCGATCAATGACATCACTTCCGCTGCTTGTTCTACATGATTATCTCATGGCTAAGCAATATAATGCGAACTAAGCTGAGAATACAATGGATATTAGTGACAAACACCTTAGCCTATTGTGGATCCTACTTATCTTTAGAGAAATATAATATCAGCAAGCTTTAGCGACGTCAATTTATGTTTAGCAATGGACAAATTAATATATCAATTTACCAGTGGTTTTTGCATGAATTAAATTATTTAATGATCAACGTAGTCTATATATAAAAGAGTAAAATTTGAGTGTGTGTTCGTATGGGTGTGTATGTGAGAAACAAACACATATCTCCAAATGTAGTAAAACGCCACGTGTCTCCAGCTTGCTATATGAAATATATTGTTTTATAATATCTGCTTGTTTATTCTGCAAAAAGTTAGGATAGGTTATTTAATATAATTACAAAGTAGCATGTGTAAGGTGAGTGGACATCAGACGCTGTGAGTTTGTTTAAATAACGTGTAGATAGTAGCTACAACATCCCTAACTTATGTTGTTGTTAGTAAAATGAAAACATACCATTAGGCTAAATAAAAACAAATAACATGTTAACGATTTAACGTTCACGCTTTATTATATGAATTGAGTATAACCCGTGTAATTTTATATAATTTTGCTTATTTATTTTAATTTTTTTTCAAGTTTTTCATTCAAATCCTTAATTTTTCGTAATTTATTTTAACCATCTTTTGATTAAACTACATTGTAGCTTCAATTATGTAGATAGAACGTTAGGTTATAAAACCCCAGAAAGCCTAAGTGAACTGTTTTTAGGCACTGTTTTTCGAAAAAGTGAAGAAAACTGCTAAAGTATAAAAAGATTTCCCTCAAACACACACACACACACACTCATATGTACATCTACATATATATATATACATATAAATATATATATATATATATATATATATATATATATTAAATAACTTCAAAAAGTTCATAGTATAGTATGTATAGTATAGTAGTATAGTATAGTATGTATAGTATTCATAGTATAGTTCCAGTAGTCTACAGTAGTCTTTGAGAAGGCTGGAACTATACTCCGGCGAAAAGCTTCAGCATAATTGTAAATGTTGAATAAAATATATCTTGATTATGAACTTTTTGAAGTTATTTAATAATTATAACAAATCAAGAAAAAATAATCATCTTTATTATAATATATATATATATATATGTGTGTGTGTGTGTGTGTGTGTGTGTACAAGTATATATACATACAAAGACCGTTGAGGCGATTCGAAAGAATCCCATCTGGCATTAACGAGGTAAACAAAAGAACACGTGAAGCGCAAATGAAGGATGCAGTCAGTCAGTCAGAGCATCGGTGGCACAGTGGCAGAACTACGCAGACTCTCTGACCGTAAATAGAGGAAACCAATACCCCCCTTAATCGGGCCCACATATGACCACAACAATCCCTCGCATTTCTTTCCTTTTGGTCACTATGAAGCTAATCAGTTCTTTCGATAACGCATTTCCATACTGTGGGTTAATCCAGAGTAGTGCTCTAGAATGGTAGAGTAGAATCAGTTTAAAGCCGTTGTGACCAGTCAAGGCCCAGGTAGCATGGGGAAAGTTACTGCGAATAGAGAGATGCAGAGATAGGCTAAGACTCGTTCAATGTCCTGAACGTTACTAGTGACAGAGATAAGCTAAGTCATAGGCCTTACTCTAAATGGTACTGATTATAGTAAGAGATGTACCGACAGGCTAAAACTCCGGCACTGTCTTGGACCTTACTAGTGACAGAGATAAGCTAAGTCATAGGCCTTACTCTAAATGGTACTGATTATAGTAAGAGGTGTACCGACAGGCTAAAACTCCGGCACTGTCTTGGACCTTACTAGTGATAAAGATAAGCTAAATAATAGGCCTTACTCTAAATGGTACTGGTTGTAGTAAAAGGTGTACCGACAGGCTAAAACTCCGGCACTGTCTTGGACCTTACTAGTGATAAAGATAAGCTAAATAATAGGCCTTACTCTAAATGGTACTGATTATAGTAAAAGGTGTACCGACAGGCTAAAACTCCGGCACTGTCTTGGATCTTACTAGTGATAAAGATAAGCTAAATAATAGGCCTTACTCTAAATGGTACTGATTATAGTAAAAGGTGTACCGACAGGCTAAAACTCCGGCACTGTCTTGGACCTTACTAGTGATAAAGATAAGCTAAATAATAGGCCTTACTCTAAATGGTACTGATTATAGTAAAAGGTGTACCGACAGGCTAAAACTCCGGCACTGTCTTGGACCTTACTAGTGATAAAGATAAGCTAAATAATAGGCCTTACTCTAAATGGTACTGATTATAGTAAGAGGTGTACCGACAGGCTAAAACTCCGGCACTGTCTTGGACCTTACTAGTGACAGAGATAAGCTAAGTCATAGGCCTTACTCTAAATGGTACTGATTATAGTAAGAGGTGTACTGACAGGCTAAAACTCCGGCACTGTCTTGGACCTTACTAGTGATAAAGATAAGCTAAATAATAGGCCTTACTCTAAATGGTACTGATTATAGTAAGAGGTGTACCGACAGGCTAAAACTCCGGCACTGTCTTGGACCTTACTAGTGATAAAGATAAGCTAAATAATAGGCCTTACTCTAAATGGTACTGGTTGTAGTAAAAGGTGTACCGACAGGCTAAAACTCCGGCACTGTCTTGGACCTTACTAGTGATAAAGATAAGCTAAATAATAGGCCTTACTCTAAATGGTACTGATTATAGTAAAAGGTGTACCGACAGGCTAAAACTCCGGCACTGTCTTGGATCTTACTAGTGATAAAGATAAGCTAAATAATAGGCCTTACTCTAAATGGTACTGATTATAGTAAAAGGTGTACCGACAGGCTAAAACTCCGGCACTGTCTTGGACCTTACTAGTGATAAAGATAAGCTAAATAATAGGCCTTACTCTAAATGGTACTGATAATAATGAGAAGTGTAGAGATAGTTTAAAGTGCACAGACGTTCTTACATACAATATAATGAACATTTTAAAACACGTAAACGAGTTGTGTATTAAACAGTGACAATCTAGGAAGCAAGAAAACATACTCGAAATTCATAACAATGATTTAAACAGGGTTGAGAAAAAAAACGAAGAAAATAAAAAGCGCAAATCGGCCCAAAATAGTTGAACCTAAACAGCATAACGAACATTGTGTTTGGAACCTATAGAATGTATTGTCAATTAGGCTTTGCTGTAGGTACGTGACGAAGTCAATGCTAGCGTTGCCAACACCACCTGAGTCTCTGCAACAAGTGTTTGGTTTCGTGTGTCGGCATAGAAATTCGTTACCACTGTATTTACTTGTTCAGATAAACTGTTATCCCTTCACGCAAACATACAGTTAGTTACTAATAACTGTGATTTATTGTGATTAGAGAAAATTATATACATTTCAAGTAACTGAAGGCAGTATTATGTCTTGGGCTTTACTATATCCAAAAACAATGAATTTTGTTGTGATTTATTCACATTCAATTAAATTTTGTTTTTTTATAAAATAAAACGTCTATTATTATAGAACTGTAAAAATAAAATGTGTTAAATTACACGAAAAGTTACTCGTTTTTTCTGCATTCAGGTTACAAATAATTTATTTACATATTTTGAAAGAATTTTGCTCATCCTTACCCAGAATTTTGATAACATGTGTGTTTGATAGACCTACTAATCTACATTCTGTAATACGCGACTGCAGACAGAAGATAACACACATCGGGTTCTGGTTGAACAGCCAACGACTGTTCGTGGAATCTCGGCCATTCAAAGCCCAGTATAAATTTGAAAACTTCCCCATGGATCTAGGCCGCGGAACTGTCATGAACTAAGTGCAGAAGTTCACTTGGCAACACCCAGGGTGCACCACGAGGAGATGAACTACTTTGTACCCTATCAGGAACACCAGAGTTATTCAGCAACGACTGATACATAGAAGGGAGTATTAAGTGAGGGATGGACGTAATATTAAATAAGTAGTTCCTTTGGCGTTCTGTTCTTTCTACCTTCGACTAATTGAATACTCGTTCGTGTTCTCACGTTTCAGATCCCCTTAGTTATTTTACTATTTCATTATTTTATTTTTAAAGTATATTATATTGCTCATCAATCGCCACTTCTTATTGAATTCCTCTTGACGCTTATAATGACTGTATGTTTTCCACGGGTTGTCACCTCATCCATATTTCATGTCGGATTAAGTGAGTTCATATGTTTTCCTCTAACAGTTGATTTTATTTTATAGGTTATGTTGTGGAATGACTGTTTAAAGGCGTAGGTCATTTTATTTATTAAATGTACATTTTAATAATACCTAGATTCTATTAAATCATCCATTAACTACATTATTTATTTTAAATAAATGAAATTTCTATACCACGAATGATTTTTTTGTTTAAACTTTATGTACATTTCAATTGATATAAATCATCCTCAAAGGTAATTTACAATAAAAAATTAATAGGTACTTTTATTAATAATACACAAAGTCACTTATTGAAAATTACCTCTGAGGATGATTGGTATGCAATTGAAATGTACATAAGGTATTAATTCAAAGAAAAGATCATTTGTGGCATAGAGATTTCATATAGTTAAATTAAACATTACTTTTATAGAGTTATACATTTTATAGATGGGGAATTTACTTCTGTCGGACAAGCATACTGTGTGCTCTCTGTGAAATATATTTAATACATTGACAATCATTATAGCCTTGACCAACTAAGACACGAAAAATCTCTAAATACAAAAAATTGTTATGTCCAAACAATTATTTCACACAAAAGAAATATAATTCATAAAATTCAATTAGAAATAAATTTAATGATTAAATCTAAAACACCTATTATTTTGGTGGAACGTTTTTACAAAAGCCTTTGCAAAAAAGATTAAAACTCACCCTTAGGCGCTAACAGAAGTTATTGTAGAAGTGTGTGTTTGTCGCGCGGGGAATTTATTGCCCAAACCGAAGCTCTACGCACCATTTGTCGACGCATATTTCCGCCGAGATTTACCTGCACGCTGCTGGACTTTGGACAGATTTTTTTGTAACTTTGTTTAAACACCCTCTGCTTTATGGTGCTACTAATAGTAAATTGTATAAAGTGGCAATGCAATTGTGACACAAGTATTACCTTCAGAGTAATTTATCTTCGCACATGAAATTGTTAGTTTAAAAAAAAGTTAAATCTGCTACGTTGGCGTTGTCATAGTTACGTTTGACTGTTTACACTCAATCGAAAATCTGATTTTTATAGAATCTGATTTTAGCTCTTGTGAAGAGAAAGAGAATGTAGTTTTTGCTTTTGCGAAAATATAGTATAGCGAAAAAGGAAGGAAATATAATATTTGTAAGAACGACCAATGTGTATAAGAAGATTATAAAAGTTTGCAAATTAATTTTATATTTAGGGAAACACAGTGACAGTATTACAATAAAACAACGGCTAAAACCCCAATACGACAAAAATTGTACAAAAAAATTATTACATTAGGTTACCAAGAACGTCCTTAGGTACATTGCAATGACAGTTTCAGTATCATCACATGGTCCTATTGCAAAAAATAAATAAAATCTAGACAGCTAACTAAACTAAAACTTACCCGAAATTTTTGTCAAGGAATAGAAACGATCATTACACAGCCTTATGAAATTCTTCAATGGCACAATTTTAAACCAGATGTTGATTGTATATTCTATCTCCTGGTAGAAAAAGTGTAAGAGTCATATAATGCAGACCGATACATGACCTCATTAAGTATTATTATTTAATAGCTGTTTGTACTAAAATTTATTGTAGGTATAAATTGTAATTTTTTTAATTAGTCCCTAGTACATTATGTTATATAATAAATATACTTGGGGGGTATTAACAAGCACAGTGCAATGCATTAGATAACAGTTTTTACTCTTCATATAACCCACTGCGTAATATAATTTACTTACTAATAAAGTAAAATACAGGGAATATTTTCTGTACGTGTAAGAAACACATATGTTGTGATATATCATGTGTATATCATGTGTACATAATTTAATCATATATATGATATTTCTAAATGTATATGCAATTCTATTTGAAAATGGATTAAACATAACCACAAAGTAACCTCTAAGTGAAGACGAAAACTCTGTCATGTTTGGTTTTTAAACTGTTTAGTACAATACGTTTATTTAAAAAATATGTTGAAAATATTTCTGAAATCTGTCAAATTCCTAGAAGATTTACTCCTGTCAGAAAAAAAGTAATTGACGCGCGTAAAGACCTTTACGAAACATCTGCAGTAATCCGAACTCATTACCGCAGTACTGCTTGACTTTACTGCATTAAACTTAGCATTTGCTTCACGTAATTATACTTGCCTTTCATTAAATACCCAATCACGTCCCAGCTTCGTAATTTCTCCCAATCAAGTGATTTTAAGCTACGTCGGATGAGATCGTGTAGTAAATACCTTAACATTCAAAGTACAAAATGAAATAATAAAACCAAGCGAATAATTTATGCGGTAGCTTTCATCGCAACCGAAATTTACAAATTTAATGTTTGCTTAAAAGGATAATAAATAAATCGGAATTTTAAACGTATTCTTAGACAACACATTTCTTAACTTCCGCTAACCAGACAAATACGAGTATAATCTGTGCTTGTACCAAATAAAGATAATCAAAATCTTAAGTATCATTACTTTCGACATGATGTTTTTTTCTGAATTAAACTGTATCCTCTCGAAATATATGTATTCAACAGTGCAACAGCTTTTCGTTGCCATTTAAAACAATTGTTTTGCTGAGGACAGTCGTGTGAGAGTTTGGACAGATGGGCAGTTTATATCTGAAAAAAGACGGAGCAGACGTTATGACTCTTCGCCGTCACGCGAACTTTGGTCCACCTGTTGCATTGCAAATTCCTTTCGCCACCACTTGCGTAAATGTATGTAAACTTTCGGTATAGACAAAAGTGTCGTGGTTTAATGGGTAATAAGGCAGTAAAAGAATAACGTAATGTTAGGTACCGACATTTATAATAATAGAGGCGACATATTACTGAATAGACCATCCATATCGAATGAACAAAATTCCCATCAAATCCAACCTGTCGGCTGAACAAACCTGTGGTTGCATCCCCAGGTTGAGGGGCTATAGCTCGTCAATACTCATGGTTGATGGGCTAGAGGTCATTAGTCTCATTACAAGTCATAGATTCCTCACGTCTGGGACGAGACGAGTTTCCAGCCGGTAGATTACCATTCTTAATACTCTTATAGAACAACCTAACTAGAACCTTCGGAACGGCTCAGTTCACCCCTCTTATTGATTCGGTCTAGAAAGTGAAATCGTACTTTTACTCTCCTACAATTAGCGTTATCCTGCCACGCCCTCGGAATAGAATATGAAAAGGATAAAAGTAGCAAATAGCTATGAACCTACCTTCTAGTTCTCGGTGGTTTTTTCACCGTTGAAACAGTTCGCACACCAGAGTAGTAAGAAAAGAAATAACTCCCAGAGCTATTCAAATGTTATGGCTCATCAACACACATAAAATCTCCTGAATCGGTGGCGTGGTCTTGAATACGTAGATCATTTTACTAAATCTACCATATTGATACCAACTTTCTTCAAACCAAAAAGAAGGTAATCATAATTTCTCTACCTGGAAATGATTCCACTTTCCTTCCAGGTAACTATACCCCTTTCCTTCCAGGGAACTATACCACTTCCCTTCCAGGGAACTATACCCCTTCCCTTCCAGGGAACTATACCCCTTTCCTTCCAGGGAACTATACCCCTTTCCTTCCAGGGAACTATACCCCTTTCCTTCCAGGGAACTATACCCCTTCCCTTCCAGGGAACTATACCCCTTTCCTTCCAGGGAACTATACCCCTTCCCTTCCAGGGAACTATACCCCTTCCCTTCCAGGGAACTATACCCCTTTCCTTCCAGGGAACTATACCCTTTCCCTTCCAGGGAACTATACCCTTTTCCTTCCAGGGAACTATACCCCTTCCCTTCCAGGGAACTATACTTCTTCCCTTCCAGGGAACTATACCCCTTTCCTTCCAGGGAACTATACCCCTTTCCTTCCAGGTAACTATACCCCTTTCCTTCCAGGGAACTATACCCCTATCCTTCCAGGGAACTATACCCCTTTCCTTCCAGGGAACTGTACCCCTTTCCTTCCAGGGAACTATACCCCTTTCCTTCCAGGTAACTATACCCCTTACCTTCCAGGGAACTATACCCCTTTCCTTCCAGGGAACTATACCACTTCCCTTCCATTTAACTATACCACTTTTCTACTGTACAAATTTACCACTTTCTTACCAGATAACGATAGGATTTTCCTAACAATCAACGGAGGAACCAAGCAAAGAGCGACCTATCTCCCTTTTCCCTACCACGCAACAATACACCTTCTGTATCAGGCAACGTAACCACGTCTTTATCAAGACGGCGATACAGCGATCCTTCAAAAAAATGATGCTACTTTAAAAAGGCTGTTTACAAAGCATCGATGCTACACTTTTTAAAAATTGATACAATTTACTTAAAAGACGACGGCATCACTTCTATATCATTGATACTGAGTCTCTGCCAAGCCACGATACCATCTTACTACCAGGCATTGATACCAATCTCTTATTAGGCGATACTACAACTTTTTTATCAGGCACCGAAGCTTAATGTCAATACCTTGGCAAGGCAACGATACCACTTCATTACCAGTCAACAATATCAATCTTATATCCGATAACTGCAACACTTCCTTACTAGTAAAGACCTTTACTTACTATAAACCACGATATAATTCAAAGCTATACAAGTTGGTAATTACTATGAGTCAGAAAAACAAATACTAGCACATACCCGAATAAATCAATATTAACTCATTTTATAAATTTTATAATCGAACTTGGCTAATATAATTCTGAAAAAAATGTTTTAAATAATTGCAAAGCTACTGAAGTTTATAAAGTCTATATTTGTCAAAATGGCCTTAGAAATTACTTGAAGGTCCCTTAAAGGAAAAATATGTAGCCTCTTATAAGCAAACAGGGTCAGGTGCGTATGGAATAAATAATGCACCCAAGCCCGGGCTGAAGCAGGGTACACTTATATTCTGCTACCGCCTTAATTTATCGACTTACTCTACATTAATGCTAATTTGCTAATCGACATAATTTGCAAATTGTTGCAATATTTATTAGTGACACAAACTAAATAGTTTTCATTTTATATTGACGGTTTTGTAAATTTATGAATCTGTATGATATTTATTAATATTATTTATTTAATAATATTTTTCTGTACGATTTATTGAGGTAAATTTAGTTTCATCGAATCTAGACGCGTCACCAGTCGTCAAACTGAGAAAAGGTATAACTACACGAATATGTGCTAAAATAACTTGATGAATAAAGCCTCTGCTTTGAACCTTACTGAGTCGTTCGTAAGTCACGGTAATTTGAACGAATTTTAAAACAGATAAGATTGTATAAATTGTGGTTTCATAAGATATAAAAGGTTTATATTGTCAACTAAATAATAACGGTATTGTTTCAAAATTGTATAATCCGTGTTAAACTTACAAAGAGGTGGTAAAAAAATGTCCGCAGGATATTTGAACGACTGTTATTACAAACTAATGATCGGTATTAAGCTTTCGATCAACTTACAAACAAATGTGACATTGAATATTCATTGCCTAAAGTTTTGACATCTGTACAGTGTCCGTCAGGGCCAACTATTTAACACAATTACATAATAAAATTACAAGTAATAAAAAAATAATAAATAAATAATTAAAATAAAATTATTAATAATAAAATAAACGGTAATACAATAAAAGTACAAACTCATAATATTGAGAAAGATAAGTCTTTAACTTGTAGCTAATACTTCAATTATTTTGAAACTTCATTGCCTTTAAAAAAACTTCCAGGTAAACTTGTCATTCTGTCACATTCAAATTGAAACACATTAACCTCTGTAGATATTTTAAAATTACCTATACTTTCAAGTTCCATCTATTTTTAATAATAATCTATCATGACTACAACCATATAAATTGTTTATCTTATATAATTTCAAGTGTTATTTATTATTGTTTTCAATTTTGCAAATATTATTATTTATTTAATATATTCTTATATGTTATTGCTTCAAAGTAAATCTATAAACATTTAGAATATATAATTTTTTCATTATAGTATATTTACTTAATTGTAATTATGGTAAATATATCAATTCGATTGAAGAAGACATAGTTCATAAGTTGAAACGTTGAGCAATGAATTTACATTGTTAAATTTTTCTGTGATTTGACCATAGAAATATATAGTTTTATTCTAAATAGTTATAAAAAGATTGTAAATTTTATGATCAGTAGTCTATAGGTTAGAGATTTATTTGGTAAGTTACTTCTCAATATTTATACGTAAAAACGCTAAATCTAATTATCAAAATGTCTTAAAAATCTTTTTCACATAAACATGACATGAAATAAACGATACTTTTAAACTTTTGTAAAAATTTAAATTTTGCTCAAAACGGTAATGGAACTTATAAAATGTAACTTCTCACTTTCAAAGGGTAGTAGCGTAATTTTAACCCAAAAGTTGAGTGATTTTAAGGAAGAGACCCGACAGAGTATATAGACATACTGAATAATTCACTTCAAACAAATCGCTGGGGTTGCAAAAACATATCTACGATGAGTCACTTTAATGGGAATGTTAAAGTAAACAAATTTCAAAATCTGTTTGTGAATGTTTGTTTTTCATTAAGCTATTGGAAGTCAGTAGTGCTTTTTTCGTAATTAATAAAATTTGTTTCGCATGATTTTGTTTGGGAGGGAAGAGTGAAGGAAAAGAGAATTTAGTTACTATCTTTAAATTATGAGGAAAAGGGCAAAATCCAAAGAAATTTTCTTTTTTGTAAGTAGTCGGCATTTATTTGTAACAATTCAAGCTTTCAATAACGTCTACATTCCTTTTAGGTTTGTCTATTCTCAGTATATAAATCTAACGTTTTGGGTAATTCATTTTTCTGGTAATCTACAAGATCTTTTGACTCTTTCCGGATCTTTTCAAACAATTATCTCAACTCCACATATTTCTCATTTGTTTAAAAGTAAAAGGCTATTTTGAAAGGGGTAAAACGCTTTGCATTATTATTCACCATATTTTAGATAACACATTTTATACAATGTATAACTTCGAGAATTGATTTGCATTTAGAATCTAAGTAAAATATTTAAGAATACCAAAATACGTCACCGAAGTACAAAAGAAGCAATAGATAAGTAATTATTCGCGGTCATTTGTTTTGTATGTTTTCGCTCTTACTACAGTTGTATAATATATCTTTGGCAAGGTTTAATGGGTTTCGACTGGAATTGTAAACAGCAACACAACTAACGTAACGTACATGTAAACATGTTAAGGTGCGCACTGATGCCATTGTCCTTCTTTATTTTCACTTCAACTATATTGTCATCTATCGTAGGTACAACCAAACATCGAGGACTGCTTGCAAAGGTGGTCTATCTAGATCAATGACGTCACTTGCGCTGCTTGTTCTACATTGTTGTCGCATGAATTGACTAAGCATTGTCCTGAGATCCAAGCTGAAAATAAATTGGATATATAATACTGTAAATAATTATAAAATTTTATTTCTTTCAATCAAGCCGTCTGAGTGGTCTTCTGGAAGGAACAGTGACCACTGACGTAAAGATTACAATGTCGGATGACGGTAGCGGCAAAGAATTGCGTAGTTTTTTGCCACAAAGTCGTCTCAGCCTGAGAAAATAAATGCCTAAAGTCAAAGTTAGATTTAACTGTGTTTTGAAAACATTATGTTCGTTGATTAAAGGATATGCTAAATAATGCAGCTGTATTATGTTTCTCCTAAACAATATTATTCGTATTTATTTATTATTTAATTAAATATTACATCCTAATTAACAAAAACAGAATTTTCAAAGACATTATTCTTGAGAAAGTAATGTCTAAAACTTGACCAAACTGTGCGCGAGATGTAGAACACTATAACAATATTATTCTGTCAGTATAAACTTAATTAAACGAGAATTTTACTTTAATATATAAATCGCTTATTATAATAAAAAAAACATTTGAATAAATTAAACAATTTAAATTACTTCACTGGGGATCGTAAAAAAACTCAATTATAAAACAAAAAGAAACTGTTGGCATACAACTCACTCGTCTGTATAAACGGGCCTTGTATATTAATTACCACAAAGCAGCAATTTCATTCGTTAAATTACCGGAGGGACAACTGTGTGAGACTCTGTACAGATGAGAAATACCAAAGGTTGCTATGACAACGTCTCGTCATGTGTTGGTTTTGAGTTCTTAAAATACGTTTATATTACTATTTTTATTTAATTTATTTTAATAGTATATAGCCATTTTCAATTTCATTTGCATAAGTAAAACTACATTTTTACTAAAAAGAGTATATTAATACATTTGATTCCAATTCTTATTTTATTATTGCAATAATTTATTTTCTTTAATATAATTAGCAAACATAAATATCCCTGGTGGTAGTAGTGGAAAACTAAATATTGTTGGTAGATAGGCTATTGATCAAGAAAATACACAAAACCTAAATAGGAATTATATATTAGATTAAATAACCAATAACACAAAAACGCTCAAACTACAACAAATTTGAAATAACACTATGTAAATTTCAGTTATAAAACAATTGTCGTCACAGGGAATTCAAACCAAAATAATACTAGACTAACCTAGTGAGTTTATTGTTCCCTATAACGAATTATACAACCAAAATATAAATACATTTAATACAATGTTATTAGAGATTGTATGTGTTTTATTAATGTGCTCTACACAAGATCTAAGTTATTTATAAATTGTTTAGGAAATACCTTTCTTGTGATAATATTCTCGACATTAGACTTAATATAAAGGTTTGTTATTTATACAGAGACAAAATGTATTTATTTATTTACCAGAATATTTAACGTAAACGAGCAGCATGACGCTATTACTAGGTGACTCTCGCAGCAAGAAGTATAAGGCCATAGCTAGAGCAAACGTACAGTAATAACTGTCGTTTGTTTTGCGTTACAGCAACAAGCATGGCTCTTCTATGATTGAGTGACTCTTCGACCAACGCAACTTACCTGAAACTATAAATAAGGATATGTGGACTACAGAAATAATTAAAGAAGGTACGCGAAGCTCTCATTACAATGGACGTAGGAATAGGGGTTGTTATTATATAAAATAAAAAATATTATGACAAGAAGATTGTAAAATATCTATCGCAGCAATTTAACATGAACACGTAGTGAACATATACAAAGTTGACTTGTTAACATTAAAGGAATAATTTTGACACCAGAACAAGACGTTTTAAATGGTTTAATTGAGTTTAAGTGTTATTATTTTATAATATTATTTCAGTCTAGATTTATTTTTATAATGTCCAGGACTATTCACTAACGAATTACTATTTAAAGAATCGCTGGGCAGTTAGGGTAGTGAAAAGAAGCACTAAGGGCATGCAATGGTATTTGACATCTCTTTTATTAACCTTAGGTTGAAGTAAAGCTCTCTGAGGGAGGATCACTGTGTGCCGTTCCTAAAACATTAGCTTCAGTATTATGCACTGAAAAATAATTTAATTTTCAAATTAATTTTTATTTTATAAGACTCATCAAACTATATAATCTTGTAATGCGATAGGGTTAGGCTTGTCGTATGCCAGCCGAAAGTAGGCAGCGAGCCTAAGTTTGCATTGTTTTAAAAATTCCGTTCCCTTCGTAAACAAAAAACAAACCACCTGAGCCTGCGGAAAGCAGTTTTTTATACGGCTATTTCACTAAAAAATAATTTAACGGTTCACCCTTAATAGCGATGGGACACATATTGGTAACTTTAGTGTAAATATTAACTTTGAATATCTTGCTGTGGCTCCACGTTCACTTTAATTCCATATTTAATGAGACACAGTTCATGTCCTGATAACATATAATGTTAAATGAAAATTATAAAAAGTCTCTAATAAGGGTATAATAACTAATAGAACCTCCCAAATGTGGGAGACGGGTAATCTCTTCAAGGATTGTTGAAGGGAAGTTTTAAACTAGTGACTCACGCAACCTGTAACACTAAAAATATAGGACAGGTTAGGATAATCAAGCTGATGACGACGTTTTTAAAAAAGACACGTTATTCCTAAAATTACTGTTTTTGGCATCTTTAAACTGAATCTAATATGAAACTACTTTCACATAACATCTGTGCCATATCACGAGTAATAAATAACTTTGAAGAACTTTGTATTAAAATGAAACTTCTTTGACTTGAACTTTACATTTTGTCGTGTAAATTTCGGAAACGCGTAACGTAGCCCGGGGAGTTTTATTCTGTGCATAAACACAATTTCTGTCTTTTCTGGAAGAAGCACTCTTCTATAATGCAAGACGGCCATTCCCTTAAGGGCAGTAAAACCCTGCTCGACGAATTGTTTGTTTAGAATAACATTTCCTGGTTTTCTTGTTTAATAAAACTTTTTTTGAAAGATACCATGAAAATCTTTCTTTTATTGAGTAGGGCTTTTGAGAAAAGTTTTACATTGAAATGATATTACACAGGAAAAATTGGTCGAAACTCTATCTTACTCTCTGGATCTATCTATTTTTTACTATATATATATATATTAATGCCAGTATACTACGTTTCTAAATTTTACCTAAACTGTAAAGTAGAATTTGTTTTGTAGCCCATTTTAATTTTAATAACGTATTTTGTCAAAATGTCGAGTGAAAAATTTGTCAAATAAAAAACCCGTTAGAAAGATACGAATTCAAACAGACTACTTTTTACAATTTAGGTAACTATTAGTAGAATTTAGTTGTAGTTAAAAGTTTTCTTCTAAAACAAGAAAAAAGGAATTATAGAGATAATTACATGTCCCAGTTGGTAATCCCCTTGTATGACGTCAGACATTTTTAATTTTTTTGAATATTTTGTTTTTTTATATCAATTCAATATTTTAAATCTTGTTGGGAATATAAAACATCCATGCTTAAAGGGAGTAAGAAATTTAAAAAAACGTTACTGCCTAGATTAGTAAGGAAGTTATTACAACAGGTATTTTAAATTTTTATTTTATTTCAAGGTCTTTAATGTTTTGTTGAAATATAATTTATATAAATTTCAAAAACAAATTTCTTATCATAAAAGAAGCTATTTGATTGGGTAATAAATTCAACAACCAGATTTATTTACATGAAAGAAATTCTACGCAGTAATGCGGTAAAGTCAAACGGTGTTACAAAAATAAAGGCACGTTAAGGGGAAGGATAGCGATTTTCGCGAAAATTACTCAAAAGGTGTAGTGGTACGCAAGTTTTAAAATATTTTGATTTCGTGGTTATGTGTGGGAAAACGTTATTTTTAAATAAGATCAGCTAGTGACTATTGTCTCTTATGAGTTTCAGGAGATTTCAGTAAGTAAAATGTGGTATTTGGTGGTGACATAAATCCTGTTTACAAAGTAAATATGGGGGTGAATCGTGCCATAAAGTGAATCGGTCTCATACTTGAAATTTACATACATATATTTGGTGACATACCACTACCACCTACTTTATTTGGCAGCTATTTTAAAGAAACATAGAAAGGTGACTTTATTTATATTTGCTCAATCAACCTTAATATTACCTTCTAACTTCTAAACCTCAAGACCTTTGTAAAATTACTGAGGAAAATAACATTTATTTAGGAAATATTATATTTTACTTTCACTTGTTTTATCTTAACTTTTAACTTAGTCTCTTAGTAAAGAATAACTCAAAAGCATTTTTAAAAAGAATTTCCGGTGGCTACTTCCGGTGTTTTTTCAAGCAAAATGAAATCCTTTGATATAATCAGGGTGTACGCATAAACCAGTTATTTAATTAGAGTAAAACAAAATGGAAGTGCAGTAATGAACTGTGGCTGTTTTTTCCAGTTTAACGGATGCAATGTATTTATATCTTACGGTATTAGGTTTCAGCACCTCATCTTTAGTAGTTTTAGCGGTTGCCTCTCCAAGTGGTGATAAATTTAGTGTTCAGACGGTTTTCTACATCACCAGGTATAATTTTATTGCAGTAGCGATGACTTAGGGATGAATAATCGATAATTACTACCATTTATTGGGTGGCCAGAAATTCTGAAAGTATCTAAATAAATAAAGAAAAGGGGTGCAAACGTTTTAAAAATGTTAACGGTTTTAAAACTAAATATATTACCATTTATCTGTTTCAGTTGTCAACAACTGTGTTCAACCATACTGTGTTAACACCATTTTTCAACAGAACTGTCATAAGCTAAAAGTTTACACACTGAGATGGATTAGCGGAAACTGAATATTAAACGCGAAGTCCCAACACGCATGCATCTGTGGCTCACCTCGCAATCTGAAACACCAAAGTTCTGTTCTGATTAATTCTAACCTCATATTCCATAAATTTCTAAACTAATTTAACACCATTTAACAAATATATATTTCAGAGAGACACACATGTCAAGATGTTGATATTAATTCTGACACAGATAAAATAGAAACATATTTTGAAAAATTGTAAATACATTTTTTGAAACAATTGAAAATATTTAGAGTTCACCTAACACAATATCGTGTTATATTTAAATGTACGACTTTGCCCCATACTAAATCCTCTGCATAACGTGATGTATAACTCCCTCTCTAATTATTCCATTATGTGTGACGTCATTAGCAGTCATTGGGACTTGGCTGATAAAAGTGAATACTTCATGTGACCAATGTAGTTAATAGAGGACTTTGCAGTTATATAGTTAGTTAATGTAGTTAATAAAAAAAATAATTGAAATATTTGAAAACTTGTATTACATGTTAAAACAACTACTTAATACAACTTTTATTTAAGGAACATAAATAATAAAGCTCCTAAAAAGTAACACATGCGCCTAATAAAGTTTCAATTAAAATAAATTGGAGTAAAAAGATATAACTCAATATCATTACATTGATTTAATTGTAATAACAAAGCTTAAGATATAAGTTATTATATATATTTATTGATGAATAATATTTATTAATGTACAATCAAAAAAGTAACAAAACCTATGAGTTTAAACAGCTGTTCTGCAACATAACCTATAACATAAAATCAGCTGTATACAATCATATGTTGTTACATAATTTAAGGTAAAATATTAACCCCATTAGTAACGTAATCCAGCGCGTCTCGTGATGGAATAAAGCGTAACGGATGAGATGAATAATCTCCCGTAGAAATCATACAGACATACCACTATTTAAGTTTTTAAAGAATAACCCGTAGATAAAAAAATCATTTACACACAAAAGGGAATCCATAAAAATATTTCTTCCTCATCTGCGGATGAACTACAAGTGTTACGAAACATGTAATGGCAATATTAGTATTGTTTATAAATATTCCATTCAATTGTTTTAAATGGATCCAGATGGAAAAAAGAAAACCTATATAGATTCGCCATAACTATTAGGAGCTTATATTTTAATAAGTTTGATAAATCTTGTAATTTTATTGATAGTAAAAACATGGAAGCTACGGGATTTCTTTTCTAGTTCATAGTAGAATAACCTATACAAAATATTCCAAATTATTTAAAATCACTGTTATAACTAACCTAAACTACATTAAAGTATGTACTACTTATCGATTATACTTATGTAATATTTACAAATATATATCTATATAATATCTATATATGTAACATATATATATATATATATATATATATATATATATATATATATATATATATATATATACATATATATATATATATATATATATATATATATATATATATATATATATATATATATATATATGATGTAGCGTCCTGAGGAAAGTTTCATTTAGTTCTTAATATCTATATATCTAACATATATATATATATATATATATATATATATATATATATATATATATATATATATATATATATATATATATATATATGATGTAGCGTCCTGAGGAAAGTTTCATTTAGTTCTTTGGTTCTATAAAACTAAATATACCATTCTATTAATAGAAATTAATTAATAAAGAACTCTTTTATCTTCAATACCCAAAAAAGTCTTAACTTTAGAAAACAATTTTCACAATAAAAGAAAGTTATAATACATCATGATATAGCTATATCACAATAGTTGGCAAGTGTCTGGTGATATACATTAGGTTTATAAAAAACATTCAATAATGAAGTGTTTTCTAAAGGTAGAAGTAAAAAGTTTATTTTTGAAATGAAATACTATGTTTATATCAATTGTGATAATGTAATTAGAATTTCAAGAAGTCAGTTTACTTGTCTACAAATTTGCTTACGTTGTTAAAGATTATTTGTTTTATAACAAAATCTATCTCAACCGGATACTTTGCAGCTATATTGTACAAGGTATGTATAGCTTTATAGCTATATTATATATTTCTTAGTATAATTTAGTGCTCCTTTTTTTATAAACATATTTTTGTGTGTTGTGAGTAGTGTTTTTTTTATTTATTTTTTTTTAGTTACTTCCTCTCCAAGTGGGATCAGTTGTACAGTGTTCTGACGATTTTCTGCATCACCAGGTTTCAAAGCAATATTGATGACTTAGCGATAGATAATCGATAATTACTACCATTTATTGAGGGGCCAAAAAATCAGAAAGAAGGGAAAATAAAAGCTACTATTAACGTTTTAAAAATGTAAACGGTTTTAAGATTAAAGATATTAATTTCCATCTACTTCAGTTGCCACGTATACATACACCAAAAACTGTGTTCGAACATACTGTGTTAACACCATTGTTCAACAAAACTGTCATAAGCGAAAAGTTTACACACTGCGATGGATTAACGAAAACTGAATATTAAACCTGACGTCACCAGCAAACCACACAGATATAACAAAGTATCAACACTCATGTATCTGTGGCTTACCTCGCAATTTGAAACACCAAAGTTAGGTCTGATTAATTCTAACTTCGTATTCCATATATTTCCAAACTGATATAATACTTGTTGAGAAATATATATTTCAGAGAGACAAACATGTCCAGATAGAGATGTTAATGCTGGCACAGATTGAAAAAAAATTTTTTTTAAATTGTAAATACATTTTTAAAAATGCTTGAAAATATTTCGAGCTCAACTAAGACAAAATCGTGTTATAATTAAATGTAAAACTTTGGCCATTACCAAAGCCTCTACATCACGTGATGTACAACTTCCGCCCCTAATTATTCCACTACGTGTGACGTCATTAGTAGTCATTGGGAAGCGCTGATAAAAGTGAAAACTTTATGTAAAGGATGTAGTCAATAGAAGTCCTCGCCGAATCTAGTTAATTAATGTAGTTAATAACATAATAATTTAAATATTAGAATATACATATATATTATAACATAAAAAGAACTTTGCATTGGCGGCAACTAGGCCCTATACATACTCAGGCATTGGCGGCAACTAGGCCCTATACATACTCAGAAGCCACGACTTGTGTGCCATAACAACAATATCACCTCGCTTTCTTCAAGTTAAGAAATAAAATTATAAAAAAATAATAATTTAAATTTATATTTGTTGATTCCTACTTCACGTGAGCTACTAGCTTTCACTAAAACTCTTGTAGGCATTTCACAAACGTGCCTATTGTAGCACTTGCTTATATTTGTTGAGGATAGCTGATTCGCGAGATGTGTCAAATCAGACCGTAAACTTAAATTTATTAAAATAACAAATATTACCATCAAATTATTTATGTTGGGCGCCAAATATGTGTCCTAAACAGAATACAATTAAATAAGGAGTTTCTGGATTCAACAAGCAACAAAAAAGTAATGAATTACCTATTAATTTACCGTAATTTACGTAATTAAAAGTTTACGAGTAATTTACACTTAGATATTAAAATTTTAGCCCAAAATTTTAGAATCCAAAACTACAATACATAACAGGGTACAGGTATAAAACGCAAGTATATACAATAAATCACAGGTTACAGGGATAAAACGCAAGTATATACAATAAATCACAGGTTACAGGTATAAAATGTAAGCATATACAATACATCACAGGGTACAGGTATAAAACGCAAGTATATACAATAAATTACAGGGTACAGGATTAAAACGGAAGTATGTACAATAAATCACAGGTTACAGGGATAAAATGCAAGCATATATAATACATCACCAGGTACAGGTATAAAACGCAAGTATATACAATAAATTACAGGATACAGGGGTAAAACGGAAGTATATACAATAAATCACAGGGTGGTACAGGGGCACAACGCAATTATATACAATAATGGATTTGCGAAAACTGAATATTAAACCCAACGTCACTAGATATAACACACAGATATAACAAAGTAACAACATGCATGCATCTGTGGTTTACCTCGCAATTTGAAACACCAATGTTCAGTTTGATTAGTTCTAACCTCGTATTTCAAATATTTCTAAACTGGTTTAGTAGCTGTAGACAGACACACATATATATATATATATATATATATATATATATATATATATATATTTCAAAAAGACTCACATGTCAAGATAGATATATTAATGCTGGTACAGTTAAAATGAAAAAAACATTTAAAAATTGTAAATACTATTTACTCCAATACATATTTGGAGTTCACCTGACACAAAATCGTGTTATAGTTAGATATAAGACTTTGCCCCTTACTAAAGCCTCTACATCATGTGATAGACAACTCCCCCTCTAACTTTTCCAGTACGTGTGACGTCATTAGCAATCATTGTGACTTGGCTGATAAAAGTGAATACTTCATTTGAAGGTAGTAGTTAATAGAGGACTTCGCAGTTATATAGTTAGTTAATTTAGTTAATAAAAAATAATTTAAATATTAGAAAACCGTTATTAAATGTTGACACAGTCACCCAGTGTAAATTGGATTTAACGAATATATATGAAATCAGCTGATAAAAAGTGACACAATTCGTGTAATAAAGTTTCAATTTAAAAAAAATGTATTAAACGTATATTACTCATAATCATTATAGTGATTTCATTATAATAATCATTATTAATATTAATATTCATATTATGTATATATATATATATATATATATATATATATATATATATATATACATTATATATAAATATATTATAAATAAATATATATATATATATATACATACATAATATAAATAGAACTATATATTGCTGAATCTAGGCCCTATAACATACAAAGAATGATATAATGCTATTACTAAAGAGTTATAATGATGATGTAAGTAGAGATATAAAATTTTAAAAATTTATAATTTAAACTTAATAATAATAATACATAATACTATCAATTAATTCATTTTGGGTGCCAAATCTGTATTACACAGATTACAATGAAATGAGGATATTTTGGGTTTAAAAACAACAAAATTAATGACTTACGTATTACATTTAACGCAAATTATTAAAAGTTTACGACTTATTTATATCTAGATAATAAAAATTTTATAATTTTGCTAGATAGCTTTAACGATAACAAAACACCAAGAACGTTTTACCATTTAACATTTATCTTGTATCTGATATTATTAGGTCTAAATAATTATTAATTAGTTGGTACTTAATTTTTCATTGATTAGCTTGGGTGATCCTATGAACGGAATTTTGTATAGCAGGGTACCCTGTAAAGCAGTACAAATCACAGACTCTATTCAAACGTCATAAAGTCTTTCACTCTAGACTGCATTGTAAACTGAGATATGAGAGAATGATAATTAATTCTGACAAATTGTATTAATTTCTGAATGAGGAGTAAACCAGAGATGTAGGCGAGTTGAAAGACTAATTGTAACTTGCGTGTACTGCTGATGACTTCAGTTTTAATATTTAGGTCTCACTAATCTACCTAAAGCTTTACACCCTTAGCTTCTGACAGCGCTGTTTAACAAGGGTTTACATGAAATATAAACTATCACAGAAGATTAGGGGTTATCACAGGTATTTAGATGATGTATATGATTATCACAGAGGATTTAATTTACGCTTTGTGTGTGAATTAGGTTCATTCCTTGCTTGTCTTTCTTGATAAAATACATTTACTAATTGATCATGGAAAAACATATACGTGGAGTAAAGATATTTACAAAATGTTTACCCTACTATTAAAAGTACGCGACATAATTATATTTGTCTATGATGCTTTAGAAATTTAAAATTCGAATAAAAGATAAGGAAGATCATGACATATTGCGAAGAACCCACTCATATATCTCTGTCTATTTTTAACCACCTGCCTACGGTTTCAAAATGCACTTAAGCGGTGCAGTGACACGCCGACTTGACTTGCTGTTCCAAAATACCCCCTACTGTTAATTAATATTGGGAGGGCTATATAGTCATATATATATATATATATATATATATATATATATATATATATATATCAGTAATTGTATGAGCTAAAAAGATACATATTAGCCTTAACAATCATCACATACATTATATCTTACCATGTGCTATTATTAACAGGTGATCCAGGTTGACCTGTGCAAAATATGATCCTGCTTAATTTTACCTTTTTAAAGGCTCCTGTGTTACATCTAAGCAGGACCTGCCAGTGGAACTTGTCCCTAGACTTTAATTTCAAAACAAAGTCTTTTAATTAGTTCAAATATTTTAAATTAATTTACTATCAGGAGGAAACTCTCCCGTTGTAACATTAGGCTTTTATTTTATTGCATTTATTATTTTATGAATTTAAATACTCTTGATATATAACTTTGAAACCATTAATTTAACAGTTGATAAAAACTTCAAGTTTTTATTTATTTATTAACACCGGATAGTTTGAAGTAAATTGAAAAAATATTGTATAATAGTTTTAATGATGAAAAATAAAAAACAACAAAATTATAGACTTAATGATTTCTACTGCATTTCTCAATATGCAGAATATATTTTAATGACAAATATTATAATGAATTATTTGTTACATATATTTAATTTATCATACGAATTTATTCATTGATTCATGAAAACAAACTTAATATTTGATTTTGAATTTTCACAGTATATCATATACTGTGTATATAATATATACGTTTTAATATACCATTATGTTATAATAATAGGTATTTAATAAGATCAATATAATTTTCCTATATTCGTGGAAATTATTACTCATATTTAAAATTTTAAATTATTAAAACTTTTGCAACAGTTATTTTCTCTTTTATCTTATTAAAAACGACCAAGTTGTTAGTCGAAAACAAACTAATAAGTTTAATTAAATATTCTTTTTTTTGTTTCTTCACGATTAAGCTAGTCTAAAGTCTTTAATATGAAATTTGAATAATTTACATGCAAAAACTGGCCTTTTTTTAAAACTGACTTATTTCCTTTGATTTTAATGATTTTATAAAAGTCAATATTACATATAGGGAAAATATTTTATTAAAACTATTTAACAATTTAATTTGGAGTGAAGTCACTGTTTATTTCTTTATAAATCAAAATTTTGTATTATAATTTTCTGAAATGTTTATTAAATTTTAACTAATAAATTTGACTTTAAAAAATGACTTGCTAAAAGCTCTCACCTCCTGCCATTCTCCGGTTTCTGGCCCATAGATTTTGTTGAGGCTAGGTTCTTCATTTTCCATCCTGGTTTCTTTGGATATTTGGACAGCGAAACCCTGGTAAGTCCTTATGAATTAAGCTACATTTCTACGTAATGGAAGCACCGATTGCCGATTTACGATTTATAACTTGCGTTATAAATTTTACTATAGAAACGTTCTTGTTGACGCCATCTAGCCTATAGACTGTCTTTTCTAGCTACAAAACGACACAGTTTCGTTAGGCACTTGTGAATTTTTTTTTTTTTAACTCTCTAATAACTCTTACGCTTTCGAATTTATTGGCCTCGCCGCAGTTCCCCCTCCTTATGTACTTATTTTAGATTGTTTCTCCCTTACGTGAACCAGCTTGCTTAGAGGCCGTTATTGCTCTTTTAATTCTTAAAATATCTTTTTATTTAAATTAGCTGTAGCTTTTATTTATTTCAGTTTTATGGTTTATGATTTCACTATTGGTTTTATCATTCTTGACTTGTTTTTAGAAATGTTGATGGTGGTCGTAGGTATTCAGGTTCACTAGATAGTACTTTTTAGTTTTTCTTGCACTTAATTGTCGGTACTACACTATCAAATTGTCAAATTTATTTGTTAAATAAAATTTTTATTATTTACTATAAAATATTGGCTTTTTGCAATGTGTTATTATATGATTTACTTTAATTTTTCTTTAATATAAAACTTTAAATATTTGGTAATTACAATTTAATTTTTGAAATTCAAAATTATAAACATATTATTTTTTTTTAAATTGCAAGGGCAAACTTCCCGTTGCAATGTGTGCACAGTGGCTAAGTAGACCTATTCTCTGTCGAGGAATAAAGAGGTAACTACAGCCCACTCTCCCTTGATTCAAAAATAAAATGACAACCATTCAAAATCAAAAGACAAAAGTACCATTGTGTGAAAAATGCTAGATAATACTAAACATGTAAGGAAAAGAATTGAAATTATTTATCTGAACTGTCAATAAATAATTCAAATACCTAACCAAATATAAATAAAAATGATAACACTGTTTTATTACGACACGAAATTTTAACAGTACAAAATGAACGTAGACTATTGGAATTACAGGTAGGTTAGGGTTAAAAGATGAAATGTATTTGTTTTGGA
The DNA here is from genome assembly GCA_036971475.1 of Prosapia bicincta. NCBI lineage: Eukaryota > Metazoa > Arthropoda > Insecta > Hemiptera > Cercopidae > Prosapia > Prosapia bicincta. The sequence goes on from JBAIZL010000002.1 coordinate 28,565,447, forward strand.
TGAGCCAACTTTATTAGAAGTCTCATATGTGAATTAGACACAGAGTACATGCGAAAATATTTGAAGTCTGGTGTGAGAAGACTGGGACGCATTAGAGAATACAGCGGGAAATACTATTCTAGCAAATGAGCCAATCCTGATCTGATGTGCAACATTTATTTTATAGACAATTTATATACTAGGTCTACTAGCATGTAAAAACTAGAAAAAATATATTATAAAAAAAGTGTTAAAAATTTAAGACGTGAAATAATTAAAAACAATCGGGAATAAAGGAAGAAAACTATTACATAATATTTTAAGGCATGCAAATGAAGAAATATATTTACACTGATTTTGTCAAAGCATGAAAATTTCAAAATTTACAAGAATTTTTCAGAACAAGTTGAGTATTGTGTTAAATGAACCGATAATTTTAAAAATAAACCTGTTTTAATACGCAGAAGTATAGGTTACTTTACGGTTGAAGATTTTGAGTTTTTCGGTAACCTTATAAAATATTTAATTTAAAAATTATTTTTTGTTATTAGCGGAATCATGACTAACGGAAACTAGACATGAGGTAAAGGCAAAAGTGAACACCGAGGTAAAGTAGGGGTTTATTTGTAATGTTTCTATATCTATGATCAGTGATATCAGGAGGATAAGGCACACGTGCAGAGTATCGTACGTAAATAGACCAACTTTCTACCGGAATCATAAAGAAGTATCTAGAGGTTACACTGTCCTGAAATAGTAAGGAATTGCTGATGGAATAGAGTAGGTCTAAGGAGAGTACATAGCGAACCTCTGGTGTTAAGAATAGGGAGAAACTATGGTATAGCGTTTATCTGAGACATTCAAACTCTCAACCGGGGTGGAGATAGGTGTAAGCTATGCTCGCTATTCTGTTGTTGATCACAGGAAAAATACGAGTTATTGCAGCATTTATGTTGTTGATGTTGTTAACTTGTCCTAAATGGTTGAGAGTTCAATAAATAGGTACAGTAATAAATTCAATATATAATTCAAGGATACATGTTTACACGCAAGGATATACGACTGCATAGTAACCGTGCATGCGTAAAACGTAAGGGTATATGGGTACAACATAAGGGTACATGAGAACAACTCAACGATATACGGGTAGAGCATGTATGCATTTGAAATCAATACAAGTGTAACGTGAGGGTAGACTCGTAAAATGCAAGTATATACAATAAATCACGGGGATGGGGGTAAAACACAAGTATATACACGATACAGAGCAAGGGACGTGAGATGCACAGGGGTGAACATCCAAACTAATGAATTACGAAAGACAGGCAGCGTGTAGTGATATATTGCATCCTTGCATAGTTGGGAACAAGATATAATGCTTGAGGTGGATATATATATATAAAATATATATAGTAAATATGTTCTACCACAGAGGTCAAACCAAACTAAATGTCAAGTAGGCTAATGCGCATCGTCCAACCAATTTGTTTGCCCTACCTCGGGAGTTATACACGAACAAACGCAAGGATATACAGCAATAGGGGACACACGTGCATACTGTCATGTTCAGCCTTCCCCTCCGCTACTATGTACTAAAACGTTATATTGCTTGTGGCTCAACTTCGAATCGATATTGATTTAAGAAGAATATTTTTCTGAAGGATGAAAAAAATGTCAAACTAAAGAAAGGCGAAGGCAGAACACAATTTTAGTTACAAAATAAATTATTATAAATTTATAAAACGATGAATGGAGGGGAAATGTTGTGACTGAGTAAATTTAGGTTTATAATAAAGGTTATAAACAAAGTTAGTCTATGTAAACATTAAGCTCAGTACATAAATCATTGTAAGAAATTAAATAATTGAAAAATACATTTTAAATTAAATTGTTTAATTTTTTGTATAAACTATAATTACGTCACAGATATTATTCACTTTTCCTACGGATACACCTTTTGAAGACAACAGTTGAATAATTGAACCTCGGCGAGTCACTGCATTATTCAATATCAAAGTTTTTTTCAAATGGGAAAGAATAATTTATACGACTCCGTAAATCATTTTCGTTCCCTCCCACTGAGGCGAACAATTACAGCAGCCAGTAATTCCTTTGAAGAAAGTTTAATCTTTCGTCAAAAGAATATATTTTACCTTTGTTACACACTTTCTTTGTTTAACGTTATTTTCATTCAGAAACCTTTTCTTTTATTGTTAACCAAGCAATCACTCTTATTAAAACCTAGGAAACTTTAATACTCACAATGGATGGAAACATCGTAGAAATTAGTCTGTTATTCGTTTTAAATAATACAAATCTTTGCAAGAGATTGACTCTTAAGCCGATCCCTTTAAAAACACACAAATACTATAAAAAAAAACTACGCAAATTGACTACCTTCGCTCCCCTTACATAATACATGCACAACACTCAAGAATTATATAAATCGCCTCAAATATATAAATTCACGTATTTAATAAATAATAATGACTCCATTTGTATACCAAGTAAGATGATGTGAGAGACACACGCTTCCTTGGTTCTGACGGTATTCAATAAAAGTAATGAATTCACCACTACCCTTACCCGAATAATATTACCCTAGGTGTCTCCATGCACAGATTCGCACTGGTTAATTTTGTAACGCTCTAGCCCATTTCGACTGGGGTAAGTATTACTTTTTTTGAAATGTGTTATTATTTACTTAATTACCAACATACTTAATTACTTACCAGGGCTCTAGTTCTAACGCCAAAGCTCAGGCAATCACTGTCTGTCTATGGCGGTCTGCATTGCTTGAAGATAGAACTAGGTTACTTGTGAAATAAGAAGGCCATCATGCCCGTCTCGTTAAAAGACTTTTAGGGAAGTGGGGTCGTTGCAAGGACACGCTAACTGAAGTTTTCAAACAAACTCCCACCCTTATTTAAATATATTTATATTCTGATTGGTGCTTCGGATCAGGCGATATCAGACCATGTTTACGTCACATGGCGTGATGTGCTAATTACGTTAAGTTACTAACTCGTACGATATTTTTCAATTTCGCCTGCTAGGAGCGCTCATCACCTACGCTAGCTTCACAATGTGCACCAATAAAACAAAAAATTTCTTTTATATTGGGACGATTTTATTATTAAATAAAAATTAAATATATAAATCAATTTATATGTAACACCTTATTTTTAAAAGTGTTACAAGGTAATTATAAAGAAGAAATAAACAATAAAATAAACTATCAAGACTTAACTATAATATGATTACAAATAACATTGAATACTTTATTTTTATGAAACCTACACAAACCATAAACACATCAAACTAACCATCTCCAACCACAAAAAATGGCATCTTAAAAGTAACCTCTATACATAATGCTATAAATAGGACTAAACATGAAGAAAACAAAAACTAAATAGACTAAAAATGGATATTAAACAATAGAATAATTATAATTTAGAATTACAACTAAATTATAACAACCTAAACATAAACCACAAACATCAATAAACGGGAAACAATCATATACACAGGATAAAACATAAAATTAATAACTAAAATACTACAAAATAACAATATTAACATACCATACATAAAAAAACGGAATGCCCAATCAATAAATTGAACCGGAAAAAATATGTTCCACACTTAGTATTGGAATATATACAAACAAATGTACCGACTGTAACAAATTATACATTGGCCAAACAAAAACAAAATCCTAAAATCAAAATACAGAGCACCTTGAAGCATTCGTCAAACTAAACCCCTGAAATAGCAACACACGCCACAAACAATAATCATACATTCCCCATATTAAAAAATATGACAATCTGGAATCAACTACAAATGTATAAACAGAAAAATAATATAATAAAGGAAGAAATACAAATTAAATTTTACAATGAAAAAATTTTTAAACATAATAGACAAAATTAACCTTAAGACAAACTAGAACTTTCCCACAGTGCAGTGAAACCGAAAATAGAACAATACTGGTATACCACGTAGCAATTGAATTCCCACACACCTTACAACTAAAATATAATCAATTGGTCTCAGAAGATAATCAAAAATGAGAATGCATAATTAAAGTTCTCGAACGTCAATTTACATTTATACCAAGTAAGATTAAATATATTAAAACGTCAGTGATAGGCGAATAGAAAAAAATTTATATATATATATATATATATATATATATATATATATATATACGATTCGACAATCACTGCGATTCTGTAGAATCAGTGATTCGACAATGGTCAAGTGACCGAAAAGCGCCTCATCACACAAGATAAAATCATTGCACTTAATGGTGGATAAAATTACTTACAATAGTAATATATTAACTTCATAAAGTCAGTGCAACGGAAAAACAATGGATAACGTAAAATATCAAGAATATATATATATTAAAACGACATAGGTTTTTAAAATAAAAGAATATTTATTAATTATACATATATAATTAATTATATATATATATATATATATATATATGTGTGTGTGTGTGTCTGTGTGTGTGTGTGTGTGTGTGTGTGTTTGTGTGTGTGTGTGTGTGTGTGTATGTATTCCACATTCATGAGACTGGAGGTACATTATAAAAAAATAGTAGTCATTGACCTGTTAAAATTCCTAATCATGTAATTAATTACCAAAATAAGAAAAGAAAATATACCACTTGAGTGCACGTGAATCGACAGTGTTTTCCATGTTAAACATTTTGGTTTTGTAAAAACTAGAAACTGATAATTTAGTATTCATTGCAATAATAATAGCACACAATATTACTTTTTATTATCACTTGTCAAAAGACGTAGCATTGTATTGTGTGTAATTATTTTCTTGTCACTTTAATTCACAGGGAAATACATTTCATGTAAACAATACAATGCATATCGATATTTGAGATGTAATAATAGTGACGTCACTCAGCTGCCATATTCTTAACAATAACTGTCAAGGGAAGGGAGCCGTCGGCTATATATTATTAATCACGTGAATGTCTGGGAAAATTAGTTTTACTATTTTCTCATCACACTAACACGAACACTTTCATTATAAAGTGGAGTACAGGAAAACAAGTATAATTAAATAGAATGATTTTAATTTGTATAATATAACTAACATTCAATTTCATACGTTAAAAATAAAAATAATTATTTGAAATGTAATTAAGTACGGATTTAAAATTAGTTTTTAAACGGAATTATTCCTAACCTCATCACATAGTGTTTAACCCAGACTAGTAGGGAAGTTGTATTTGAGCGCGAGCGCGTGAGTATGGATGTCAAAATTAAACTAACAAGATTTCTTTTAACGAAGACTGTAAGGAGGAAGTGAATCACAATTACGAAAAAAATCTCCCTTTTAATGTTGCTACTAGTTCTGGACTTTATCACAGTACAGAAAACTTTCATGTGATTCCCTGACGTCCTGTAGATCTGTGTGTTATTATACTTCTAAGATTTCAACTCTAATTCTAATATTTTTCAATCAAGCAATCCTTTCCACACACTTCTCCCATACATTTCCCTATGTAATATGGTCTACAGTAGCTTATACGTGCTAACATTATTCATGATAATCGAGTTTTTTATTTCATTTCATCGTTATTGCTTACTTTCTCTACCGCCGAAAAATTGGATCTATTCGGACACACATCAAGAGCGCATAAAGTTTTGTCAATTGCGTTAATAAGGGTTCAAGGTAAAACAAATTGAAAAATCCATAACTGCACCAAAGCCTTATCTTAGTGGCCAACTGAAATGATAGGACATGAAATGTTCATTCGTTCAGGAGAAAACCTTCTATTTCTTTCCTCTTATTTACTGATAGTTAGTTCAGTAATATTGTATTGTAGGGCTCAGCTATGTTTTCGCCACCTTAAGGTTTTGGAGCTTCACATTAGGGTACAACTTTACCATAATGGATAGACATGTTAGAAGACAGTAAATATAGTCTCCTTCATATATTCTGATCTACTAAAACTACTAAGGAATAATAATATTTTAGAGTATTTAAGAGTATATTAAGAGTATTTTTTTTACCATGAGACATGGTGTAGGGGACTCAGGGTAAAGCCACCTTACGTGGGTCACAGGTATTCAAGGAATGTAGTGGGGTCAGTCCTACGCTTTAAAAAGAAATACACAACTAAAGCTAGTTACTAATGCTTTCAAGCAAGGCGGGTGGGATTACTGGGAAATGGTCAACGTGATCTTAGTTTTTCTCTTTACTCACGTCTTCCTTTTCTTTCAACTCTGTCTTTATCTTTATCTTTGTTTTCATCTATATCTTGATCTCAGAATTTGTTTTCAATTTCACGTTTGATTTTGCCTTTCATACGATTTTGCTATTACTCTTTTTTTCATACGTCTTTTCGTTCGCTTCGTCATTGCCATCTCCTTCTTAGGTGTCGCTTTTATCTTTGCATCAGTCTACGTTTTCGTTTTCCATTGTTTCTATTGAACCAAGTTATATCTACACACGTTCTGTATGACCTCAGACGTATAGATCTGCCGTAAGGACAATACTTGGCCATCTAACGTTATCAAATAGAGCTCTCTTCCATGATAAGGTTTGGTTACATTCAGGGTTGGAGGGTAGGTAAGACAAGGGAGATCTAGAAATGAATATTCCAAGCTCAAACCTGTCGAGTAAAATAAAGATGAACGCTACACCTGAGTTTAACTAAACACGCAATCCGAGAATAGTTTATTTCAATTTCGTATAGTAGTGTAGAAGATCTACGTAACATTATAACAATGAAAGGTTAAGTTACATCTGCTCCAAGTAGCAAAACTCAATTCATATAACGTTTAAAATGATCGGTTTTTATAGTAAAGTAATAACTACATCAGAATTTACTCAGCTCCAATAAACTTGCTGAAGTTTGCTCTCACAACACATTACCTCATTCAATGCTTTCCCAGATTATTACACTTCGTTGCAGTTTACTATCTATCAACTTTCATGATCACGTATTCCTATAAATTCATTTCCGACCTAGTTTTCTCCGATTTCTTTTATCGTCTGTTTATTCCTATATAAATCACAATATAAACGCAAGTTATATACAACTTATCGTCTTTACAATCATATCGACTAATAGATTCTAACTACACAACAGCTTTTAATTTATTTCGCTAATTAGTAATAAACTACGATATTACTTATTTCATAATTTTCCGTTCAGACTCAATCAAAATACCATTTATGTTTATATTTTTACTTAACAATAATAATTTCATTTAATTCAGATAAGATTAATTTAAATCCTAAGTAATATTTGGCTCCAGGAAGTGACTAATTACATCGTAGAGCTTTTACAGGATCACAATCCTCATATTATTGGAGACATTTCTTCTCATCTAAATGTTATCGAGCTATGTCAAAGTAATTGTCCCACAAAAGTGGGTGAGATACATTACGACAATTGTCGCACCCAATTGAACAAGTTACTTCAGGGGCAACTGTCTAAGATGGACGAGCTATGTCAGGACAAATGTCCTACCAAAGAGTTCGAGCTACATTCAGGAAAATCGCTTACTCAAGTAGACGAGCTACATCAGGACAATTTCACTACTAGAGATGGTAAGTTATTTCAGGTTAACTTTTATACCCAAGCGGACGAAATACACCAGCGCAATAACTGTCCTATCCCAGTGAGCGAGTTAATAAAAGAAATTGTCATAGTTAAGTGGCGAGCTACATCTGGGCAATTGTTCCACTTAAGTAGGCGAGTTACTTCAGGTTAACTGTCTTACCCAATTGGGCGAGCTACATCAGGGCAATTATCCTATCCAAGTGAGCGAGTTGGTTATAGTTAATGGCGAATGCCATACCCAAGTGGCGAGCTACATCTGGGCAATTGTTCCACTTAAGTAGGCGAGTTACTTCAGGTTAACTGTCTTACCCAATTGGGCGAGCTACATCAGGGCAATTATCCTATCCAAGTGAGCGAGTTTGTTATAGTTATGGCAAATGCCATACCCAAGTGGGAGCTACATCACAACAATTTCCCTACTAGAGAAGGTAAGTTATTTTAGGTTAACTGTCTTGCCTAAGCAGGCTAGCTATATCAGGGCAATTGTCCTATCCAAGTCAGCGAGCTAATTAAAGGCAAATGTCACACTTAAGTGGTGAGTTACATCTGGGCAATTGTCCTATCCAAATGAGCGAGCTAATTAATGGCAAATGCCACACTTAAGTGCCGAGTTATATCTGGGCAAATGTCCTATCCAAATGAGCGTGCTAATTAATGGCAAATGCCACACTTAAGTGGCGAGTTACATCTGGGCAATTGTCCTATCCAAATGAGCGAGCTAATTAATGGCAAATGCCACACTTAAGTGGCGAGTTACATCTGGGCAATTGTTCTATCCAAATGAGCGAGCTAAGTAATGGCGAATGCCACACGTAAGTGGCGAGTTACATCTGGGCAATTGTCCTATCCAAATGAGCGAATTATTTTTTTCGTATTTATTATGAACTTCGTAAAATTAAATCACTATATATGGTTAATATTAGTATTTTGGAAAATTGTTCAAAATCGCCAAATAGGACGATATCCAAAAAAGTTTTATTTTTCGCCTAGGAAAGTTACATTTTTTTCAATTTAAAGTAGGGTGAAAAATTCAGTGCAGAGGGATAAGTTTTGAATGGGTGCGGAGTGATACAAATGTTTCGTGACGTCACAGAGCTGAGCATAAGGTTGTGTGCATCGGTCACGGAGTGATACAGTGACGTCATGCATACCGTAAGTAGATATTTAAGAAACAACGTTTTGGTTTAATTTGTATACACATATTTAAATATACTTATAAAGCCTCCAATTAAGATAGTTTTTGTTTTAAATTTATACATTACTATATACCTATATTAAAATATACCTAAAAAGTTTCCAGTCGGGTTAGATTTGGTTTTAATTTTATACATTACGTGAATGGTTACATGTATACAATTAGAACCAAATCTATCCTAGTTGGATACATCGTATGTATATTTCAATAAAGATAGATAAAATTCATCCTCCCTGGCAATAACAAAAATAATAGTTATCAATATAGCTTCAAGACATGTTTTTGTTACATAAAGTTTAGATTACTAAAACACCAACTACAGTTGTGACGTCACAAAACATTTGTATCACTCCGCGCCCATTTACAACTTATGCCTCCGCACTAAATTTTTTACCTACTTTAAATTGAAAAAAAAAATACTTTTCTAGGTGAAAAATAAAAACATTCTTGTGGATATCGTCCTATTTGGTGGTTTTGAACAATTTTCCAAAATATCGTGGGTGGCTGCCCTTATGCATTTTTACAATATTTAACTCAGTTTTATGAAAAATTTAATAACATTTAACTTTAGGAAACAACTGATTCATCATAAAATTACTTAAGGTAAATAAGTACATTCCGATATATTAAATTAATATATTAATAGTTTCATAAGAGTATTGAATATCGGTTTTCCTTACATATATTTATCTAGGTATTGTAACCGTGAGTTTGAAGATGAAAAGATTTTAATACAGCATCAAAAAGCAAAACATTTTAAATGTCATATATGTCACAAGAAACTTTATACTGGACCAGGGCTTTCTATACACTGTATGCAGGTGAGGTTTTTATAAGCAGCTGTTCAAGCTACCCTATAGCAAGCATTAGCGATAAAATTACAAATTTAAAATTTTTTACCATATTTACTTTTATTTACAGTTATTTATTTCAGTTTACTATGCTGTTCAAGTTTCTATAGGAAACATTCATGGTAATGCCATATATTTTATTATAATTTATTCTAATTATATTATACTTTAATTACTATATTTTTTATTATAATAAACATATAATATTCATGAGTATATGTAGAAAACATGAACCAAATATATCTTTGTTTTATTTTTTCAACATAGTTTGGGGAAGAGTTTTTTAATCTGCAGGACCTTAACATATGTCTAACCAGTGTCAATCAGATGGTTAAGCTTAGTTCCGCTGGGGGAGGGGATGGTATATAGCTATATAATTGGGGCATCTATGATAGTGTAGGAGACTATGTAGGTGGTCTGACAGAACCTGTGAAGCACTTGAAGTCTTTTTATCTTCCCAGCTACCACCTGTCTGGTCTCTGTTGCATATATCACTAAAACGCAGCCCTTGATCTAGTTGTAGTATAGATAGGTATTTATTTATCCATACTTCGGGCCATACTGATTACTCCATACATGCCAGGGGTCAAAACAGTTTTTAATTTATCCGCAATACCTATAATTGCTACTGAGTAGTTACTGAGTCCAAACACTATATAAATATATTTGCTTGCTAAATTTCTTAGTTCAATCCTTATTGTGTATATATCTATGTCTGCAATACTAAATGATGTGTGGGGGTTAAAAATATAAAAAGGTAGTTGTAAGCAATCTATCTATCATTAACAGATTGATAATAATGTCTTAAGCAAGGCAAAACTTTCTGCTTTTTGTAGCTTAATGCTAATAATTTTTTAAAACATAAAATATGTTCTAAAATTAAAATTAATATTTATTACTTAGTTTTGTACTAGAAACTCGTAACAAAGTAATACCCCATTTAGGACTGTAGATGGTTTGAAACAGCACTTATATGGTCAAATAGCTGTCATCAAATCAAACTGTAACATGTGTTGGATAATACTGTAATAAGCTTTTTATTTGTTTTTATCTTGTGTTGTATTTTTATGCGACTAAATATTTATTAAATCCGCCTTTGCCTTAAAGCTCCTAATTTCATATCTAGACATATCTTTAATTAAAGATTTTTAAAATTGATATGTAGTAAGTTTGAACGAAATACACATTTAATATTTTACAGTCGGTTGCTCAACAAGACTGAGACCGAATTATTTGTTGATTACAGATGATTTTTTTTTAACTTGGGAGTGGGTTTAAACTGCCCGAAGCACCGCTACCTTAAGGTATATTGTACTTACCTCCCTGATCTAGTCAAAGTGCCCCTTACCTCTTACCAGGTTTAGGAATTTCCTGACTAGTGTTTTACCTTCAGCATCCATCAGAGCTGTACTATCTCCAAAGAGGTTAAAGTGCCTCTCGGCAAGTGCTTCACATCTATAAATGATGTGTGTGGCGGTCTCTGTTCGCTAGTCGATTTCTTAGCAAAACTCCTACTAGTTTTTAGTTATTCTCCTGATAATGTTTTCTAAGAAAGAAACAGCTTTGTACTAGCATTGTTGAAAATAAGGGTGAACTATAAAGGTTAAATATTATCTGGATATATTAACTGTCTACGATGCTGGGAAATTAAAAATATCACTGTTCATATTGATATTTTAGGTTCGTTGCTCTATATAGAAATAATAAAGTCGTGTCTTTTGTCTATGGTTACGTGAATTTGGCGTCCATTCCATATTTCTACCCTCTAAATTAAAACTCATAAATTTTAAACGAATCTTATTTATTCATAATTATATTGACATAATATTATGAGACATATTTTCCAGTAATAATGATTGATATGTGTGCTAAATGGTATTATATCTCATCGATTGATTATCTTGGACAAATAAAACGAGTTAAAAATTCTGCTAACCCCTTTCACAAGATAATTCTGCCATCCCCTGTCACACAGATAATTCTACCAACCCTTGTCACACAGATAATTCTACCAAACCCTGTCACACAGATAATTCTACCAACCCCTGTCACACAGATAATTCTACCAACTCCTGTCACATAGATAGCTCTGCCAAATCCTGTCACATAGATAATTTTGCCAACCCCTGTTACATAGAAAATTCTGCCAACCCCTGTCACACAGAAAATTCTGCCAACCCCTATCATACAGATAATTATGGTTTTCTGACCTGACCTAAACCACAATATATTTTGGCCTAGATATTCAAACATTGTATTTCATTGAAAAACAATCTTTGAAAATTTCGAATTTATTTCTCATCGAAGAAGCAAATGTTTATTGCAAAACTTCCAGTTAATGTCACCACTAGTGCGAGGATGCTCACTATCGGAGGCATAAACCGGTGCTTACACGTTACGTCCCCATGAAGTAGAAGGATAATGGAAAGTAAATTTAATTAGGTAGGAGTAAAGACATACTATGATTGGATGGTATTTGCGATGGGAAAATATATAGTAAAACTAAAATAATTTCAAATGGTATATGTTATAGGTAGGAAAGCTAATATAATATATATAAATAAACATATTCTCAATAAAACATGATTATTTTGGTCATTGCATTTGAACAATAATAATAATTTGGAAGAAACGTCTGTGTTTTTATATAAGATACCAAAATATAAACGTTATATATTTGATAAACACAATTCTCATTTAAAAACTGAACAGATATACGATTACATTTGCATATCAAGTATATATAATAGGATGAATATAATGGAATCGAAAAATGGAATAAAATATCGTATCTGAAAATATTATCGGGGAAATAATATCAAAACCTAATTTCCTTTTAAAATATTTATTTTGTTTCTATAAAGTCAAACCAAAAATAAAATTCTTTTGAGAAAAATGATCAACTTATTGATATATTTTCCTAAAGGTGATTCATAAAATCACCTCAACAAAGGTCTATTTTCATACATCTTATATCCCATAACAATACTTCCTAACCTTGTGTATGAATCTGATTAATTTATGTTTAACATTTTCATTCATTTACCTGGAAATAAGTTTTGTCAGTATTTGTATTTTCTGATAGCTTCACATATAAAACACTAAACAACCTGAAAAAATTTGACAATACACACAATTCACAAAACTATTGAGTGATTTGACGTCAACAAAATAAAAAGCGTTTAGGGCAAATAACTTACGATCAACAATTAAATCAATCACAATGCATTAAACGGCTTAGTAAATAAAATTCATTAGGGCAAAATTATCGCAGCGAGTTAAAACGCAGATGATGTAGAATAAGTTGTTTGAATAAAATACAATTTTTGGAGGTGGTGAAGGCGACCACCCAGTATTATTATAACTGTACTAAATTGGAGAGGAATGTTCGCGGTTATAAGTAAAATAGAAAGATAAAACTCCCAGAGGATTTAGGGGGGGATTATGTTATCATATATGCAGGTTGCCAAACCCTCCCGACGTGAAAAAGAAGCTTCTACCAGTAAGTAGTATCATTCTTTTAATTTAGGGAAGGGTTGATGTAATTAAGTAATCACATAATGATTTGTTGGTACTGAGAATAAGGGAAAATTATGGTGTCAGGTGACTAAGTTCCTTACCTAATAAAAGTAGATTTGTTCTCAACGCAAAGAGAGTTCTCTACCCACAAGGCGTGAATATAATATGTAACTAGAATATACTCGTACAAGACAGATTATTGTCGATCGTGACGTCATTAAAAACATCGAAAAACGAGGCTGTCACATTATGGAAACGTCATTAGATCACGAGGAAGAAATAGACAGAAACAATGATTAAGAAAATGATGAAGATTTGATGAGGACTCATCTAAAGAAACAAGATCACTGTGCGGAAGAAATTAAAGACAGGAATAGAGAGGAAAAATAGTATCAGATGTAAAAATGTTTTTATAAATAATGAGTTTTCCAGTGAAACAAAATTCTGACTTTTGAGAGTGAACAGTCTTTGAGAAATAACAGGGAAGTTCTAGAGCGCTTCACGTTGCCCGTCGTGGGGAGAAATAACTATTCATGAACTAAGTTGCTGTTCCAGAGTTGGGTCACTGTTGAAAGTTGTCAAGGATAATCGATATAATGATTAGGTTTGTCAAACTTTATAGGTAAAATAATTTGCGTTTTAAATATAGCCAGGATATATTTATTTAAAAATTTATTTTTAAATAAATTACGTTAATATTTATATTTAAATATTAACCTTTATTATTTATTAAGGTTGGATAAATATTATATTCTTATTAAAATGAGATATAATATAATATATTATTATTTATAGCAGTTTATTGAATTACAATACTATATTCTCCCAGAAAATTACTTCAAAATATTTTTATTATTTAACAATAGAACGATGGAAGTCATTTTTCCATAAATATTTATTAAAAAGTGTAATCTACAAAAAAAACTTCCCAGTTCAATTATTAAAAATAAAAATTTATCATTTACATTGAAACTATATTAGTAATAAAGTTCTGTAAAATTTCGGAAAACTTGTGAACTAAAATAGAATGGTAAAAAATAAATTTTTAAATTCTACAAACAGGTATAAATAAGTCAATAGCAAAACTTTCGCAATTTATAGACGTCATCGAAACTAGTAAGTTTCTTTTAATAAACTAATGTGTAATAAGATTTAGAGTAAACTGTTTTAAATTTTACCATTGTGAGGTCAAAGATTCCTAGAAAACATGTTGGTAATAATGTTTTGTTATTATAATATGTTGTAGTCTTGAGAATGGCTTAAATGGCTGAAACGTCGATGAAAATATTGAATTTGTCTAAATAACTAGTTATATATTGTTGTCTGCTATCACCAGAGCAATGGTTAGGAATTGGTGTTCATTACGTCAGATTAGTTTTGGTATTTAAGCATTATTAAAATATATATTTTTTTTATTAAACAATATATACTATTTACTAAATCATCAGTAAGAATAATTCTTCTCTAAAAAAGGAAAGCATTTTAAATGTTCTACTTTACTTTATCTGATGTCCATTCATCTTGACTATTAGATGTCGCGCAGACCTGTAGAGCTTCAAGACTTGAATAAGTGAGTCGCTCTCGAGTTATTCAAGTATAAGTCGCGAGAGATAGCAAGAGACGTAGCCAGCCCATAAGAAGTGGCTTATTTTATATTTATGGTAGCCACTAGGTTTTGTTCACCACTCTGCCTAGATTTGAGAAAGGAATAGACCATTAGTCGAAATACTCACCTCATTTGTATTTCTGCTTTTATGTTGGGACTTATACTGAGAATATATATATATATATATATATATATATATATATATATATATGTCCAATCTGGCTGTAATACACAGAGGGGACTAGTCTGAGAGTCCCATAAAATAAGTTGAATGCGGATGGGACATTTTTTTTTTATCTGGTTCTAATTAAAACCTTCTTTCACATACGCCTATGTTGCCATTTTGTTCGTTCCTCACTCTATGACAGGGCATGGAACTGTCTATAAATTTATTTTGAAGTGGCTGGTTTTCCTTACACGACGTTTGTTTCTGGTTCGCAGGGTTGTTATTACAGCTATAACACAGTTATTAAGGCAAACACAAAACCTGTAAATTTACAGCGAATTTCAACCATGTAGATGTATAATAACCAGTGAATAATTTATTATTCCAATTTCCTAATAAATTATGTCGCCGACAAAAAGTTCTTCTAAAACCCTTCTAAACTGCGAAATCGTCTCTAACTCTCTAATGTGCCCATTTCATATTAGGCCATATTTAGGTATTTTTTCTATACTGTTTCATCAACATTCAACATATAGGCAACAAAAAGTTCCACTTGTTGTTGCAAGTATAACCCGGACTTATGTGTTTCTTGTTAGTAAAACGTTTTTTTAACGGTTATTCTCTAACCTCTCTCTTGTCAAACATTCCTTTGCTACTGGAACTTGATGCGATTCAACCGATCCCTTTGAAGTGAGTTCTACTAGCCTGAATCCAGAAGGCAGTGTAATTCTCTATTGATGGGCGAAACAAAGACCGTCTATTATTATAACAGGGTTAACACGGACTTAGTGCTTAGTGAAACGTATAGTGGCGTAGGAAGACATAAAGGATCTATAGAACAGACAAAACGAAAGAGTAAAATCCATAACAGTACTATAATTACTTTACGAGTGGGATATACCGAATGAAACTTGCTAAAAGTTAAAAATATTGTCACAAATAAAATTTAACTTAACATTAAAACTACCATAAATGTTTTACTTTCAAGATGTCACTCACATCTTAGAACTGGAAACTTTACCTATTGGCCTAGACGGTTTTACCCTGTATCAGAATGAGAGTAATTATTTATAGGAAACCACAACTATGAAATATTCTACAATCACAACATAAGTACTTTCATTCTATATATAGCAATAATATTCAAACGTCTCAGAATACTAAATAAAAATTTTAAAATTACCTAAAATTTAGAAAATGATTGTAAAACAAATGTAGACCTGAAAAAGTCGTATCTTATTAATTCACCTTAAACAGAAGAGTTATTTAAAGTTACTTCACAATACCTTTGTCATTAAATAATAGAACGAAGAAAGAAAATTTAAAATAAATGTTTAAAAAAAGTGTCATTTATAAAAACATAACTTACTTTTACTTTTATTTTAGCCAACGCCCGTCTTTGGCTTTTCGGCCATTCGACGCCGCGCCTCCCAGTAACGGCTAGCGGGGTCTTCAGGGTAGACGGAGAAATCTGCGCAGGACTTGAGGTGTTCGGCGTTCATTGTGCCATTCAAGCAGAGAGGCAGGTGGGGCATCTGCTAGGCCGATGCGGTGCAGGTGTTCTTGCAGGTAGCCATGGTCAGTGAATAGACGGAAACTGGCGACCGATTCAGAGCGCTCTAAATTACTGGGAAGCTGTCCCTTAGAGGCTTATATATCCAATTTGTTGTTTTTTTGCCAAGTTCGCCATGTCGTTTAAGGTATAGGTGTTGACTACGCCATCTATGTTATTTTTGGCAGTGTTGAGTGAGATGGGGGTTGCTGGCTGATGCGCTTTCGCGCCCTTTTTTGCCAGTTCGTCAGCCATTTCGTTTCCTGTTATGCCCACATGACTAAGGATCCATAAACACCTAATATTAAAACTCTAACGGATGATAATGCAATTAAATGTTTTAATAAAACCAGGTCATTTAGAAAAAATATAAAAATTTTAAAATTATTTCAAGCGCCTCAATAAATTAATATTATTATTTATTATCAATGTTCTGATTGGACTTAGTACGTTTCCTGATTTACATAACGATTTTATCGGAGACGAAATGTGTTTCGTGTTTCATGTTCAAACTTTGTGCTTCTAAAATTATTAATAAGCTATTGGTAGACACGATTAAATAATAAAACATCTTGTTAAACGGTAGAAAAAAACGAAGGAATCTAACCGATCGTCATAGTATGCATTCATCATCACCGCCTGGGAACAGGTGTCGCTTCTAGGTTTCCGATTTTGACTTCAGACCTATTTGATACGATTTTTTTTATTCATTAAAATTATTCTCTTATTATATCTCTACTTTCACTTCAATACATCAAACAATACACATTGCTTACAGATCTCTGTGCATTGTAATTACCAACCGTTTCCATATCGCTTTAAGTAAAACACAACTTTTAATGTCAAAATCTATTTTAAAATTTCAAATCCATGTTTTAAATTAAAAACCAGTTTTAACACTGTCAACTCTATCTTTTCACATTCAAATCCAACGTTTTACTTTAATTCATTCTCTCACTTCAAATTTCGTCTCATTTTACGAAAACCAATTCCTTCATTTTTTAACTTATTTTTATGATTCAAAATTCAACTTTCCATTTCAAAATCTACCTTTTCACTTCATAATTTAGTTTCGTCCTATACAATATATCTCCTTCCTTTCAGTTTTCTTACTTCAAAATCCATCTCTCCATTTCAAAATCCATCTTTTTACTTCATAGTTTATTTACTTCTTTCACAATACATCTGCTTCCTTTAAAACCAATCCTCGCACTTAAAAATTCAACTTTCCATTTCAAAATTCATTTTTTCACTTCCTAGTTTAGCTTCTTCCTATACAATATATCTCCTTTTTTCAAAACCATTTTCTTACTTCAAAATCCATCTCTCCATTTCAAAATTCATCTTTTCAATTCAATGTTAATTTTCTTCTTTCACAATACATCCCCTTCTTTTAACTCCATTTTCTTCCTTCAAAATCTATCTTTTCTCAAAATCCATCTATACACTTCCAGTTGCTTCATGATAACTTTATTCATTAAACCCTATCTTTTCCCTTTACAATTTATTTTCTCCCTATTAAGCTCATCGTTATACTTGAAAGTTGTTTTTTTTTTTTATTTCAAAACTCCACTTAAAACCTTGTCTTCTCATTTCAAAACCAATATTCTCACAATCAAATCCATTTTCTCACTTTAAAACCAATACGTTCATTGTAAAGCGAACCTTTCGCTTCACAATACTGTACAATACACCTTCCTACTTTGAATTCCATTATTCCTTTCAAACTGAGTATTCGTATTTCAAAACTCATCTTTTCATTTCAAAATCATTCTTCTTAATCCAAAACCTCTTTTGATAAACATTAATTAACAATTAATACCAAATCTATGTATTTGTTAGTGTAACCAAACATCAACTAAGTGAAGTGTCATAATACTTCGTGATTGATTCTACTTTTTACAATTTTTATATCTCATAAAAAAATTAATAACATCCACTTAGGTTAGTGCAGAAGCCTACAGTAAAATGTCAATACTCAGTAGTGACAATAATGAGTGTAACAAAGTATCGACAGCTCTTACCGGATCACGTTTGCGTTATGCTGCCCGAAAAATGGCAGGTTTCACGACCAGTTGGTGTTATTTCTATTTCATAAAGGCCGAGGGGAATTTACTAATTCGCTAATGGGCAGGTAAACGAATATCTTATAGATTCAAATTGTCACTTGATTAGAGTAAACACCTGTGTTGTTCAGCGTTATGTATTTGTGTTTGTCACTTGCTGGACGTTGTCGAAGTAAAGTTACAAATCATGGTGAATACAAACACGACACTCAATACATCATTTCATCCAATATTGGCACATTAAATGTCTGTAAAGCACGCGATGTAATATGTGTAATAGAAATATAAAAATATTTAAAAATAATTTATTCTTTAACTCACTGTTTTAAAGGTGTTGATATTTTTTGCGATATTCCTGGTAGAAACTACTCATTTGACAAAGATGACACTGGGTAAAAACTGAATAGCAGCAGGTTACCTTTAACGCATTTAACAGTCACTTTCTATGGCTTTATACAACGTATTTACCTTCCATAGACGTCCGTGGTGTATCGGTTTTTAGAGACCCGCATACTTCCAAGTTTAGGAAGGGCTCAAGGAGAGCCTGGCGCATTTACATAAAACCAATATTGCAGATCTGTATTTTATAAGCCGGAATACACTTTATACCTGCGTTCCTGCTTTACGCCCTGCTAACTTCCACTGCCTGATAATATGTCCTGATGGTTTATTAGCCTGGTTCGAGAGTTAAGCTTTTGAGGATCTATTTAATAAAACTATAACGAAAAAATAGACAGAAAAGAATTAATAATTGACTCAATCTAATAAATAATTTTAATTTTGGTAATAGTAACTAGAATTCCATTGTGACTCACATTTTTTGCATTCTTAATAAATTCACCTAGTAGCAGGTAGATAGCTTTTCTCTCCCCGTTTGGGAGAAAGTCTACTTCAGGTAAGTGACCTTGCCTTCTCAATGCCATAACTTTCCCCTATTCCCCTTACATATGGCCATTAGGCCCTATCCTTTGTCCTACCTAGTTTCATCAACCTCTCCTTATCCTGATCACGTGATCATAAATTGCCGCAAGATCCCTTTAATATCCAGGATTTTATTCGTTGCTTTCTTAGTGCTACCTATATTTTAAAAAAATCCCAATTTCTTATTGGTGACAATGACGGATCGCCCTAAAATTACAACAATATAAACTTTTGTAAATTCAATCAATGGTAAAATACTTTTATAATAACACATTCCAACTTGTATTTCTTGAATGTTTGTAACATACTTCACAGATTCGGCCTATTGTTACATCTATGTGGTACGCGCTAATGGCGATCATACAAGCAGGGATTTTTCTACACATTAAATTATAACTTGATATTTTCACGAACGGGAAGGAAAAGTTGTGATAAGTCATCTAATCTGATATAGAAACATAACCCAACCGAATCCAACAAAAAAACATTTCCACCCGAACCTCCAAAACATTGAAACCTAATCTAACCTAACGATACCTAAACTAATCAAACTTAACCTAACGGGATAAATTTAGCTAAGCACACAGATGCCTCACTATCGCAATGTGACTGAACAAGTAGGGTTAGGTAAACATCAAACTGGACCATTGTCAAGTGGTCAGAACTTAAGGCAGTGGGAAGCTTTTTGGGCTAAGTGAAACTGCTAGGTACTACTCTAGATTTAGCAAGTAAGGTGATGACTATATCATATGACATAACATTTTGTTTCGCTTTATTTATCCACTGGAGTACTGCACAAATACACTAATTAAAATATTGCTTTTACAGTGATTTTCTGCCTTAACAAACTCGTTTTTTTTAATTTAACAATTATTAAACAACCATAATGTACTTCTCATGATGCAGACTAAGATATGCGGAGAGATAAGTCAGTCACAGAGGGAGGAATTTCTTGGCCCCCGTGGATTTACAGCGTACGTCTGCCGTAACAGTGTATGGTAGTACGATATTGGTATTAGACCTTTGGTATATGGCTGAATTTGATGATGGGGTTTCCAAGAATTAACAGCCAGGCTATATCACAAATTTAAAGAAGCAAGAGTAATAAACAAATTCGAGTCACATAATATTAATAACATGGACATCAGTTCACTAGTCAGTCGGACAGAGAAGGAGGGGTTTGGTGGTTTCGGTGGATGTGCAGCGTTCGACTGCAAACGACCCTAGATGCAAGTAATTATATAAGGACGGGTTTTTTGTTGTATGGTTTAGGTATATGGAGAGGTTTGACTTCGCCTGGCTAAGTATTTGTCTTCAACCAAACTTACCGGAACCGTTGTGAAGCTGTTCGCGTTAATGTACACACTTTTACGTCGTTTATAGTTGTTCTTAAGGCTCAACAATGACGTGTGACAACAACAGGATCCTCGTTGGGCACAGCATACTATAGAAAAGGTATAGATCCAACTAGGGTTGAATTTCACGCGTCCATATGGTGGTTAGACAACAAAGTCTGCATCTGCGTCAATAGCACAGGCGTGTTAATTACAATAACCAGACATGTAGATGAGTTTACAGTTTATTTTGTTTCTGTTAGCCATTGTTTTCAACAAACAATTCAGGATGCATTATGTGCTGTACAAGATTGTAACAATGACGTCATTCACCTGTCATACTGGCCAAGCAACTGACAGCAAGTAATCCAGACGCGCATTGTGTTGTCACTGCAATATATTTACTGTAAATCTCCGTGCACACGGCATTAGGCGTCGTCTTTATTATGATAAACTCACATACAGTTTCAATAAAACGGTGTTTTCCCTGTTAACGGTAAAAAAAATAATTGGGAGTTGGATTAATTAGGTTAATAGAAATAAGTAGAAAAAAGTAAAATATCTGTATAAACAGAAAAGGTTTGAGTATAAGATCCCAGCCATTTAAAACTAGGGAAATTTCCCTCTCACTGAATGTCCAATTTTCGTAACGTTCGTCATTAGCGTACTATGACACTGAGTATATTAATATCATGTGTTGATAAGATGTTTCCTGGCGGCATCCTAATTATTTCGCCAGTCCCGACCACATTTCAGGGGCAACGTTAGTACCGGTAGACTAGTCTACAGTGAGCAAGCACAGAGGAGTTACAACAAAGCGTATCCGAATGCTATTTTAAAATTAGTTCTAGGAATCAATTAGTTCTTTCCATTAACTTCTACTAATGATAGATTTCAATGTAGTGTATAAGTAACATTTATATAATAGTAATTTTACAATATGTTAAAATTAATATAACAAATTTTAAGTTTTCTATATAATAAATTTTTTATGGGGTTTTTTTGATATCTTTATCCGTTAATTTAAATGCTTATCTTATCCATCTAGCGTCGCTAGTACTGAACTCTTCTCCTTGTACTTTTCAGTGTTCCTTGGATTTTACAATAATGAATATACTCAGTAATAATTATTTTGTTCCAACCTGAAATTATAAAAAAAATATTCGCTGTGGTCTCAAGAGTTAGTAGACAGGTTAACTGCTGCTATTATTAGTCTTTCTTGCTTAGTCTAGGACTCTATACTGGTTTGGGTACTTAGAACGATATTTATAGTATGACGGATCGTTTGGAAAGTTATACGTTGGTAGTTTTTGGGGATAAAGTGAAAACCATCGTATAATGGTGGAAAACTAGACTTGTCCCAAGTCGGTGACAATATAGTCCTTACAGTAAGACCCTTCACGTACCACGAGTAATGGAAGCAACACCTGGATCTTGGTGACGCACGTAATAACCCAAGAGTGTGATGAGGTAAAACCTCAAACACTAGGAATGTATAAAAACCTTGTAAATAGGCATCCACATACAGAGAATCCCATTAGCAGCAATAAAATTGTCATTATTTATTTCCTTATTACATTATGTAGGACTACCGCCGCAGAATACTGCAACGACTTTACATTTGGTTAACAGTTGTTACAGTCTGCGTGCACATTCCCTTGCGGATTAGTTTCTAAGTATAGTTACCAATGGTCGCAAAGTAAGGCTTAATACCAGTCATCCATCACGCTCACTGTGTCAACAAGTACAAAGGTGAAGCCGTCATGTTGGCGACGTCATCAATCACCCCAAGAACTGACTACAAAGTTAGCATAGTCACCCCTCCAAACACTCCAAATGTTTTCAACCCTAATTTTTTAATAGTACTATCCACAATTTCTTTTAAGTCTTTAGTGTGTTTGATGGTGATCAAGTCCGTTTGATTTTAATACATTAATTATTTTAGTTTTCAGCAGTTGGCAATTCATCAAACATTATAGGCACGCAGTAAGCTACAGGATAAAGGGTATATTAGACATACGCGTGCAGGCTTGCCACCACGATTAAGGACAAAAATCAGTATCTACCCGTTACATCCATTTGCAAGAAAGAAAAGAAAATCGAAATGGAATAAGGATTAGAGAAGAAGGAGGACGAAAAATACAACAAAACATATGCAACAAGTGACGTTTATCTAAAGCAGATTTACTCCATACTGAAGTGACGGGCTCTCTACTCGCTACTCGATCCAGCTGACCATTAATTGTCACACTATTAATATATGTTTAAGTGACAAGTTCACAGGCTTAGTGTGAGGTTGTAGATGGAATTGTAGTGTAAATAAATAACGACCTGTTCTCCATTATGTAATATATATATATATATATATATATATATATATATAATCTTTATGATTTATAGCTTTACTTCAGCAACCAGGAAGCTCTCGCGTCAACTAACGTACGGTCACGTTATAAAAGTAGAAATGCTTATTTAAAACTACGTCAAATCATCTTACGTCATGTTTATCTTTAAAGCATTTAGAAACACATGGAATGTGAAATATAGTGATGTTCTTTAGGCAAGCGTAAACGTTGATAGGAAAATACTTTAAAGATTTTATAGTATAGATCGATAAATTCCTTACACATAGTACCTGCCAATGTTATAACCAACCTAAGATTGATTCACTACCTTTTACGTAAAACCAAAATATAGGACGCAATAAGAATAGACTGCCCTATTTCCCTTTAGGAATAGACTGATACAAGTTTCGTTCTAGAGTTTTGTCTGGGTTATGTTTAAATCGGGTGTTAATTCCAGTTCGATTGTTTTTTTTTAGATATTTTGTACGTTAAATTTTCGAAGAATAGCAACACTGCTTTCTCACTAGACAACTGTTTACAGAGCAATATTACTAAGTTGCTCGGACATATTGACGCTAGGAGGCCAAGACGGGGAAGGAACCAGATAATGGCGTGGTAATTGGAAACAAGTATATGAGCTCTAAGCGTTCAGATACATTTAGTAACGTATTTAATTGATTGCGAACGCAAGCGAGTGTTACAAGTTCCTCCTTTGATCGGATTAACGTCCTTGGAGGAGGTTAATTGGCAAAGTTTAGTGACTTGACTAAGCCTGTAATTAGTTCGAGATATCACGCGGGGAAGCCTAGATATGTGCGTCAAGATTTAAGGAGACGACTCTGCACACTATCTAGACGAAGTTGTTGTATAGAAAGATTTAGTCGCCCGTATTACTTTTTTAAACGCCAGTGATAGTTAAAATATATTCACACGAGTCTGTTTTTAATTTGAAAAACCTTCTCGGAAAAACGGAGGTAGATCCATTTTTTTTTTTGTAGTTTTAAAATCACCTTTTTCGGTAGATTACTGTCATCAACTATGGAAGGATAGAAATGTAGGTGGAATTATTTCCCTAACAACCACTTTTTGACGATATAAAGGGGAAGATAGCATCAGGCGTGCTCTCTGTCGGGAAAATAACAAAGTGTAAGGAAGTGAAGACGGAGTTATATTGGCTTAAGGAAAGAACGCAATGATACCGAAAGTTGGGAAAAATCTTCGGCTAATAATTTAAGGTAAGAGGTCTTAGAATGTTTGCTTCCAACGTTTTAATGGAATCAACCTTTTAGATCAGGTATAATCCCCTCTTCCATTATTCATATCCAATCATAAGCGAACTTGACCGATCATGAAACAACGTAATAATATATTTTTTTTAACCATGTTTCTTCATATATCCATAAAAATACATTGTTTTGTGATGTAAGTTGTGGATTGTTATATTTTCAAATTGTACAAGTGAGCAGGCAACTAAGC
Organism: Prosapia bicincta; assembly: GCA_036971475.1. NCBI lineage: Eukaryota > Metazoa > Arthropoda > Insecta > Hemiptera > Cercopidae > Prosapia > Prosapia bicincta. Next base: position 28,590,069 of record JBAIZL010000002.1, read on the forward strand.
GCGCAGACACAAACACACACTAAGGAAGTAAAATGAGTCCTGCAGGCCGAAAAATAAAATTTATTCTACAAATGGTTTTTAATTTTCATTCTTGAAAATTACAATAAAAATATTGAAAAGAACCCCAATACCACAAAAATAATCAAAAATAACAAATAAGACAAGTTACTTAAGATTAAACCCTTATGTACATTTCGATGACCATGTCATCATCATCAGAGGGTCTTGTTACAAAACACGATCTAGAACACAAGAAGTTACAAACTAGAATGATACCAATCGTTCGCCGCGGTCGCTATATATAGGCGTGAGGTAAGCTCCGCCCCCTCTCCGCCCTCGACCGACAAATAACGATCGGCCATCAGGAACCAAATAGGTTATGTCAAAAATTACATTATAATAATACATATGTAATAAAAACTACAGCAATAACAATTAATAAACTAAAAGTAATTAGATTAAAACATCGTAATTTGAAGAAAGCTATTTAAGTAAAGTATATAATGGTGAGTAAGGAATAGGTCCTTTATCTGCATTCATTAATTTACAATTTGATTTAACTATACAAACACTTTCATAACTATTAAGTAACTTTTTTGAGTTTATACATTTAGCTAAAATAACATTTTTATCTAAATCATGCTGATTACTAAGGACATGTTCTGCTACACTTGATTTTTCAGGTCTTTCATATTTAATATGGGCAAGATGTTCTTTAAATCTGGTTACAATTTTTCTTTTAGTTTGACCTATATACATCTCGTTACAAGTACTACAAATTATCTTATAAATACCTGATTTTTCCAACATTGGAATTTTATCTTTCGGGTTACACAATAAATGCTTGAGTTTATTTTGAGTTTTGTAGGCTATCTTAACATTTACCTTTTTAAAAATAGAGTCTAACCCTTTTGTTAAAATATTATCGAAAGGTAAACTAATAAAAGTACATTTTTTAACTTCTTTTTGAAGAGTGGTAGTTGTGTTCAAAACATATTTTAATCTTTGTTTTCTAACAATATTATCTATAATTTTGGTATCAATTGTTGAAACAATCTTGAAAATTGTTTAACAAAAAAAATTAGATGAACTCTGACATTTACAGAACGAACCAGACTTGCGGTTTACGTAAGCCGAAACTAATGTAAGCAAAACGTGAAAACAATCAGGCTTACTATGCTTGTCTGTAGTGGTTTGAAATCATGATTTTAAAATGTTTTACGTGTCAAAAAAATATACTTTTAGAAATTAAATAAATTGATAATTTTTTGTGAAAATGCCGAAATAAATAAATTTTGGGAGAGAGAACAAATAATACTTTAAGACAATTTCAAGATCGCCGCAAGTAGTAAAAACTAAAGAAGCTCAAAACGGTCATACGACAACAATTTGAACTTCTATGGTTTCACAAGAATGGGAAATGCCGAATATATACTAATGAAAATTGTCCAGAAACAACCAGGGAAATGTTACAGAAGAAAATTTTAAACTGCGACCAAATGGACAATCCGAAACCTATCTCATAAATATAATGGAACTTTAATCGATACGGATGCCAGAGCTGATCCTACCAATCAGAAAATTCTAAGAAACATTCCTATTGGTTAATAAATTACATACTTTCCAAGGACTGTAAAAGCAACCACGCTACGAACGGTACAACAAGAAGACATTCTGGATGGAGACTCTGATCAAGACAGACGCAGGCTCTTGCGCAATGAAACGAAGAAACGCGAGTCTTAATCACGAAGTAACGCGAACTTAGAATCCTCGCTAAGTTACTTTCTCGCCGGAAACGGAAAATGTATATCTACTTTTCTGGATACCTGAGGTTCAGGATTTATACAACCAAACACTTCTCAGAAAATTGTTAGTTTCTAAACCACTCTCCCCGTTAAAATTCTAAGCAGTTCTAGATGGATTAGTACCGAGCGTACGTGACCATTTTTGAAATGTAGCACACTAACATGAAATAGGTAAAGGTAAATCGATGAAAATATGTTCAACTTACAAGATTAATTAATTAAGAAATTAATAAAACACTCAATATGTTCCTTAATGATTTTGTAATGTGCAGTGTATTGAAATAAAACTAAAGTCAATTCTTAAAACTAATTTCATGGAACACATAAATTTGAAGATTTATAATTGTTACAATGTAAAGTAAATTCACAAAGTTTATTCAATTAAATTCAGTGAATTACCATGGAATTTGGATGAATAAAATAATAATAAATAAATAACGGTTTTTTAAAAATATATTTTATATGTACATGTTGTATGCCATATAATATTATTTATATAAATATTTTGATAAATTGTAAGTAACTAATTGAACTTCTTTATAGTATAGAGTCAGAAGAAATCATATAGTATAGTTAAAAGTAAATTTTCTAAAACACATTTTGCCAAAATAGCTGTAATTATTTCGCGTACATACAGTAATACTAAATACGCAGATATCCCTAAATTATAAGATATACCCATCTCATATACACACGCAGCAGCGGAACGTGCACCGCGTCGCCCGCGGGCCGACCCACCCCGCACGGGCCACCGGCGCGGCCGCCTCCACCCTTCACCCACCGCAAGCTCAGAATTCTGACAGGGCCTATCCTAGCCAAACTAGGATACTGTGCAATGACCCGCCAAAATCTGCCAGAGTACAGGCCTATGGACTTTATTATAAAACACCTAACTTGCTGAAATTTAACCCTTTGGGTACGAATTTCCTGGGGGAATGAGTACTTTGAAGGCATCTATTTGGCGAAATGACCCTTTGGTTTTAGAAGTGTGTAAGAAATCTGTTTTAAATAAAAACACTATTGTTTTGTTGGAAAGTTAGTAAAAATTACATTTTTATTTTACCCTTAAATTAGAAATTACAGCACATTTTGCAATTTTCTTATTTTAACTAGCCCTTTAAAATATTAACAATTCATTTCTGTTTAGTACTTTTTTATCTCTTCTTTTCTATTCTAAAATATACACATTACAATGTCAGTGGTAACTCTTTACTCAGTTCACCCTTTCTTTTACCTCTTCTATACAAAATTTGAGTAAACTTCTTACTGAATTTATATTAACACCAAAAGTTATAAGAAAAACAATTTTTAGTTATAATAACTGAAAAGTGTAATTTAATTATGTTTATTTAACCCTTAAATATTCAAAATCAAATTTGTTTCATTAAAAAAAAATTGTCTTTATCTTTGATAATACCTTTTTCAAAGCCTTTGAAATAAACAATCGTTTTATGTGATTTTGCAAATCTTGAACATTTGATTTTAAACTCTTGTAAATAAAATTATACAATGGAACTTTTAAAACTTGACTTCATCAACAAATAACATTAACCCTTTTAATTTAAATCTGATCCTTTGAATAACGTAAGTTATATTAATGAACAATTTTATCCCATTTAAAAAACCGTTAAACTTTTTGAAAAACATAAGTTATATCACAAAACAATCTCATCCCATTTATAGCAATTAATATTTGGAAAACATTATTTATGTCAACCAACATTCTTATCCCATTTAAATCAATTAATATTTAAAAAAAACATGATTTATATCAACCAACAATCTTATCCCATTTAAAACAATTATTATTTTTAAAAAAAACATGAGTTAAACCAGCCAACAATTTTTTATACTTCTATAACTAATTAAACAAACATATTACATCTTAACTTGAAATTCTTAGCCTAACAATTGATTTACTAGACCCACATAATCTTTGCTGTATATTTACTTTTTATTTTTACTGTCTACTTTAAATCAAAGAAATTGTTTCATATTTTAGTTTTGTCCACTTTTTCCTATATCCCAACCCTTTTATTTTAATTCCAAATAATTTTGTACACCCTTGAACCCCTTTATATTTTAATTAAATCTGATTTATAAATGTTAGTTAATTTTTCATTAATTAATTTTAATTTATTCCCATTCATTAATTTTAACCCTTTCTCATTAATTAATTTTAATTGCTTATTTAATTATTTTAGTTATTTCTCATTTATTAATTTTAACCGTCTATCATTTAATAATTTTACTTGATTATCATTAAATAATTTTACATATTTAACGTTGGTCTAAAATACAAAAAAAAGTAAGAAACCTTTTCTTTTGAATCATCTGTCTTATTTGACTTCTTTTGCACAAAACTCATAAAAAAATTTCTTAATACCCGTTTACATTTTGTTCATTTATCGCTATTTTTTTATATATAAAAACCCTTTAATTTCTAACATTTACTTAATTAATTTCTTTCCAAAACAATTTATAATTTTCTCTATTTAAAAAAATTTCCAATTTACTAACAATTTAATTCTATTTCATATTTATAAACTTGTTTGGAGGACTCCTCCATTTTGTGGTGGGAATTTCCCAACTAACAACTACCCCCTCTAGTTCATGAATTAAACAAAGCCATTGTTTGATATCTTTACATCTTTAAAAAGAAATTTTATTTGAAATTGAAGTATTTAAAATGTCAACTTTCCCCAAAAATTGTTTCATATAGAAATTTTAATTAAATGAAAACGAGAGAAATTAACCTGACCTTAATCGCAGGGTCACTCCTAAATCCTGGCAGATTTTTCTTTCTTCTCCCTCGAGATCGTTTGTTTCTGGGGTGGCCATCTTGGTATGCGAGTGTCACCGTTGTTGACCGATCCTTCCTGCGAATTCCTTTGTCTACCCTTCCAGTACGTCCCTTCTGCGTTAACGTAGTAGAATTTTATATCCCGATTTTGAAATTTATAAAACTTTGCTCTCCACCTTTCAGTTCTTAAGTTCTTATTGTTCAATTATTTATTTAATTATTTATTTTTCACTATTCATATATAAAAGGTTGATTTAAAAATTGGCATTTAATTAAATTTGGATTTCTTCACTCTTCACTGTTTTATATAAATTTTGAAGCACTGTTCTTTATAAATTACTTTACTGACTCTAATAAGTTTTCATATTGTACACCTCTAACACACACAAACTTCTTAAGAACGCCGCCACATAGATGTTAAACTTTGGCGAGAAGTTACCTCCTCCAAAAGGGTTCCAAATCACATGTGACGACCAGTCTCGCGCTTAGCACGTCATTTTCATCATCATCATTTACAGATCACAAACTAAAACAAAGGCTTGTCACCTGGAGCGACCGGACCGACGTCCTCCCTCTTTGAAGTCACGAAATATGCTGCTTCTTTTAACCCACGCTGGCCTTTCTCGTTCCCACGAGACGTATCGTACCATGTTTTGTCAACCAAAAGGGTGGCTTCTAAGATCTTCGTCACGACATCATGCGACTTTTTCCTCCGCTGGGCTTCCGGTTTCGCACACAAAGCAGGCTCACTCAAAAATGATCAAAATATTGTCTGTTTCATTAATTTGGGTTTAACTCTTCTTTCCGGCATTTTCGCGAATTTTGGTACAGGGCATCTCCTTTCCCTCTTAACAAGCCGCGTCTTCTCGAATGTCGATGGTGATTATAGGAGTATTTTGAGGTTTTCTCTCTTTTCCATGTAATATACTGGTATTTTAAAATATACAAAACCCTTATCCATTCTATTGGTTTTGCTTTCACATTTTAACATTACGTAATTTTAATATTATTGTGACGGTATTTGCTAATCAGAACTCTACCCGTCGCAACTCACCCATGGATAGCACTATAGGCCCAGACATTGTTAATAGGTTTAACATTTAATCTTTGGATTGTTTTATCTGGGAGATTGTTACGCATTTAGATAGATTCTTAAGAAATTTAGATTTTGAATATTGCAGTTATGTTACATAATTAATTAAATGACCTGCAAAGTCAAGAATTAAATTCAACTTGAGAATGGGGCATTCAATAAATTTACCAATTATTTCTAATTAAAATAAATCAAGTTTTAATATGCAATTACACAAAATATAAAAAGAAAATACATTTGAAACGTTTACACTGTTTTAGATCTGGTTTTACATGTGTTTAAAATGTTAAGAATTTATGCAAACAATTTTTACTATTTTAGAATTTATGGCATTGACATATGAAATCCACCAAGAGATTGTTTCAATTTTAAAATAAAGTAGATTTCAATTTAAATTATCTAACAGTTGAAAAATTGATAATACATCATACAAATTAATTATAACTTCCTACATTATTAAAATATGAAAACTTGTACTATTTTGCCGTGCCAAGTTAAATTTTGATTTCACATCACTTTACATTAAATTAATAACTTGTCTGGAACTGGAATTTATGTTTCCCAACGTGGTTCCTGGATCAGACCTTGCTATTATTGGTTTTGGACTCGTGTTGCTAGGATCCTCACTCGGTGTTGAATAATCAGTGATGAAACATTTCTTGAAAAAATAACAAACGAAAGTTTTAAATACTTCTACAAACATTTTATTTTAAATTAAATTAAAACCGTTAAAAACCCTATTCTTGCTACCCCCCATCTTGCGACGTGCTTATGGTTCGAGGACCAAAATATTAAGGGAGATGTTTAAGGCCTACTAAGTGAGTCCTGACCTTATGCGCAACTTCCCGGCGCATTTCTAAAAAAAAAGGCTTCTGGAAATCATATATCAACCAGTATAGCGATACATATAACTATAATTTACAAATTTTTTTCATTTTTATATTTAAATCAATATCTCGGTTTGTTTACTGATGCTGCTGTAATAAGTAACATTTGTGCCTAAAACAATTTTACAAGATTATACAGTTTTGTGGTTCTAAAAATAGTTGGTTTTGGGGTTGTGAGATAAATTCTTATTAGAAACAATGTGACCAAGACAGACTAATGGTGAGACGAACGCTGGAATGAGAAAGAGAGAGAGAGAAACACAGAAAGAGAGAGAGGGAGAGAGAGAGAGAGAGCTCTAGCCATGAGCTCGGTGTCTCGTGTGTCGTAAAAGTCATCGGGATCTTTCGTGTACGATGGTGGTTGCGCCTTGAGCTCAAAGGATACAATAGGGAAATGTGAAGGGGTTGCCGTGAGAACACACATACAAATGTACAGAATTACTTAAAATTACAACTATAATTTCTGTATAAATCTGTAGCTCTAAATTTTTTTTGCAGCATAATAGTAATATATTATAGAATAAACATTCTTCACAAGAAGATAAAATCTTAAATATTCTTCTCACGCACGTGTGTACCCTTAGCGATATTTTCGCATTCATGTTTGCTAAGAGACATAAAGCCAGAAGTAGCCACAGTATCAGATTGGAGCTTTGCTCTTCGACAAGTTAAAAAATTTCCCCGGGAACATCCTCAAGTATAAAAAATATTTACCTCCAAAAATAACATGTACAATATTCAAAGTTCTTCCTATCCCTTGTGGAGGTTAAGTAATCTAAAGATGGATATATTAACTCGTGATAAATTGGGAAACACAGTATCAATAAAATGTGTCTCTAATATCATATTTATATATTTAGAGGTATTTACTTAATATAATAATATACCTGTTTGTATGTGTGTAAGAGAGTATAGGCCGCGTGTGTACGTGCCTAAACACCTTTGAGTAATTGAAGAACAAAAATTCATTCCACGGAAATACATCTTAGCGAGGAGAGATTCAGTTCCCTTGACAGTTATTGTGGGTTATATGGCAGCTGAGTGACGTCACTGCTCTAACCTCTCATCGTATCCCGCCTGTATCGCAATGTTTGCTTAGCATTTACCTTTTACAGAAAAGGAAAACCTTACCGCCGCCAATGTACACTTTAGTAGAAATGAGAAATCAATAATTATTACAATTTCAGTGATAAGCATACCTTCCCTGATGTATCTATGATATTCGCTACTGAACATTGGATGCTAATGCAGAACTGTATTTAGAATGTTTATTCCGTTACCATGGAAACTCGTATGTGCATTTTTATGCTTCCACTAATTTATGCCCACCACTGCCGAATTTGGAAGATAGAGAAAGTCGCAAAGAAGATGTGTAATGTGCAAGTGGTGCTTTATAACTTAATTTTATGTGTACAATTTAAAATCATTGTATTAAATCGAGGGATTTCTTCAGATATGAATATTTATTACTTTAAAAGATTTGGCTTTTAATAATTAAATGTTACATATTTTATATCTGGGTTTTTTCCAACTGCGTATTTATATTTTCGTAAACGTTTTATAAAATGCCCGGCACATACAGTGACCCACAGACAAAGCTAAAGTTTGCCTTCAGTTTCAGAAGTAGAAAAGTTTTCCTACTTCCAGAATATGGTTTTAGGGAGAAGTGTTTGTTTCACTAGAAAAATTATATAAATTGTTGAAAAATAGAAACAGTTTTCTTTTCTGATTTTGCAACATTATTAAATGAGAAATATATTACATAGTTATACATATAAACAAGATATGAAGAATAGTTATTATCTAGAGTACATCCGTTCATTCTGCAATGCATAAAATCGCTATTACAACGTTTCGCTAGAATCGCATCTAGCATTGACTCGCTCTTCAACTGCTGTTGGATTCACCTCATCAATGCTAGATGAGATTCTAGCGAAACGTCAGAACTGCAATTTTAACCACTGCAGAATGAACTAATGTACTCCAGACAATAACTATTCATTATATTTTTCCATCCCTGAAAGAATACGTATCAGCATATATATACACAACTCACAAATATAAAACTTTAATTTTAAACTCGTTTCAAAGACATTATGTCATCATCATCAGTGACTATATAACAAGCATATAACTTTCATTAAAGAAATGGAACATAACCTATAAAATTAGGTACTTTATCAACAATTACTAGAATCTTCACCGGGTAATTACTAATATATAACTGTGACTACTTACCACAAACACGTTTACAATACATATGTACGTAAATGAAATTTCAATAAGTATATTTCATTGGCAATTAGACAGTTTTTAATATATTACAGTATCTCACCAAGGTTCTTTTTACAAACTAATTATCTGTTGCTAATTATTGAAATTTTTCCCTTAATGAGCTTGGCTATTGCAATATAATAAAGATTAGATCTTCATCAAAATTATTAAGTCTAAATATTCTAATTTATTTTATAAAGCTTAACAACTTTAAAAAGTTGTTTCTGATATCTCATATTTTTATTTTTTATTTTACTTTATTATTTTTTAAAGGGAAATGAGATATAGAGGCAAACGTTGTAAACCTCGTGGTAATAGTAGACGCAGTTATTGTAAAGTTATGGAGATCAGCCTGTATGGATAATTGCTAACGAGGGATAGGAGACGATTGTGAATTTAGTTAGGGTCACAAGATCCGTTAGACGAGGAAGGAGTATAGCTTTACCGGTGGGGTATTGCGTACCTGTAGTAGACTTACTCTCTTTTTTCGTCATATGAATGAGAGTCTAGTTTTCCACTTCAAGTCTACATCTCATGTATGAAGCTTATAAATGGAATGGTAGGCTGAAGGACCAACGAAAGACATTATGATTCACTGGGACTGGTAATAGCAGAAGATTGTGACATTTCTTGTACAAGGTTGCTTTTCTACAACTATTTTGCGTTCATCGCAGGTGAAGAAAATACTTCTTCTCATCCTTATCTAGAAAATTACATATTCTTAATTATTTTCTTTTATTCCTTTTCAAATTTTATATTTCTTTTTCAAGACACAAACCACGATACGTCTATAATCGTCTACCAAGACTGAGAAAAGGTTAGAAAGGCGAACAGTAAAAGCACGGTATTACAAAATTATTACCAGAATTTGGGCTTCTATTAACATTGGTCCCTTCTTCAGTAACAACTTCTTACTATCTTCCTAATTAGTGCGTAATCTTCCAACGTCTTCGATTAACCACAAGACTAACAAAGAGTGCAAGATATATAGATAGTATTCTTAATGTAAAAGATCCTCTGACACTGAATGTGAAAGTTATCATGGTTTACATAGGTGAGCCACATTCTGAAGGTAGGTTAGTTCTGACGAGTCATATTTCCTATTTTTATAGTGTACATTATTTGTACTTCTGTCTACACACAGATCTCTAGCCCATACTCGTGTGTCTCCCTAATTGGCTACGCGTAACTGAACGGTCATTTGTCAAGTTAAACTATGCTGGTGACATTTTCTCATCCACTGTAATTGTTAAAATCTTTAAGTGTTTTTAAAGCTATTGAAGCATATGTCATTTTAAAACAATAAAATTCTTGTATTACGAAGGTATTTGTTTTTTCGTACTTAAAGAGTCCAAGTAAAATATGTCTACATTGACATAATTATCCATAGAGTGTTTATTAAACGTAAACACTTCGAGTTGTAAATTATTTAAAACGCACGAAAGACGTTTTTCGACATACTTCATGATTTTAATTCAAGTTTGTAAAACGTTTTAATTTGCTATTCAAATAAAAGACACAGTGGTTAAATGATTTAGATTATGTAATACAACTTGAAATTACAAAAAGAACAATAATACGGATAGCATAAGTGACAAGGTCCTTGGTGACATAGTTATAGACGTGGTTTATGTGTTGAAGGTCCCATTATGTATCCCACATACCTGGCAGCAGTACAATAGCATTTATGTGACGTCAATAACAGGCATCGGTTCCTTACTACTATCGTTAAATGTAAATAGTCTGCCTAGCTATAATGTACTAAGGTTCCCGCAGTAAATAACTTTGAAGGTGGTTACTTTGTAACTGAAATGTACAAAGATAAATACAAAATAGTGAATTTAGAGTTAGAGATGATCTTATATATTTATTGTACACATTCCTCTATCTTGTCTTTACTTAGCGTTTACGTACTCAATTCATTTATTTTTAAATTAGTGTATTCTTTCTTCCTGAATCTAATACACACATTACTAAATGTAAGTTAACGACCAAGAGATTGACAAAAAGGACTGAGCTTTATGTAAAGGACCTAAATATTTAATCAAAACTTTGCATTTTTTAATTTAATTCCTCATCTAACTCTCGCATCTCTGTCAGGTTAAGTTAGCCTTACGAACTATTCGAATACTCAAAAATATCTATCACAATAACTCCAATGAAGAAATGACCTTTGGTTATCATTGTTATTGCTTCGTTTTTTGATTGTTTTGTGAACTTTATGTGACCAGAAATTATTATTTTATTTAAAAGTGACATTTATATATTTATTATTAATCTTTTGTAGAATTTTATTACCTATGTTTCGATTTTTTATTTTGCCTATTTTTATAAAAATTGATATTTTAAAATCATATTTTACAAATCGGTTAAGTAGACTAATTTATTCCAACATGCTTTTACAAATCTATATTTTTACTACAGAAGCGCATCAATTCCTGATACAAAAATCAAAAAATTTTACCAATTTATTAAAATGAAGAACAAAAAACAACCCGGGCTATACTTTCTAAGCAAATGTTAATACAAAGCTTAATAATCTGAGTAAACAAGGCTCGACTAGCATTAGCATCGAGATCGATTATACATGTCGTATCGACATGTCAACTGGACCGTTATAACGCGCAAACATTTACATAGACTAGAGACATCGATTGTTATACCTGATATATCTGAGTCTGGGTAAAGTGTTGGCATAGTTACCTTGTTACAGGAAAATCTTCGTTTTTCGTGAAACCAAACACAAATCATGTTTGAGAGTTGATAATAAGTGACTATAAAAAGTCTCATGTTTTATTGACTTTATACAATTACCATTGTCTAGGAGAGATAGAGCTCCGATGCCTTACTTTGGCTATATATTAAAGCAAGCTAATATGGCCAGCACTATGATGAAACCGCCCATCATTAACCTAGGCACTCTTTGCACTGAGTCTACCAGGGGATGAAAAATAATAAGGAAATACTTTGGTGCTAACAGGCATCGAAACCAGATATTTATATCATACTGAAATTATACAGTTATGAAATTACTTTTGAATCATCCACTCAAGTTCAAATACATTTTTTATAAACCCTTAATGAATGCCACTTAATGCATTAAAACAAATATTAAAATTGAATAAATGCATTTTAATGCATTAATAAAATGTACATAATTAATTTCGTTCCCTAATGTATTACTTAATATTGTGATTCTGCCATAAGTATAGGTATATACATATTTATATTTGTAATTATTTATAAAAATAACTCAAATAAAATTTTTTTCTAGTTGACATAAGTAGGATTTGCCCTAAATGTTTTTATTACAATACTTCTTTATCGTTGGTTAAAAACAACTGTGTGTTTTATAAATACTAAATTCTAAATATTCTCAAATGTTTATTTTAATTTAGGGTTAAAACACAACTTTAACTTCAATTACAACAATTTCAACATCTATTAGCTTTCAAATTATTTTTCCGTTCTTTTATTATTTTACCTGGTAAAACGTTTGTTCTTCTTATATTTTATTTCTACCATGGTATGTTTCCAAGTATCTATAGACCAATGTGCGTTTCCATTGTTTAATTTGTTTAAGGGCTGAAATGTAAAACCGTAAGTCCCAAGTGATACTTTAATTTTATTTCTTCCAATGAAGTTTTAATAGGTTTCTTTCCCTGGCTAATAAGATTTCTGATCTTACAATTAGAAAAATTAAATCACAAAAATTCAAATTTGGAAAGTGAGGTAACAGTCTCGGATCTTGTCTTGTAAAAGTTCGCCACTTTTGAAAGAATCTGCTTGGTTTATAAAAGAAGTTGTTTAGGTGAATGATGTTACTATTGCAAGTGTTTGGGAAGCTTTATGTGTCACGTAAAATGCAGTTCTTCATGGTCACATGACGTCAGATTATGACGTCACACGTAGTGGGGTAATTGGCGCCAGGGCTTGAATTACGTGAAGTAGAAGCTTTAGTAATGAGCAAAGTCTTACGTCCGGGCATAACGAAATCTTTTGTTGAAGAAACTCTAACCACTTTTAACAGTTTTTTTTAAAGTTGATACTATTTATCTTGGGCATGTCTGTATGCTTTCTAAGGGAGAAAATTCATATTATCCGTTACGCTTTATTCCATCACGAGACGCGCTGGATTACGTCACAAATGGGCTTCATATTTTACCTTGAATTATGTAACAGCATATGATTGTATACAGCTGATTTTATGTTACGGGTTATGTTGCAGACCAGCTGTTTAAACTCATAGGTTTTGTTACTTTATTGATTGTGCATTAATAAATATTATTCATCAATAAATATATATAATAACTTATATCTTAAGCTTTATTATTACAATTAAATCAATGTAATGATATTGAGTTATATCTTTTTACTCAAATTTATTTTAATTGAAACTTTCTTAGACCCACGTGTTACTTTTTAGGAGCTTTATTAATTATTTTCATTAAATAAATTTTGTTATGAGTAACTATGTCAACATCTAATAAAGGTTTTCAAATATTTCAATTATTTTTTTTATTAACTACATTAACTAACTATAACTGCAAAGTCCTCTATTAACTACATTGGTCACATGAAGTATTCACTTTTATCAGCCAATGACTGCTAATGACGTCACACATAATGGAATAATTATAGAGGGAATTACACATCACGTTATGTAGAGGATTTAGTAAGGGGCAAAGTCGTACATCTAATTATAATACGATATTGTGTTAGGTGAACTCTAAATATTTTCAATTGTTTCAAAAAATGTATTTACAATTTTCAAAATTTGTTTCTATTTTATCTGTGTCAGAATTAATATCAACATCTTGACATGTGTGTCTCTCTGAAATATATATTTGTTAACAGGTGTTAAATTAGTTTAGAAATTTATGGAATACGAGGTTAGAATTAATCAGAACAGAACTTTGGTGTTTCAGATTGCGAGGTGAGCCACAGATGCATGCGTGTTGGAACTTCGCGTTTAATATTCAGTTTCCGCTAATCCATCTCATTGTGTAAACTTTTAGCTTATGACAGTTCTGTTGAACAATGGTGTTAACACAGTATGTTTGAACACAGTTACTGACATCTGAAACAGATAAATGTTAATATATTTAGTTTTAAAACCGTTAACATTTTTAAAACGTTTGCATCCCTTTTCTTTATTTATTTAGATATTTTCGGAATTTCTAGCCACCCAATAAATGGTAGTAATTATCGATTATTCATCCCTAAGTCATCGATACTGCAATGAAATTATACCTGGTGATGTAGAAAACCGTCAGAACACTAGATTTAACACCACTTGGAGAGGTAACCACTAAAACTACTAAAAATGACGTGCTGAAACCTAATACCGTAAGATATAAATACATTGCATCCGTTAAACTGTAAAAAAACAGCCACAGTTCATTACTGCACTTCCATTTTGTTTTACTCTAATTAAATAACTGGTTTATGCGTACACCCTGATTATATCAAAGGATTTCATTTTGCTTGAAAAAACACCGGAAGTAGCCACCGGAAATCCTTTTTAAAAACGCTTTTGAGTTATTCTTTACTAAGAGACTAAGTTAAAAGCTAAGATAAAACAAGTGAAAGTAAAATATAATATTTCCTAAATAAATGTTATTTTCTTCAGTAATTTTACAAAGGTCTTGAGGTTTAGAAGTTAGAAGGTAATATTACGGTTGATTGAGCAAATATAAACTAAGTCACCTTTCTATGTTTCTTTAAAATAGCTGCCAAATAAAGTAGGTGGTAGTGGTATGTCACCTAGTAAAAGTATGTCATCTTAATGTATGCAACCTATATACATGATGTCATGCATGATTTACCCCTATATTTACTATTTAAAAGGTTTTATGTCACTTCCAAAAACTACCTATTACTCACACAAATCTGCTAAAGTACATAAGCGAAAATAGTCAAACAAAGTGATATTTTTTAAAAATAACGGTTTTCCTACACTTAGCCAAGAAATCATAGGAATATAAAACTTGCGTACCATTTAAACTTTTGAGTAAGTTTCAAACTATTACTTTTTCATCAGTACCCTTCCCCTTAACGCACTCTTATTTATGAAAGCCCGTTTGCCTTTACCGCATTACTGGTTGGATTTCTTTCATAAGAGTATTTTTTTTGGCTGTTGAATTTATTAGCCAATCAAATAGTTTTACATATTTATTTTATAATAAAGGATTTCAGCGTGAAAGTGGAGAAATATTACGTCGTAAAATTATAAAAATCAATTTTACCGGTTTTAAAAAAACAAAATACCTTCATTCTTTAGGGCTGTATGAAATTGCTCAATTTTAGTTTAGTATGATAACATTGCAATCCTAACGTGTCAAGGATTTCCGCAAAATATTTTCTAATGTTGAGAATGTGTGTGTGTGTCAGTTATTGCTAGGAACTCGTCCTTCATTCGAAACATGACGTCACGTATGGATTACGACATATCCAGAGATACATATCTGTCGACAGGAGATTACACGTGTCAGGGTCTCGCGAGTAGTTGGTTTAGGCAGTAATATCTGACGTCACTCAAGGGCATTATCTAACGGGGCATCTAATTATTATCCCTTCAATTCCCCTTTTCTTGTTCTGGAAGGACACTTTTGGGTAAAAGTAAATTCTACTTGTACTTACTTCAATTGTATAAAATATCTTATTTGAATTCGTACCTTTTTATTAGATCTTTTATTTGAGAAATCATTAACTCAAAATTTCGATAAAATACTTTACAAATTATTAAAAAAAGTAAACCACCAAACAAAGTCTAATTGACAGTTTAATATATATATATATATATATATATATATATATATATATATATATATATAATATATGAGTAATATATGATTAATATATTGTTATATATAACTCATATAATATATGAGTTATATATGAGTAATATAAATAAATTACATATATATATATAATATATATCATATGTATATATATATATATATATATATATATATATATATATATATATATATGAAGAAAGAGTTTCGACAAATTTTTACTGTGTAGAATCATTTCAATGTAAAATATTTCTCAAAAGCTCTGATCATTAAATCTACAAAAAATAGTTTTCACTGTAAATCATCTCTTTTGAAAAAGATCCAGATAAACTAAACAAGTCTAGAAAATGTTATTCTAAGCAAACAATACGTCGAGCAGAGTTTTATTGCCTTTAAGGGACTGGCCGTCTTGAATTATAGAAGACTGCTTCTTCCAGAAAAGACAGAAATTGTGTTTATGCACAGAATAAAACTCCCCAAAGCAACATTACGCGTTTCCGAAATTCTCACGATAAAAGTACAATTCCATACAAAAGACGTTTTATTTTAATACAAATTTCTTCAAAGTTATTCACTACTCGCAAAGTGACACAGGTGATAGATCAAAAGTAGCCTCACATTAGTTCCAGTTTAAATATGCCAAAAACAGTAATTTTAGCACCACCATGTCTTTTTTTAAAAATATTAGGTCTTCACCTTGATCATTCTAACATGTGCTATATTTTTAGTGTCACAGATTGAGTAAGCCACAAGTTTAAACATTTCCTTCAACAATCCTTGATGAGATTATCCATCTCTCACATTTGGGAGATTCGTATAGTTATTATATCTTTATAAGAGATCTACTATAATTTTAATTTACAATTATAAAGTAACAGGACATGAACAATGTTTTCTGAAACATAGAATTATGGTGGATCTGGATCAACAGCAAGTTATTCAAAGATATTATTTACACTAAAGTTACCAATATGTGCCCTATTGCTACCAGGGTGCAGAGTTTACGTATGTTATAATGGGATCACTTTGTGAAAAATCCCTTTGCGCAGGCGCAGGTGGTTTCTTTTGTGTGAAGGAAAGGAACGGAAGATTTTAAAACATTTCAATTTCAGGCTCACTGCTTACATTCCGCTGGTTGATGACATGCCTATCACTATCGCACTATGAGATTAGAAGGTTTGAAAACAGTTTTAAAAATCAAAATGAAACTAAAAATTAATGTAGTTTCTTGTGAAGAACACGGAAACTAATGTTTTAGGAACGACACACAGTGGTCCTCCCACAGAGAGCTATAACATCTCCTAAAGTCAATAAAAGAGATGTCAGTTATCAAGGCATTCGCTTAGTAACTCTATTCAACGCACATACTGCCCAACGATTTTTCAAATAGTAATTAATTAGTGAATAGTCCTGAATATTGTAAAAATAAAACTAAAGTAAAATAATAATTTATAATATACACTTAAACGTAACTAAACCATTAAAAACGCGCGGTTTTAGTGTGAACATTTTTACTTCTATGGTAATAGGTAACCGTTCCACCTGTTTACTACAACGTTCAGGATTCTCTAATAACGTTCTCGATGGATATTTTGTAATAATTACTCCTTAATATAAGGTTATAATAAAACTAATATTCCGTCTTCTAATGTAATGAGAGCTTCACATACATTCTTTAATTCTGCTTGTAGTCCACAAATCCTTATTTATAGTTTCAGATTAGTTGCGTTGGTCGAAGAGTCACTAAATTATCTATGAGTCATGCTTGTTGCTGTAATGCAAACCAAACGCGAGTTATTACTGTACATTTGCTCTAGCTATGGTCTCAAACTCCTTGCTTCAAGTGTCAGATAGTAATAGCGTCATGATGAACTTTTACGTTAAATATACAGTTAAATAAATAATACTTTTCTCTGGATAAATAAAATATTTCAGTGTTATATGAAGGATTTTAGCATCAGATTTGTTTGTCCTGATAATAACGTAGATCTTGTGTAGGACAATCTTAATGAAAACATACAACCTCTAACCACGATAATTTCTAATTGAACTTATTTATTTTTCGGTTGCATAGCATTCTCTTAGGTATTTGTTTTACAACTGTAATTTACATATTGCTAATTTGAATTTATTGTAGATTGAGGCTTTTTGTGTTATTCATTATTATATCTAATAAATTGTTCCTATTTAGGTTTTGTGTATTTTCCTGATCAATGGACTATCTACCATGCATTTGTAGTTTCCCATTTCCACCACCAGGGATATTTATATTTCCTAATTATATAAAAGTAAATAAGTTATTAAATATACTAAAATACAAATTGTTATCAAAAGCATTAAAGTATGAATTGTCTACTAATGATGAAATGTTAAGAAATCATATGTTAAGCTCTTGAGAAATATTATTGGGCTACATCTATGTATGAAGTTTGAATATTACATTATAAACCTATACTTTATTGCCTAGCTTAAATTATGAATGTCACTCCAATGGAAGTGTATACTATTTAAACGTTTTTATTAAAATATGTTTTATCGTTAGCGAAGACAGTTGGCCCCAGTTAAGAGTAGGTCTGCTTGGCACAAGATGCAACATACTAGAGACATGTGCAAGTATTTATAAACAGACGGAAAATGTCCTACTCAAGCATTAAACTCTTTAAGATTTACATTGTCATGGATACTCTATTAAATTTCAATAATAAGTTTCGAGCCTGTTGTGTTGCTTCGTTGTTAAATAATGGCAACAATTGTTTCTACAATATGACTGCAATTAATTGAGCGAAATGTAATTGGATAGGGGATAGTCATTGCTTTCTCTCCCCAGAGCTGTACAGTTTTACATTGTCAATTAAAATACTATTCAGGTTACCTTTATTTTGCAACAGTAGATCTGAATGTAGTGAGTTCGTTAATAGAAGAGTTTAAAGAGCAATCAACTTGGTGTTGTTATATTCTGTACATTTTAAAACCCATTTACTCTCCAGTTTTTTAAAACAATTACACACGTATAGTTTTACATACGCAAACGAAATTGAAAATGGTTATATACTTTTACGTTAAATTAAATGAAAATAGTAATATAAATGTATTTTAAGAATTAAAAACCAACACATGACGAGACACAATAAATTAAATGAAAGTAGTAATATAAATGTATTTTAAGAATTAAAAACCAACACATGACGAGACACAATAAATTAAATGAAAGTAGTAATATAAATGTATTTTAAGAATTAAAAACCAACACATGACGAGACACAATAAATTAAATGAAAGTAGTAATATAAATGTATTTTAAGAATTAAAAACCAACACATGACGAGACACAATAAATTAAATGAAAGTAGTAATATAAATGTATTTTAAGAATTAAAAACCAACACATGACGAGACACAATAAATTAAATGAAAGTAGTAATATAAATGTATTTTAAGAATTAAAAACCAACACATGACGAGACACAATAAATTAAATGAAAGTAGTAATATAAATATATATTAAGAATTAAAAACCAACACATGACGAGACACAATAAATTAAATGAAAGTAGTAATATAAATGTATTTTAAGAATTAAAAACCAACACATGACGAGACACAATAAATTAAATGAAAGTAGTAATATAAATATATATTAAGAATTAAAAACCAACACATGACGAGACACAATAAATTAAATGAAAGTAGTAATATAAATGTATTTTAAGAATGAAAAACTTACACATGACGAGACAATAAATTAAATGAAAGTAGTAATATAAATGTATTTTAAGAATTAAAAACCAACACATGACGAGACACAATAAATTAAATGAAAGTAGTAATATAAATATATATTAAGAGTTAAAAACCAACACATGACGAGACACAATAAATTAAATGAAAGTAGTAATATAAATGTATTTTAAGAATTAAAAACCAACACATGACGAGACACAATAAATTAAATGAAAGTAGTAATATAAATGTATTTTAAGAATTAAAAACAAACACATGACGAGACACAATAAATTAAATGAAAGTAGTAATATAAATGTATTTTAAGAATTAAAAACCAACACATGACGAGACACAATAAATTGAATGAAAGTAGTAATATAAATGTATTTTAAGAATTAAAAACCAACACATGACGAGACACAATAAATTAAATGAAAGTAGTAATATAAATGTATTTTAAGAATTAAAAACCAACACATGACGAGACACAATAAATTAAATGAAAGTAGTAATATAAATGTATTTTAAGAATTAAAAACCAACACATGACGAGACACAATAAATTGAATGAAAGTAGTAATATAAATGTATTTTATGAATTAAAAACCAACACATGACGAGACACAATAAATTAAATGAAAGTAGTAATATAAATGTATTTTAAGAATTAAAAACCAACAAATGACGAGACACAATAAATTAAATGAAAGTAGTAATATAAATGTATTTTAAGAATTAAAAACCAACACATGACGAGACACAATAAATTAAATGAAAGTAGTAATATAATTGTATTTTAAGAATTAAAAACCAACACATGACGAGACTTTGCCATAGCAACATTTTGTGTTTCTCATAAGTACAGAGTCCCACACAGTTGTCCCTCGGGTAATTTAACGAATAAAATTGCTACTTTGTGGTAATTAATATACAAGGCCCGTTTATACAGACGAGTGAGTTGTATGCCAACAGTTTCTTTCTGTTTTATAATTGAGTTTTTTACGATTCCCAGTGAAGTAATTTAAATTGTTTTATTTATTCAAAAGTGTTTTTACTATAAAACGCGTCTTTTATCTTAAGGACAAATTTCGTTTCATTGAGTTTATACTGACAGAATAACATTGTTATAGTGTTCAACATCTCTCGCACATTTTGGACTAGTTTTAGACACTGTTTGCTAAAAGATTAACACAACATAATGTTATCAAAACACAGTTAAATCTAGGTTTGACTTTAGGCACTTATTTTCTCAGGCTGAGACGACTTGGGGGCAAAATATAATAATGCAATTATTTGCCGCTACCGCCATCCCACCCTGCAATTTTTACGTTAGTGGTCACTATTCTATCCAGAAGACCACTCAGACGGCATTATTGAAAGAAACAGTATTTTATAATTATTTACATTATCATATAACCAATTTATTTTTAGCTCAGTTCGCAGCATAAAGCTTGGACATTTCATGCGACAACAATGTAGAGCAAGTAGAGCAGCGCAAGTGGCTTCATTGATCTAGATAAACAGGCTTTGCGAGCAGTCGTCGGTGTTTGGTTGTAGGATTAATGACGTTATAGTTCAAGTGTAAATAGAAATGGACAATGGCATCAGTTCGTGTCCGACCATGTTTATATGTGCATTACGTTAGTTGTGTTGCTGTTTACAATTCCAGTTAAACCTTGCCATTATATTATACAACTGTAGTAGGAGCGAAACCATTCAAAACAATATTGACGATCGAGATTAGTTACTTTTGATTTTTTTGTATTTTGTTGACGTATTTTGGTTCGTTCAAATTCCTAAATATTTTATTTATATTCTAATACAATAAAATTCATTTCTCGAATCTATACATTGTATAAAATGTGTCATCTAAAATATGCTAAATATTAACGCAAAATGTTTTACCCTTTTCAAAATATCCGTTTACTTTAAACAAATGAAAAATATGTGGAGTTAAGACAAATATACAAAGAAATCCGGAAGGCACTCTTCGACGTCAACTTGCAGAGTCAGACAATGTCGAAAATTGCCAGAAAAATAAATTTACCAAAACTTAGGACTTTATTACTAGAAAAAGACAGACCTAAAACAAAAGTAGTCGTTTATGAAAGATTTAATTATTACCAATAAATAAGGAATAATTTAAAACGGAAAAGAAGGCACTAATAACTTGATCTGTTTTATGTATATTGCTAAATTTAATTTGACGTCGACAGAATCCGATAATCTGAAATTTCGCTAAAGAAAAGTCAATGCAATTAAAGAGTCCACCATAGCTTTATGAAGTCTGTCACTAATATCCAATGTATTCTCAGTTAAGCTCTCATTATGTTTCTTAGCCACTTCGTGCGACGATAGTATAGAACAAGCAGCGCTAATGACGTCATTGATCTAGATAACCCAGCTTTGCGAGCATTAGTCGGGGTTTGGTTGTACGATAAATGACAATACAGTTGAAGTGTAGAGATGGACAATGAATGGCATCAGTTCGTGTACATGTCCATTACGTTAGTTGTGTTGCTGTTTACAATTCCATTTCAAACCATAAAACCTAGCCATTGTATAATGCAACTGTAGTAAGAGCGAAATTATTCAAAACACATGACGATCGCGAATCATGCCTTATCATTTGTTTATTTGTCGCATTTATGTGACGCGTTTTCGTTGAATCCAATTCTAATTAAGTTTAGATTAAAAGACAACAAAATTCAATTCTTGAAATTGTACATTGTATAAAATGTGTCATCTGAACATTAAAAAATATCCTGAACATTAACGTAAAAGATGTTACTCCTTCTGAAACAGGCTTTTATTTTCAAACAAATGAGGAATATGTAGAATTAACACAATAGTTTAAAGAGATCCGGAAGGAGGCGGACGAGCTTGTAGATTGCCAGAAAAATAAATTACACGGAACGTTGGGCTTAATTACTGAGAATAGACAAACTTAATAGAAATGTAGACGATCATGAAAGCTGGAATTATTACAAATAATTGTCGAATAATTTTAAAAAAAGGTTTTTTTTGGGGGTTTTGCGTTTTTCCTCAGAACATAAAAATAGTAACTAAATTATCCGTTCCTTCACTCTTCTCTCCCAATCAGAAACATCCGAAACAAATTTTAATAATTATAAAAAAGCACTTCCGACTTCCACTAGCTTAATGAATAACGAACATTCAGAGAGCGATTTTACATTTTTTTAAAAATTTTACATTCCTATTAAAGTGCGTAGATATGTTTCTTCAAATTGATTCTACAATTTTGCAACTTTTAGTTCTCCATTAAAGTGCTTCAGCGTAGATACGGTTTTTCATCGCCTGTGTGGTTTTTAAACTGATATATTCAGTATAACTTCACATACTGTTATGTCTTTTCGTTAACATCACTCAATTTGGGATAAACTACCCAACTACCCTTTGCAAGGGAGAGATTTCATGTTAAAAGTTTCGTTACCGATTTAAGCAAATTTAAATTGCTACAAAATGTTTAAACCTTTTTATGTCCCCAATAGAAAGTAGGGTTATTACAGGTGAGCTACGATACAACTTGTTGCTACAATAGTGTGAATACTTGCAGCAACTTAGTTTGAAATACCGACATGCCTTTACGGAAATAAAATTATCATATAGAACATTCAATATGAACCATTACAAAACAAAATTTTATATTATAGTTATGACATCATAAATATTTTGACATTTAAAAAAATAAGCACTTAAAAATATGAAAAATTATTCCTAAATACAATTTTTTTTGTATTTCTCCAATCTTTGATTTTAGTTCCTTATATGTTCCTACAAATTTGTTCCTTATTTCAAATATAATATTTCCAAAAAACAAAAATTCTATATTAAATACTTAACGCAAAAAATAAGTTGTTATTAAAGTGTTATGTTCATCCCACTCATATTTTCATCCCTTTGCCTTAAAAGAAGTTACTCCGAAATAAGGCTATTACACCGAATGGCAATCTAACTTTAAGTGTAAAAGTTGTATTCATTTCACGCGAGGGCTTTGCGTACGATAGGTGTATGAACCAGTTTTTTTAGTTCATCGTTTTTCTATCTAAACCGCTTTTTAACTGAGATATTTTTTCCGATATTTATAAAATATCAAGTATCTTACTTTGCTGGAATTGTTCCCCTTAGCAAGACAATTAGGGACTATATCAGAGTCATAGATAAAGTCGTCCTTGGCAAAAAAGCTAAAATATATTCTTAGTTCACAAGTAGAGAGTTTGGATCATATTTTCATAGCGAGTCTCTTCAGCACACTTGAAATGCTAAACCTGTCTCTTAATTCTTGTGAAAACTAAAAACGTAATGCATAAAGAAAACGCGTAGAAGCATATGGAAAAGTTATCCGTAGAGAGCACCTGTAGACGTTTGCGATTTGATGCATGGAGTTATCAGAATTTAAGAATGGTGAATACAACATATCCTTAAAAAAAAAAGATAAAAGGCTGGGACGTTCAGAAAGGGGTTTTACAAATTTTTAAAATTTTACATTCCCATTAAAGTGCGTAGAGATGTTTTTGCAAATGGATTCCACAAGTTTGCTACTTTTAGTTTTCCATTAACGTCATACAGCGTAGATACTGTTTTGCATTGCTTGCGCGGCTTTTAAAGTGAATTATTTAGTATGTCTACATACTCTGACATGTCTCTTCGTTAAACTCACTCAATTTGCGATAAACTACCCTACTGCCCTTTGCAAGGGAGAGATTTCATGTTAAAAGTTTCGTTACAGTTTTGAGCAAATGTATATTGCTTCAAAACGTTTAAAAGTATCGATTATTTCATGTAATGATTATATGAAAAAGCTTTTTAAGACATTTAGATAATTGGGTTATAAGTTATGCAAGTTATTGAGTCATCGCAATGTACCTAAGAACATTCGTATTCGTATTTTAGCCGATAGCTTTATTGTAACATTGCCACTGTGTTATCCAAAATATAAAATTAATTTTCAAACCTTTATAATCTCCTTATACACATTGATCGTTTTTACAAAACTATATTTTCTTTCTCTTCACAAGAGCTAAAATCAGATTCGATAAAAATCAGACTTTTGATTCAATGTAAACAGTCAAACGTAACAATGAAAACGCCAGCTTAGCAGATTTAACTTTTCTAAAAAAGAACACTTTCATTTGTGAAAATAAATTACTTTGAAGTATATTATTTCTCTCACAATTGCATTGTCACTTTATGCAATTTACTATTAGTAGCATCATAAAGCAGAGGGGGTTTAAACAAAAAAATCTGTCCAAAGTCCCGCAGCGTGCAGATAAATCTTGGCGAAAATATGCGTCGACAAATGGTGCGGAAGTGGTGAAGAACTTCGAATTGGGCAATAAATTCCTCGCGCGACAAACACACACTTCTACAATAATTTCTGATAGCAGATAAGGGTGTGTTTTAACCTATTTTGCAAAGGTTTTTGTAAAATCTTTCCACCAAAATGAAAGGTGTTTTAGATGTAATCATTAGATTTATTTCTAATTGAAATAATTATCTTTCTTTTTTGTGAAATAATTGGTTGGACATGAACGTTTTGTGTTTTTAGAGATTTTTCGTGTCTTAATTTTCGGTTTTCAAGGCTATAATGATAGTCAATGTATTAAATAAATTTCACAGTACTCACACAGAGTGCGTCGGCGACAGAAGTATATTTTCATTTAAAACTAGAGTTAATGAAAGATTTATTAGAATCTAGATATTTTAGGTAATAATAGAATGTTGCAGATAGAAGGAAACTTTTATTAGATGTTGAAAGAATTACTTAATACAAAATTATTCAGAGAATTTAACGGAGGAATTTGATAACGAAGGAATTTTCAACGTAGGCCTATACAATTAGAATAAAATATATAGCTTATTAACGTTTTATGGAATTAAATTTAGAAGGCGTTATAGGAATATAAATGATTATGTTTATTAACTTACAAACATTTTGAAGTGCATCATTTTATTATAATAATGTACATTAAATAAAATAACATGGCCTACGTCTTTAAACAGTCATTCCATAATATATCCTATATAAAATAAAATCAGCTGCTAGAGGAAAACATATGAACTCACTTAATCTAACATAAAATATGGATGAGATGATAACCCGTGGAAAACATACAGTCATTACAAGCGTTAAGTAGAGTACATTAAGAAATACCCAGCGATGAGAAATATAATAATCTATAAAAATAAATAATGAAATATTGAAATAACTAAGGGGATCTGAAATGTGAAAACTCGAACGAGCATTCAATAAGTTGAAAGGTAGAAAGAACAGTACGTCAAAGGAACTACTTATTTAATATTACGTCCATCCCTCACTTTATACTCCCTTCTATGTATCATTCGTTGCTGAGTACAAAGTAGTTCACTTCCTCGTGGTGTACCCTGGGTGACGCCAAGTAAAATACGGCTTCTAGTCCATGTCAGTTTCACGGCCCAGATCCATGGGGAAGTTTTAGGATGGCCGAGATTCCCCGAAAAGGCATTGGCTGAAGGAGGGTAATTCAACCAGAAACCGATGTGTGTCACCGTCTGTCTGCAATCGAGTATTACAGAATATATATTAGTAGGTCTAACAAACACAAATGTTATCAAATTGCTGGTTAAAGCTGAGCAAAACTCTATTAAAGTACGTAAATAAAATATTTGTAACCTGAAAGCATATAAAAGTAGTTACTTTTCGTGTTATATAACATTGTTTTTATTTTCACAGTTATATAATAACAGACGTTTTATTTTATAAAAACAAACTTTAGTAGAATCTGAATAAACCACAACAGAATTCATTGTTTTTGGGAATTTGTAAAGCCTAAGACATAATACCGCCCTCTGTTACTTGAAATGTATATAATTTTCTCTAATCACAATAAATCACAGTTACTAGTAACTAACTGTATATTTGCGTGATAAGATAACAGTTTATCTAAACAAGTAAATACAGTGGTAACGAATTTCTATGCCGACACACGAAACCAAACACTTGTTGTTCCAGAGACTCAGGTGGTGTTGGTAACGTTAAAACCGACTTCGTCACGTACCTACAGCAAAACCTAATTAACAATACATTTAGTAGGTTCCAAGCACTATGTTTGTTTTGGCGTTTAGGTTCAACTATTTAGGGCCTATTTGCTCTTTTTATTTTCTTCGATTGGCTTCTCGACCCTGTTTATTCCCTTCTTATGATTTTCGAGTGTTTTCTTGCTCCCTTGATTGTTACTGTTTAATACACAACTCGTTACGTGTTTAAAAATGTTCATTATATTGTTTGTGAGAAAGATCTGTGCACTTTAAGGTATCTCTACACCTTTCCTTATAATCAGTACCATTTAGAGTAAGTCCTATGGCTTAGCTTATCTCTATCTCTAGTAACGTCCAAGACAGTGCCGGGGTTTTAGCCTATCTCTGTACCTCTCTATTCTCAACACCTCTCCCCATACTACCTGGGCCTTGACCTGTTACAATGGCTTTCAACTGAATCTACACTAACATTCTAGAGCACTACCCTGAATTCACCCACAGTATGGAAATACGTTATCGAAAGAACTGATTAGCTTAATAGTGACCGAAATGTAAGAAATGCGAGGCATTGTTAGGGTCAGATGTGGCCCAATTGAGGTCAATGGGCGGTACTGAGTAGAAGCATGGGAGCCTTCTGCCACTGTGCCACCGATGCTCTGACTGACTGAATGCATCCTTCATTTGCGTTTCAACTGTTCTTGGGTTCACCTCGTTACCACCAGATGAGATTCTTTCGAATCGCCTGAACTGTCTTTGTTTGTATATATATATATATATATATATGTGTGTGTGTGTGTGTGTGTGTGTGTGTGTGTGTGTGTGTGTGTGTGTGGTGTGTGTGTGTTTGAGGGAAATCTTTTTATACTTTAGCGGTTTTCTTGATTGTTTCGAAAAACAGTGCCTAAGGATCTTTCACTTAGGCTTTCTTCTCTCTTATAAGTATTAAGGGCTTTATAACCTAACGTTCTATCGACGTAATAGAACGATAAGTTTCAATGCAGATTAATCAAAAGATGGTTAAATAAATTACGAGAAATTGAAGATTTGAATGAAAAACTTAAAGAAAAATTAAAGTCAATAGCGCTAAATTATATAAACTTTAACGGTGTTATACTCAATTTATATATTAAAACGTGAACGTTAAATCGTTAACATGTTATTTGTTTTTATTTAGCCTAATGGTATGTTTTCATTTTACTAACAACAACATAAGTTAGGGATGTTGTAGCTACTATCTACACTTTATTTAAACAAACTCACGGGGTCTGATGTCCACGCACCTAACACATGTTATTCTGTAATTATAATAAATAACGTAATCTAGCTTTTTTCAGAATAAACAAACAGATTTTATAAAACGAATATAGTTCATATCGCAAGCTGGGGCACGGGGCGTTTTACTACCTTTAGAGACGTGTTGGTTTGCATAATATAAGAGCGTGTCTTACAGAATAACAAAATTTGTATTTATGCTAATAATAAGCAGAGATTAAAATTTGCATATAAAGATAAAGGGAAACCGTAGAAAATTCAAATATAGAAACAACAAATTGACAAGAAAACAAATAAATATAAATTATAAATATAATATAAATGGTCAGTGGTTAATGGACTGCCGAAAGATTGGTACTTCAAATAACTTTAATTAAATAGCTCCTAGCAAGATATAATAATTAATAGAAATAAATATAGTAATAAAACCTATTTTATTACATATCAATGTTTTTGTTAACGTTTTGGAAATATTTCATTTTACTCACAGCAAATCTAAAATTATATATTCTTCCATCAATTAAAAGCGTATCTAAAGTTATCAAATCATTTGTTATCTCATATCTGAATCAGAGAAAATGTATTTAAAGAAACTAAAACAATATCTCACATGCACAACTAAACGAACACACACTCATACTTTACCTTTTTACTATACACTATGTTTGTCATTAAATAATTTAATCAATGTACAATCCATTGGTAAATTGATCTATTATTGATTCATTGATAAATACAAATTGACGTCGGTAAAGCTTGCTGATATTATATTTCGCTAAAGATAAGTCTATGGGATACAAGAATCCACCATAGCATTAGGATTTTTGTCACTAATATTCAATATATACTCAGCTTGGTTTTCATAATATTGCTTAACCATGAGACAATAATGTAGAAAATCAGCACAAGTGGCGTCATTGATCTAGATAACCCAGCTTTGCGAGCATTCGTCGGTGTTTGGATATACGATAAATGACATGATAGATGAAGTGTAAATAGAGATGGACAACCGTATCAGTGCGCACCCTACCATGTTTACATGTCCATTACGTTAGTTGTGTTGCTGTTTATAATTCCAGTTGAAATTCATTAAACCTTTCCATTATATTCTACAACTGTAGTAGGAGAGAAACCATTCAAAAAAAATCACAATTTTTATATTCTGTTTTTTCTGCATTCAGGTGACGCGATTCGGTTAGGTCCAGTTATTTTATTTAGATTTTGAGACGGTAAATTTATTTCCGTATTATAAATGTGTTACCAAAAATAAATTTAAAAAAACACTACTGATTTCCAATAACGTTTTGGAAATACAAACATTCACAAACGGATTCTGCAATTTTACTACTTCCAGTTAACCATTAAAGTGCTTTTACGTAGATACGGTTTTGTATCCCCAGCGAGGCTTTTAAAGGGATTTTACTTTACAAAGTATTTTAATGAATATTTATTGAGTATGACTTCACAATCTGACATGTCTCTACGTTAACATCACTCAATCTGGGATAAACATCACTTCTGCCGTGTGTAAGGGGAAAGTTACATTTTGCTGCAAAATGTAAAAGATTTCAATACGGTTTTGAACAAATTTAAATTATTATGAAAAGTTTAAAAGTACCACTTATTTCATGTACTAATTAGGTGAAAAAGATTTTTAAGGCCTTTTGATAATTGGGTTTAGTGATAATAGGTGTGAAATAGAGGTGTAGCTTAGCAAATAAAACTTTAACTATACTGTTTATAGAATACAACCTTTTTCCAATCACTTGGTATAAAAAAATATATATTTTAGTAGCAACGCTTCGATTAATTTACACAGAAATGTTAAAAATATATTACTCAACATTTCGACATCTAAACAAAGTCCTATTCAGATAAATATATATATATATATATATATATATATATATATATATATGATGAATAGTTATTATCTGGAGTTTATCCGTTCATTCTGCAGTGCATAAAATAGCAATGTTTCGCTAGAATCTCATCTAGCATTGACAAGGTGAACCCAACAACAGTTGACTCGCTGTCTTTTCGGTGGCTACGTATCGGCATATATATATATATATATATATATATATATATATATATATATAAACCATATTTATATTTGAGAAAAAATAGTATTATAATGAAATTATAAAATCTTAATCATTAAAATAAAATTACTTACCTATAAGCAATAACAAGTACGTATATAATCAATAAATAATAATATTGCAAAAAATAAATAAATAATAAAGACGAGATTAATAATTGGAAGAGATAAGATAGTAAAGGTAGTGGCTATATGAAGGAAGTTATGATAAAATGTAATTATAAGTAAATAGAAATTCAAAGTGTGAGTGTTCTATCTATATTTATTTATAGTGTTTAATCTCTTTCAATTTGTCTGTATCAAAATGGAAAATGTTTATCTGGAAGTTCTGGGATTTGCAAAATTTACAATTAGCTATACGGTATATCCTTTTTTTATATTATAATTAAATTATTTTATGAGATTAGTATATTTCATTACCGTAAATTTGTTAAATAATTGCCCCTGAATTGTATAGATTTGTATAGGTTAGATATGTAGATTATGGATTATACATATCAAATAATAATGGTTTAAATATTAACAAAATATTAAAATGTATAAATAATATACACGAAAATATAAAATTTACTCATGAATTCGAATCAAAAAATAAACTAAATTATATAGATATTACAATTACTAGAAACAATGAAAAATTTGAATATAATATATATAGAAAACCAACGCAGACCAACCAAATAACACCAAATTATTCAAATCATCCATATAACGAAAAAATGGCAGCGCTGTATAATTTATTATTAGAATGCACAAAATACCAATGAACTTGAATGACCAAATGAAAGAGAAAAATATAATATATGAAACTGGTTTAGAAAATGGATATAAAAGAAAAACTATAGATAAATTAAATAATAACATATTAAGAAAACAGAAAATCGATAGTAACTTTGTACATAATAAGAGAGAAAAAATTTGGACAACTTTTACATCCACTGGCTACGAAATAAACAAAATTACAAGATTATTTAAAGAAACAAATTTACAAATTACTTACACAACTGATAATAAAATTAAAAATTGAATAAAGAATAACAATATGCACGAAAAAAATTGTGTATATAATATAAAATATCAAGATTGTAATAAAGTATATGTAGGAAAAACAACAAAAAAATTAAAAGAAAGATACAATGAACATTTAAACGCTTATATTAAACAAAACATATACAAATCAAATTTAGCTACTCAATGTATTAATAATGGATACGAATGTCCTGAAATAGAAAATATAAAATTAATAAAAGAATTAAACAAAGGATTAAACATGAATATATGTGAAATATTGGAAACTTATATTCAAAAAGTTAAAGACAGGTTAATTGCTGAATAAATTCAAGTGAGATCAAGGCACCAAACTATTTATAAGATCATTGATGTTATAGAAAAAAATACATAAAGTGCAATACATATAAACATATGGTTGTTTGTAGTACATATGATTTAATTTTTGTAAAAATATTTTGTTAGATAATTATTTTTCCTGAAGATGCTGGTACTGTTTTATCGGCGAAAAGCTTTGAATAATAAATGTATAAAAGTATTCTTGTTTTTGAAATATTTTTAATTAATTAATTATATATAAATATCGCAGTATGTTTTCTTGTGTATTAATAAAGAACAAAAGTCTAAATACAAATACAAGAATTATAATTGAATTTATTGTAAATGCAATTATAATTCTTGTATTTGTATTTAGACTTTTGTTCTTTATATATATATATATATATATATATATATATATATATATATATATATGTGTGTGTGTGTGTGTGTGTGTGTGTGTGTGTGTGTGTGTGTGTGTGTGTGTGTGTGTGTATGTGCGTGTGTGTGTGTGTGTGTGTTTGTATGTGTGTGTGTGCTTTTGTGTGCATTTGTGTGTGTGTGTGTGTGTGTGTGTGTGTGTGTGTTGTAACGGTCTGACATACCGTGACAAATAGGAAATAAATAATTTCCTGTTTTTAAGTAATAAAGTTGATTTTTAAATTAATCAAGTTTGGAGTTATGAGAATAATAAAGAGTGAAGAAGTAAATAAAACCATAAATAGAATAAGTAAGCTAAATTAAAAAGTATTAGAGAATAAATTTGTAATAACTAGCTAAATTTGACCATCGGGAGTGAGGCGAAAAGTGCCTTAAAAAGCTAACTTAGAACCAAACCACGTAGAACTTTCATCGACATTTTAGAAGAACCAGAATAAGCCAGAATAAACATTAGTGAAAACAAAATTTGAAAAACTTAAAAAACAAAAAGTTACAGCAGTTTTAATAAAATAGACATTTTTCAGTATTCCAAAAATGATAATCAAACTCTGCAAGCTAAAACGGATTCGTTGCCCGACTTGCCTGTACAAGGAATAAATCCAAAGATAGCAAGTATTGAAGGCGGGGTGAGGTAGGGTAACTTTACCGCTATATATACTAATTCTCTAAGACCTTAGAGACAGTCTGAAATAAATGTTTAATACGAGGTGCCGCGGAACGCTATGCCGGATCGCGAATAAAACCGCCATCAGGCCAGAAGGGACCGAACCTCAACGCTTCCGACGTCTAGGACTATCAACGGACGAAGGCTCCAAACTCAGCCTCCAGGACGCGGGAATGGAGGAAAACCACCACCGACGAACCAGGGATGGCGACTTCCGATGTCCAAGGACCAGGGAATCCAGACGAGGGACTCTAGGACCGGCAGGAACATCTTTGGCAAGTCTCTCTCTATTCGATACCAATTACGTCAAATTTATTCAGTTAATTTTAATAAATTCAAACAAATATTCAAGCTTAAACAATGAATTCACTCTATATAAAAATTAAATAAATTTTATGCTTAATAAAATTAATTTGGTGATCAGAATATTTCAAATGATAAATATTAAACTTACAAAGGGTTTTTGGCCATGACCCATTTATTTTCAAGGAAATAAGAATTTATTGAAGATTATAAATTTAAAAATTATGTGTCATAAATACGAATTTACCAATTTAATATAGAAGATAAATTTTTATTATGTCTAATTTGGGAAATAATTTTATTTCTATGTAAATGTAATTTATATATATAGAAATTATAAGATTTTAAAATATGAAAGACAACAAGTTATTTAGTGAATTGTTTTTGTCAATATAATTGTGTTTTATTTGAAAAGATAAATTTTCTTTTTATTTAAATAAATAAAAATTAAATATGTTATAAAAATCAACAGTATTTTCATTTCATCCTGTGTTGAATAATCAATAAAAACTTTTTAGCTTTTTTCAACTAATATGAAAATGATTATTAAATCAGTAAACAAGTTTAATTAAATTCCATTGTTTGATAATAGTTAAAACCTAATGTTTTTAAAGAGTTTATCTCAACTAACTTCATTGAGCTAGCCTAAAGATTAGTTGGTTTTTTGTATAAAAGTCCAGAGATTTATCTACTGGCAGATTGTGTTTAAAAGGACACAGGAGCCTTTTAAAATAGGTAAATTAAACAAGATCATATTTTGCACGTCCCCTTGCTGTCTCTGCAGATCATCATCAGGGGGTAAGACTCTGTGAATATTTTGTGTATTATTTTAAATGTGTTTCTTTCCAGCTGACTATTGAAATGACATGTGTGACTATATCTAGACCCTACATAATTGATAAACCAATTTTGGGGAGTTTATACTTATTTTAAATAGTAGTCAGCGGGAATAGGCTTGATTTGGGCATGGCCCTATGAGCCGGAAATATACACGTAACTCAGGGATTTTAGCACGGTTTAACAAGCGAGGTGATTGGCAGATGTTTGTTTTGTTTATAAATAAGTTTTTTAAACAACAAAAGTTTTGTATTCTGCGTGCTGTGAAGTGAAGCAAAGGGAGGGACGTTGCAGTGTGTGTGTGTTTGTGTGTGTGAGTATGTGTGTGTGTGTGTGTGTGTGTGTGAGTGTTTGTGTATATGTATATAAATAAATTTAAAATATACAAGTCACGAGGTCTGACGTCCAAACGCTTGACACATGTTACTTTGTAATTAAATTAAACAACGAGGTTTATTTTTTTTCAGGACAAGCAAATGGGAGCAAAACAATATAATTCAGACAACAGCTGGTCTCACGTGGAGTTTTACTGCCTTTGGGGGACAAGTCCTGGTGTGCATTATGAAAGAGCGTGCCTTACAGAAAAATCAGAAATTGTGTTTATGCTAACAATAAAGCAGAGATAAAATATCTGTATAAAGATAAAAGGAAAACTCAGCCAAATTTAAATATAGAGACAAGAAGTTGATAAAAAAAGGTGTTTAATTTTTATTTAATTCATATAAGTTATAGTGAAAATGTTCAGCAGCCATTGGACTGCGATAGATTGGTAACTTCAAATAACAGTCCTATAATAATAATAAATAAATATATAATTTTAGTTATAAAACGTAGATTATTACATATCAATGTTTACCGTTGTCGTTTCAGGAAACAATACAATTTATTTCTCTCAAATGCAAAATTCTTGTTAAAATGCCTTTGTGATGACGTCATATACTACCGATTCACTTACATTTATAGATCGTTATATACTGCTCCTCAAGACTTTACAATCCAAAAAACTAAATAAAAGCATTTTCGCCTCCACTCGATTTTATTGTTTGTTAGTAAACTGCTTTCGTAAAGAAAAGAAGGCCTAATAAAGCCCATTATTTGTGATGACAGGTTAGGTAATGATTTGGGTATGTTTTATTGTATTATTAAGCTTCGAAATTCATGGAAATATGGTAAAAATAAATTATTACAAACTGTTAAAGGGTTGGAAGATTTAACCTATTTTGAGGATCGCAAATATATAATCTTTTTGAAATCAACTATGGTGTGAGAGGAGATTTTAAAGTTTTTACGCTGTGAGTTTAGCTTAGGTAATACGTTTCCTCTTCAAATATTTTACAAGCTTTAAGCAGTTTAACTCAATGTCACCAAACCTTTAATTATTCTGTGTAAAAGGAATACTATAAAAGTAATTTACGTGGAAAAATAAAGTGCTCTGGAAAGATAAAGTCCCTTGTGCTCTGAGATAAACTGAAAGTAAAATACGTAACCTAAAATTTTGAATAAATTTACCTTCGCTATCGAAGAGCTTAGCCAAGCAATTAGCAATGCAATGGGAATAATTTGTACTACATTTAGGTTAAGCAAAGATAATAAAAGGTGGGTTGACGTAGGGAAAAGATAAAGGTAAAATACCTTTTCTATTTTAAATGAAGAAAAAGAATTCTCTTAGTACAGCAATCTATTTTTATTTACGTTAAAGAAGGGCTATTTTAAACCAAGTTGTTTGTAATGGAAGTATAATTTGTCTGGTTCTCTCAGTTTTTACGTTACCTGTAATAATGTCACCTCTTGAACTCCCTTCTATTTCTGTCTACACTTCTGTTTCAGAAGGTTGGTGATAATAGGTCTAATTTAAGTTTGGTATCAACCTTGGTATCACCCTAAAAATATCACCACCTCTTCTCACATACTATTTCGTTAAGTACTTCAGCCAAGATCTCAACCTCCCCACTCTTCCTTTTACAAGATCTTATCTTGCGTTGCTGAAGGATTTCTATCCACCGTGTCGCATGATATAACTGAGTACGTTCGACTTAAACTGCTAATACTTTTACAGCTTTCACTTTCAAGGCCTATTTAGATACAATCATTACCTCTGTATCAGTCATCTTTAGAATGTAGTATATCTGTAACATGGGTCTCTTCGTCTTTAACATTGCATATCTCTTCGACTTTACTACCATTGTAATCTATTAATCATATCCATCATCAACTCCCAATCTTTATTCTTTTAGCAATTAAGATATCTTCAACAAGAGTCTATAGAACATTTTTAAAGTGCGCTATCTCTTCTCATATCCACTATCAACTCCCACCTTTCAATCGTTTTACGACTAGAACATCCTCAGAATTGGTCTACACCACTTCTCTAAAATTTGCAATCTTTTCATCGTATTCTCCTTCAATGCTTTTGCAACTAGGATATCCACAGCATAAGTTTACAAATCATCTGAAAATAGTGCAATCTCTTCACCTTATCCAAAATTCCAATCTCTTTACCATATCCACCATTGCAATAGCTTTATCACAGCCATCATATTCGTCATCTATCAAGGCAACTACGATATCCTCAGCTTGGTTCCACAACAGATACAAAATTTGTAATACATTCGTCATATCCACCATTCCAATCTCTTCATCATATCCGTCGTTGCAATCTCTTCATCATATCCGTCGTTGCAATCTCTTCATCATATCCGTCGTTGCAATCTCTTCATCATATCTGTCGTTGCAATCTCTTCATCATATCCGTCGTTGCAATCTCTTCATTATATTCACCATTAACGTCCACCTTCCAATTCATACAGCAACACAGAACAGACATTAACACCTTCATTGTTTAAGATGTTCCGTTTTATATTTGACACTTAGGATATCATAGATGTACAAAATAACTAATGGGGTAAGAAAATTATTAAAGTTATAACCTTATAGAAATTTCAAAAATAGAGTACTTTTTTGGAAAACGAAATGTCGGAATGAGATAGTGATTTCAGAAAATTGGTCACCCAGCGAGTTCTTTCAGAGTTAAATTGGTCAATATCATTGCTATTAACCCGAAGGATACGGTATTGTCAAAAAAGATAAAACTTTTATATTCATATAATATTATTGCAATAATATTTGTCATTAAAAATCTGGTTGTGTGTCTCTTTCGGTTTTCATTGAACCTAAAAGTGGTTCAAATCCTATATAGGTTTAGTTTCGTTTCAATTTTTTTTTTTTCATGAGCGTATATAATGTAATAAAATAATGATTCCTCACTAGAGGAAATGAAATACAGCAGGCATATGCAACAAATATTCTGGAATCGACCTCTCTAAATTCTTCAAATTTTAAAAAAACGTTTAGTAAGATATACATGTTATTATCTACGTCATTTATAAAGTTTTGGGAAACTTGTGTGCTTAGTAAGAACACAGTAGTTTTTATTGTATCCCAGTTAACTCCTATTACAAGGAAGCCGGTTGGCAACGAAATAAATATTTTTAATTTATCATTTTTTATATTGAGGCAATGTAATATAACTCATCCGATGCTTTAATAATTAAATGCTGATATCGGTAAACTACAAATGTTTTTGTAAGTTTGGGATATCAGGCATTTTGAATATTATCGCCTAAGAAGGATAAGAAAGGATTTTGAATACAGTTAGGGAGAAAAATACCAAATTGCCTGGTACAGGATTAAGGGAATATATGCCATAACGTATGTCGGGTGTCATACCTTATGAACTATTGGAGTCATAAATATGTGTTTACCCATCTACCCCTTTCTTTGAAAGGATATCGATGAAACCGAACTACCGGATCATGAAGAACTATTATGCCGAGTACACATAGCGTATGAATATATTTGATCTAATACTATATGGAGTACACATTGGGGCCAAATATGGGATCACTAATACCCGACCGAGAATGCACAAACATTGCTCTCGTATAATATGTGAACTTACTGCAAATGTGCTGCTATTATTTCCCCCTCCTACCTCAATGTTTACTCGAGTACACGGAAACCTACAGGACTAATGAGAGGTCATAGTTATTCCTAATATTGGGAATAAAGGAGAGTTATGATATTCTCAAGATAACATCTCCTACTTGTAGACGTGCTCTCTCTCTCTCTCTCTCTCTCTCTTCCAGAGAGAAGAAAGTTGTACCAACAACCCATTAGATGCAGCATTAAACACATTAAAATATATATTAATAACTAAAAATTAATAATAGGCTAAACTCAACGGACAAATATATGCTATAATAGTTCTAACATTAGAATAGCTTTTAACAATTTAGCTATATTAAACCTTTGAATATTTTCAGTCAGCTTTACAATAAGGCAGCCGACATATCTGACCTTAGATAAGTTCGTAATAATGGCACCATTCGAAGAGTATCTTCTACTCACTTATAGGAAGACGAGTTGTGTTGGATTCTATTGATGAGGTCCTCGAAGTAACGGAGGAGGTAGTGCATGGAGAGTTAATCATGGAGACTAAATGTCTGTCGCACCTCGCATTTGTAGAACTCATCTTCCCCCAAAGTGATAAAGCTACGTCGCTATTTATTGGTCAAACAGAGATATCTACATGGAGGGTATTTCATATTTGGAGTTTCTCTTGGCAAGAAGTTGCTCTGATGTAAAACTCTTAATGAAATATGCAGAAAAGGCCGGGAGAAATTGGTAAAGGGGGATATGGGAAAGACGAGTTGGATTTATTCTAGCACCATTGTTGTGAGGCTAGTTGTTGCCTTGATTGGAGGCATTGAAAACGGCACACTAATTGGGTTGCGCAGAATACTAGAATTCAAGTAGCAGAAGACACAAACCTATATTGAGAGGTACACTGAAGGAGCTCAGGTATAACTCTAGTTCTCGGGTTTTGAAAACGGAGTTTATTTTTAAATCCGTATTTTTTAAACAGAGACGTGAGCGTGATCTATTCGTTCGGAACAAGATATAAATTCGTACCTAGACAGAGGCTCAGTAGGAGACCTCGTGAGATACGCGGGTAAAGGTTGTACATCTCAGATGTCCACCATGGTAAAACCGACGATAGTAACCTGAAGAGACGCAAACACCAAATGATGTTTGGAATTCAACCTGTGAACACTTGATTACTTTTACGTGGGTACTTTGGTTGCTGCAAGGAGGTATGTATCCATAGGTAGGCTTCAATAACGTATTATGGTGAATCCGACCACACACTACAGGGGTCTAAGGAGACTTTAACACAATAGGACGTCAGGAGTTGAAAAACTTGAAAACTGCAAAGAGATATGTCTGAAAAGAAGTAGGTTTCAACTCAGTACTGTTGTGGAATTGATCACAATCTACAGGAATTTTAGGGGGAGTTTAATACCAGAGGGGGAGATCTAAAGTTTAGGAAGTGGGTACTTGACTACTGCTAAGAACTACGAATACACTAAGCGAATCCTAGGATAAGGTTGATATAGAGTACAACTTCATCCCCTAAAGGTGCCTTTGATGCTTTACTATAGTCTTATTATATCACACGCAGGAAACTAGGCAATGCTATATTATTTTCGAAACAAAATATAATTTATTAAATATATATTTGGGAGGCAGTAGTCTTTATTTTTTTTAGTTATCGTTTGAAAACCGATTAAGAGTGAAATGTTTTTCTTTAAACCAGAAATATTTATACTCTAACTTTTTCAAATTTTCTGTAAATTTGTCGTAAGCACCAAAGATACTATTAAAAGGGACTTAAAATAAGAGAATAGAATAATGAAAGTTGGCAATTAGGGTCACGACACGGGGGCTGATGTAAAAGTAAAATAAATGTTACTGTTTGTTTATGTTTTATGATGTTTTTTTAACATAAATAAAGGTTTCCTAACGACGTAGTTTTAATTAGATGCCTTAGACCCACAGATATTACAAACATGTTGAAAAGGTTGACGTTTATCCCACTCCTTCACATAGCTGTTTTTCTAACATTTAACTTAAGGTCTACAGGAAAACATAATTTTTTATTTTTTTTATTTCTTGTGCCGTTATCCAAGTATTAGACAATAACTACGCTTGTTAAAACACTCCACACAAGGTTAGTCTAAACATGTTTATAACAGTGTAATGTGTTGGATAATCGGTATAATTCTTAATGAATTATGATATTAAGTATTGCAGTTGTTTTGTTACACAATTAGTTATTTGACCTGCAATGACAAGAGTTTGATTGAACATAAGAATGGTGCGTTTAATAAATAATATAAACAACAAATATTAATTTACATAAATCAAATTTTACTGCCCAAAAATCGAATATAAAATACAAAAAAAATACATTTGAAATGTTACGCTACTTTATGTTTTTACATTGTTTAATATACTTAATTTATAAGAACTTATGGTTAAAAGATTTCTATGGCATGGCACATGACATCCATTCGAGATTGCTTTGCGTTATTTAACATACATTTTAGTTTGTCTATTTGACATTAAAATTTTTTTTATTACATACACAAATGAATTTGCACATCCCATATTAAAAAAAAAAAAAAAAAAAAAAAATGAAAACTAGCATTATCATGCCGTGAACGGTTAAAGTTTAAAAGTTGAATTTTTCCTTTTTTATCACTTAAAATTGTAACTTAGCTGTGTTGTAACAAAATGTGTAGAAAAACGTGGCTCCAGACTTAGGTCTCGCCATTCTGCATCTTGAATCGTCATTGATCGGGATTTGTACTCTCGCCTGGTGTTGTGTCTTAAACGTAGCAATATTTCTTCAAACAAAAATAAATTTTAAATAACTTTTACATAATTAAAACTTTAAAACAAAAGCATCCCTTTCGCTCTTCGAATCTTGAGACGTGCGTATTGGTTCACACCTTGCCAACGAAAGAGCACTGTTTGAAGCGACCACGCGAGTATTTTAACTTCCGTGCACCCTTGCTGAGCATCTCGCAAATTCTGGTTTTTGTACATGGATGTCTGTCTCAGCCGGGACCTCTAAATTACAATTTACAATTTGTTTTATTTCATTTTACATTTTATAATATTATCACGTTTGTTTCCTGAAACTGTTTTTAATGTAACATTACGTAAAATAATGTTACAACAGCTTGATCCACTTGGCTGACTAACGTACACGATTGTGCTCAAACCAAACACAGCTGTGCACAAATTAGATAAAATGTTTATAAAACCTTCGCCCACTTGATTTTATTAACCTACCTAATTGTTCTAAAAAACTACATGGTTGTGCAACAATTAAATAAAATGTTTATAAAAGACACTTGACTTGATTAACACACGATTTTGTTCAAAAACTACACAGTAGTAAACCAAGTAAAAGCCATTGTTATATAGCCTTGATCCACTTGGCATTATTAACACACACGATTGTAATACAAAAAACTGTACAGTTAGGCACCAACTGAATAAAATTTCTATAAAAGCTTAGTCAATGTTGCTTGCTAACTCGTACGACTTTACTAAAAACCAAGCAGATGCCCACCAACAAAATACAATGTATATATAATCTTTGTCTACTTGGCTTTATTAACTAACACGTTTATAAAAAAAAACCATACAGTTGTGCAGAAACTGAATAAAAGTTCCGTAAAAGCTTGGTCAATGTGGTTTGACTAACTCGTCTTCATTATTTGTATGAAGACTTGTATTATTCATCTTTATTGTTCTCAAAAACTACACAGGTGTGAACCAACTAAAGAAATTTGTATGAATTCCTGATCCACATGGTTTCTTCAACTCATATTATTGTGTTACAAAACTATACACAGTTGTGCACCAAATAGACCATTTGTAATATTTAATAATGTAATGTTATTTAAATTTTTTTCTAAATCTGTAATGTGTTTTTCTTTTACTTTTTTCTTGTTACAAGTCTTCTTTGTAGAGTTTGTTGTATTTTGACAATTCGGGGAAATATATATCTCGTGTTTGGCGCTTGTTGTTTTTTGGGCTAATTTTAATTCGAAATTTACAAACACGGAGGGAAGAGAAACCTCCACCATCATATACTTGACAGAGTCATCGTTTAAATATATATTATATTAGTACAAAATAATATATTATTTGCATTCAGTTGCATTTATCGATTCTTTGGCTTCAGGCCCAGTACATACCAATACAAATAAACCTGCTTTTTGTCAGGATGCCAAGGATCGTAATAAATACTCAGACATTCTGTGACGTGTTGGAAAATTGAAACTATAAATCCCTCACTCTTTTGATAACTGGAGAAATTGGGGAAAAATCTGGATAGCTAAAAACTGCTGAATGGGCTGATGGAAATGTTTAAAGGTGTAGGTTTTTTTAATCAAATGAAAAGTAAACAAAAATGTTTTAGTTTATTCCAGGCTTGGATTTGTTTTATTCTAGAGTTCGGGATATTTTAAAACCATTAACTGATCAAACAGATGTTTAGAAAGTAAAATAAAAATTTTATTTTTATTTACTTATCGCTTGTTCTAACGTCAACGATATTTCAAAAATTATTATACATCTGCCCATGTAGAAAGTTCTAAGAATATGGGGAAATGGGTTACATACACTTATGTGTAACCGTTTCTTATAACACGGCGATATGGTGAATAGATCCCAATGTAATTACAAATATTAACAAAAGCAATTTTTTTTTTTTTTTTTTTTTTTTTTTATAATCGAACTGTCTTTCTTCAACTTGCTTAGTTTTTGTTTCTTAAAATAAAAGGAATTAAAGTAAAATACAAGTGACACAACAAATAACCAGTAATAAAACAATACTTTTGGAATTATTCGTCGATCAAATATCCTCATAATTATATTTCCATATTATTAACAAAGAATACTCAAAAAAATACTTTAAAGTCAAATTTTACTTAGATCAACAAAGAAAAATTTTAAGTGAGTTATTTTAATCAAATAATTACAATTATTATCAATAAAGTAATTTAACCAATGCCTTAAAGCAGCTGTTCTACCACATATCCTATAACATAAAACCAGATGTTTTCTGAAACCATATAGTGTCACTTATTTAAAGCCATATAGGACTGAGTAGTTGTATTGCATACGTTGCCTCTTTGAAGTGTTTTTCTTCTATATGAAACTAAAGTTATGAAATTCAATTTAATTTATAAATATTTATTTGAAAATCTCTAGTAACATCAAGTGTCATTAACAACAAGTAAAAAAAGTGTTTTAATTTGAATCAATTGATTATTAAAATGTTTCTAGCGATTGAAATATGGTAGAAGTTATACATATATATATGATCAAATATTATATATATATATATATATATATATATATATATTTGCAACACTGTTTTTAATTTGTATTCACTTATCACTTTCACTATATGTACTTAAACAAGAATCTCACTTGGTACTTATAGGAGTTAACTTTCGAAGATTAGTGGTATCTCCATTGTCGAGCATCAACTTTTGAGCTTCATTGAGTTAATGCTCGACGATGAAGATATTATTAAATTAACATGAAAGTTAACACGCTTAAATACCAAGTAGGATTCTTGTTCAAGTACATATAGTGAAATTGATAAGTGAATACAAAAAAAAAACAGTGTTGCAAAGTTATATATATATATATATATATATATATATATATATACTTATAGAGAGAGAGAGAGAGAGAGAGAGAGAGAGAGAGAGACCAAGTAGTTGAATCGAAGTGTACGATATGTCGGGATGTTAAGAGTAATATATGTGAACTGAAATGAATTTATTATTAACCAACTTCAAAAATAAATCTTAAACGTTTCGTTACGTTTGAAGATTTAAATTACATATCCAGTTTCGTAACACTCATGAACACACACACATATATATATATATATATATATATATATATATATATATATATATATATATATATCGCAATATGTATTCTTGTGAATTAATAAAGAACTAAGTCAAAATATAGATATAAGAATTAAAATTGAATTTACAATTCAAAGCTTTTCGTTGGCTGACAGTACCAACATCATCAGCAATATTCCTGATGATGTTTTTACTGTTAGCCAACGAAAAGCTTTGAATTGTAAATTCAATTATAATTCTTGCATTTGTATTTTGACTTAGTTCTTTATATATATATATATATATATATATATATATATATATATATATATATCGCAATATGTATTCTTGTATTATATATATATCATTATATATATATATATATATATATATATATATATATATATATATATAAAATACGTTTTCTTGCTTAATAATTTAAAATAACATAGGTTATTCAAATACAAGAATATTTATTAATTTATATTCAAAGCTTTTCGTTGGTAAACAGTACCAACATCATCAGCAATGAAAATTACAATTATTCCTGTAACTTGTAATTTTCATTCCTGATGATGTTGGTACTGATTACGAACGAAAAGCTTTGAATATAAATTAATAAATATTCTTGTAATTGAATAACCTATAATGTTTTAATATATATATATATATATATATATATATATATATATATATATATATATACAAAATTTTAGAAATAAATGTGGTCGTTTAATGGTGTATTTTTAAATATATCTATTTAAACTACGTTTCTATTACCTCTGTTGAAATTAAGCTCAGCCTATATAGTAAAAACAAAGTTAATATACTCAACTGATATATTATTGTTCAATGCAAACGTAAAATCATTTTTAATTGCACACAAATTACCGATGTGGGTGTTTGTAGGAATAACCGAAAATTCCATACTTTATTTTATAGAATGTAGTTATTAGAGGTTTTAATAGAATGTACTGCAATTAATTTTACGTACAATTTTCCAATTAAAAGTTCAGCAAGACGGCATTACAGTTTCTAGTTGACAGAAGGGTAAAAGTAACCATAACCGTAACACCAACAGTAACATTAGCAATAACTGTTATAATTATGTACTGGATGAGTGGTAGAATTTTTTCACTTTCATTGAGGTTCGTAAAATGTATGCATTATAAATGAAAATTAAATATTTCCTTTAATCTAGCATTATTTGTAACCTATCTCTCTGGATTTATATAAACCTGACGTAAAGCAT
Organism: Prosapia bicincta; assembly: GCA_036971475.1. Lineage (NCBI taxonomy): Eukaryota > Metazoa > Arthropoda > Insecta > Hemiptera > Cercopidae > Prosapia > Prosapia bicincta. Next base: position 28,634,479 of record JBAIZL010000002.1, read on the forward strand.
GGAAGAGATACTACCTAAAGAGATGACCTAATTCAGAATCAATATACGAGGGTACATTGATGAAGGGTGGCTATCAAGGTAACGACAAGACAATGTTTTTAATGTTATTTAATGAGTTTTATTACAGTAAATAACAGTTAGAGAAAGAAGTTCGTTTAATGAGGTGCTTCAGACGCAGAAATTATAATTTTCCTACCCGCCTAGAAACGGTTGACGTCCATCCAATCCCCTTCTACAAGTGATTTCAAAGCACTCAACTCATGCCAGCAGTAAAATATCCTATTCTAGTTTTTCCCTGCTTACTGTCACTACCTGAACATTGGACAATAGCTACGCCTATTAAATATTTACCAGGCTCGATTAGTGTAAAATTGTTTATAAAAGGTTAATCCAATTAGATTGAATAACTCATATGATATTGCTAATAAAAACTACACATTTCTACAACAATTATAAACATTGATTATAGAACCATAATCCATTAGGTTTGTTTAACTCACACGATTGTGTACAATAACACAATTGTCCACCAAATAGATTAAATGGTTATATAATCTTTCCTTCCTTTTAACAACCGTCTTAATTGTGCTAAAAAATTACACAGTTAACCACCAATTAAATCGAATTTTCATAAAGGCTTGATCACTCGATTCGATCAAATCACACGACTGTGCTCAAAGCCACACAGTTGTGCACCAACTTAATAACTGCTCATATTAAATAGTGTTGTGTTGTGTGAAGTTTTCTAAAAATCTGTATCATGTTTGTCCCAAATCATGTTTGTAGAAAGTTTTGTATTTTGACAACTGAGGAAAATAAAGACTTGGTTCTGTACCTTGTTGTTTTTTGTGTTGAGAAAATTTTTATTCTAAAATTATACAATCGCAGAAGTAAAGGAATCCTCTGTCAGACTCGTTTGTATACACTATGTAGTAGAAATTTCTACGTTATTTGCATTCCCTTGCAGTTATAAAACTATAATTGATTCTTTGGCTACAAAGCGGCACCACTCAATGCAAATAAACCGGCTTTCTGTCAACACGTCAAGGGTTGTAATAAATACTGCCGTCAGACTGCTGTAATGGGGTGGAAAATTAAAACTATAAATCAAAAGCTCTTTCGATAACTGGGGAAATTTGTTTGGAAAAGATTTGGAAAAAACAAGAACAGCTGAATACGCTGATAGAAAAGACAAAAAGTAATTTTTTAATAACAAAATAAACTGAAAAGCAAAGAAAAATACTACGGAGTTTCAATATTTAAAAACATTCACCGTTTCATAACGGTCATAACGTTCCTTTGGAAGTCAATGGTATTTTCAAAATATCCATTCAAAATACGCTTTATTCACCCCTGTTGAAATCAATCACTGCCTATAGAAATAATTAAAATAAAGTTAATATATTCAAGTAATTTTATTTTCATAAATGCAAACGCCTAAATTATTCTAAATTGAAAAATATTTACGATGGGGAGTCTGTGGGGATTTCGCTTGTTATATTTTGTTAGGAACTTCACTGGATTATGTTTGGTTTCTGTGACGCTATTTGTTTTTTGTATAAATACTGATTTTATGACACTAAATACTTTAAAAAAAACTTTTAAAGTACTATCGCATTTACATAAAAGCAATATATATATATATATATAAAGAAATAAGACAAAATGCAAATACATGAATAGTTATTGAATTTACAATTCAAAGCTTTTCGTTTGCAAACAGTACCAACATCATCAGGAATATTAAAGATTTAAAATCAACATATGTGAAAACTAGATCAAATAAACAGCGCTGCCAAATCTATTACAATGTTGTCAAACTTTTAGTTTGCTACCCTAACATTACAAACACTTAATATAGTATCAAATTTAGATTTTATTATTTGTATTTGCTCATTTATTAACTTATTATTAGTATTATATTTATGAATTTCTAAACCCTCATAAATATTCATTCCCAGGTCTTTGTTAATTTCTTTTACTAGTATCATATTATCTATATTAGGAAATATGTAATTATTATTAATACAATGACTAGCAACATTTGATTTATAAATGTCTGGCTTTTTATATGTATTAAAATGCTCTTTATATCTATCTTTGAGTTTTTTCTTAGTTTACCCTATATAAACCTTATTAGAACAGTCACAATCCAATTTATATACACTGTTTTTTTCATGCATATTAATAATTTTATTATTATTATTCATTATATTTATTAATTTGTTATTAGTATATTATGCGAATTTGATGTTGCTACCTTTAAACAATTTTGTGATATTTTTTATTTCATTACCAAATAATGTAAATGAAGTCCATACGACATTTTCATAATTTTTTTGTAAATTAAATTATTATTTTGTTTCATTAAAATATGGTAAATAAGTTTATCTACAGTTTTCTTTTTACAGCCATTCTCAATTGCAATTTGATAGATAATGTTTTTCGCTCTTATTTTGTTTTCATTATTCATATGTATTTCATGTAATCTATATAATAAATTTTATAATGCACTCATTTTTTTATTGTACGGATGGTTAGAATTATTAGGTATTATTTGGTTAGTTTGTGTCGTTTTACGATATATGTTAAATTCAAATCCATTATTATGTCTTATAATTGTTATATCTAGAAAGTTGATCTTATTATTTTTCCCCATTTCATAAGTAAAATTAATATTTTTATTTATCTCTTTATTTTATCTAAAATAGTTATTAAGTTTATACCACTATTATTAGACACATACAAACCATCATCTACATATCTAAACCAATAACAGTTTTTATCAAATGTCTGTATATTTTATTTATCTTATCATCTATACATTGTAAAAATATTGCAAATATTATATTCGATAAAGGAGAACCCATATCAATACAAATCGAATTTACTCCAGCGTTAATGAGTTATAGCATTATAATCATAAGTATCTATTGACAAAAACAATTACTTTTTAAAGATATACATTTTTTTAAAATTAGGTAATTTTATTAACACTAAAACGTGAATATAAATCACTACCTTACTAACGTTTCTAATCAGACGAGGTAGGTATCAGTTTTACTGAATTTAGTTCTCTGCCTTGATATTTATTTAGGTTTACGATTTTTAACATTGAAATTATTACCAAAACTGAAATTTCTCATCCCATACTCTTTGCCTGGTACTTGTTTAATGGGTTATTCATTGCCTTTAAATGTCAAATTATTGTTGCCCTATGGATGAAGGCATATACTTTCATTTATTAATGAATTGTATTAGCAAGAAACGCTACTTTTGAGAAATCTCGGCGAGTTAATAATTTAGGTAAAGTTTTTACTGTTGAAAATAGACCATTTTCTTTTACTGTCGTGCGTTATAATCAATAATAAAAATATTTTATGACATGTTTACTTTGAAAATAATAATTTATTTGGTTCCTAATTCTTTTCTTACTAATTTCTAATATAAGGAATACAAACTTATTATATATAAAGAATAATTATTCCATTATGTTTTTTACGTTTCGGTGAAAATATTACCATTTTGAATAGGTTGCTCGACAAGTTCGACAGAATATTATATTTCACATGTATTATTAAGAAATAATATTGACTTTAGGCCTCTAATGTTGACGTTTGGTAGTTTATTTAACATAAAAATTTCAGTAAAGAAGTAGTTCAAGACGCATCTAACGACAACATCTAGCGCGTTGTGTATTCCTAACTTCGCATTACAGAAAAGGGAAACGCAACAATGGAAACATTGAAAAGCTCTTAGAACCAACTACACGTATTAAGGGGGTAATAAAATCCGCCGCTTTCAACCTTCGCCCATCTCTGTCGTGTCTTTTTTTGAAGAACTGTTTTAAAAGCTTTGCGTGGGACAAGTTGTACTAAGAAAATACTTAGGCAAAAGTCGTGGTTTTGTAGACGGCTCTCTGCAATATTGTATCCGCTTCTACAACGCGCTTTGATATTAAAATAATTATATAGTGTTAGAGTCATTCTTTCATATTATAAACAGTATCCATCTACAAGTATTTTGCTGTGCAATCGTTCAATACACAATCTGTGGGATAGCTGTTGCGTTTGCATTTGGGCAGTTTGTGTTCTTCAAGCGCGCTCTGTGAACTTTTGGTGTTTTTATGGCTATTCTGATTTTATTTGCTGGAGATCTTAACAGTTGGATAGATTAACAGTCTGAATCATTGAAACAAGCTATGGAACTATGAGTGTCTTCTACCCGGTTTTCTATATTGAAATTTAATCTCAAGATGATAGGTCCAAGCAGCAGAACGCATAAAATAGTTCTCCTGAGGTAACCTAGTTGTGTCATTTCTCTGTGTTAAACGACATTAATCAAAATATGGTATTGTGTTTTTTTTTACTTCATGAGTAATTCAGTAAACCAACCATCTTCAGCGGCAACATAATACAAGCCTGGATTTTATGTTTTCTTCCTTTGCATTGGTAATTTGTAGTACTTTTTATAAATTCACTATTTATTCCAAAGAAGTGTTGGTTACTTTTTTATTTACCTCCCCTTACATAAGTGCCGCATTACTTCGTTGGTAACATGGCCAGCCCAAGTAAACGCATACAGACTCAATTTTTGAAGTCTTTACTCTTCTTCAACAACGCTTAGGTTATTTCTTACACTTGCGTTCCGGAAATCTATAACGCTTGATAAGTCTGATGCTGAAGGGTTAATTCGTTTGAGGAGAAGGTGTACTTCAGTTATTGAGTGAAGACCTGGCTTCTTCTGTTCTCATCCCTATTGGCCTGTCTTGAGTTTAATGTTGTTCCTAGATAAGTGAACGAATCTACTTATTCCGTAGTTCATTCCGTCTTTCTTTCAGGATGTTGAGATTTCAAATGGCTTTTAGTTTCGCTTTTATGTGGTTCTGTGTAAAGCCTATTTTTTTATTATTATTTAATGTTTGTATTTTAACCGCGAGCAATGAATCCTTTATTACTTAGTCAATATCAGATTGGTTAACTGTAATAATCCTATCTGCACGGTCTTATTTGATAAATATACATTTAAACTTTTAATTCACATAATCCTCGCCGAAAGATGGTTATATATATATATATATAGGTCTTTGATAACAAAGGTATTTTTCCAAATTTTCAATTAGTTTGAGAAATTAACCAATTAACAAACATCCAACTAAATGAATTCGGTCTATTAGCAGAACAAAACCGACATACTCTAAATATCTATTACTTTAAACAAAACATGAATGATTATATTCACCACAAACTACTTTAGCAAAAGCGTTAATATCATTTCGTGTTTGATTTGGAAAACAACAAGAACCAAGAACAAAATTAAATACACTTAATGAATTGGGTAAAGCCCAAAATAATAAAATTCTGACCTGTCCTAACTATAGTACTGCAAATTCCTGTTTTTCCATCGTCCTCAGGAATAGTGTAGGGTGAGTAAACCTACGATTACTTTCACAGATGAAAAGTTTTTGATCCACTATTAATGCTTCTTAGTTGATTAAAATTTAACAACTTCGGTTCATGGCGGCGCGACCTTATAACACGTATTATAAGATGGCCGGCAGAAATCTCACAACATCCCATCGTAATAGATGCTGGCTGGATTAACCAGCAGTGACATTTTAAGTGAAAAACATTAGTAAGGGATACAGACTAGAGTGCCAGACGTTTATAGTTTTATTTTCAGAGCAACCATTTCCCTCCGTCTAGGTTCGGTTATCAGATTATCGTTTTTGATTGGGTTAAATGTAATCTCGCTTTATTCCTTGTGTACCAGCTTCTACTTGTAACTTTGCCGGACTTTTAAACTTTAGAGTTTAAAAAATGTTTCTTGTTTATAATTTGTCTATAATTATTATTTGTAACATTATAATAATATTGTGTTTTATGTTATGGTTGGTTTCACTTTATGACTTGCTCTTAGAAATTCGAATGGCATCGTACGACCTCTACTCCTGAAGTTCCGTTTCTTTTTACACTGTAATTACTTCTCCCTTGTCTCCTTGGCTTGTCACTCACGGAGTCTAAATCATTTATTAATTACAACATTTTTCTTATGGATTTACAATATTAAACCCAAACTTAATAATTAATAATGGCAACGTGGAATATATCTACGTGTATATAAATGTAGAAGCTACAACTAATTTAATCACCAGCTTGACGCAAATTCCATATCATGAAGTCTTGTGACATTTAAGCCAGTTATCTCTACTAGCATTCTCATCTGTCCAGACACTAAAATTCTTATCTCTAATATTCAAAATGGTTGTCTAGTGCTCAACAATATTACAAGTCTAATTTCATTATACAATTTCAAATACAATTTTAAGAATCTTGTATTTACCAACCATTTCCGAAGAAAGTAATATAACATTCAACTTTTTTGCCCACTCCGGGGAAGTAAGATTCTAATAGGTTTGATAGATTTGCCATGTATATCAATGCCCTAGTCCATTTCATTGGGAAACAATGGGAAACTGACGAAGTATTATAAATATATTTTCAACCTAATCAGATTTTTGATGTGGGTCGTTTCTGTCGCAGCATAAAATCATTACTTATTAGAACACAGTGACGTCATCAATAAGAAATGTGTATTTTCCACCTTTTTATATCTCTTCAGGAACGAATTTTAACGACATTCAACGTCTTCTAGGAGATTTTTGACTAACGCTAAAAGTTGTTTTCGTACTCACGTGGACATTTTATAACCAGCAATCGGTCGCGTTGTTACGGGAGCTCTAACAAAAATAGTTAGGGCATAGAAAATTTTTTATTCTTTTGCACTACAGTTTATGTGAGTTAGATATGTGTTGTTGACCTCATCTGACACCTCTTTTAGTGTTAATCTCATGACTATGCGTTCAGCAGCAATGTTTAAGGTATTGCGCAATTTTCAGTTATGTCTGTCCTAAATGTCCTGCCGTTTGTGTCACAGTTTTTAGCAGTATAATTGGTTTTTGGGGCCAATCATAATCGAACACTTTCCGTTTCATACATTACAAAAAAAAACAAAAATGTCATAATGTAATTACCATTACATCCAGCCGATGAAATCAATCACAAAACAGGAGATTCTACAAACTTGAGGTGATTTCGTTGTACAACTTATTAAAGGAAATAGTTGATGTATTTGACAGAATGGAGAAGGAATATTCAGTAAAAGGAGTGAGTAACAGAGATGACCAATAACTATATTCAAAGGTAATTGAACTTGGGAACAATCAATGTTCAGAACATACATAAGGAAAACACTGGGAAGACAATTGCTAGATGAATATTCATCTCTGAGTTAGCAAAGGCAATATCAAGCCTCATATTTTGGAAAGAGCTACAATTGAAAATTTTTTCATGCCGCTCAAGCACAGTATAAAAAATATAACTGGCCAAGAAAAAAGAATGTACTATTAGGAGTCAAAATACACGTGAGATTGTTACCAAATTATGAAACTGTATTATACAATTTATATTTTCTAGTATAAATTATTATTTCGTAATTTACTGATAAAAATACTTCATGGAAATTCAAAAACTATACCACTTATATAAAATCTGGTTGTTTGAAACGGAGCTTACATAGAAATCGGTTTCATTTTAGAAAATTTTTAAATAACCCCATACAGGAAAAACCGTTTGCGGAATATGAGGGCCATTAATGTAACCGATCAATCTGACGAGCGCATAGTAGATCGAAGTTCTCCATTTGCACGATGTGAAATAAAGGAAAATATAATGACAGCTAGTGTACTAGGCGTCACGTCTATTCAAGTTCCTTCATCTAAACATTTACTGAAAATAAATTTTAAATTTAACTGCTAAATGGTTTTAAAGTTGGTGAATTACATATTTTTTAACAATATTGTACCAAAACATTTAGTTTTAAATGAAAGTTTTTGTTATAATTGAAAAGTCTGTAAATGTTATAGGTTCCCTATTACTATTGACGTTACAAATCAGGGCGCGGCCGACCCCGGGTTGAAGGTTGTGTTTAAATTTTCAAATATCCTTTCTTATACATTCGTAAATACAGTCAACTTTATTAAATAAGATGATAAAGTACTCATTCATATAACCACTGTTTTTATTGCTTGTAGGCTAATTATCATTTTGTATTTCATTTTAGCATTATGCTTAACTATCCTATGTCCTCTAATAACCTAACTGTAAGTAGAGGGATGTAATATATTGATTTGCTATTAACTTTAACTATTTATATTAGTTAAGTTGATTTATTAGGGACTATTTAATTCCACTTCACAGTGAAATTTACAAATATAATAATCTGATGAATTGTATTCATTTCACCTTTGTTTTATGATGTACTTTAGGTTCACATGCATTGTGTTTTATTGTTTTATAATTTCCTTCACCTTAAATTAATTTCAAGTGTTATTAATATCTTTACCAGTATTATGTAATGATAATTCAATATATTATTAGACATTTGATTTGATGTTGAGATATAAAAGCTCTAACGAAAATATCATGACAGCAACAATTATTTTAAATTTCATAATTACCTTCTCTGCCTTAGGTTGTTTATCATCACATATCTTATATATAATCTATTCAGTAAAGCCGCTTCTCTTATTCATAATATTGCAACGGGGCGATTAAATTCACGAGGACGTATGGAAATAAAATAAATATACTGTGACGTCATCAGCATCGTTGTACGTATATAAGTAGGGGACACATTAAGCAAAGATTAACTTTAGAACAAATAGCCAGGCAATTAATGACTGCGTTTATGGACGAAGGGTTGTCCCATTGTGTTTGCGTGTTTAAATCAAGTGTTTATACGTGCAGACACATTCTGTTACTAGCTTCAACAACGGCCATTTAGCAGTGATTTATTGCGATCGGCGACGCTGTCCTCTAAACTGATCTGATTTCATGTATATATAGTTACGCGTTGTTTCCATGGCGGTGTTGTTTGGGTGTAATTAATTGCACAACAAGAGCAAATACACAACGCCCTTTATTGGCAAAGTTTGTTGTCCAGTTATAAGGATATTAATGGTTTGAATATAAACTTCTTTGTCCGCTATGGTCACTGCTTTCGCTCGAAGTAGAACCGCATTATTGTTACATGTTGCATGACAGATTCCTAGATAATAGGCCTATGTAAGAATTGTCCCGAAAATTTACGAAAGTAGAACATGGTGGATAATGCTAAAAAATGTTTGTTTACACTTAGAGATTATTTAAAGGTTGTGTTGATTTTCAAATACAAATTATAATTTAAGGTTTCATACAACACGGTTTTTATTATTTGAAGGTTATCTCCTACTATCTTCACAGTACATGAGCAGTATGCTTAAAAGGAAAATTATGTTAGTTTAATATGTTAATGATAAAAAACAATAGTTTTCTAATATATAGACTTGTTACTTACCTAATCATAGTTTATTATAACCTAATTTATTAGGTCCTATCTAATAAAATTTAGAAAATCTATTCCTAAACTAAGGATCTGCTATGTAGTTTACAGTTAAGGTGTCAAATATATCTATCAGAACCCTAGTCACAGAGTAGGTAGAGTTCCGTGAAATTATTGGGCTCTAGACTTCCAACGCACCTCATGGTTGATAACGTCAGAGGGTTTATCACTGCAAATACTATTAAAACTTAATGTATACCGCTGTAGCTCAGCAAAGCAATGTTTTTAATAAGGCTAGTAGACTACACTTAAAGGTAACGTAAAGTCATTTAACAATAAAGAAAATCAGTGTTATATAAAATAACATTGTTGTGATAATTGTTTTATAGGTGTAATCATTGTTATATCAGCTGTTACTATTCACACTCTCTTGGTTTATGAAAGGTGTTGCCATTTCCAGCGAGTTTGCGATTACATTATGTTAATTTATTGTCTGCACTTTAACTTTTAAAAGCACTGCATTGCAGTCCTTTGCTGTTTGTTCACGCAGCAAGACAATATAATACGAAATTGTTTCAAAACTCGGCATCTAATTATCAAATGTAAATTAATGGTTGGTCAGAAATGACCAGTTTTAATAAAAAAAAAAAAAAAAAAAAAAAAAAAAACTCGGCATTAACAAATATAGTTTTATTTTGACAATTTTACTCTTACCACTATACGTATTCTCAACCAGAATATCCCTCTTCGCGTCTTCAAGATTGTATGATTTTTATAGAATTGCTTTGGGTATTTGTAGAGTAGCCTAATTTTTATGTTGTTTATATTGTGTATATGTATAGTTTTATTGGAAACAATACATATTACAATTCCTTGCTCTATATTGGTTATCAGAACAACGTATAAAGCGCTAAATTAGTTGGGGATTTGTCTGCTTTGAGATTGCAATGGGCTAGTTTCATTAATTCAATTTTTAGTCTTCTTGATGTTATGCTCTAACAGGGGTTCCAAAATTATGAGACAATTTTTTACTAACTAAATACTATTAGTTAACACAATCATAAGTCTACTACTACTTAAACTTATAAGTTTTATAAAATCATCTATTTTATTAGGTCTATTAATAACTACTATGTTTTGCTAATAGAACTATTGTCTATTTACACTAAACACTCAATAACTGTCATTTGCTGTCACTTATTCACTAAACGCTTTCAATCTGTTCACTATATTGTAAACACTGTCTTTATTCACGATTACCCAATACCTTATATCGCCATGCCACTTCTATTAATTTCCTGTTCTAGAGGGTTCTAGAAATATGCTGTTGTGTTTACATCAAGTCAGACATTCCATTTCCAATTTTTTTATCAGCTACTTCTATAATATTCTAGGATTACGAGACGGCTTACTGTCTTATCCACTCAAGCGTGGCCTTATACTTGTCAAGTACAGAGATCTCTCGTGATATGCGGGGGTTACGTTCCTCGAATTTATCGAGAATAATGAAACCGCAATACAGAAACCAACTGTGTGTGGAAAAAGTAGGATTTCATTCCACATAAAATATGTTAACTTAATTATAGTTATACTGTACACTTATATCATGGTATGGTTTATTTACGTGCTACATAATTGCATACATATTTTCTTATTTAATTACGTTTTTCTTCAATCCAAAAGACAAAAACTCTATTCTATTAGATTTTTTCAGACTTTGGATAACTCCCCGTTAAATGCAATTCCAAATAAAATCGTCTTTCGATCGATGCCGAACGTAAAATAAAAGAATTAAAGAAATCAATAAACTGAACGTCAGCATTTTCTCGTCGAGTTTGAACAAATGAAGTGTTTGACGCCACCTCGGAACCAAAACGCTGACAATTGCTTTAAACACGTCACATTCATCTCTCTTCGTTTCATTTTATTTTCACGCTTCATAGTATGCTCACAAAATGCACAAGGATATTACTGTGTTAGTGAAAATCTAAACAACTTCCTAGGGAGTCTATATTAATTTAATTAGATAAACACTAAAGTGCCGCGATAAGTCTTTGTCTCAATCGTCTGGTGGGACAGGTGACAGAAAGAATCAAGTAGTAGAGTGCTGGACCGCATGCAAGTACTCTTCGTTAAAAGTATAACAGCCACGAGGAAGAGCACACCATGTGCGGTCATGAGTTTCTGCTGGGTTTTTCATTCTTGGGTTCTAAATTAGCTTGGAGGCGATGTTTGGAGGCATCTTCCCAACAGATGCTGAAAAAAACAAGTAGCAAACGACATAAACAGCTATTTGGTGATTCAATGTAGGAGCTCGGGATAGAACCTCAGGATAAGACATTGCCTCTTATAAGGGAAATCTGATATACGGATAGGTCCACGAGGAATGGAGGAGTGGGAGTCGGCTTTAGTGGACCGAGACACCAAGTCAAATTATGTATTCGCCTTGAACATTACAAACCTTTTCTTTTAGGTGGAGGTTCAAGCAATCAAACTATCTCCTGAGGAAATAATAAGGTGTGTCAAGAGGGACAGGACCATATAGATTTGCTGGGAAAGTCAGACTCTGAAGGCTTTAGGTTAGGTTAGTACCAGCTCTACTCTGGTGGCTGGGACTATAGCTTCTCTAGCAGAGCAGGGTAAGTTTAATTCGCCAACTCAACCTGGATTCAGGAGATTCTGGCTGGATAGAGGATGAGGGAGGAGCAAATGCTTTTGTTACACAAGGATGTGTAACTCAAGCACCGTTTCTGAGGGCAGTGTGCATGCCACCTCAGGAGAGGCCCAATAGGATTATGACACATATAGATAGGTTGTGCAGGGACGAATGGAATACGACTTTGGGGTGTAACAAATTCAAGGTACTGTGGGGATACTCGGGAGACTTCTGGGGTAAAGAACTACTCTCTTTAAGTAGACCTCAACTCAGAGTTACTGTAGAACTGGTCACAGGCCATGGGAATCTGAGGAGGTTCCAATACAAAATTGGAAAATCCAGGTCTCCTGTGTGCAAGAGATGCGGCGAGGACCAAGAGGAAAGCCCAATACACATGCTATGTGCGTGCCTTGCTTTGGGAGCTGCAAGGAGAAAGTGGTTTGACTGCCAGAGGATATTCGGAGATTTAGCATTATGGGGGTACTGGATTTCTGCATAGAGGTAGGTATCTACTAAGCTATTCTTGTGGTGTGGATGGGAAGAGAGTACAAAGCTATAGCTACGTTTTCTATACCGATAAGTTCTCTCCGAGTATATTTTACTTAATTTAGTTATGGTGCCTTATTAATATTAGTTAGGCTAGTGCATAAACACTGGTATATAATACTAGTATATTAGCTCTTGATAACAGTAGCAGATAGCGTGAACGTCTTCACTATTAAAGTAAGGATTAATTTAGCCGACAATTGTAAGGCGCTGTCCAAGCGTGTACGTCAGAGTAACGATATTATCTACAGCAGCCTATCTCTCGGGAAAGTCGTATGAATTGGACACCCGAATATTTATTGATTTAGTTCTGAGTAGTAAGTGTAGCAATTCATCTCGCTAACATATATCTGCATTGTACGAGGCGCTCGTTTAACCCCGCATCTTTCCTACCAATCGCTTAGTTAGTTAACAAGTATCCTGTTATATAGTTAAATCAGTGGTCTTTCAAACAACATCTCAACAACTAAGCGCAATCCCAGTTTCATATTCTCTCGCCAAGAGCATTTAAATCCCATTTACATTTCTGTTAAAAATATGTTCGAAGATAATTATAAAAGTTAATAGTACTTCAATTGTATTTTAGTAAACATTATTACATTAAGTAAAGTAAAATGTAAAATGTAGTAAAATTTAGTGTAAAGTGTAAATACCTTACATGTTACAAGATTCGTATCATGTTCTTCTCAAATCGTCTGTAAAAGTCACAATAAAACCTTACGTTCACAGGAAAGGAATCCTGTTTCATGTAGAGCAAAATAAAATGCATTCAGTGGTTTTTGGTGTATGCGACATTGCAGCATCCAGAGAGACCTCAACGTGGGCAATGCAGTGAAGAGGGTCCGAAAACACCCGCTAAAACACAGATTGAATCTTCTGCACTCTGTGATTAGGTAAGACTTGTGGTTGCTTACAGAAATATTGGACATCGTACCATCCTATTAGAATCTTATATAGAATCTTCTTTACTAAGGTAACGTTATATAAACTCAATCTTTGTTATATTTCACACGTTGTTGAGCCTTCCCTGACCTTCCCGACCTTTCCATTCACATTCGTTGATAAGCTTTTATTAATTTTAATTATTCTTCGAAAAGTGTAATTCTGCTTACATTAAGCAGAGATTGAGACTTCCGCACTCCGTGATTAAGTAAGACTTGTGATTGCTTACAGAATTATTGGACATCGTATTATCATTATATTATGTTTTGTATAGATACCTCTTTACTACCGATTTTTTTGGATTTGCACTTTGACTCTACCAAGACACGAGAGTGAGTCTCTGCATTCACCATGTGCTGCAAGCAGACCAATGCCGATAGGAGTCTACCCCTGTTGGTACCGTGTCGCCAGAACTACCTGCCCGTTCCAGTGGCCTGGGAGGAGGACCTTCAGCGTCTCTTTGGCGAACTGCAGGAGAGCCTTCGCAGCGGATTCACATGTGTCGTCACCGTCAGGACATCAAGGGTGACGACTCGGAGCGGCCAGTGCAAGGACTGTGGGACCGTTGTACATGCGTCCAAGCGGTACCGCGGCTGTCCAAAGCACTAGTCCCGGCCCCGACGACAGAATGGACAGAAGCAGACGCCCGCACCGAGAAGCAATTGCCAGCCAACACCTGCGGACAGCAGAGAGGCTGCGTCGTCGTCGTCGTCGCCGCCGGATACTGTTGCGGTATCCAAGAAGACTGCTCCCCCTAGTAAGAGGCTGTACCGCAACACCGAGTACAGGGAGGACCCCGCTGCTGTGGCTACCGGCTGGAAGAAGTCTGTCGTCACTGCCGTCGGCTCAAGACGACGCCGGCCCGTGTGGGGGGAGCTGAAGGAGAAGTATCCCTTCTGGGACTGCGAGGAGGCGGACAAAACCAGCACTGAGCTGATCCCGGAAGACGAGCTCATGACATCAGCCAAAGAAATTACTGAGCTCGTTCTTGCTCCGGGGGTGAAAATCAGGGACATGATTTTCGCCGCTGTCATCGGCCTCTACGAAGAACTTATAATGAACGATGTTGAGAAGGAGCTCCGCACTAAACGCCGGTGGCGGAACAAGCAGCGGGCATGGCGAAGGCAACGACGTAGAGAAGAGGAAGCAGCCTCCATACTTAAATAAGTATTTTCTATATTGAAATAAATTTGTAATTTTTCATATTATTTTTAAATACGTATAATTTTTGTGTAAAAATGTTTTTTATAGATACCTCTTTACTACCGAAACTTTATATGATCCTAATCAATGTTATACTTCGCACTTTGGTAGGAGTCAGGGAACTTTCTCTTTACATTGGTTAATAAACTTTTATTAGATTTCTTTATTCTTCGAAAAAGTTTAATTCTGCTTACATTTAGTGATATAAACACTGCGTGATTTTCTCTACCTTCTAGAATCAATGTTTTCATCTTTCAGCTCTATCTAGTCTCTATAATGTCGGTATACGGAAAATATAATATTAGGTAGCAGGGGGATCTGTTTCCATTCCTATAATGTTAGATCCACTACATGTACACGACCCTGCTCAAGCATTACTATACTTTTCACTTGTTCCCATTACCAGCTGATCATTTTGTCATTTCCTTAGCCCTACATAATTCTATCCAGCATTATTATATATATTTTTACAAGGGTAGTTAAAGAGTAAACGCTAGTTTACCACCCCCAGAGGAAGCGATTCTATTTCAAGGGTTACTGTTTCTCACACATCCTCCACCAGGAGGATTTCAGCAGAAAACTAATAATGTAATTAACATTTATTTCACCTATTAGTTTAATTTATAGGGACATCATTTAATGGATGAAATAAATAAAGCAGTTTAACTGGCAGCAAGCGGATAATTTATTATTCACTTGATTTTACGTAGTTATCTAGGCTATATAAACAGTCGATGGATAATCAGATATTTAACAGTAACACGGTAAAGCTTTCAGCGCCGCCACAGGTCCCAAATAGTCTCCCAAACACCGTTGATATTCAATGAATATGTTAATACCTTTTGTTAGTTCTATCAACTACAGATAGAACCACCATCGTTGCAAAACCAGAAATTTGTATTTGATACAATTAAAAGAATTACATGAAGTAGCTATTCCAGAATTTCTTAAGGTGGAGCGTCTTCATAAACCTATTTAAGTAGATATTTTGTCGAAATAAACATTTATATTTTGGAAAAGTTGGAGATATTAAAGAATGATGATTTCTCTTACAGTCAAACGTATTCAATAAATTACTCTCACATATTGTTTACAGATATAAAAGTAATCAGTTAAACACCTTTACAAAAATATTATGAAAAGTACAATTAAAATGCATTCGATACACAAGCTCTGTGTTACATTTAGAAGTCGACTATAGGTTTGTAACAGACTATTTGCCGTACAGTAGAGTTTACTTCGTTAAAGCAAACTTGTGTAACAGCAATTAATTGTTGCAATGGGATTCTAACAACCGTAACCAGGTTTATGCAAGAAAAAAATATTTTAAGCCGGTGGTCGTTTTAGTTTAGTTAGTCTGTGGGGAAAAAAAGAGAGAGAGAGGCAAACAAAAGAAGAGAGATAGAGAGATAAGTAGAGAGAGAGAGAAAGAGAAGAGTGAGAAAGAGATATAGAAAGAAAGAGAGAGAGAAAGGAGGAAGAAAAAAAGGGAGAGGAGGGAAACGTATAAATGTTTTCATATAAGAGGTTTGTGGAAAAGAAAATTACTGTAACAGGCAGAGAAGAGGAGAGAGAGAGATAGTGACTGAGTGAGGGAGAGAAAGAGGGAGAGAGAGAGAGAGAGAGGAAGAGAGTGAGAGGAGGGAAACGTATGAATGTTTCGATATAGTAGGTTTGTAAGAGAAAAAATACTGTGACAGGCAGAGAAGAAGAAGAAGAGAGAGAGAGAGTCTGAGAGGAAGGTAACGTATTATTGTTTTCATATATTAGGTTCATGGGAGAGAAAAATTCTGAGACAGACAAAGAGCAGGAATATAGAGAAAGATAAGGGAAGCCTATAAATGATTTATGTAAATTTTATGCGCAAGATAAAAAGAACCAAACTGGCTGAGAAAAGAAATAGAGAGAGAGTGGGGGAGAAAGAGAGAACTCATATCTATGATTTCATATTATTTGTTTGTGGTAGAGAAAAATAAAATTAAACATTAATAGCTACGGTAGGGAGAAGGATAGGAAGTAATTGGAGTATACCAAAGCAAAAATATAAATACACAAGCTATCTCCCCTTTGGATAAAGCTCCCCAAAGGATTAAGCTACTTCACTTGTTCACACTCACACACGCGGTCCTGCCTACGTGCCCCCGGTGGTGTTTCATTTGTCACACAGTAAATCTTGGTCTATAAAACAATCATTTCTAAACTCTTACATTTATCTAGATTTTACTAACAAGTTTGTATTTTACATATTATACCTTGGAAATACTGGACAAAGAAAGCGTAATAAAAATGAATTTATCATAATATATATGATTTATTTTGAATATCTTTAAAACGATATAATTTCTCTGTATTTGACCTTTATTCCCAAGGAATAACATGTACAATGTTTAAAAAAATAATACAAACTACCTAAAGTTTCAGTTTTAAAAATGTGTAATCTATTAGTAGGTGACTCGTAGAGGAACCATCAACGGACGGTTGGCATGTACGCGCGTGTGAGTGTGTTTACGCGTAGAGGTGCCATTATCTGGTAATCCTCTGAGGTGCTTCCCAATCAGTATGGAGAATAAGCCAGAATGTACGAGATGTTTTTACTTATGGTAGTACTTACTGCTCGTTGTGTGATTATAGCTTTAATGAAATCCTTACCGACTTGTATAGAGGACTGTATCGCTTGACCATTCTCAATAGAGAGATTAAAAATCACGAGAGTTTACTGTGAATAAAGTAACTTCATTTGTAAGTTTTTATAGTAAATATATGAAATTATTTTTCATTGTAAATCAGAAACCAAAGCTTGCAACATAATAAAATAAGAAATTAGTAAGTTTTTAAAATTAGTATAATAAAATACTTATTAAAAACAAACTTTTTAAATTACTAACTACACAAGTAAAGTAATGCGATATTTCTATTAAATAGAAGAAAAATAATTTCCTTTGAAGTACCCCAATTTTAATTGGCTTGATATGCCAATTCGCTGCTTGATAGCAGCAATCAGTACTTAACATTTTAAAACAGTTTTTAAACGAACTAAAAAATACAAAATAAATATCTCAGTTACAGTTAAAACTACCCTTTTATTAATTCATAACTCTAAACAAATTCATAACCTCATTCATATTCATAACCCCATACAAATTAATGACACTATACATATTAGTCCCATACAAAATAATAACCTCATACATATTTATAACCCAATACAGAATCATAAACCAATACAGATTCATAAGTTCATACATCTTTACACCCTATACGGGTTCATAGCCCCTTAGAAAAGAACATAAATTTAAATAGACAAGGACGCTTGTGAAATTTAATTAATAAGAAGTTACGCATACATTTCAAAACAAAAAGCTAGGGTTGCATGAAATAGGTAATTTATAGAAATTATTATGTAGATTAAAAAGAAAGCTTATCTTTGTTACAATCTATTTCATCCCTCCCGTTTTTTAGTTTTAAAATTTACAAGTATAACACTTATTAGAGATTTGGTTTTTATTAAGTTTAAGTTAATCTGTATGGGGCTATGAATGAGTATATGGGTATGAATCTGTATGGGATTAGGAATCTGTATGTGGTTATAAATACAATTAATCGGTAAGTAAGCCTAGGAAGAAGTATTTTATAGTTTGTTGGTTCATTTCAAAAACGTCTAGAAAGATTTTTTACGTAATTATTTTATTTCACACAGTTCTTGGAATTTCGAGTAAATAAACTAGTTACAAACCTACTATTCTCGTGCGGATCATCAGACCCTATAATGATATCCGTGCACAAGATATCAGGTGCATTGTTGTTATTAATAAAATTTCCTAACTCTAGCCACATTCTTTTGTTTTATGCATTATTTTTTTACTGTTTGTTGAATATTTGTGTAATTTTGTTTGACTTTTGATGATGTTCAAGAATTTTGTAGGTTTAAAATAAATTTAATTGTTGTTTCATAATATGAGATTTTATGAATATGTTTTTTTTTTTAAACTTTTTGTCATTTTGGGTTTTGCAAATTGTCTGTCATGGTTGGAGTGGGTTATATTCAACGGTTCATGGTAAAATGATCCTTTTAGTTGGAACCACATACCTAATAACAAGTGATTCCAAAGTTAGGAATAAAATATCAGTTACGCTGAAGTATTGAATATTGTGGTGGCTACATATACTTCATTATATCCCAACGTTGATGACTCGTCCGAGCCGTTTTGTTGATTTCATGATGTAAATATAGTATACTATAAATATAGTATAATATACGCTATTAGGGTGCGTGTAAATAAAAGATTCTAGTATCTGTCTAGAAGAAGAAAATAGCAATATACTTGTTGTAGTTCCAGGATATCGCAAACTAGACGCACTATGGCCTATTCCTCAGATAGTAATAAACTACAGGACATCTAAAATTCTTTTCAAATTTCCTAAAGTGTGTCACAAACTCCCGATTATCCGAAACTTGATCTTAAACCTCAATCTCAATTGTCTTGCACACAGAGGGATTACCAGCAACTCTTATGATAGGCTAAAGGTATGACCAATGAGCGACAATATGTGTCATATATATATATATATTGCCATAAAAGTGTCTTTGAACGTCATCTTATATACTGCTAAGTTGCAATCAATAGTGAGCTCTCTCTCAGCTCTTAGTTCTCAATACGTAGTTCTAGTTCTTCTCTAGAAGTTCTTTTTATTGTTTCTTACAGAGTATAAAAAACATTCTGTAACTTATAGTAATGAGCACTCTATATTAATTGTAAATTATAATCTATAAACAGTTTTGTCACTTTGTGTATTTTCAATTATTGTTAGTGTAACAATTATTAATTCATTTTAACCGAAATTACTTCAAAATTATAAAAGTATAATCAAGATCATG
Source organism: Prosapia bicincta (assembly GCA_036971475.1). NCBI lineage: Eukaryota > Metazoa > Arthropoda > Insecta > Hemiptera > Cercopidae > Prosapia > Prosapia bicincta. The sequence continues at coordinate 28,654,083 of JBAIZL010000002.1, forward strand.
ACATTAAAAAAATTAAAATAAAATAAAAGCAGATTTTCCGCCCAGTCTTATACTATAATCCTCTTCTTGTCTAAGACCTTCACGGTAATGTAATTCGAAATTCGTATTTTCTATCTTCAGGTGACGTAAGAGAGTCCCCCCTAATTGTTTACACAATCGTTAAGGAGATTGACAAACAATAACTAATTTCAGAGGCAACTTACCAAGAACCCCGATGTTCCATTTCCAGGCAGCTATTTTTAGGCCGGGGTTATATTTGTCTCACTTCTGAATATTAATGGTTTCCTTAGCTCTTCATATGGTTTATTCTAAATCTTAATTCAATATATATATATATATATATATATATATATATATATATATATATATATATATATATAATTATTAAATTAAAAATATTTCAAAAACAAGAATACTTTTAATGAATATATTTATTCAGAGCTTTTCGCTTCCTGGATGCTGGTACTATTTTATCGGGGAAAAGCTTTGAATAAATATATTCATTAAAAGTATTCTTGTTTTTGAAATATTTTTAATTTATTAACTATATTACAAGAAAACATATCACCATATTTAATATATATATATATATATATATATATATATATATATATTTATATATATATATATATATATATACTTTTAAAAAAAATTTAAAAAATAATTGGGGTCAATATTGACAGATGGTAAACGTTACCAACTAAAATATATTTAAATGGATTCAATTGTGTTATCATTCAGATTAAATAACCCTTTAAATGAAAAGTTAGTTAAAATCTTTAAAACATTTTTACCAATGTACAGTGTTCTTTATAAATAAACAATACGCGCAAAAATATAAATGCACGGGAAAAACAATTTAAAAATAAAAATCCTTGGGAACCAAGTGATTCCGAAGCACTGGGATTAGAGGATAAGTATGGTATTGCTTATGCAGCATAAGTTACCTGGAGTAGGTCTATTACAAACTGGGGTAAACATTATGTAATTCAGATACCTGGGATCAGACACGTATTGAAATTAACTAATATCTACATTTCCTTCCCAATTTTTAGTAAAAACCACCCCAATTGTAAAGCACATTAAAACAAGACGCATGTGCTAGGAATTGTGTTTAAATAGTAAATAGCTACCTACCGTTGTTACAATTAGAGTCGTAAATCTCGCTGTCGAATTATCTATATTATAAGGTCACAGTGCAAAACCCTTTCTAAACAGGCGCTCCTCGCTAATTGCAGCGAGAAGAGATTTAAAAAGCCTTTTCGTGAATTTTAATTCATTGTAATTATTATTCAATCTCCTGATTTTTAATTTAACTTTAATTGGTTCCATGTTGCGACAAATACAATTACATTAATGTTTTTACCTCATTGGTATACAATATCTTCTTATATTCTTTCAGATAGACATTTAATAACATAATTAATTGGAATAATGTTCGTAATATTATCAACGTAGGTATATATGTTACTTATGGGGAGATTGAGATATATTTACTATTAGTACATTTTCATTGCTAAATAATGCCAATCATTTTTCACTAACGGGATAGTGGAGTTGTATCTTGAGCTATCACGTGATTACTATTTTACTTTATCTGTTATTGACATCAGCTCTCTAAACGTTTCTCTCTCGGAAATGTTTGAGTAATCACATTGTTCCCCAAAACACATCCTTCCTATTTAGTTGTTGCATTTGCTTTTCCAGTTTGTATTTACGATCCGCATAACACATGACAATTCTAACAGTAAGAAAATAAATAAGGTTACAGTATAGAATGTGTATCTAATAAAATATTGTCTAAATCGACACATTGACAAAGAATAATTATTTTCAGAGATAACGCACATAGAACCTTGATGTCCCAAAAGGTGGCCTAAAAGGAAAACAAATAAATTAGAATGTGGAATGTATTCTTAAACCATAAATTTTATAATCCTCGCTATTTAGTTAAATTTAATCTTTGTTTGGATCAGGTAACGATGCTGGCGGTCTTAAATTTGATTACTTTCGTATTCGTCCTTTTTCTCGTTTTTTAGAATTTTACCTTCCATAATATACATTGTATTAAACTCTCAAGTGGCTATTTGCTGCCATAAAATCAGGTTTAGCTGCACTCAATGGAGGAGGTGCTGATGTTACCTCTCTTCGCCGTCACGTCACCTTTAGTCCACCTGTTGAATCTCTTTCGCCACCTCTGTGTAAAAATGTGTACGAGTTCCATATAAACAATACTGATGTGGGTGTAACAAAACACCCTTCTTATTGAATCGGTCTAAGTAGTGAAATAAGATCATTAACCACCAACCGATAGTCTTAACTAAGAGCCAGATCCTTAGAATTGGGCTTTGACTTGGACAAGAAAAACTGCACCCAACAGACATCAACTTGCCTTTTAGTCCTTAAGGGATTATGAACCTCTTATTCCATTATTCGACGAATTGAGTTAAAGCCGGCAGACTTTAAGTTTTAAGTTGTGAAAAAGATACTTTCTAGATGGTTAGCTATTGACGTCAACGCAACTGTCAGCGTGGCACAGTACTAAAAGAAGAACCCATTCCCTTAACAATTCAAATGTTATGCATACATAAAATGTCCTGTTTCAGGGTGTGGTCTTGAATACGTAGACTCTTTTAAAAATTATATCCCCTTTCTCCCAGTTTCAGAAGAGGTTCAAACCCTCCTCTTACCCTGAAATCTTATTGATACCAATTTGCCACACAGCAACTAGAAGACAATTATAACTTCTCTACCTGCAAATAATACAAGGTAACTGCCTTTCTCTTCCCTACCATGTGACTGCGATGATACCACTTCTGTTCCAGGCTATACGACTTAACAATACTGAGATCCTGCCAGACAACGGTACTACTTTTAACAAATGTTTTTTATAAAGCATCTATAACTACACTTTATAAGATCCGATACAACTTTACAACCAGACTATCACTTCAGTACCAAGCAATGATACTGAGTGCCTACCAGGTAGCGATATCATTTCCCTACCATGCGATATTGCCACTTTTTTTTATCAGGCAACGATGCTGAGCCTCACTTCCCTAAAAAGGCTACGATACCAAGTCACTACACAGTAACGATACCACTTCTTTACCAAACAACAGATAACTGAACTCGGATGATGAAGTATTGTATATGGTGGACGGAAGCAGGTGTCTTTGGAAAGACAATACGAAAGGTGAAAGAATAATTATTTTATGCGTGGAAAAGCCAAAAAAGCTTAAATTTGCACAAAAATTTCTTTATAGATGGTACAAGTAAACAATTCTCTCTAATATTACACGATTATGTGAAATATAGCAGTACTGATGAAGAAACAATCTTACATCCTGTGGCATTTGCACTTTTACCTTGCAAAAAGAAGGCTTCGTGTCTTGGTACAATCGATGAAATTATCAAACCTATGAAAAATGGACTGCTAATGCAGTGATTGTAGATTTTAAAACTGCTGCAGAATTTTCCTTCAAGGAAGAGTTCCCCTCAATAGATATAAGAGAGGTTTTTCACATGAACAAAATTTATGGAGAAAATCTTCATGAGCTTGAACTAGCGCTTGAATATAAAGATGATTAAGAGATTTGCCACCATATAAATATGAACGCTGAACGTAATCTCCCAAAAACGAGGAGATAAAACCAAATACCAGAAATTAGATCTAACTGGAAAAATTATCAGTAATTATAAAAAGAGCGGCGACATTAGATAATGTCTGAAAGTATTGTCTTACACGTACAGGCGTGAATAAATGTACGTCCTATGTAAATACGTGGTTACCTAAATAAAAATTTAATAAATTATTTTAAAAAGTAATAAATATTTTTAATAATAAAAAGTAATAAAAAAGGTGTAAATAAATTGTAAACATTTACTATGACGAAGCTTATTGGCTGATTTTATACATGCCTAAATAACTGTAACTCTAGACTTGTTTAGCCAGTTCAAAGCCTGAATAAAATATGATGGGAGTCGGTTATAAAATATTAACAATAAAAACCTTTGCAAGTAATCGTTATATAATTTACTACACTTAACTTGTCAGCTGTTCTTAGAAAGGTGTGTGTGATTGTCACAATGGACGTCATAGTCACGACACCTAACTATATCCATATACCTGCTTCACCTTATCTCTTCTTAAATTGTAATCATTATTAATTTCAATTTTGCAATATTACTATTTATGTATCATAGTCTTACTTGTTATTGCTTAAAGGTAAATCTTTGTTACACATTAAGGATATATAGGTTTAATGTAACAGTATTTTTCCTTATTGTAGATATGTTACATGTATAAAATCCCCTGAAGATGACATTGTTCAGATGTAGAAACGTTGTGCAATGCATTTTCAATGTTAAAACTATTTTTGATTTGATCGAAACCTCACTACTAGAAATATATTATTTTTTTCCAAGTTTAGTTTAATAAAAAGGTTTTAAATTCTATGATAAGTATAGATTAGAGTTTTATTTGGTACGCCGCCACACTTCAATTTTACACAAAATAACACCTACATTATTGTTAAAATGTCTTGAAATTTTTTTCTCCTAAACATTCCGTGAAATAAGCGATAGGTTAAAACTTTTTGTAGTAGGTCCTTATTTAAATGTGTTTTAAACTGTAACGAAACTTTAGCATTTTGTAGCAAAATGAAACTTCCCCCTTACAAACGGCAACAGTGATGTTTATCACAGATTGAGTGACGTTAACGAAGAGATATGTCAGGTTGTGAAGTCATAGTGCATATTTCAGTTTAAAAGCCGCACTGGGGATGCAAAACCGTATCTACGCTGAAGCGTTTTAATGAAAAACTAAAAGGAGCAAAATCGCAGAATCCATTTGTGAATGTTTGTTTTTCATTAAAATTATTTGGAATCCGTAGTATTTTTATGGCTTTTTAGATTTTGTTTCTCATGTTTTTGATTGTGAAAGAGGAGGTATTTTGGATTCTAAAGTAATGGAACGGGGAATTGAGTTTTTATCTTCCTGTTTTGAGGAAATGAGGATAACTCCGAAAAAATTTTAAATTATTCAGCATTTATTTGTAATAATTAAAGTATTCCTTCTTTTAAGTTTGTCTTTTTTCAGTATTACATTTCAACGTTCTGGCTAATTTATTTCTTTGGAAATATATAAACTTGTTTCACTCTCCAAGTAGACGTCGAAGATTTGCCTTCCGGATCTCTTTAAACAATTGTCTTAGTATCACATATTTCTCATTTGTTTGAAAATAAAAGCCTATTTGGGAAGGCGTAAATATTTAGCGTTAATGTTCAGCATATTATAGATGGCACATTTCTTACGAATGAGTAATTTCGAGAAATAAATTTTATTGCTTTAAAAACTAAATACAATATTTGAGGATGGGAAATAATCGATAAGTGTCATCTAAATGCGAAAAAACAGAATGTAAGTTCGTATTCCTTATTGTCATGTGTTTTGGTCATTCGTTAATGTTATTGGGAATCTGTAGTTTTAAAAATTTATTTTTGATTACACAGTTAAAACACTGTGTAATTACAAGAAATAAATTTTATTGTATTTAAAACTAAATAAAATATTTGACAATGGGACTAACTGAAACGCGTCACCTAAATGCGAAAAAATCACAATATAATAAAGGCGATGTGTTTTGAATGGTCTCGCTCCTACTACAGTTGTATAATATAATGGCAAGGTTTAATGGATTTCGACTGGAATTGTAAACAGCAACACAACTAACGTAATGGACTTGCAAACATAGTTGGGCACGCACCGAGGCCATTGTCAGTCTCTATTTACACTTCAACTATAATGTCATTTATCGTACAACAAAACACCGACGACTGCTGGCAAAGCTGGTTAATCTCAATCAATGACGTCACTTGAGCGGCTTGTTCTAAATTATTGTCCCATGAAATAGGGTTACATATTTGATTCTCATAATTATAATGATATTTAGGCCGAGAATAAATTGGATATTAGTGATTGATTAACCCGGTTCCACATAAAGACAAACGTCTTAAAGTTATTGTGGTATCTTTAATTGCCTATACTTTTCTTTGGCAATATTTAAGGTTAGCAAAATCCTCCGACGTAAAATTATATTTAACAAAAGACATACAATAGATAGATTTAACAGTGACTTTTGCTTTTAATAAAGTATTTATTCGTAAAATGTAGCATATAATAAAAAAAGTCGAAAGTTTGTGTCCGCGTGTCAGAATGTTTACACGGTAAAACAAACAGAAAGATCTCTACAATAAACAGTTGTTTAGTGCTCAATCTTATGTTATCTTACAACAACTTGTAACCTTAAATTCATTAGAGCTTAGCTAGTGAGAACAATTCACAATGGTAAACATTTTACTCTAGATCTCACTACACATTAGTTTATAAAAACAAAAGAACTAGTTTCGAAGACGAAACTGTAGCCTTTATGAGTGCATGGTTACTACGTAGGCTGGCGAAGGCGACATCGTCATCGAAACTAATGTTTTTGTTTTAACAATCTAATGTGTAGTGAGATTTAGAGTAAACTGTTTCAATTTTTACCGTGGTAACTTGTAACCTGTTAAGAGTATTATCTTCATGGGTCGTTACTGAGTTATGGGTTGTATTTTAACATACTGAGTTACTATTCCTATTTTATAAATTTACTTCCTGGCTTTTAATTTCATTTACAATTATTGAAATTAAGTAATTCATTATCTTGTAATATTTCAAATTGAGTTCCTTGGATCATGAGAGTTCCCATGCGTTTGGGTCGTGATTCTTTTTGTGTCTGAGGATGGGTTTTTGTATCCTCTTCAGGTCCCTGGGTTGAACTCATCTACCTTTGACTTCCAAAGTTAGGCTTTCAGCTTCCGAAAACTGAATGCTCTTTCCGGCTCCACCGGACTGTCCACTCTGGCTGCCTGAGTTTCCGCTCTACTGCCAAACCTCTACTATCCATTTTCCTCCTAGAACACTTTCTCGACTCCTAAATCGCTCCTCCCTTCCATCGATTCTCATTCACCTATCTTCATTATCAATATTTTTACATTTTCTCAAGTTTGACAATCCTGGCCCACATTTCTTTTATTGCAGTACTCAAGTGTATTTATCCCTCTTTGCACGCTCCTTGTCTCGAAAGTACACTTTTATCGGAAAAGAATCTACTGTGCTAAATAAGGGTTTAAGGGTAAACCCCTTATCAATTTACTTTCTGTCCCGTTTTTGTGTGTCTATAGTTTGGAAAATATTTTTTATCTTTGAAAACTAAACACTGCAAATCCTTTAATCTTTGTATCTTTTAAACACAGCATCCCTCAGTCCTAAAGATTTGCAGTAGATCTATTATTTATTCGGAATTACTCCAAAGTAGGTTTAACCAAGTTTTGAATATATATATATATATATATATATATATATATATATATATATATATATATGTGTGTGTGTGTGTGTGTGTGTGTGTGTGTGTGTGTGTGTGTGTGTGTTTGTGTGTGTGTGTGTGTTTGTGTGTGTGTGTGTGTGTGTGTGTGTGTGTGTGTGTGTGTGTGTGTTTGTGTGTTTGTGTGTGTGTGTGTGTGTGTGTGTGTGTGAGTGTGTGTGTGTGTGTGTGTGTTTGTGTGTGTGTGTGTGTGTGTGTTTGTTTGTGTATGTGTGTGTGTGTGTGTGTGTGTTTGTGTGTGTGTGTGTGTGTGTGTGTGTGTGTGTGTATGTGTGTGTGTGTGTGTGTGTGTGTTGTCACAGCCAAACTTTACTAAGTCTACACCCTCTCAGGGAGAAATTCTGTCCCCGGTTTCACGTTCCACACCCTACCGTTTTACCCAGTACCTACATTTTTTCGCGTTCTTCGCGTAAGTTATAATTGGTGATTATGGACTTTGTAGAGCCGAAACGCGCAGTTGAGCCGTGGTCAAAATATGATCCAACCCGACTTAACATATCCAGGTAGCTGTGGTGTGTCGAGCGCGATCTGCAAGTGGATAAATCCCTGGACTTTAATTATAAACCAACCAAAATGTTTTAACTCATTTAAGTGATAACTTATATCTTGAAAATTTGTGTTTGAGTAAACGTTTATCTGTTACGTTCTTATTGCAATAGTATTTGTTAAGAATCTTATTGCCAGTTTATTTTAATAATTTAATTTTTATTCACAGTTGCTGGATGGAAACATTTCATAAACTTTTATTTATTAGCTTTACAACAGGATAATATTATTAATTAGAAACATTTTTTGTTTCTTTTATTTTGTTTTAATCACTTGAAAAATTAAAATATAAATTAAAATTTGCTTTTCATAAATATCATATAATTCTTAATAACATGTCATTCAATTTTGGTTATATATATCCATTAATTATAGGCAATTCTTTGGACGTTTAAATATATTTGAATGTTTTATAAAGTTCTTAAATGTTATTATAATCTTAGCATAACGTTCAATAGGCAATTGGATAACACTATTATTCAACTGTTTCTAATGTTTGAAGTCCTTATGAGAACATTTTGGTTTTATAGAGTTCAAAGTTTCACACATAAAATCACATACATTTTTAATAGAACAGAAGAATAATTTATATTTATTATTTTTTAAATTTTATGTCCATATACATTTCTGTAGAAGTAACTAGCAAAGGTACATCCTAGTGCCTATGTATTTAATTCATATTTGTGCTCCCAAACAAATCTTAAGGACTTTAGAACTAAATTTACTGGATTCACATTTTTACAGTCTTTTTAAATTTCTAATTAGTTTTCTGATATTTACTCTAAATAAATTTTGTGGCTATTCATTTTGAACATATATAGATTTTGACTTTATACAAACTTTAACTTAATTTGTTCTTGACCTTAGGATTCTAGAACTTTTAATTTAATATTTGAAAAAATTATTAAATTATCACCACCAAAATGTTTACTGTTTAAAAAAAAGCCATTTGTTTATATATTTTTTTAGTTCATTTTCAACAAGTGATTCAATTTATGCATTAAGAAATTTTATTACACTTATTTAAGAAATTTTTACTAGTTTAAATAAATTGTTTATTTCAATTAAAATTTAGACTTGCCCCAAAACCTTTCACTGGGATAGCTGTGGTTTTCCTGGACTCTTGATTCTTCTAGTCATCGGCACTGATCGGTTTTAGGGCTGGTTTTAACACTTTTTTACATTGTTAAAAAGTTCAAGTTTGATTTCGCGGGCGGTCGAAGGCAGATCCTCTCCACGTCCATCTTGGGCTTGGGTGTAATTCTCAGTCACGGAACCGCATCCTGAACTTCCTCCTGGATCTCCAGAAACACGCCTGTCTCCAACAAAAGCTGTATTGCGAGTCCCATTTCTAGCTGGCAGTTTCCCCTACCCTTGCTACCGGGGTTTTCCATTTCTCAAGACTTTCTCTCGACTTGTAACTTAAAGTACTTTGAACTTTCTTTCGAAATATTTTGCTCGTTTTTTGCTGGTACTTGAAAATGTCGCCTATGGTGTAATATGGTGATATTTCGTAACGCCATAGTCTTCTTTACCCTTCGAATTGTTGTCACAATTTTGAATGTCAGTTCTACCCCCTCCGTTCGTAACTTGCCCTATTACGGCACTCGAAATTATTTCTTCCTGCACTTGACACTTTCCCAATTTTTTGAGCATTTATTTAGTAACTTGCCCTATTACGGCACTCGAAACTATTTCTTCCTGCACTTTATACTTTTCCAATTTTTTGAGCATTTATTTAGTAACTTGCCCTATTACGGCACTCGAAACTATTTCTTCCTGCACTTGACACTTTTCCAATTCTTTGAGAACTTATTTAGTAACTTGCCCGATTACGGCACTCGAAACTATTTCTTCCTGCACTTGATACTTTTCCAATTATTTGAGCATTTATTTAGTAACTTGCCCTATTACGGCACTCGAAACTATTTCTTAATGCACTTGACACTTTTCCAATTTTTGGAGCATTTATTTAGTAACTTGCCCTATTACGGCACTCTAAACTATTTCTTCCGGCACTTGACACTTTTCCAATGTTTGGGAAATAAAAGGGGAAACAGGTCCATACAGCTCTCGTGTGCAGAGAACTTGTGTTAAATGAATAGAACATTTACACTTAAAATTAGATTGCCGTTTTAAGAGAAAGGGGTGAAAATCAGGGTGGCATGGACATAATATCTTAATGACCGCTTAGTGTTTGCGTTAATTAACTATTATAGAACTGTGTATTGTTAATTAAAGATATTATATTTGAAATAAGGAATAAGTTTGATTAGTAAAATCAAAGTTTCAAGAAATACAAAAAAACGTTGTTTCTAAGAATATTTTTTTAACTCTTTTAAAGTGTCATTTTTTAAAACAAAAGTGAAAATATTTATGATGACATAACCATAAGCTAATATAAAATTTTGGTTTGAAATGGTTCATATTCAAAGTAGTCGGTGTTTCAAACTGATTTACTGCAAGTTTTTACAATATTGCAAGGTAGCTCACCTGGAAAACCCTACTCTCTATTGGGGACATAAAGAGGACTTACCTTTTATATTCTCTAGTAAGTAGAAATTGAAAATAGATTAAACTACACAGGACTTAGGCAAGGGCTTAAAATTCTTCTGTTGCTTTCATTAGGGTATCTATCTGAGTGGAAGTGCTCTCAACTGAGGTAACGAGAGAGAGAAATGCGAAACATTTAACAAGACTCTTTGGATTCCTATTTAAACTACTACATAAATGCAAGCAAAGAAACAGAGCACTGTCTGTGCAGAACTTTAGGAAAAATAAAGAGCCCAATCACATGATTGGCTTCACTCAGATGAGGGTAACAAATCATTGGCAAGAAATGAGAAACAAAAGGCGGATGGGTTTTCCTAGCACTTAGCAGTCACATTCCAATCAAATATAACGAACAGTGATTAAGAGTTTTTTAACAACATTACTAAAATACCAAAAGATTTGTCAATTTTTACATACATAAGTACGTGATTAAGAAATTAGGATTAACATAATTTTAAAAAAAACCTACATTTGATCTTGAAGTTTCAAAAAGTGAAAGTTTCAAAGAAAGTAATAGTTGTGCATAGCCTACCCATGCAATTATGCACGCCTCAGATTATAATACGTGTCAGATATTTAAACAGTAACGGCAATTTTTTTTATTAGATTCGGTAATGATATGGTTTTGTTTTGAGCAAGATATGTTTCATGATTTTTAAAAAATCTCATTTTTTGAGATAGCTTTTTTTTAGATAAAATCGCCCATGGAATTTGAGGGAATAGTTTTACTCTGTCCACTTGGGTCCAAAAAGACATTACACCGAATCCCTCCAAAGGAGTAGAATGTCATTCAGTCACTTCGTTATATATGCACCTCTGTATTTGTGCTGAACCTGTGCGAAAGATCTAAGATAGACGCTCGCTATAAGCATTGGTCAATTATCAAAAAAGATATTTTTCTCAGTATAAATCATGGTTCTAAGAACTACTGCCATTTTAGAAAACAATATTTGTTTATAGAAATAATATAAATAACTACAAAATGCTGTTTCTTTTAATAATGCCTGCTGAGTGGACTTCTGGATAGAACACTTACTACAAGCGTAAAGATCACGGGATTGGATCTCGGTAGCGACAAAGAATTACTCTGTTATTTTCATCCTCCAAGTCGTCGCAGCCCGAGAAAAGGACTGCCTATGGTCAAACTTAGATTCAACTGTATTTTGATAACATTATATTTTTTGATTAAAGGATATCCAAATAATGCTGCTGTACTCTGTCTCTCCTAAACAATCTCAATCGTATTTATTTAAATATTGGATCTTAATTAACAAAAACAGACTTTTCAAAGATTTTAATGACTTGAGAACGTAAACTCTAAAACTAGACCAAACTGTGCGCGAGATGTAGAACACTATAACAATATTTTGTCAGTATAAACTCAATAAAACTAGAATTTTTCTCTAAGATAAAAGTAGATTTTTGTAATAAAAAAACATTGGGTATTTTAAAGGATTTAAATGAATCCACTGGGAATAAAATAATTTTAAAACTCAATTAATAAACAAAAAGAGACTGTGGCATACAACTTACTCGTCTATCTAAACGGGCCTTCTATATAATAATTATAACCAAGTGGCAATTTCATTCGTTAAATTACCCGAGGGACAACTGTGTGGGACTCTGTACAGATGGCAAACACCAAACGTTGCTATGACAACGTCTCGTCATGTGTTTGGTTTGGAGTTTTTGAAATATATTTATATTACTATTTTCATTTAATTTAATGTAATACTATATAAACACTTTCAATTTCATTCGAGTGAGAACTATACATGTATAATGGAGACGTTTTCCAAAATTGGAGAGTAATTAGGTTTTAAAATGTACAGAATATAACGACTCCAAGTTGATTGCTCTTTAAATTCTTCTATTAACAAACTCACTACATTCAAATCTATTGTTGCAAAACAAAGGTAACCCGAACAGTATTTTAATTGACGATGTAAATCTGTACAGCTCTGGGGAGAGAAAGTAATGACTACCCCTATCCAATTACATTTCGCTCAATTAATTGCAGCCATATTGATGAAACAATATTTTAATTATTAAACAACGAAACCACACAAAAGGCTCAGAATTGAGAATTGAAATTTAATAGATTATCCACGACAATGTAAATCATAAATAGTTTAATGATTGGGTAGGACATTTTCCATCTGTTTATAAATATTGCACATGACTCCAGTATACGCATCTTGTGCTAATCAGACCTACTCTTAACTGTGGCCAAGGGTCTTCTCTAACGAGAAAACATATTTAAATAAAACGTTTAAGTAGTATTCGCTTCCATTCCTCTCCTACGGGCTGCATGACCTTGACGTGGTGGAGAGGCTTAATCCGGGCGTGGGGGACGGGTGGAGCGGAGCTGTACGTATGTGGCTCCCTATAAACGGGAAGTCCAGGCATTTGTGTGAGTGCATGAAGGCGGCTCAAAAAAAGGGGCCAGTCCTAGCACCTGAAGGGTTGTTATCTGCCCGGCTCTCGCCCTGCCCTTCCCTTGCGGGCGGCAACCAAGAAGCACCCCTCATCCAGGTTGGTGGTCTGGATGGGCACTTACACCCCGATCTGAAGGTGTTATGCGATCCGTGCCGATGTAGATTCGTGGCCCTCAGGGCAAGAAGGGTCTTTAACGGAGCCTCAGGGGCACCTGGCGCCAACTCTGAGTACTTAAGTCGCCTTACCACCGTAAGCGGGGCTCTGCGGTGGCGGACCTATATTTCCCTAGCTGCTCGTGGGAACACACATGGCAGAGAAAAAAATAAATTTAACTGGTCAGGGCTTAGAACCTACCGACAAATCTGTTCCTATGGAGGTGGCTTCGGCCCCCGTAGAGACAGATGGAAATCTAGCTGCGAAGGCAACAGGAAGAATGAGTGGTGCACAAAGGAGGAAAGCACTCTGGCTTTCCTACCATGAGGAAGCAAAGAAGGCGGAGGCGGAGGGCAGAGAACCACCGCCACCCCCATTGAGGAAACACCGATCCGGGCAGCGGAAGGTTTGACGGAGGCTGGGGCTAGAACCCGCCCTGTCGTCCCGGAAGCCAGTGGATCAGGTAGGACTTTAGTACGACAAAAGAGAGAGAGAGGAAAAGGAAGGAAAGGAGTACTTCTAATCCTACTCCAGAGTCAGAGGTCAAGAGGTCTAGGCCTGCTTGGTCGGGAGGGCCGTCTTTCTCGGCGATCTCCGCCAACCTTCCGAGGGTTCTTGTGACCTTTGGGGATAGTGTAGGCGTGAGGATGGAGATGGCGGCGTTCGACCACCTTAAAGGAACCGTCATGGACCGGATTCTGGACACTCCTAGTGGAGGTTTTGTTCCGCGGTTCAGAGACACTCACCTAAGGGATGGAGTTGCAGCATTTATTTGTGCTGAGGAGGAATCGGCAAAATGGCTGAGAGAAGTGGTACCGTCAGTTAAGCTCGAGGATGGGACTCAGGCAAGGCTAGTACTGCCTGATGAACTGATCAAAAGGGTGAAAGTGACGGTGCTAGTACCACCACCAAAAAGGGAGGCCACTCAACTGGTCAAGTTCATCGGGATGCAAAACCCAGAAATTGACACTTCGAAGTGGAAGATCCTACAGTGCATAGAGCGGACACCTGCAAGCCTCCTCTGCCTAGGATTGGATGAGGCATCGACCAGATTATTAAAGGCAAGAGATGGGAAAGCCTTCCTGGGGACTGCAGAGGTCACTTTTAAGTGGAACTCTAAGGACCTGGAAGAGAAGGGCGAGAGAGAGAATCAGGAGAAGGCGTAGGGGTCAGTTGGATATGGCTGACCCTCGAGCAATGATCCTGCAAATCAACTTGCATCACAGTAAAAGCGCCTCGGTGGTGCTAACCAGGTGCTTAAATGTGAGGCACACATTACCAGCGCTTGCGCTGGTGCAAGAACCGTGGCTGGTCAGGAACCGTATAAGGGGTCTGACTGCAGCTGGGCGCACCTACGCAAGTGGGGAACATGAGGGGCACAGAGCATGTGTGATAGTCAGAGGACTAGAAGCCACGCTGATTCAAGAATTCTCAGCTAAAGACCTTGCGGTGGTTAGAATTCGAGGCAAGGGCGAGGTAAGTGGGAGCAGGGAGTTCATCGTGGCCTCCACTTACTGCGCCCACAATAGAGAATCGCCCCCTGCAGAATTACGTAAGTTAGTTCGGTACTGCAGGTAGGGGAATATAGGAATCTTAGTGGGCTGTGATGCCAATGCTCATAATGAGGTGTGGGGCAGCACAGACACAAATGAGCGAGGTGAGGAGCTCCTAGCCTTCTTGATTGAAGAAAACCTTGTGGTTTTAAACACAGGTGCCGAGTCAACATTTGTCGCTTCAAACAGAAGGGAGGTTCTAGATATCACCTTCTGTAATAGACAAATGGTAAGGTGGGTGCATGACTGGCAGGTTTCGGATGATCCCTCCATGTCTGATCACCGGATCATCACTGCTACAATGAGGGGAGTGGTTCCCCATGTGGTGTGGTTTAGGAACCCAAGAAGGACAAACTGGGAAGGTTTTAAGTCCTCGGTGAGGAGGCGGATGTCTGACTTCCGTGGTAAATATGGTACATCAAACGAACTGGAAAATACTGAGGCCTACATCAGGACTGCAATTTCCACGTCGTTTGAGGAAAATTGCCCTCTTTCACGGATAAACACTGGGCGTGGTAAGCTTAAGTGGAACAGCGAGTTAGAGGCAAGACGGAAAGAGACTAGAAGGCTCTTTAATAGGGCAAATAAGAAGAAAACGGCGGAGACCTGGCAGGCATATAAAGACAGCCAGGGTCTCTATAAAAATCATATTAAAGAGGTTAAACGTTCTTCTTGGGAAAAGTGGTGCTCAGAGACAAGCACACTGAGTGACAATGCTATACTGTTTAAGGTGTTAGCAGGTGGACCGAGGGGAGAGCTTAAGTTTGTCAAGAAGACCGATCGTAGCTTTACTGACACCCCGGAGGAAGCACTGCGTCTGCTTATGAGGAACAGTTTTCCCGATATTAGACCGGTGGGGGACGGTGCTCAAAACCTCCGACATACTGGGCTAAGGGCAGACTGGAATATTGCTGGGCAGGTGATCTAAGCGCAAAAGGTGGGAGAGGCAATTCTGTCTTTTGAGCCTTTTAAAGCGCCTGGATTAGATAACATTAATCCAGCACTACTACAAAATTTCTTGGAGGAAATAATAGGGCCGGTGAGGAGCTCCTAGCCTTCTTGATTGAAGAAAACCTTGTGGTTTTAAACACAGGTGCCGAGTCAACATTTGTCGCTTCAAACAGAAGGGAGGTTCTAGATATCACCTTCTGACAGGATTACTCAGAGGCTGTGTTGCCTTGGGTTACACGCCTGGGCAGTGGCTCAAAACGAAGTTTATCTTTATCCCCAAACCGGGGAGGAAAGGTTACACAGAGGTAAAGGACTTCAGACCTATCAGCCTCACATCTTTCTTGTTAAAGACATTGGAAAGGCTGGTGGACTACTATTTGAAGGAGGGACTTTTAAAGCAGTATCCGCTTCATCAGGACCAACATGCCTTCCGAACCGGTAGGTCAGTGGAGACTGCGCTGTTGTCGGTTGTAGACTTTATTAAGGGTCAGATCAACAACAAGGGAATATAATGGGGCTTTTCTTGATGTGGAGGGGGCTTTTAATAGTACCTCTAGACTGGCCATCAAGAGAGCAGCTATGGATCATGAGATTTCTGATGGAATTATAAATTGGATTATGAGTTCCTTGGAAAACCGGATAAGCACTGCATCCTGGATGGGGTGCACGATAAAAGGGATGGTCTCGGAGGGCTGCCCGCAGGGTGTAGTGTTATCCCCTTTGCTGTGGAGCCTTGTCGTGGACGGCCTACTAAGGACACTCAGTGAAATGGGTGTCAAGGTGGTAGGATATGCGGATGACATAGCTATCCTTGTTAGGGGACCATTTGAAGAGGTCCTCAAAGACCTGCTTCAAGAGGCACTCAAGGTAACAGAAGCATGGTGCAGGGAGAATGCACTATGCATTCAAGGAGAGAAATCTGTGGCACTCATCTTCACTAGGCGATATAAAACTAAATCGCTGGAGATGATGGAAGTTGGTAATAAACTAAAATAAGCTACGTTGAGAGTGCTAAATATCTGGGAGTTATTCTGGATAGGAAGCTACTCTGGCGTGAGCATTTGGAGGATAAGTGCAAAAAAGCCATAGCTACGTTCTGGCAATGCAGAGGAGCAATAGGCACGAGATGGGGTTTGGGTCCACGTCAAATGAACTGGATCTATTCCGCCATTGTGGTGCAGAGGTTGGTCTTTGCGTCTATCGTCTGGTGGGACAGAGCACAGAAAGAAACAAGTAAAAGAATGCTGGACCGCGCGCAGGGGCTCTTCCTTAGAGGCATAAATGGCTACAAGGAGAAGCACACCATGTGCGGCCATGAGGGCTATGTTGGGTTTTCCATCCTTGAGTCTTCAAATCAGGATGGAGGCAATGAAAACTGCATACCGGCTAAGCTGTACTGGGCAGTGGAAGACAAGTAGCAAACTTCATAAACAGCTATATGGAGATTCACTGAAGGAGCTCTGGATAGAACCTCAGGATAAGATACTGTCTCTTAAAAGGGAAAAAGGAAGCTACAAAATCCTTATTCCTGCAAGAGAGGCATGGGCGGAGTATAGACCCAGACATGGTGAAATCTGGTTCACCTATGGGTCCAAGATGAAGGAAGGAGTGGGAGCAGGATTTAGTGGACCGAGACACCAAGACAGATTTTGTCATCGCCTGGAGGACTACAACTCTGTCTTCCAGGGGGAGGTGCTCGCGATCAAACTATGTGCTGAGGAAATAATAGGGTCTGGCAGGAGGGGCAAGACCATCTGGATTTGCTCGGACAGTCAGGCAGCTCTGAAGGCTTTAGGTAAGGCTAGTACCAGCTCTAGGTTGGTGGCTGAGACTATGGCTTCTTTAGCAGAGCTGAGTAAGCATAATTCACTCAACCTAAAGTGGATTCCAGGACATTCTGGCTGGATAGTTAATGAGAGAGCTGACGCCTTAGCAAAACAAGGGTGTATAACCCAAGGACCGTTGCTGAGGGCAGTGGGCATGCCGCCTCGGGAGGGGCGCAAGATGATCATTGCACATATAGACAGGTTGTGCAGGGAAGAATGGAATGTAACCTTGGGGTGTAACAAATCCAAGGTACTGTGGGGTTATTCAGGAGATGTGTGGGGCAAAGAACTACTCTCCTTAAGTAGACATCAACTAAGAGCTACTGTAGAGCTGGTTACAGGCCATGGGAATCTGAGGGGGTTCCAATACAAAATTGGAAAATCTAGGTCCCCTGTATGCAAGAGATGCGACGAGGACCAAGAGGAAAGCCCAATCAACGTACTCTGTGAGTGTCCTGCTTTGGGAGCTGCAAGGAGAAAGTGGTTTGGCTGGCAGGTATGTACACCAGAGGATATCAGAAGATCTAGCATCAGGTGGGTACTTGATATCTGCAAAGAGGTAGGTATCCACTAAGCTAGTCCTGTGGTAGGGATGGGAAGAGAGTACAAAGGCTACAGCTAAGTGCTCTACACCGATAAGGTCCCTCCGAGTTTTAGTAATAATAATAATAATTCGCTTCCATTGGAGTAACATTAATAATTTAATCTAAGGAATATAGTATAGGTTATTAAAAAAATACTATCCGCAAAATTCGGGCATAGATTTATTACAATAATATTTCTCCAGAGCTTGCGGTATGTTTCTTCAACATTTAATTATCAGTAAAAAATTTGTATTTTAGTACATTTGATTACAGTTCTTGTTTTAATATATTTATTAATTTATTTACTTTTATATAATTAGGAAATATAAATATCCCTGGTGGTGGAAATGGGAAACTACAAATATATAGTAGATAGTCTATTGGTCAGGTAAATACACAAAACCCAAATAGGAATAATTCATCGGTTATAATGAGCAATAACACAAAATCCCTCTATCTACAAATATATTTGAATTACCACTATGTAAATTTCAGTTATAAAGCAAATGTCGCCACAGAGATCACAAACCAAAATAATACTAGACTAACCTCAGTTAGTTTGTTTATTGCTCCCTATAAGGATCCAAGTAACCTAAATATAAATAAGTTTAATACAATATTATTGTGAATAGATATTGTATGTTTTATAAATAGTGTTCTACACAAGATTTAAGTTATTTATAAATTGATTAGAAAATACCTTTCTTGTGATAACGTTCTTGACATTACACTGAAATTAAAGGTTTGTTATTTATACAGAGACAAAATGTATTTATTTATTTACCGTAATATTTATCGTAAAAGGGCATGATGGCACTATTACTAAGCGACACTCGATGCAAGGCGTTCAAGGACTTAGCTAGAGCA
>JBAIZL010000002.1:28680481-28770481 GCA_036971475.1 Prosapia bicincta
TAATTAGTTATGAGTTTCAAAATCTAGCAAATAAATTATATTCTAATTGCACTCGGGTTAAAATATTTATGACTTTAACTAGAACATTGCCCATTTGTACAAGTAATTAAATTGTGGTATAGATATGAGATATCCACTCGCAAGGTCGTTTCACTAATTAAATGTATCACACACTCGAAGAATCTAAAAATTGGGATTTGAAACATCGAATATTAACATCATATGCCTTGATCCTTCATTCAAAACGCATTAAAAGTAAAACAAACAAAAAATTAAACACGTCGTAGTTTGACCGGCTAAAACTGTTAATTACATAAAACTTTATTTATGAATTTGAAGTAGAAGATTGTACTAAATTGTTGTATCATTTATGTGGAAAATGTACGTATAGTTGATAATTTTTTGCATGGTCGATCCGCCATCGTCAAGCTTATATATGATTTAATGTCCCATTGTGAGATGTAATTAATAATTTAATGCACATATAAAAATATTACTTTCTGAACTCATTTTTAAATAAAGTATATGAAAAATCGTAACTGAACATTAATTCTGCTTTTAAAAAACCTTTTATACATCAAATGTGCATAACCCCTTTCTTTGAGGCTATTTCATTTAAAAAAAATAAGATCTCCTTCCGAAATAGAAGGCCAAGTGAAGTGATAATTTTAGTTACACTGCTACTATTAACCTTCCACGCATCCTTCTGAGCATTTCACTTAGAACGTTTTCATACATGTTTCTAAATTGTAGATATCTGATATATTTATCATTTGGTTTACATATATTAATATAGAAATAAATTAACAATTTTTTAAAATTGTTTTTCATTTACGGTTTCAAATTGTTTTTAAATGCTGGTAAATAATATCAATTAATATTTTATTGAATGAAATAATGTATCAATAATAATGTATTAATTTAATGTATTAAAAAAATGCAGTATTGTCGGGTGTTATTTCTCCGACCCACGTAAAAAACATTCAAGTCTCTAAGCATAATGGACTGTCAGCGCTGTTATTGTTTAAAACAAAAACTATGGTGTTGCCGTCAGAGAGATGTTGCTCGCGGAGCATATAAGCAGTTTTATTTCCCCTGACATCATCAATGTTTGAGAATTGCAAATGTGATGAAAAAAACTTGTTTCAAAAAAACGTTATAATTTTCACAAAAATGATAGGCCTCAAGGCGCTGTGATTCCAAGGTAAATAATTCGAAATTTTCGAGAAAGAAATGTCGAACAGAAAAACCGAAACAACGAGGAGAAAATATTTTGCCCACAAGGAAACGTTAGGGTTGTTTACGTGGAGTAATTTAAAGTGGGCCGAATTTGTATCCAGAATGGAAGACAATATTGATGTTTTTAAGAAACATCAGTAGTTAAAGAATCATTTGGACATAGATGGGGATGAAAAAAGATATGTCTTCCTCATCTGTGAATTAACGTAGTATTAGGATACATATAATGGCATTATAAGTATGGTTTATGTGGTTCTAATCTGGCATTAAAATGGATAAAAAAGACGAAAAAAAATTTAAAGATCATATATTTTAATAAGTTGATGAACACAAATCCTCTAGTTTTTTGCAATAATGTAAATATTGAAGCTGATATCGTTCATAGAATAGTAAACAAAATATTGCAAATTAATTAAAATCGTAAGAAAAATAATCAAATCTGCATTAAATCATTTCCTAATTATCGATTATGTTGGCATCATTGGTATTAGAACAAAAAATATTCATTTCAAGATTTATTGACAACAATATAATTTAATACTGAGTTCCTAATTATTAATGAAAGAATAAAACATTTTTTATCTTCACTACACAAAACACACAAAGTTCTAATGTATACAAAAAACAGTACACACAGAAAACGTTATACTACATTATGATACAACTGTGCTACAATAAAGTTGCAAACTATCCGGAGATATATTTGCTTTTAAATTGAAATAAAGTTTCCTGAAATATGAAGTAAACAATTCATGACTAAAGCGAGCCACGGTATTCACATCGAATGTGACGATGACAATAATAGTTGTGACAATTGTGAGGAAAAAAAACAATTACGAATGGAGGGTACTTGACCTGTCAACAAGTTAGCTTGACAAAGATTATTTGTTTCGTAACCAAATTTATCTTAACCGGACACTTTGTAGCCATATTTTATAAGGTTAATTTTAGCCTTAAGGCTATATTATATATTTTTTAGTATACTATAGAGTGAACCTTTTTTTTCATTTTTAGGTATTTTTACTTTTTTAGTGTTCTGGGGACGTTCTGCATCACCAGGTATAACTTCTTTGCAATTAAGTTGACGTAGAGATAATCGATAATTACCCCGATTTATTTATTGGCTTTAAAATTGGAAGGAAGTGTGTAAATATACAAAGGAATACGATTCCTAATTGTTTTAAAATTTTTAAACAGAACTTAATATAACAACATTCATATATTTCAGCTGTCAAGTGCTAATGCAATAAACAGCTGGGCTCAAACATATTTTAAGAACAATATTGTTCAACAGAACTGTCATAAGCCATACATTTACACACTGAGATGGATTAGCGAAAACTAAATATTAAACTCGACGTTACTAGCAACAACACACAGATGTAACAAAGTCCCAACTCCCATACGTCTGTGGTTCACTTCGCAATCTGAAACACCAGAGTTCTGTCCAATAGATGAATTCTAACCTCGTATTCCATACACTGATTAAATATAAATGTTTCCTTGTTGACAAATATAAATGTCACAGAGACACACACGTTAAGATATAATATGGGAAAATATATAAATAAATTTATGGTGTAGCTACAGGAGTGTCATATTATTCCAAACATAATGTGAGATATAAAGGTTGAGTTTAGTAGTGCACCTAAAAATTGTATATGTGTTTTGACAAAAATTCATTAAAAACCCAAACCAGAGTTTTTAAAAGACTAAAACCATTAATACTAAATTATATTGATATAAGTATATAATGAAAGTAAAACTAATACGAATATATCGTGATTTTAATTTACATATGTGTTTAGCAAAAACATTAGGTGGTTCAGTAGGTAGAAATTGCAACTTCTGCTCTTATTATAACTTACTTTTTATGAAATAGGTAAAAATTAAGCTTTTAGAAAATTCTTAGGAGCAATCACTTTTGATTCATGTGAATATACTGCACTTATTATAAATGTTTACTAAATGGTTTATTCTATATAATTTCTTTTTAGATAAAAAATGTATCATTAGTGGCGAAGATTCATGAGACTGAACAGATTGAGCGACCTATTAGAAATAGTAAGGAAATATCGGATGGTTGAATAGAGTTCTAATTTAAACTATTACTCAAATGAGTCAATAGATGTACGAGAAATTGAGTTCGTGAATATTTGTATGTAATTTTTTAGTAACTGAGTGGATACTTTTGAACTTCCTTGCAGTAGCGTTTCGAAACTATTATTTCATTGACAAACCCGACCTGCTACTGCTACAGTTTGGTTTAAAACAGTTTGTCTGTTATATAAATGGAATAAGGTTTTAGATTCAAAATGTGTGTGGTCGTTCAATATATGTTGTGTATGTGCTGTGTGATGTTTGAATATTTAAAATTTGTTGTGATATTTAGGAAATCATGAAATTTATTTATTTTGACATTGATTAACTAAAAATAATTGTTTGAAAATTTAACAAAATTCACTTTTCTGTTTCACATGAAAATTAACCACTTCCTTTTATTTAAGGAAACTACAGTTTAAGTCGTGTAGTTTTAAGTCAGGATGAATGGTGGCCTTCAACATTTATAGATACACAAAACGAGGTGCTGATACTTGGTTTGGCTCTAGGTAATGATGCCACTATGCAGGTAGTGAATGTTAGGGTGGCTCTACAGTGTCCATAATGCCTTGCCATTATTGGTAATGTTATAGATATTTATTAAATTTAGGTTAATTTTATGTTAATTGTTAAAATTTAATTTAAATTTGTAAACCCATTTATTACGATGACAGATATTGAATATTGCAGTTATATGTTACATAGTTGGTAGTTAACCTGAAAATGTGCATTCTAATTGGATTAATAAGTGGTATGTTTCAAGAAAGACACTTTTAAACTAAATACGAATCAATAATTTATGAGTTCGCAATATAAACAAAAATTGAACAAAAAAAAGTATGTACTAATTACATAGTAGAAATAAAATATAAGAAGAACAAAAGTTTTAACAGATAAAAAAATAAAAGAACGGAAAAATAATTTCAAAGCTAATAGATGTTGAAATTGTTGTAATTGAAGTTAAAGTTGTGTTTTAACCCTAAATTAAAATCATCATTTGATAATATATAGTATTTAGTATTTATAAAACATAAAGTTTTTTTTAACCAACAATAAACAAGTATTGTAATAAAAACATTTAGGGCAAATCCTACTTATGTCAACAAATAAAACTTTTATTTGAGTTATTTTTATAAATAATTACAAATATAAATATGTATATACCTATACATATGGCAAACTCACAATATTAAATAATACAATAGGAAAAGAGATTAATTATTTAAAATTAATTATGTACATTTAAATAATGCATTAAAATGCATTTATTCAATTTTAATATTTGTTTTAATGTATTAAGAGTCATTCATTAAGGGATATAAAAAACGTATTTGAACTTGAGTGGATGATTCAAAAGTAATTTCAAAACTGTATAATTTCAGTTTGATATAAATATCTGGTTTCGATGCCTGTTAGCACCAAAGTATTTCCTTATTATTTTTCATCCCCTGGTAGACTCAGTAAAATGAGTGCCTAGGTTAATGTTGGGCGGTTGCATCATAGTGCTGGCCATATTACCTTGCTTTAATGTATAGCCAAGTAAGGCAGCGGAGCTCTATCTCTCCTAGACAATGGTAATTGTATAAGGTCACTATAGCATTAGATTTTTTATAGTAAATTATTATCAACTCTCAAACATGATTTGTCTTAGGTTTCACGAAGAACGAAGATTTTCCTGTAACAAGGTAACTATGCCAACACTTTACCCAGACTCGCATATATGAGGTCTAACAAACTATGTCGCTAGTCTATGTAAATGTTTGCGCGTTATAACGGTCCAGTTAACATGTCGATACGACATGTAAGTTAATCGATCTCGATGTTAATGCTAGTCGAGAATTGTTTACACAGATTATTAAGCTTTGTGTTAACTTTTGCTTAGATGGTATAGCCCGGGTTGTTTTTTTCTTTTTCATTTTAATAAATTGTTAACATTTAACTCCAAACACCTGTATTTTCACGTTTACATTAAACAATATTGGTCTTCAAATACTTGCAATAATAAAAATAGTTCATTTTAGCTTCATACTTTTAAACCTAGATTTATATAACTTCATTTATAAACCAAAGAGATTCTTAAATAATAATGAGCTTACACAAGACAAGCCCCTCACATTAAAAGTTCGCTTTTTTGCTATTTATATTTTCTACACGCAAAGACCAGATACCCTACTAGATAAGGAGGAAACCTATTAAAACCTTATTGGAACAAATAAAATTATGATTTGGATGGAGCTTACTGTTCTAAATTTTAAAAAATAAAAAATTCAAACTTACTGTCCAACCGCTAAACAAATTAAACAATATTTATCTTTAAATACGCCTTTATAACCTTGTCTCAGTCTCGGCAGACGGATCGCGATTGTCGTCAAAAGAAGTATAAAATTTTTAATGAAAATGTTTAAAAGAAATTAATACATATGCCAATTACTAGATATGGATAAGAAACCGTATGTCCTTCATCCCCCACTAGATCGGGAGAAATTTAGAAAATCAATGTTGTACAATGTCACTATCTTCTGCTATTCCCAGTATTAGAGAATCATAATGTTTTCTGCCTACAATTCCATATATATGTCTTAATAAAGAGATGTACCCTTTAAGTGGACAGATAAACTCTTATTTATGACACAAATAGAGAGTGGGTGTATTACGGTTACGCAAACCTGTGCTCTTGAAGCCCTAGTCCTTCCTCTGCCACCAGGTCTTGTGACTAACTAAATTCACAATCGTTTCCAATCACTCGTTAGCAACTAGTTATTCTGAGGGATCAACATAACACTACAAAAATATCTTCTACTGTCAACACAACGTTTTCTAAATATCTCTTCCCCCTCTATTTAAAAAATAAAGTAAAGTAAAGGTAAAAAATATTATATACAACTATTTAATATTGTTAGGCTTTTTAAAATGACCTTGAATATTTACATTGATTAATTTCGATTAAGTCCCAATGTTTATTGTGTTGGAGTAGCCTAATTCATTAAGTGAGAAATTTCAATAGCTATGTAGTGACAACAATGACTTACTTTGTAAAAAAAACCTTGGTAAGATGCTTTACTATATTAAAATCGGAGTAATTTCAAATAACGTAACCTATATGTATTAAAATTTTATTGAAGTATATTTGTATTTTAACCATGTTGTAGGAATTTACCGGCAGAAATTAGTATTCATGCGTTAAAGGTTTTAGTAATTGTAGACGAGTTAACATATTTTTGGTTAAAATATTTAACAAACTTTATTAAACTTTATTTAAAGTCATATGTTTGTGATATAAAGACTTATGATGATAACACGATGTCATTGAAACGTGTTCGAAATTAAAGTTTTATATTTGTGAGTTGTATATATGTCTTATGTTTATATGTAAAATTATGTAACATAATTCTCATTTAAAAATTTTGCAAAATCAGAAAAGAAAAATCTTTCTTTTTTTCAATGATTGATGTATTTTATCCATTGAAATGAAATCTTTTCCCAAAAACGTTTTTTTGGAAGTAGGTACTTTTTTAGATGAAAAGTTGGCAAATAATGGTGGCAATTTTCGCAAAACAGAGTTTAATGTATACGCAACGCTTCGAAAACTTTTCTACTTCTGAAACAGAGGGAAAACTTTGTCATTGTCTGTGGGACACTCGGTGTTCCGGGTATTTTATAAAACATTCACAAAAACGTAAATACTTTCGTTTGACTAAAATAACCTCGATACAAAATAAAATTAACAGGTAATTATTATTATGCAAATTTTGTTTAAGTAATAAGTCTCCATAATTAAAAAATTCACTCGATTAAAGGCAATCACTGCCAAATTTTACAAATCTTCTTTGAAATTTTACCTATACTTCAGATTCGGCCGTGATGGACATAAACTAGTGGAAGCATAAGGAGGCACATAGGTGTTTGCATGGTTACGTGGTTAAATATGCTAAATACGTTTCTGGATTAGCATCCGCTGCTCAATAGCCAACACACACACACACACACACACACACACACACACACACACACACACACACACACACACACACATACACACACACACACACACACACACACACACACACACACACACACACATATATATATATATATATATATATATATATATATATATATATATACACATATCAGTGAGGCTGCGTACATCAATGATGATGTCAAGGTAGTAGTGGAAACATGATAAACATGTTTATATATTATTGTTCGGGGAATTGAGTTCGTGTCGCATATATGTACTGCAATTAATTAATTTCCTATTCTTACTAAAGATACATTGTCATAGCATGGTTTTTCTTCCCTCTGAACAGTAAATGCTTTGCGAGCAAACTTTGCGATATAGGCGGGATACGATGAGAGGGTAGAGGCGTGACATCACTCTGCTCACAATAACTGTCAAGGGAACTGAATCTCTCCTCGTGAAGATGTGCTTCTGTGAAATTAATATTTGTTCTCCAGTTACTCAACGGTGTTTATAAAAGTGCACACGCGGCCTACACTTTCTTACATTCACTAACAGGTATATTATTATATTAAGTAAGAACCTCCTAATATATAAGTATGATATTATACACAGAATGATAATTCGTTAAAATACCATATTTTCCGAGTTACCACGTGTTTAATTTCCCATATTCAGATTATTTAACCTCCACTAGGGAAAGGAAAAAGTTGAACCTTTATAGATGTTATGTTTGGTGGTAAATCTTTTGGTGAACAAAGCTTACTCACTGATATTCTGGTTGCAACCTAACATTTTAAAAAAAAGACGTGTTAGTCTACACTTACTATTTTGGCACTGAAAGTAATGTGGAACTAATTTTGATGCATCATCTGTGTCACTTTACGAGTCAAAATGACTTTGAAGAACCTTGTAATAGAATGAACCTTTTCGAGTTGCACTTTACATTTCGTCGTGTAAACTTTCGGAAACGCGTAACGTTGCCTCTGGAGTTTTATTCTGCACATAAACACAATTTCTGTCTTTTCTGGAAGAAGCAGTGTTCTATAATGCAAGAAGACCGGTCCCTTAAAGGTAATAAAACCCTGCTCGATGCATTGTTTGGTAAGAATAATATTTCCTTCTTTTGTTTATTTGCATTTTTTTTAAAGACCCCATACACAGAGAAAATATTTTTCCGTGGATATTATTGTCCAGAGTTTTCGAAAAATATTTTACATAGAAAAGAGATATTCTCTCCTTCTGTCGGTCTCTCTCTCTCTCTCCTCTCCCATATATATATATATATATATATATATATATATATATATATATATATATATATATATATATATATATATATATATAGGCCTTCATTTTATTTTTTCAACTATGCAACACTGTTTTCGTGTATTCAATTATCACTCACACTCTAATGTGCTTAAACAATATTCGTACTTGGAATACATTTGAGTGAAATTTATAGAACTAATAGTTATGGTTCTCATTTTCTAGTTTATTCTGAAACTCTCAGTTCTCGAAAGTCGACTAGCATATATACAAAGTAAGATTCTTGTTTAAGTACATTAATAGGGTGTGATGTACTATATATGTATATATACATAATAAACACACTCAAAAATAACAAAATAAAATAAAAGAACAACAAAAAGATCAACCATATAAATTTCAAATTACTAATTTTTTTATGTTTTAAATTTATATAGAAATACGATATAGCCTATACTACTTAACTTATCAAAATTGTTTTAATAATGATACTTCTTCTAGTTGGACTCATTATCCAGTGTAATAAAGTTTATGTCTAAACATTTTACTATGTTAAACGAAAACACGAGAAGAAGAATCCCTCTTACCATTATTCTCATGTTCACAAACACTAAGAAAACCTGTCTCTTAGTCTCACACACACAAGAGGCATCACACTCCAGACAGTTAACTTTATACAACACATTATTCCCACGTAATGTATCAGTACTGCCTTTAAGTGTTTTGATGAGATTGTTTAGAATATTCGAAATTATAGGAACTGTTTTAATGATAAACCGTCTTGATTATTAGCAATTTTCTCACAAATACATTTTATATAAGGTAAATATAAACAATTATTATTCCTGCAATTAATAATAGTCAAATTCCCAGACTATTATTATCAGATATTGCTAACATTATATTTATAAGTATTCGACCCTAGTTAATTATTTAAACCGCATTTTAATAGAAAAATTAAGGATTTCCAAAGGATAATAATTATGTACCAAATAAGTTAATATTATTTGAATATTTTGTTTACGACTAAAGAAACTACCATCCCTGTTGGTGTGAACAAGGACTAATGAAAATAGTTTGTTTGCAAACTAATACGTTTAATACTAATAAGAAAATACGAGAGGAAGAGGGTTTATCCTTCTTACTATTATTTTCGTGTCCACATACACGAACACCAACCTGTCTCTTAGCTCACCCACATAAGTGACGTCACACTACAGTCAGTTAACTTTATACAACATATTGTTCACACGTAATGTATCAGTATTGTCTTTACATTTTATAAAAGGTAAATATAAAAAATTATTATCCCCGCAATTAATAATAGTCTAATACCCAGAATTATTATTACTATTATTTAAATTTATAAGAATTTAACCCTAGTTTAAAGTAAACTGCTGTTTAATAAACAAATTAAAGAATTCCAAAGGATACTTATTATGTACCAAATAAGTGTATATTATTTGAATATTTTTTTCATAAAAAGTAGGATGAAAAAAGAGCGGGACTCTATCGACTGAAGAAACTGCCATCCCCGTTGGTGTGAACAAGGTGAACCGAAGGACTAATGAAAATAGTTTGTTTGCAATTTGATGAAAAATACAGTGAAAACGTTCCGAAATAATAATATGCAATCAACGGGCCAATA
This sequence comes from Prosapia bicincta, assembly GCA_036971475.1. Lineage (NCBI taxonomy): Eukaryota > Metazoa > Arthropoda > Insecta > Hemiptera > Cercopidae > Prosapia > Prosapia bicincta. The sequence continues at coordinate 28,690,699 of JBAIZL010000002.1, forward strand.
TTGTTTCATAAACACAATGATACGACCTTTAACGATTTTTTCAAATAGATAAAAGTTCCACGATGTCTTATATTGATATATTTGTTCTCCCAATTGAATGCTTAAATTTGTCAGATTTGTCATTATTCCATATTTGTGCTCTGTTTACTAGTTGCCGGTGAAAAGTTTTAGTAAATATCGTAACACTATTTTTGATAGATGTTGAATTTTGCGGTTATATGTTACATATATTATAGTTATTCTGCAAAACTTATGTACATTTTAATTGAATTAAAAAGAGGTACAGCCACGTTTTAAAAATAAAACAAATCAAGAATTTAATTAGTTATGAGTTTCAAAACCTAGCAAATAAATTATATTCTAATTGCACTCGGGTTAAAATATTTATGACTTTGACTAGAACGTTGCCCATTTGTACAAGTAATTAAATTGTGGTATAGATATGAGATATCCACTCGCAAGGTCGTTTCACTAATTAAATGTATCACACACTCGAAGAATCTAAAAATTGGGATTTGAAACATCGAATATTAACATCATATGCCTTGATTATTCATTCAAAACGCATTAAAAGTAAAACAAACAAAAAATTAAACACGCCGTAGTTTGACCGGCTAAAACTGTTAATTACATAAAATTTTATTTATTAATTTGAAGTAGAAGATTGTACTAAATTGTTGTATCACTTATGTGGAAAGTGTACGTATAGTTGATAATTTTTTGCATGGTCGATCCGCCATCTTCAAGCTTATATATGATTTAATGTCCCATTGTGAGATGTAGTTAATAATTTAATGCACATATAAAAATATTACTTTCTGAACTCATTTTTAAATAAAGTATATGAAAAATCGTAACTGAACATTAATTCTGCTTTTAAAAACCTTTTATACATCAAATGTGCACAACCCCCTTTCCTTGAGGCTATTTCATTTTTAAAAAAGAAGATCTCCTTCTGAAATTGAAGGCCAAGTGTGGCGATAATTTTAGTTACACTGCTACTATTAACCTTCCACGCATCCTTCTGAGCATTTCACCTAGGACGTTTATACATGTTTCTAAGTTGTAGAAATCTGATATCTTTATCATTTGATTTACATATATTAATATAGAAAAAAATTAACAATTTTTTAAAATTGTTTTTCATTTACGGTTTCAAATTGTTTTTAAATGCTGGTAAATAATATCAATTAATATTTTATTGAATAAAATAATGTATCAATAATAATGTATTAATTTAATGTATTAAAAAAATGCATAATTGTCGGGTGTTATTTCTCCGACCCACGTAAAAAACATTCAGGTCTCTAAGCATAATGGACTGTCAGCGCTGTTATTGTTTAAAACAAAAACTATGGTGTTGTCGTCAGAGAGATGTTGCTCGTGAAGCATATAAGCAGTTTTATTTCCCCTGACATCATCAACGTTTGAGAATTGCAAATGTGATAAAAAAAACTTGTTTCAAAAAAAGGTAATAATTTTCACAAAAATAATAGGCCTCAAGGCGCTGTGATTCCAAGGTAAATAATTCGAAATTTTCGAGAAAAAAATGTCGAACAGAAAAACCGACACAACAAGGAGAAAATATGTTGCCCACAAGGAAACGTTATGGTTGTTTACTTGGAGTAATTTAAAGTGGGCCGAATCTGTATCCAGAATGGAAGACAATATTGATGTTTTTAAGAAACATCAGTAGTTAAAGAATCATTTGGACATAGATGGGGATGAAAAAAGATCTGTCTTCCTCATCTGTGAATTAACGAAGATTAGGATACATATAATGGCATTATAAGTATGGTTTATGTGGTTCTAATCTGGCATTAAAATGGATAAAAAAGACGAAAACTCGTGAAAAATTTAAAGATCATATATTTTAATAAGTTGATGAACACAAATCCTCTATTTGTTTGCAATAATGTAAATATTGAAGCTGATATCGTTCATAGAATAGTAAAGTAATCAAAATATTGCAAATTAATTAAAATCGTAAGAAAAATAATCAAATCTGCATTAAATCATTTCCTAATTATCGATTATGTTGGCATCATTGGTATTAGAACAAAAAATATTCATTTCAAGATTTATTGACAACAATATAATTTAATACTGACGTCCTAATTATTAATGAAAGAATGAAACATGTTTATCTTCCCTACACAAAACACACAAAGTTCTTATGTATACAAAAAACAGTACACACAGAAAACGTTATACTACATTATGATACAACTGTGCTACAATAAAGTTGCAAACTATCCGGAGATATATTTGCTTTTAAATTGAAATAAAGTTTCCTGAAATATGAAGTAAACAATTCATGACTAAAGCGAGCCACGGTATTCACAACGAATGTGACGATGACAATAATAGATGTGACAATTGTGAAAAAAACAATTACGAATGGAGGCCACTTCACCTGTCAACAAGTTAGCTTGACAAAGATTATTTGTTTCGTAACCAAATTTATCTTAACCGGATACTTTGTAGCCATATTTTATAAGGTTAATTTTAGCTTTAAGGCTATATTATATATTTTTTAGTATACTATAGAGTCAATCTTTTTTTCATCTTTAGGTATTTTTACTTTTTTAATGTTCTGGGGACTTTCTGCATCACCAGGTATAACTTCTTTGCAATTACGATGACGTAGAAATAATCGATAATTACCCCGATTTATTGATTGGCTTGAAAATTGGAAGGAAGTGTGTAAATATACAAAGGAATACGATTCCTAATTGTTTTAAAATTTTTAAACAGAACTTAATATAACAACATTCATATATTTCAGCTGTCAAGTACTAATGCAAGAAACAGCTGGGTTCAAACATATTTTACGAACAAAATTGTTCAACAGAACTGTCATAAGCCATACATTTACACACTGAGATGGATTAGCGAAAACTAAATATTAAACTCGACGTTACTAGCAACAACACACAGATGTAACAAAGTCCCAACACCCATACGTCTGTGGCTCACTTCCCAATCTGAAACACCAGAGTTCTGTCCAATAGATGAATTCTAACCTCGTATTACATACACTGATTAAATACTTGTTGACAAATATAAATGTCACAGAGACACACAAGTTAAGGTATAATATGGGAAAATATATAAATAAATTTATGGTGTAGATACAGGAGTGTCATATTATTCTAAACATATTGTGAGATATAAAGGTTGAGTTTAGTAGTGCACCTAAAAATTGTATATGTGTTTTGACAAAAATTCATTAAAAATCCAAACCAGAGGTTTTAAAAGACTAAAACTAATAATACTAAATTATATTGATATAAGTATATAATGAAAGTAAAACTAATACGAATAAATCGTGATTTTAATTTACATATGTGTATAGCAAAAACATTAGGTGGTTCAGTAGGTAGAAATTGCAACTTCTGCTCTTATTATAACTTACTTTTTATGAAATAGGTAAAAATTAAGCTTTTAGAAAATTCTTAGGGGCAATCACTTTTGATTCATGTGAATATACGGCACGTATTATAAATGTTTACTAAATGGTTTATTCTATATAATTTCTTTTTAGATAAAAAATGTATCATTAGTGGCGAAGATTCATGAGACTGAACAGATTGAGCGACCTATTAGAAATAGTAAGGAAATATCGGATGGTTGAATAGAGTTCTAATTTAAACTATTACTCAAATGAGTCAATAGATGTACGAGAAATTGAGTTCGTGAATATTTGTATGTAATTTTTTAGTAACTGAGTGGATACTTTTGAACTTCCTTGCAGTAGCGTTTCGAAACTATTATTTCATTGACAAACCCGACCTGCTACTGCTACAGTTTGGTTTAAAACAGTTTGTCTGTTATATAATGGAATAAGGTTTTAGATTCAAAATGTGTGTGGTCGTTCAACGTATATGTTGTTTATGTGTTGTGTGATGTTTGAATATTTAAAATTTATTGTGTTATTTAAGAAATCATGAAATTTATTTATTTTGACATTGATTAACCGAAAATAATTGTTAAAAAATTTAACAAAATTCACTTTTCTGTTTCAGATGAAAATTAACCACTTCCTTTTATTTAAAGAAACTACAGATTAGGTCGTGTAGTTTTAAGTCAGGATGAATGGTGGCCTACAACATTTATAGATACACAAAACGAGGAGCTGATACTTGGTTTGGCTCTAGGTAATGATGCCACTATGCAGGTAGTAAATGTTGAAGTGGCTCTACAGTGTCCATAATGTCTTGCCATTATTGGTAAAGTTATAAATATTTCTTAAATTTAGGTTAATTTTATGTTAATTGTTAAAATTTAATTTAAATTTGTAAACCCATTTATTACGATGACAGATATTGAATATTGCAGTTATATGTTACATAGTTGGTAGTTAACCTGAAAATGTGCATTCTAATTGGATTAATAAGTGGTATGTTTCAAGAAAGACACTTTTAAACTAAAAACGAATCAATAATTTATGAGTTCGCAATATAAACAAAAATTGAACAAAAAAAGTATGTACTAATTACTATCGTTTTAAAATAGAGTAAACTTGATTAGGAGTGCGTCATCATGATGAATTTGAGAGATGCACTGTTAGTCAAGTAACAACCTTATAAGATACATGTTATGGATAAATAACCTATTTTAAATCAAATAATGACTAGTAGTGTAGTGAAATAAAATCCTTTAATCAGAAAATGCAGTATATCTACATTAAACTGTAGCTGCTAATATATTTTAAATGACATTTTTGTTCAGGGTTAACTTCAAAGGTTAGGCCTACTTGGTAACCTACTAAAGGAGCTTTAAGAAAAAAATGCCTAAATTAGTATGGCATTTAATACATATTTTAATTCTGAATGAATAGACAGTTGGTTAAATGTAATATAACACATTATTCCAAAACTATTTGTGAACTGACTTTTAAAATATTTAACACTCACAAGTGAAAAATCACTTATTTAATTAAACAGCTGTACCATAAGACAAGCACAGATTATCTGTGACATTGATACTTCTGATAATTGAATGAAAATATACAACAACTTATACATTGGAAAAGTAGTTATTATAAAAATGTATATTTCTGTGAGTTAGATATGACTTGTTAATGAGAGTAAATAATTCCATATGACTTGTTGAAGTTAATTACGCTAAAAGTATATTTTTTAAGAGTATCAGATAATGTAATAATAATTTTGTTAGCAAAATCATGCATTTGTACGATTAGAAAAGTACAAGATGAATGTAGTTTGATATTTCGAATTCAATTTCATACATATAGGCTAATAATTTACATCATAAGAGTTTTACAATTGCTTTCAATAAATATATTTCGATTTAACGGATTATTGCTGCAACTGCCTATACGATATAGTACCCCAGGTGGCAGACCAGCATCGCTGGAAAATCCACCCTCTCAGGAGGTCGGCTCATTGGATTCTGGGGAGAGCCATCTATTGCAATTTAATGACACTTTTAAAAAAAAGCACTAAAGTAATAAGATGACCGACATTGAAATAAAAAAAAAAACCATTACTACTCATCCTAGTATGGAGATGAATGAAGTGGCGATTGAGGAACAACCCAGCTACTACGAAGAATGGAAAAAAGGAGTGGCGGCTAGAAAATCTCTTGAAAAGAGAGTGAATGAGTTACAAAAATTAATTCAGAGTTTAGAAAGGAAAATGCAAAATTCTCTATAAGGTGAAGCTAGTTCTACATTAGTAAGGACAAGTTATAGTACAGATTAAGATGAACTCATTAGAGAAACAGACAGGATCCTAAAAAAAGGTAAGCGACCAGCCAAAAAAAGGAGGGTACAATCAAGCCCTGAGTCAGTTTCTGAAAAGAATATTGAGAAACCAAATCATACAATCAAAAATGTCAGTAATATTGAGAAAAAACAGAGAGTTCCTCCACCTATCATTGTTTCGGATATAGCAGCATTTAGCGACTTAAGAAATCTAGTCAAGCAAGTAACCGATAAAGAGTGCAACTACACCTCATATAATAATAACATTTGGAAAGCAAAAGTAAGTGATGGTGAAACTTATAGAGTGGTAACTGAAAACTTGAATAAAAGTGGAACGCAATGGCATACGTATGAAAATAAAGCTACTAGGTTATTAAAAGTTATGGCACGTGGACTGCACTCATCATGTGATGTCCCAGAAATAGTTGATGACTTAAGAGGTAAAGGTTTCCAAATTGTAGATGCTAAAAATATAATAAAAAAAGAAGTGAAAGAGAACAAAGCAGGAGAGAGGTTTGTAGTGAGAAGGGGCCTTCAACTGTTTATGCTCTCATTTCATAATGAAGAAAGTGTGGAAAAATTTTTTTCTATAAAATCAATAATGGGAATAGGAGTAAAATTTGAAGCTGTGAAAAGAAATGCAAATTTAGTACCGCAATGCAAGAGATGTCAGGCATTTGGACATACACAGGGTTACTGCAAGAGGGACTTTGCTTGTGTGAAATGTGCTGGAAAGCATCTTACTAAAGATTGCCAGCTGAAAAAAGAAGATAAACCTAAATGTGTTAACTGTCGAGGGGATCACCCAGCAACTTATAGAGGATGTGTAATTGCTAAAACCTATCAAGAAAGAAATAGAAATCAGAGAGGAACAAAACAAAGAGCAAGAAATAACGTAAACATTAACTATCTATCAATAATTCACCAGGTATGAGTCAAGTAACTGATAAACCAAAGTCTTATGCCAGTATAATAAAAAAACAGAGAAAAGAAGATGAAAACTCAATCAAGTATGCAATTAGTCAAATTCTACAAAGATTAGAAGGCCAGGAAAGATCAATAAAGCTGTTAACTGATGAGATTAAAAAAATGAAATCAAATCATACTAAAACTCCAGTGAATGGCCAAAATAGAAATGAATGATGAACTAAGAATTGTTACATGGAATGCAAATGGACTCCATAAACATATTTTTGAACTTCAAATATTTTTGAATAATGAAGATATTGATATATGTTTAATATCGGAAACTCATTGCTCAAAGCAATCTCTTATAAGAATACCACAGTACATATGTTACCACGCCTTGCACCCAGACAATAAAGCTAGAGGTGGCTCTGCCACTTTAATTAAAAACAATATACAACACTATGAAGAGTTAAAAGTAGAAACATTTAAAATGCAAGTAACTACGATAAATATTAAAGCAAATAATAAGGATGTTAAAATATCAGCCATCTATTGCTCACCGAGACAAAAGCTATCGCAATATGATTATAGAAATGTATTTGGAATGCTTGGCAATGGCTTCGTTATTGGAGGAGACTTTAATGCTAAGCATACGCACTGAGAATCAAGGTTAACAAATACTAAAGGAAGGGAACTATATCGAGCAGCTATGGACTATAGATGTGTGTTCTCCTCATCGGGATCGCCAACGTATTGGCCATCGGACCCTGACAACATCCCTGATTTGATTGATTTCTTCCTTTCAAAAGGTATAGCAAAGATTCATATTACTGTGAAAGGGGGGGAAGATCTATCCTCAGACCATACCCCAGTGATACTCACATTAAGTGAAAGGGTGAATATAAATAACAACCTCCCTAAACTTACCAATAAACTAACTAATTGGGAAATCTTTAGGGAAAAGCTCTATGACTTTATAAATCTCCAATCTCTAATGGACACACCAGATGAAATTGATAATGAAGTTGAACAGTTAACAGCAGACATTCAACAAGCAGCTGAAGAGAGTACTCCAATATCGTGTGTTAAAAAGTATAGAGAAATAAGCTATCCAGAAGATGTTAGAGAGATGATTCTTGCTAAAAGAAGAGCTAGAAGAAAATGGCCTCAATCTAGGTCGCCTGAAGATAAATCATTGGTTAATCGTCTCAACAATGTGTTGAGAAAACGCATTAAGGAAGTTAAAAACGAATCCTTAAGCACTTTTCTAAATAGCTTAACAGATGATGAAACTACCAACTATTCTTTGTGGAAGGATGCCAGAAAGCTAAATAGGCCTATTGCTCAAAATCCGCCTTTGAAAATGAGAGACGGTAATTGGGCAAAAAGTGAGAAGCAAAAAGCTGAATTATTTGCTGATTATTTAGAAGAAGTGTTTACTCCACTTAATACAAACTCAAATCCAATCTTAATAAACCTTAACAATATTTCATGCAGTACAAGTATTCAATGTGTAACACTTAAAGAAATTGGGGATATAATTAAACATCATTTAAGTGAACGAAAATCACCTGGCTATGATCTAGTTACAGGGAAAATAATGAAAGAGCTACCGGACATTGTTATATTGAAGTTGCAGCTTATAATAAATGCATGCTTCAAAATTAAATATGTACCTAAACACTGGAAAATAGCTGAAATTATAGTAATACCCAAACCAGGTAAACCTCCTACAGAAGTCACATCCTACCGACCAATTTCGCTGTTGCCAATTATGTCAAAAATATTTGAAAGACTTCTATTGAAAAGACTTTCACAGATTATAAATGAAAAGCTACTGATTCCAGGTCACCAATTTGGTTTTAGAAGTAAACATTCTACAATCGATCAGGTTCATCGTATCACTAATACAATAGAAAATGGTTTAGAAGAAAAGAAAATCTGCATGGCTGCTTTCTTGGATGTAGCCCAAGCATTTGATAAAGTATGGCATGAAGGGTTGAAGTATAAGCTCTATAGAGATTTACCAATACCGTTTTATCAAATACTTTCATCATGTTTAGAAGAAAGATATTTTAGGGTTAGATATGATAAAGACTATTCAGACTTGAAAAAGATATCTGCTGGAGTACCCCAGGGTAGTGTACTGGGGCCTACACTTTACTTCTATATACGGCTGATATTCCATTGGGTAATAACATAATGGCAGCCACGTTTGCTGATGATGATGCCGCACTTTTATCAACAGATAACTCTGTTACCAAAGCAGCCAATAGTTTACAAACTGCCATGAATAATCTTTGTATCTGGACTCAAAAATGGCGCATTAAGTTAAATGAAACCAAATCCGTTCTTGTAACCTATACAAACAGAAAGGTTATTACTCCACAAATACTGATAAATGGCAATGCTATACTAACAGCAAATACAGCAAAATACCTAGGTATGACACTTGATGCAAAATTGAAGTGGAAGGAACATGTAAAAAAGAAAAAAGAAGAACTAAATGCCAAATATAGAAAGTTATACTGGTTGATGGGCCGTAGTTCTGAACTATCACTGAATAATAAAATAAGAATCTACAACCAAATTCTAAAACCCAACTGGACATATGGTATTCAATTATGGGGATGTACCAAAAAAACAAATTTGAAAATGATTCAGACATTTCAAAATAAGGTATTACGTAACATGGTAAATGCACCATGGTACGTTAGAAATGAAGACCTGCACCGGGATCTGAAAATCAAATTTGTTATAGATGAGGTTAAGGTTTATGCCTCTAAGCATTTGCATAGACCGCATATACATCCTAATCAGGAGATTGAACCAGTCCTTGATGTGAATAGGCATGTCCGCCGTTTACAAAGAACTAGACCACATGATTTGGCCACTTTAGAACAAAGAGAAACTTAAGTTTTCCAACACCATTTTTTTTTTTTTTCTATAAATGAAAGTCATTAGTCAGTTGCTTCAACTGGTCATGACAAAGGGGGGTGTTTTTTAGTGAGTAGGAATCTCACACTGTTGCGTAATACGGATTGCGCAGCGTCTTTTTGAGGATTTTCACCTACCCATTAAAAAAAACAAAAAAAACTGCCTATACGTTAAATGCAAAGCACAGATGTAGGGTTTAGTGAACAGTGTTAAAATTTAGTTTCAGTATGCTGACCGATGTTTTTGAAACAGGTATAACTTGGGAAATATCTTCCAATGAGTTCTTAAAGTTTTGCAGCAAATATTCTAACGCAAACGTCTTAACTTATAAACATAGAGTATTAATTTTTTTTATGGTTTTCATGTCATATTAAAGATATGTAGATAAAACTTGTTATTTAATTAAAATTATAATTTGAGTCTAACTCACTTTAGATTATAAACGGTTTTGACGCTTAATTTTCCCTGATTTTTAACTTTGCATTAACCCTATATCTGGAAGGTTATACATCATTGAATTGTTCCTAATCAGTGATTATTTAAGGGTTAAAAACATGAGTAAAGTATTTATAGCTTTAGGTCTGAGATTGTCGGATCCTAAATACAATATTAACATTTTTTAAAACTTTAAACAAATATCTTATTTTATAGAGGGCATCTTATTTTATTTTGTAATGTTTAAAAGCATTATATTACATATTCGAGATGCACATATAAACATATGCACATATATTTTTAAAATGTTTTATTATATTAACTATTTTGCCATATAAAACTATTCACTGTGTAATTTTTATAATTTTTGAAGAATAAGCGGTGGTTCTTAAGGGTCGACACTTTCTAAATTGAGTAAAATTAATCCCCAACCCTTTAAGAGGTTTTTCTATGATTTGAACATAAGCTTACACTATTTAATTACTTATAAACTCAAAAAACTAATATTTCTTTAATTTGGTTTACAGATTTTGTTTTAACTGTTTAATCAATAATAAATATTATGAGTTACATAAAAAAAAAACATAAAGGGTTATTTATTTACAAAATATTTTATAATAAATCTCAGTTTTAAGTGATTTTAACGATTTCTCAAGAGATACAGTATAAAATACTGTCGATCGCAGAGATAAATAATTACTATCGTAAATCAACTGTAATGAATTTGTGCACTAAAATTCTATATAAATACGTTTTCTCAAATAAATGCTTAACAAAAAACAATATCAAAATTTAACTAACTTTTATATAATTGTAAAATAAAGGTATATAACTTCTTCTAATGTTAGGTCTATTTGACTAATTATATATTGTTTTGAAATTGATAAATATATATTGATAATATTTATAGTTTACGAATATAGGTAATAATTGAAATGAGTGAAAAAAATATTCGTTTGTTATTTAATGTCAGTACGTTCTTAAATCTAGAACATTTGGTTAAAAACCTTTCAAACCAGTCACATGTATTACCAGTTACTACATTAATAAATAATTGAAAGAGATAGATTTTATTGCGTTGGAGACATAATAAATATACTATATAAACTGTAGTCGTAAATAAACAAAGTAAACAAAGAAAATATTGGAAATAGTACTGCGGGTGCCTGCAGAGTGGTAATGCGATAATAATCCGTGTGTTGCACGTCGTGCGAATGTTGGTTATTTGAACTCCGTGTGAATGTTGTTTACTTGAACGTTGTGTAAGTTGGTTAGTTGACCGTCGCGTAAGATGGTTTTTGAATGTTGATTAGTTAAAACGTCAATCGTTTGCTACTCAACCCCATAAAGTATCTAGGAAGGAAGTTTCCGAAGCACTCCATCCGAAATGTATACAGAGAAAATATATGTCAATGCGGAGCAATTTTGCGCGTACATTGGGTATGAACAGTCGACCTAAGCCCATACAAAGGCTTTGATCAGTTGACATTTGCATCAATTTCTACCTTAAAAACTATATTCCAAATATTACAAAATGTATAATAAAAGTCATCAAACCAAACCAAATAAATGAAATCCAATTCAAGTCCCCCGTTTGCATTTCTTTGACTGCGTGTTGCACGCCATCTCGTGACTGACTTTTGAGGCACAAGTGTCGAACTTTTTATTCATCAGGCATGCTGTACATGAGTACACCATAAGGAGTCAGTGGTGATTGATTTAAAATGACAAGGTTAATTGTAACCTTTCAGCGAAAACAGAACAAATTACAAGCGGTATGAAAACTACATTTATTGACTGAAAAATACCAATTAGTAAACAACTGCAGTCAAATTGAAATACTTTTTGTTGTAAAAAAAAATTTGAACCCTGGCAAGAGGCGGAATTTTGACATGTGAGGTAATTTTCGCCCCTTACTATACTGAAATCTGTGGATAATTGAAATAATAATATTTCTATGTCGAGAAATAATTTATTTTCAGTTTTTATAACAACGAAGGGTTTTAATTAAAAGAATATCAATATTTATATTTACCTAATCTTTCTCAACTATTGATATATTGTAATAAGGTTTTTTGTGGTTTTAGACGATAAACGTATTCGAGTATTGTCATATCTAAGGATTATTATATTAAATAACCTCATGGTACAGTAAATGCCTTGATTACTGTCACACACATGAATCATAGAATCACGAGTGGAGTACTGAAATTATGGCACGTTGAGAACAGGGTCTTGCGTTTGGAATAGTTTCTTTTTAATGCTATCACATAGTACTCGTATAACACATTCTCTTATATTACTGCTAAAAGTAGTAACGTGAGAGGATTGGCATTAGTTAATGTTAACCTAACATAAGCCAGTCTAACCTAACCCAAACCAGCACAAGGACCATAAGCTCTTAGAAATTTTCTTAAAATGATAACAGTGATTTCACTTTAGAAAACATAAATATTTTTAACGTACAATTTCTCAGTTTTTAACTTAGAAACATTGAAGTTATTTCTAATGTTCTTCGCACAAAGCTACTAGAAACGTTTTTTGTTGAATTCGGAACTGTTCAGTTGACAATTTTCCTTCTCTATACTACTGTCAATTTCTTCTTCTTTCTACACAGTTTACAAATTTGGTAACTTGAACCTAACCATCTCAGTACTCCTTCTCAACACAAATGTCTGGTAATGGCTTGTATCCAAGTTTAGGAAGAAAGTAAAATTATTGAAACACTTTGCTTCATTTGATAATGCCCCGCCAAAGAAGAAACGAGCCAAGAACAAACGATGCCTGGTAAATGAAACACTTTATTGTTATTTAATAGTTTTGCAAACATACTTAAATGTAATACAACTGTGTAATATATATTGTTACTTTTACTATTAAAGTTAATGTTACTAATATTTTTACTGTTACTGATACCGCCGTCTTCTTGTTAGTCTCAGTCTTACTATCACTCTTAGCATTACTGATACGGTTACACTGTTCATGTTACTAATATTGTTGCTGTTACTGATACCCTGATATAATAATAAATATATAATTTAAATCCTCAGTAAGCAGCCATAGAATTAAGAGAATAGAGGAATATATCTTACCGCCCTTGTAAATTATATTTTTGAAAACGTGCGGTTCATGTAACTGGTGAGTTAATGCGAACCTAGTATTAATACAAACAAACTTTAATTTTTCGCTCTAATGTTTGGAGGGCGAGGTGATGCAGTAGACTATTTATTTTAATAATAAATGTTAAACGCAAGTAGATATTTTGTTAGCTCTGTCTGTCTGCTTTGTCAGTTTGTCCTTTGCGTTCTCCTTTACATATTTACGTAGAGTAATGGATTAACCGTAAAGCTAATATTATAAAAATTCCACTCTTTTAGTGTAAACAATTCAACAATAATTTAGATCTACGCGTCACTTAATAACATATTGTTTTGATTGTATTTTTTATTTTCAATAATATTTTAACGTAAATCTACATCTACAATCTTATCTGTACATTTATATTTTGTACTCTCTCTCCCTCTCTCTCCCTCTCTCTCCCTCTCTTTCTCTCTTTCTCTTCCTTCCCCTCTTTCCCTTTCTATTTTTTGTTCTCTCTCTCACTCTCACTCGTTCTCTCGTTACGTAAGGGTAAGTTTAAGCTTAGATATTAGATAAATGTTACCTAATTACGTTCTATAATGGTTTCTTTACCATAAATAAATACTGAAATTACCTTTTATGAATGTTAACTTTCGTCTACAAGAATGACGTAATATGAACCTAAAAAGGTCTCTCGATGCCTTGAAATCGGAAGAGAGAATCGCTGTGATTGGAGGAGTAATTAAGTGTAGGAAATACATAGGCTTTAGGTAATGGAAGAAAAAATTATGATCAATTACTGCGCACCATATTGCAGGCAACTATTATCTGTATTGAAGCGTAATTTGTGTAATGTTTGAATGAACTGGAAACTCAACCCTTCTTTATCGTCCTTGGTCACCACGAATAACAACGATAAAGTCACCAAAGTAAATTATATGGATATGAAAGAAAGTTTTAAATTAAACCTCCATATCAGGTTGCGTTGTACCAAATAAGTCTCGATTTTAACGCTGACGTCAATGGTTGTTGCCTTTAATTAAGAGAATGTAGTTTTAATATCAACGGCGTTTTGATATTTGTGGCGTTTTAACAATGCAGACTGCACCTCGGGGAAGATTATTGCATACTTTGCAATAAACTTAAAATCGTTTTTTATTTTTGTGGATTATTGACCAAATCGTTCTGATTAGGTGATTCAGGAGACGATAAAGACCCAACATGAGGGGGGTTGGATTCTTTTTTGCTTAAATATAACGATTGGTATTTTTTGGGATGATATTTGGAATCACTCAGTTTGTCGCATTTACAGTTTACACTTGGTTGTCTTGTAGTAGTTGCATTCAGAGCGAGCTGTGCACCCAGATTTCCTGGACTAAAGGAATAAAAACTGTACAAGCTTTCCCCGCTTAATCATTACGATTAAATTAATCTAATCATAGGAAAGGTTAGGTGCATGACAATTACACTAGATCGACTCTGCTGAATCGCTCTCTCACCTCTCCCCACGTTGGGCTTTAGGCATCGCCAAATTTCCAGTCTTCAATGACATCTTACTGGTGCCTAATTTAGTTCTTATTGGAAATGAGATTCGCTCTTTACATTCTTGCATAATTAAGTTCTTCCACTAGTCACGGGGAATCGGGTGGTCAACTCCCCTCGCCCCATTGAGTGCAGATTTTCCTCACGTTTGCGACCCTGCCTACGCAACCCAATAATATCCCCTATTACCCGCACCAGAGGATCATTATTTCTTTTCCTATCTTCTAACTAAAGTAATTTACCCTAAAGTTTCCTCTTTCTTACTAGTAAAAAAAATCGATACTTCATGTGTGTATCACAATATAACCACGATATATAGTCTACTTCGGGTACAGTTAAATTACTTTGTGTAATGTCTCTTCGTGCTAGTGACTGGGAGGGGTTTAGTTTGGATTAGGGAACCAAGCGAAAGTTTTGTCAATAACGTAATACTAGCCTGGCTACTTACCTTTGGATGGTAGATGGCCAGGTAACAGGCGTAACACTATTAGATATTATTGCACTACTCTTACGAATTTTAAAAATGGTATATCAAATATAAACTAAAACCTATAAATTGAATTTATTTCTTGCATACAATATTACACGTAATTCTTTAGGAGCAATACCGATCAGTTCGCCAGCAGAGAGGTTTTCGGTTAACTGAAATCGACAAATGGGCAGTTTTTTGACGTAGTAAGCGCATAATTGACTGTCCAACTTACATACAGCCCATTGATTTTTTATCTAGCAATTCATTAGTATTTGACACTGCATATTTGGAAAGGCATAACCCTTCCTATATCATGTACATAGGGCAAACGATAACATCATAATATGACACTACTTTTCACCTTTTATCCGTACACAACGTTGTATTTCCAATTTAGGCAGTTCTTGTGGCTTACTATCTTAATAGTATAAAGGAGTTATTGTAGTAAACCGAATATGTTATACAACATATTACTAATTTTTTTTTATATCAATATCATAAATCGGTAATGTCGGTTTTGTAAGCTGTATATTTGAAGGGAGGCAACGGGATCAGTACCGTATTTAATCTTTTATCACCTCCGATTAAACCTAAGGAAAAACTCAGGCAATATGACATACTTAGTGAAAAGATTTAAAAAATGAAATTCAATGCAGGATAAAAAGTAAATGAGGACAATATTGTTCGATTATTTCAATAAAATTAATGAATGAACGGTTTTATCTTCTCCCACAATACGATTTGATTTGGTGGTTATAAATTCTTTTTATTAGTATTTCATTGTTTTACAAAGTCAGTGTTTCTTACATCATCGCCGAGATTTAGATTCCGGCGTGAATAAAAAATCCTTTGTTTAATTACGTCTTAAATTCGAAACAGTTGAGAGAGGCCGCCTTTGTGTTAAGTTCTTTGTTAAAAATTTATATTCATCTAAAAATTTAAATAATTATTTATTGTTGTTTTACGTAGTTGAATTGAAAAGCTTTTTACTTCCATTCGATAGCGTCTCATTGTTTTGATGATTGAATGGTTCACTGGCGAGAAACTGTTAATTAGAATCGCGATTTCTTTCAGGAATTATTTTGGTTAAGATTGAATGAAGTGTCGTGTGGAAGTATTTGCCACTGTTCTTCTGTTATAACCTGTAATTCTGTTACAATGTTCATTTTTTCCTGCTACTCTCATGGAGGAAACATATCAAGAATGCTGGTGTATGGAAAACGGAACAGAGTTGATAGATACTGTAAAGATCATACAACGTAACACATAATGAGAGGCGATCACCAGGTACTTCGTGTTACAAAAAAGGTACTTCTTATTAAAAAAAAATAGGTAAATATGCTAGTCAAAACACAAAACATTTATAACTATCGGAAGAAGAAAAACATATTTAGATGAAATAGGATATTAGGAGAAATGCGTCTGTTTGTTGGAATAGGAGTAGATGTGGTGACGTAATATCTGTTACTTCCAGTGGGAAAGAAGCATTTGAGGAGAGGAAAAGGAAGTAAACCTGATAATACGAAAGACGTTAAAGCTGTCAGCAAAATGACTGAAATAAGACAATTAATTAGAGAATATACGAAACGAGAAGGATGGCTTCGATTGATAGGATGAAGGATTGCGTACTCCACATACCTAACCCTCGTATTTTTAATCCTATAAACATATCTTTATTTGATTGCTTTGATATTAACAAATATATTATTCCTGTTTTCAAAACATTTTTTCCTAAATCTATAGCCACAGATTTCTTTCTATAAACTCTATTACTCCAACCAAAAATCGATACCTTAATCGTATCAATAGCACTTAGAAATTTTGGACGAAAACAGAGTATTACCTTCATTACTAAAAAGTTTCTTTTAGTTTAATTATTTTATTTTATTCGTCTAACTATGTTGTACTTCTTGTTTTTCATTACCATTTAAAGAAAAGGAATTATTTTCTACTGAAACATTCTGAACATTCTAAAATATTTTAGAAATCAATCAAGACCAGCTGAAAAACCTGATCATTCTATGGATAAGTGCTTTCCTATCTCTTTGTGTCACTCTAGGGTCAAATCCCGCGCTGCCGTTTCCCTGTACTCAGCACAGTTTGAAACTCATGTGGCGACATCTGGATGCGAAAGCTGGAATTACGGGTTCGGGACTTTGAAGTGCTGACTTTAAATTCGATTAAAGGCAGACTTATGGATCTTGGTAAACAAACTTTTATTTCCTCACAGACGCTTGAACGCATTTAATGTGTTTTGCTGTGCGAAATTTTAAATTTCGAAAAATGTTTCGCAATTTTTGTTTTGCACTTCTTGCATCTGAGTGTTTTACACCATAACGTGACTAACTTTCGAAGCCCATGTGTCCAGCATTTGATTCATGACTTCAACTTACACGAGAATAAAGTCTAGAACAAGTGTTAAATGCGGTCAAAATTCGGGGTTCAGTAAGCTTTAACGAAAATATAAAACTATAGCAGAAAAATAGAATATATATATATATATATATATATATATATATATATATATATATATATTGTAACGAAATTCATTAAGATAAGGAAACTGTTAGAAAATATTTGAACTTGTGAAATATATCTAGCTAGCGCTAGTCTATTGTCACATCTATCTGCCGAAAGAAGTTACTGCACACACCTGCGAATCATAAATAAAAATAATTCGAAAGGGCTTCATTGTAAGTAAACCAGGACGTGCCTCTTTCATGGGAGAGAAGCTTTACCTAGACATCCACGGACCAGGGAGATTTATGACTAGGAATCCCTGAGAATACAGAAAAACACATGCACCTGTGGGAAAGTTCAACAAATTCCCACGAAGCCAAGGGAAGGTGAGGGAAGTGTCAAAATTTCATAAGCTGGCCACAGTTTGAGCGCCATAAGGGGGCCAATCAAATTTGAAGAGGGGATGAAACACAAACGGATACAATCCAAGAGGATGTTCAGGAAGGGCAGTCAATTTTCAGTACTCGAAAGGGTCAAGTGGTAGGACTCGAGGAGTCTTAATGCAGGACTCGAGGGAGAAGTAATGTTCAGTTAGTAAGAAATATCAAATTTAAAAAAAAGGGTAACCAGTGAGATTAAAGTAAGGGTGATTAATAGAGGAAGATTAAAGTGTAGCCAGGGAGATTATTAAATAGAAAGTAAAGTATAAAGAGGGAGAATAAAGAGTAACAACTGAGATTAAAATAAGGGAGTGATTAATAAAGTCAGTTAAGGAATAGAAGCATTTCGAGAAATTAAGAAAAGTTAAATTGATAGGAAAGTATTACTAAGTTAATTTGTGTCAAGTGAAGTAACACAAGGAACCACGCAAGTAATAAACAATACATTTATTTTAACTTGAAGCCAACTCTTTAAAGCAACAAACATTAAAAATCTTTTAAACTTTAGAAATTCTAAAAAAAGTCATAGTTAATTGAAATATAAAATTTATCAAACCAAGTGCAGTAACTTATACACGCCCTTAGATAGCTAAAGAAAGTAAATTTAGAATTGTTAAAACAAATCAATAGTAAAATAAGAGTCTTGATGCCTATCGGCAAAAATTAGAGTTAGTAAAAGAAGTTATAATATATATATATATATATATATATATATATATATATATATATATATATATATATATATATATATAGCAACCCCTGGAATAAAACACCTTTCATAATAGACATGACAATATTAAAGTAAAATATTTCATCATTTAAAAAGGTGCATTGGAGATATTTTCGCACCTTTCAGAACAGAGGTTAGAGGGATCTTATATAGTTTTAAATGTTACATCGAAGATAATAATCACATTAAACTTATCAAAATCAACCTGAATACATTTGAATAGTAATAAGTTTTTCTTTTTGTTTTAAAATGATTGGCTTATAATAGTATTTTCACTGGGTAATTTTCAATTGCTAAACGGTAACAAATATTTTAGTCATTTATACTTTTTATTATAACGTGTAGCTTTACGTGCATGGCCTTTTACTTGTCAACAGGTATATGCTAATGTGTAGTGACCTTGAGAAGCTATCGATGTGTGTGGGATAACCACCGAGACATTCGTAGAGTGGCGAAAGAAGTGAATATTAGAACATACAATCGCATCCCCTTCCTTGGTTTTAGCTGCCATTCGCGTCTATCTGCCTTCCCCTCCTGTGCATTTCCTCCGCCACGGAAATTACCTACTCCTGTAGATACACATTTTTCACAACATTATAGATATCTTTATTTAGTTACTTCTAAAATCGCTACCTCCAAGCTCATCATTACACTTATGCTGACCGTTTAGTGTAATCGAAAACGTTTCGGCTCAGTTTTCCACTGTTTTCCATCAGATAGGAACTAGATTTATAACTGCTAAATGCCGGTTCTCCGACACATTTAGCAGTGTATACAGGCGGATGGACAGCTGTTGACTTGTCAATGTGGAATCCTGCTTTGGGTATGAGGTAAACTTGGTCATCATTCCCTGATCTACACAGTAGTGATCATATTTCCATTCAGATCTCTCTGTATGACTTCTTGTATGACTTCTCACCCTGTTGTGTCGATATCCTGGTTAGATTTTGAAAAACAGCAACTGGGAAAAATTTTCACAAGATTTAGAGTCACTAGACATGGATGGCCTGGCTTATATAGTAACATTTCTGCATTCATTTATAATTATTTGAATAAGAGGTATTTCCGAGTACTTCTTGGAGGCACATATTCCAATCTCTGCGAACTAGAGAATGATGTACCGCAGGGTATGTAGGTAAATATCAGAAGCTCCGACGCGCAGTTGAGGTCGCGTCGTTACAGTTAGAATTCGCCTATAGGTTTGTAACAGACCTTTTGCCGCACAGTTGATGTTACTTCGTTAAAGCAAACTCTCGTGTAGCAGCAAATATTATTCGCAATGGGATTTTAACAACCGTAATCAGGTACACAGCTCGACATTCCCCGCCAGCTCACCTCGCTTTGCTTGTCTCAAACTAACAAAGCAAAGTTCTGTGCAGTGACGACGTAGCAAGATACAAGTTTTGATATTGGAAAATGTGTTTTTGTCGTGGAAAAAATAATATAAGCCCATGAACATTTTCGTAGAGTTTGTTCGAGGGAGAGAAAAAAGAGAGATGCATACAGAGGATAAAAAGAGAAAGAGAGATCTAGTAGAGAAATCAATCTTCTTTTCATTTGTTAAATTCATAAAAATGTAAAGTTTAAAGAGAGGAATTTGACGTTGAAATGTAAAAAATTAAATTGAACAAAGAGAATAGAAGTTTGAGAGAGAGAAGGATAGGAAGAGAATGCACTAGATCAAAGCAATGTTGTATGTAAAGAAACCCTCTTACCTCTCTACTTTGTCTATTGCAGGGATGAGATGGGCAACCTAGAAAACTAGCCCCATAAAAAATCAATTTATAAATTCTGTAAACTCTAATGAAATAAAAACAACCGCCTATAATTTTGAGTATCACTGTCAAGTACTGTCCATACAGATTAGGCACAGAATTTTAAGCGACTTCACGTGCATCGGTAGAAATTGTCAGTAAAATAACATAAATCTTAAAGTTTAGAATTTCTAATTTTTGTAGTAGGTGAACTCATAGAATACCTATCAGCGTCGGGTTGCCAGGTCTTCGCGTCTAAGTGTGTATACGCGTAGAGGTTGGATTACCTGCTAATCCTCCTCAGGTGCTTCCGAGTTGGGATGGATAATAAGCCAGATTGTACGAGATGATTTTGCTTTTACTATTGTCAGTTTATGGTGATTTCAATGTCTCTATAGTCATGTATTTGAAGTTTGTGTTGCTCGAGAATATACACTAAATCATTAGGAATTTACGACAGTTTACTGTGAACAAATTTGGAATCTTTACACAAAAGATCCAAAACTCTTCTTTATTGCTTTAAATCAGTTACCAAAGCTTTGAAAATAATTAATACTATTTTTCTAATTAAAAAACCCTCTTTTTATTATAAAGCCTCTAGTGAACTACACTAGAAATGTAGTGGGACGTTTCGATTCTGTACAAGAAAATCCAGTACTAACTGGATATGTATTCAATATCCTGCTTCGTACAGACTCACTTAAGGACAAACCAGAATTATGTCATTGTAAAAAAAAGTTAATTGACTCTACTGAAAACAATATAAAAGAAAAATGGAAAATAATTCAATGTTTCTGCTTGTATTTTGTTGTTTTTATTTACTTTCTCATTAAATTCCTTTACAGATGAATACAAGTTTCGTATTTTCTGTCAACAGGCAACGTAAGAAAGTAGTATGAAACTTAATGTAGAGCGAGGGAATCCTTACCAGGACGCACTAAAGCCTCTGGTAATTACTCACTCCCGACAATCTTGAGTTCTTCGTAAGAAAGCCAATTAAATCCTAACTAACCGAAACATTACCTCAATCTTCAAACCCAATTCTCTTCCCCAACAATCCTCGAGTCAAAAGCTAATTATGATAGAGCTAAGACCAACGGGAAGACCAATGAGGGAAAAAATGTACTGAAGGGGTTACTGAAGAATGACTTCCTGTATAGCGTAAGGTTGTAGCAAAAAGTGACATTTCTCTCAGTTATCAGGTTGCAGTATGTAGTTCTAGTTCTTTAAGTGATTCCTTTAGAGTATAAAAGGACAGACTGAGACTTTTAGTTATGATACTCTTTAATAATCCTAAATGTAATAATACTTAACAGTAGAGTGACAGTTTGTTTTCAGGTGTTTCTGGTGTAACTAATATGCATTCATTTTGCTATAGAATGCGTTATGCTTTCTCTCACTACCAAGAGTGAGTAGTAATAAATTCATTACTCAATGTCCTGCTTTATCCTGACTCTTATACGGGCAAATAAAGATTTAAATCCAGACCTTAAATAAAGTTATTAACATTAAAAAAATATTTCCCTCTCTTTTATTGTAATTTTAATTTACCCCCTCTTTTAATACTTTCACGATGGACTATTAAACATTTTCTGTCCACAAGTAACATAAGAGATTCCCTCCTAATTATTTACAACAACGCGAATTATATTGACAAAGAATAACTAATTCCAAATACAACTCACCTAGGAACTTGATATTACTCCGTTATGTCAGTCACAAGTGCCAGCACTTTAGCCAGCTATTCCAGTCCTATGCTTAATTACAACGACCATTATCTCGTGAAGAGGACGAATGGGACGCAAGCATTGTATGGGCTCACTGTTATAAAGGTCTTGAATGGAAAGTCAGTTCAAAAACTGTAAAATATTCTTATACTGATTAACAGTGTTGGCGCAAATTGTTTTATGTGCTTATAAGTAGGAAGTAAATGCAAAAATAAAAATACACGTGGAGAATAATTTAAAAATAAAATACTTGGGGACATATTGACTCCTAAGTACTGCGGTTAGGGGATAATTATGGTGTTTTTGCTGAAGAGTTAGTTATTTTGAAGTAACCGGAGTGAGAAACCAGGGTGGAGTAATAAATGTTTGCGTTACCTGGAAACATTTGTGTGTTGGAGTTCACTACTAACTATATTTCCACCCCCCATTCTTAGTAAAAGTATGTCTCCTGTAAAGTACATTAAAACCAGACGCACTTGCTAAGAATTGTGTTTAAATGGCAAATAATGGATTCTCACCCTTTGCCAATAGAGTCGTAAATATCTCGATGGAACTATTTGTATTATAAGCTTACTTTGTAAAGTAATTTGTAACCAGGCGCTGCTCGCTAATTGCAGCCGGAAGAGATTTTTAAATCCTTTTCATAAAATCCAATTTATTTTAATTGTTTTCACTGTCCTGATCTGTAATTTAACTTTAATTGTTTCCAATTTTTGACAAATCCAATTACAATAATGCAATAATATCACTGCCAATAAATTTCCTATTATATTCTCTCAGAAAATAATACGTAATGGGAAAAATGTTCGTACTATTATTAACGTAGGTGTATATGTTACGTAATGGGAGAGTGAAATACGTTTACTGTCAGTACGTTTTTAATTGGAAGAGAATTACATTCATTGTTTTACACACGCGATAGTGTATGTGTGTATTGACGTATCCTGTGATAACTTGTTTAATTTTTCTGTTATTCACATAGTTTCTCTCTCGGAAACGTTTAGAAATATCCCAAAAACATATCCTCCTTATTTAGTTGTTGTAATTGCTTTTCCAACTTTTATTTACAATCCACATAACACATAAAACTCCTACCAGTAAGCAAATAAATAGGGTTACAGGAGGAAATGTGTATCTAATTAAATATTGTCTAAAATGACACTGCCTTACATATTATAATACTGCATGTAGTGTCCCGAACTAGAAAACAAGACAGTAAATACAAAGTATTAGAAAATACTATAAGTTTTAACGGTTAAATTTAATCATTACAGAAAAAAACAAAGGATGTGGATATAATGACTTATCATTTAAGTGTTTGTCGGTTATCCGTACATATTACATAAATAGTAGATTGTGGCGATTTGAAACCATCCTCAGGAGCAAGTGAAAAATACTAATAAAACATGGTATTGACGCAGCGCAAACTAAAAATTTAAATACACTTGTAATCTCTCTTCACAACACGAGGAACTTAAATAATTTAAAAAATTATTTATTAAAAAAGCCTTGTGATAGGAAAATTTATTTTAGCTACGAAGTAGCTACTATCAGTAGTACTAGTACGATCAATATAGTGTAGATTTGCAAGGTATTAAATAAACGGATTAATGTAATCCAACCAATGCCTGCGTGTAAGTATAGTAAGACCTCCATCTTTTGTGACGTCATGCAACAACATTGTCCTAATATTGAATGGAGGTCATTTCACTTCTAATCTGTTTAGCTTACCTAATGTAAACATTGCGTCATCTGAGTTTTGAGCACGTCATACTTAAAATCAATTGACAACATATGATCTCATAAAAAGCTGATTTTATGTTATGATTATGATGTGGAAAAGCTGTTTTAACACCTAGGTTATGTTACATTATTTAATTTGAAATGTTAATACTTTTGTCAAGTAATAAAGATATCTACTTTTCAATAAATCTTATAATGAAACAATATAATGATAATAAATTAATTATTTTCAATTCAATTTTTGAAATGAAGACGTCCTCAACATTTTCAGAATCATTTCCAGTAGAATTCGTTTGATTAAAATTTGTATTTATTAAATTTTTCAACGTTTATTCGTGGTTGCTATAAACAACATTTTACTTCTATTAACAAAGTCAACTAGATTGTATTAAAACCTCTAATAACTACATTCTACACATGAACTATTGATTTGTCGGGTAGTCCTATAATGGTAGCCTTCGTAGGGGGAGTACTTCTTCTCTCCACCTACGGCATTACCAAGCCTTGGTCTTTTCAAAGTTCGAATACTCATAAAATCCATTTCCGAATGAGTATATAACACCCACACCTATCTTTCAAAAATACGGATTTAAAAAATCTTTTGTATAAACACGAAAAGCACAGTTCTATCTGAGCTACTGCAGTGCATCTTCCAATAGACGCTTATGTCTTCTAATATTTAACTTCTAATACTCTACGCAATTATTTGGTATGATGTTTTCTATGCCTCCGATCCAGGCAAAGGTTAACCTCGCATTAATGATGGCATAATAAATAATATTTCTCTATCCCAAATCCCCCTCTTTCCTATGGTTATCTTGCATACACAGAACGTAGTCTTGCGTTTTTTCAAGGTTTTACAGTAGAGCAACCTCTTGTCCAGGAGAACTCCGAGATAATAAATACGCCCCTTGTAGATTATTTCTGTGTTACCAACAACTAGTGTCTTAACTTTGTATTAAGTGGTGAAGGTGAGCACCACAGGTGTAAAAACGTAGATTCGAGATTCATTCTCCCTGCACTACCTCCCTATTTTACATCTAGTGTCTCCTGAAGCAGATTTCAAAGGACCTCATCAAAGGTTTCCATCACACTCTTCTGTCCTTAAGGGAGAAAAACATACTCTTAAAGTAATATCGTCAATAGGTGCTTATATAAGGTCAGTTTTGTCGACTGCCTTGTTGTTTCAAACATGGACATGGGGAAATCAAGGTGACTAAAATACTTAAGGCTTAAGTAGATATAGACAAATATTTAGATAATACCCGGATTTGAGAACTACTATACCACATGTTTGTCCGTTTAGCCTATCTTCAAGTTTGAGTTGTTAAAATATATGTTTAATGTGTTTATATTTGCATCTAATGGAGGTGGTAAATCTCTCTTCACTCTGGTTGAGAGAACATCTAGAAGTAGGAGATGTCATGTAGGAGATAATTTGATGATGCCATAACTTACCTTTTTCCTTAGTCCTGCATATTTCCATCTAGTCGAGTAAACATTGAGGCTGGAGAGGGCAATGCTAGCAGCGCAGTTTCAGTAGTTCAGATAATGTCTAGGCATATCCAGTTCGTATTCCTATCTTTGGCCGCGATTAGAACTACCTCTACGTATGTAGATCACAATAGTCCTTACGCAATTTCTACTCGGACTAGTAGTTCTTGAACATGATCAGATAGTTTGGCAGTAGAGCGGTTTTATCGTTCTTCTTTCAAGGAAGGACTGGGCTGATACCTGTTTATGGTTCTGAGTTCGTCAGGTACAGGGCTCTACATTCGGTTTGCCATATATTCCCTAAATCCTGTACCAAGGAATATTTTGTTCTTCTCTTAATCCTAACTGTGTTAAAATTCTCTTATCCTTCTTGAACGATAGTAAACATAGTGGTTGATATCGAAAAATGTACAAAACAACTGTAGTCTACCAGTATCTGGTTTAATTAATAACGCACCGGATTTCTAATATTGAGATGATAAATTAAAAATATTTATTATATATATAAAGAACAAAAGTCTAAATACAAATACAAGAATTATAATTGAATTTACAATTCAAAGCTTTTCGTTGGCTAACAGTACCAACATCATCAGGAATATTAAACAATTCCTGTTTAATTGTTTAATACAATTTGTATTTAGACTTTTGTTCTTTATTAATACACAAGAAAACATACTGCGATATATATATATATATATATATATATATATATATATATATATATATATATACCCTATTTCATATTTCTTTCTATAGACATTTTATTATTTTGAATGGCCTTGTTAAGTCTGTGGGTTATATCTGTGTTTGTGATTTTATTATCCACATGTCATTCGTATTCCACAAATTGAACAACAGAATATTAGGTTTAAAATTCAACATCAACTTAAAGACTGAATTTTCAGGTTGTTCCATTTAAGGGAGAATTTAAACAAATTAACAAATAATGAAGTTCTTCATTCCTCATTGTTTGTTTATAATGAATAAAGCTTCTTAACAAAACTTTAATACTTTAAATATATCTCTCAGCTTAATTAGCTATATTTTTGAGAGACAACAGCAAATTTAATTACGTTCCGAAGCACTTTGCGATGTATTACGTCACTGATAAAGCCAACACGTTAAATTAGTAACATTTTACGTGTAATGTGGAGGTATCGAAGTTTTTAATTTTTGGAGCGTGAGCGAGAGTTTTCATAATTTTATTTGTATCCATGATGACGTTTTTTGTCCCCCGGTATCGAACATGTGGGAACATTAAATAAGTACCAAAAAAAAGAAATGCAAACATATTTAGTCCTCATCCTATTTGCTTTAAAATTAGTCATAACATATGATTTCATAAAACAGCTGATTTTATATTATAGGTTATGTGGTAGAACAGCTGTTTAACGCATAGGTTATGTTACTTTATTTAAATTAATTGTAATTATGTAATCAAAAGTATCTGAAATTTAAAAGAAATTATTGACCTAAGTAGTATTTGACTTCAAATATATTTTGTTTAAAATACTTATTTTTCTGGTATTTTAGGAACTTTTTTTTATTATAAAATTTAAAATAATGATATACCATTTCAATATAACTGACTCTTATGATGTATGTGTTACAAAAGTAAAATTATTAGTTTTTAATTGGAATGATATAATCAGTTAGAATTATTAAGGCACAATAAGAATTATTTAAAATATTTTGTCATTTAATCTCAGTCATTTTGCTTAAAAGACATAAAATTATCAAACTTTATCTAAAGAAATTTTTTATAGCTTATATAGTAGTTGTATAGTTTTGGTTCCTAAAAAAGAAACATGTTGTTAACCTAGCAGAATGTAAATAACTTGTTTGCTTTCAAAGGTTTAACCCATTTCGAATGAAACTAAACTGAATGTTTAAAGTTAAAGTGATATATAAATGGAAATAACTCACACTAAGATCAAATATGGCTATTTTATAGCATAAATATATCTAAAGTAAAGTTTCAGTTCAGGTTGAAGATAGGAACAAATTATATTAGAATTATTAATGTTAATTGTTATTAAAAGTTAACACCATTGCGTGTAGGCAAATATTTAAACTTGAATTTAATTTTATTATAATTGTTTACATTCCTAAAACACTTAGATATTTGTATGGAATATTCCTCAACATAACCTAAAGCTATTTTTATTATTATTTTCTGTGTCGGAAAGTTATTGTTTAATCAATTTATAGTTGGATAAAATATCCATTGAGTATGATCAATTCAGTTCCGGTTGCCTGCTTTTGCGGAGTGGTACAGTGACGTCACATAAATATACGTATATTTGAATATAGCTTTATAAAGTTTTCAGTTAGAATACATTTGGTTGAAATTGTATACATTACTATAAAACTATGAAGTGTCCAGTCAGGACAGAATTGGTTGTAATTTTATACAACATTACCTAACTAAAAATGGTTAAGAAATAATTTTCCGACACAAAAAATAAAATAATAATGAAAATAGCCTTAAGACATGTTGATGAATATTCTATACAAATATCTAGGTGTTTTCGCAATCTAAACAGTTTTTACCAATTTTATTTAGTTGGACTTGGGTAATACTTGATTAAGATTGCATCATCATGATGCATTTGGGAGATGCAGTGTTAGTCAAGTAATAACGCAACAAGATACATGTTATGGATAAATAACCTTTTTTAAATCAAATGATGACTAATAGTCTAGAAAAAAAATGATGTAATCAGAAAATGCAGTATATCTACATTAAATAGTCGCCGCTAATATATTTGAAATGGCATTTTTGTTCAAGGTTAACTTCGAAGGTTAATTGGTAACCTACTAAAGGAGCTTTGAGAAAAAACTGCCTAAATTAGTATGGCATTTAATACATATTTTAATTCTGAATGAATAGACATTTGTTTAAATGTAATATAACACATTATTCCAAAACTATTTGTGAACTGACGTTTAAAATATTTAACAGTCACAAGTGAACATCAGTTATTTAATTAAACAGCTGTACCATAAGACAAGCACAGATTATCTGTGACATTGATATTTCTGATAATTGAATAAAAATATACAATAATTTATAAATTGTAAAAGTAGTTATATCGTTATAAAAATGTATATTTCTGTGAGTTAGATATGACTTGTTAATGAGAGTAAATAATTCCATATGACTTGTTGACGTTAATTATGCTTCAAGTATATTTTTTAAGAGTGTAAGATATTGTTATAATATTATTGTTAGCAAAATCATGCATTTGTACGATTAGAAAAGTACAAGATGAATGTAGTTTGATATTTCGAATTCTATTTCAGACATATAGGCTAATAATTTACATCATAAGTGTTCGAGTTAGCGCTCGAAGTTTTAATTTGCTTTGACCTACCTAACAGCTGTACCGTGACGTATTGGTCACGTGATCTCTGACCCGCTAATCGATATCCGAATACTATTGATTTTCTTGGATGAACTCTATGCACCCCCACTCCCTTCTTATTTTCTACGTTAATTTCCGCTTCAACACAAAGTAGAATCGTTCTGACCCTCGAATAGTGCAGTCCTACGTTAAACCTCGTAGCCTATTCCGCATGGCTTTTGTTTCAGACAATTTAAAGTACCGCTTTCGTTCGTTAATTGTGCTTAAGGTGCGGACCGCGTTAATGAACTTTTAATGAACATTTTAATGAACATTTTAACTGTATATTTTCGCCGTGTTAGTAAAAGTGTCGCCCGATTTCGCCGGTTGCGCAATCTTAGTGCGTGTACTCGCGGCAATAAACTAAGTGCTTTGTAAGCTTAACTTTTACGTTTACTCATATTTCAATTGAGTTTTTTAGTTGCGTGATCGCCTTCAAGAATTCTACGCTGCCTGAGACGACCAC
This sequence comes from Prosapia bicincta, assembly GCA_036971475.1. Classification (NCBI taxonomy): domain Eukaryota; kingdom Metazoa; phylum Arthropoda; class Insecta; order Hemiptera; family Cercopidae; genus Prosapia; species Prosapia bicincta. The sequence goes on from JBAIZL010000002.1 coordinate 28,720,030, forward strand.
AGTACTGTGGAGACTTCACCTCGATTCCAACGTCGCATCACTTCTTACCTATGGTAAGTGCGTAGTTAAGGAATATGAACAATTTATAATTTATTTGTATTAAATTCAGTGTCGTTGCGTTTTTAGTGTTAAATGACTCTATTTTGCTTAGAACAGTGCTTAAGCTTGCTATGTTAAATATTAACGTAAATTACGCAATCCAGAGTAACCTTGTTAACAATAGGGCTTACCGCACCTCGTGGTTTTAATTCTAACTTTTTAATCTGCGGATTAAACATTGGTCCCCACTGGGCCGGATTATTTGAATTATTTCAGTGACCTAGGGTTTTTCTTTAAATTTCACGATAATTGTATTAGTGACCACGTGGTTCCTTTGTAACCAAATTAAACATTTGTTGAGTTATTTCAGCGATAAAAATTTATAAATTTTTAAAATTTTTAAAGCTGTGACTAACGTAAGCATGTGCTTACCGCGACGTGGAGAAATGTGCGTCACATCGATACAGGAAAATGGTAACGATAATTACCGGTGCCACATTGCGCAATAAGCCACGTGGCTCATAGTTGCACGATTACGAGCAAGGAAGTGTTTATGCTTGCTACGACTTACAAATTTTATACAGTCCACTTTATTATCGCGTTTGAACTTATAGTGAGGTTTTTTAATTTCAATTGTTTGTGGTTTTGAAATTTATTAAAATGGAAATTAATACGGAGTATTATTTGTCTAAATTGAGAGATATTGTAGGCGAGCTGGAACAAGTGAAAAATGTGCTTAACGATAAAGAAATACCAGAAGGCCTCGCACGGGAAATTCGACGAATTCAATCTAATTTTATCGAAACTTATGAGATATTAGAGAAAACGTTCGCCAGTCAAGTTGCCGATCTTGCTGAAAATGCCTTTAAAATTAAAAAGCAATTTCAGGACACGTATTTTCCAATGTTGGCTAAATATCCGAACATTATTAAGACCGAGGTGAAGTTAACCTCGCAGGTCAACCCCGGCACAAGTTCGCCTCACTTACCTAACCTTACAATGCCTAGCTTTTCAGGCAATAGTAATGAATGGATTGACTTTATAACAATGTTTGACTCAATGGTGCATTGCAATAGCAATATTAATGCCATACAGAAATTTCAGTATTTGAAGTCAGCGCTTAAAGGAGACGCTTTAGCCATCGTTACGGGACTTACAATATCTGAGCATAATTATGATATCGCATATCAAGCCTTACGCAATCGTTATGCTAACCCTCGCCGTTTAGCCGATCATTATTTTCAAATCATTAAAGACTTTAAGCCTATTAAGAACGCGTCTCAGAGTGAACTTAACCGATTTTTAACCGCACATTCAAATGCTGTGTGCGCAATAAAGGCTGTCCAGTTAGACGACTTAGCGGACTTCTTGCTTTTTCAAATGTCTGTTGGTAACTTAGACGCACAGACTCGACTTAATTTTGAAACCAGATTGGGAACAAATCAAATGCCCACGTACAGACTTTTAAATGATTTCGTCACTGAGCAGGCTAGGGCAATGGAGTTGCTCAATCAACCCTCTGCCGCGACTGCAGTTAACTCAAGATTAGGTCAGCAACCTCAAGTGATGGTCTCTGCGTTGAATGACTCAAATAACAGCGGTGCCCCTAATTTAAATATTGACCATGTCGAAGCTAACCTCGAAGCTGAACATAGTCCAACGGTCCAGCCGTCGGCGTCTTATGTTAATACGGCTACGTCTCAAATGCTACCACGCACTTATGCGCCCAGACCTGTGATGCAGAGCCCCATACGGCCGTCTGCAGGAGGGAGACAAGGAAATGTGCCGCCAATTATGAACGCGCCTAGGCTTTCAGTTTTCCGACATCGGTTGCCACCGCTTCACATGGCTCAAGCCAACATATCAACCACTCATACTGGGATGTGTTATTATTGCGGCTCAAACCATAATGTTTTTAATTGCCAGTCGTTTCTGGAATTAACTGTGTCCGAACGTAAAAGTGCCATTGTAAAATTACGACGTTGTTTTAACTGTCTTGGATCACACTTTCAGTCCAAATGTAAATCTATGAAACAGTGTAAACATTGTGGAGAGTCACACCACACATTGTTACACGACAACTCTCCTGTACAACAATGACTAGTTTCACCGCGACACCCTCGTTCAACAGCCAGACCCGACCTCGCCACTCAATCGCTACCGCATGCTCTTTCTTGTAATATTGAAACTTCTCTCGCCCTGTTAGGCACCGCGCAGGTCATCATTCAGGACCAATTTGGCCGACCGCTTCCATTTAGAGCACTTATAGGTCCAGGCAGTCAAATCTCTGTCATAACTAAACATGCGAGCACTATGTTGAATTTACCCGCTCGGAAATCAAATCTTTCTTTGATTGGTGTCGCAGCCAAGACAACCCGCATTCATGAGTACGTCACTTTGCTTATTTTCTCGAGACATGACCCAGGTGTCATGCTCACCGCAGAAGCCGCTGTGCTTCCCCGCATTACTGACCCGCTTCCATCTACCGCTTTGGCGCCTTGCATACGCGCTCAATATCAGCACTTACCGCTGGCTGACCCTCAGTTCGACACCCCTTCCGGTGTTGACATCATTCTAGGTGCTGACATTTTCACACAGATACTTGTGAACGGACCCTGTAATATTATCCACGGACAACCCTCGGCACTCAACACCAGGTTAGGTTGGGTCATCATGGGTCCCATACCTTATAGCATGCCTCAGCAGCCACGTGTATTCATCACTACTCTGAAGTCAATCGATGACAACATTAGACGCTTTTGGGAAGTTGAGGAAGTCGCACCAGCAAATCACCTCAGCCCTGAAGATCAACTGTGTGAGGAACTGTTCGCAACCACTACTGATCGTGACGCAACGGGAAGATACATCGTAGCACTTCCATTTAAGCCGGAAGCTATCTCGCTTAAGTCTAACCGTAACACTGTTCTTGCGAGTTATCATGCGTTAGAAAGACGTTTAAGCCGCCAGCCTGAGGTAGCCATACAATATCATCAGTTTATGGCCGAGTATATCGCTCTCGGGCACATGTACCCTGCCCTCAAGGCTTCTGACTATCTTATTCCGCACCATTGCGTATTTAAGACCACCAGCTCTACTACTAAGCTTAGAGTGGTATTCAACGCGTCGTCACCCGATTGCCACGCAAACACTCTGAATCAGCAAATGTTATCCGGTCCTAAACTGCAAAAGGACTTGGCTAATTTAATCATCCCTTTCCGTTTATATACTTACGCTGTTTGCACCGACATCAAGATGATGTACCGTCAAATTTTGGTCCGACCTGAGGATCGTTCTTACCAGCACATACTTTATCGGTCTTCACCTCAATCACCGTTAATCGAGTATGAGCTAGCTACGGTCACCTATGGCCTAACTCCTTCCGCTTACTTAGCTCTGCGAACGCTGGAACAACTAGTAAAGGATGAGGGAACCCGCTATCCTACAGCCTCCGAAGCAATCCTTCATCAGACCTACGTAGATGACGTCGTCGCTGGAGCCGACACGCCCGAGGCCGCTAAGACGCTAATACAAGAACTTATTGACATTTTCGCTCGCGCCGGCCTGGAACTCAGAAAATGGTCGTCGAATGAACCCTCGCTACTCACAACGCTACCTTCCTCTCACTTGGAAAATCCGCTGTTGTTTCAGGACGAATCCGCTGCAAATAAAATATTGGGTTTGCAATGGAACCCCTCGTCAGACTCGTTCTCATATCAAACTCAAACTTTCACGCTGGTGCCTACCAAACGCACTATCTTATCCTACGTCGCTCGCACCTTTGACCCGCTTGGCTTCTTAACGCCTATTACCTTTTGGATTAAGTCTTTTCTTAAACGCTTGTGGTTGGAGAAACTGGACTGGGACCAGCCTCTGCCAACCCCTCTACTCGATCAATGGGACAGCTTCATTGTCCATTTCTCTTGTTTGTCCGATATTCAAATTCCTCGCCATGTAGGCACGCGATCAGCCAGTCATCGCATCGTTGGGTTTTGTGATGGTTCCGAGGCAGGCTATGCTGCTTCTATCTATTTGAGATCTGAGCTTAACGGGTCCGTCAACGTTAGCCTGTTGAAAGCTAAAAGTAAGGTAGCCCCTGTTAAATTACTTACCATACCTCGTTTGGAACTTTGCGGCGCAGTACTGCTGGCTAAGTTATACAAATCAATTCAACCAGCTCTTGATTTCATTCCAATCGCTAACACTATCTTCTTTACTGATTCTGAGATAGTACTTCATTGGATTCAGACCCCGCCTCATCAATTGAAAACTTTCGTAGCTAACCGCATCACTGAGATTGTGTCAATCACCTCCATGGATCATTGGTTTCATGTCTCGACTCTTGATAACCCCGCAGACGTCGCGTCTCGCGGTTGTTTGCCTGATCAACTTGCTACACACCCGCTCTGGTGGCATGGACCTCCTTGGTTATTACATTGTCCTACCACTTGGAATCTGTCTAGGCCTAAAGGCACTAACCCGGATCAGACGGAAACAAAGGTTGAGGCTAAGGTTAATTGTACCGCTGTGCAAGAGCCCAACCGTCTTATGGAAATCATTGAACAGCATTCGAGCTTAACTACTCTTCATCATGTCTTCGCGTACGTATTACGATTCATCGACCACTGTCGCAACAAGAGCCTGGCGATCGGCCATCATCACAACACACGCTATAAGGCCAAAGCAGCCTCAGTTAAACCTACGCTACGACCGCTGTCAGTACAGGAGTTGGATAACGCAAAAGCTGTATGCGTTAAGCTGGTACAAACCTCTGGCTTCAGTGAAGCTCTGCAAAAGCTTCAAGCTGGTAAACGCGTCAACGACCATTTACGCAACCTAACACCATTCATCGACGCCCATGGTCTACTCAGGGTGGGCGGTAGACTTGATCATTCGTCTCTTAGTTACGATTCTAAACACCCGCTTCTGTTACCAAAGCGCCATCATTACGTTGACCTCATCTGTGACCATTATCACAAGCTGGCCTTGCATGCCGGACCGCGTACCACTCAAGCCTTGATCAACAGTGAATTTTGGGTCATAGCTCTGCGATCATTACTTCGCCAACGCATCCATGCGTGCATTCGATGTTTCCGCATGCAAACTAAACCACGCCAGCCCATGATGGCACCTTTGCCCTCATCAAGAGTTACGCCGTCTCCACCTTTCTGTAGAGTCGGAGTAGATTTCGCTGGACCTTTTGACACAAAGGCCAACCATTTGCGCACCTCCAAGCTATTGAAAGCTTACCTCTGCTTATTTGTATGTATGACTACTAAAGCAGTTCATTTGGAATTGGTGACCGACTTATCTACTGATGCCTTCCTCGCCGCATTACACCGTTTCACCGCTAGACGAGGTTTACCTTCAGAAATTTATTCCGATAACGGCACGAATTTTACTGGCGCTGCTAACCGACTTAACGATGTCTACAAGTTTCTGGACCGCTCTAGCTCACTTATTGAACGCAAGCTAGCTGACCAACGCATCAGTTGGCATTTCAACCCTCCGGCTGCCCCTCATTTTGGAGGACTTTGGGAAGCCGCTGTCAAATCCACTAAGTTGTTATTGCGACGCACTGTAGGCAACACCACCCTCACCGCTGAAGAGCTATCTACTCTGTTCATCCGGATAGAAGCCATTTTGAACAGTCGTCCTATTTTCGAAGTTTCGCCAGACCCCAGTGAAGGAGCGTCCTTTCTCACTCCTGGACACTTTCTGATTGGCCGTCCACTACTGTCACTTCCCGAAGAATGTTATACTGAGCCTCCGCTTAAATCTCGATGGTCTATGCTCCAACAGATGTCCAACCGCTTTTGGAAAATTTGGTCCACTCGGTATCTACACACTCAGATTCAACGACACAAGTGGAATAAGGACTCGACGCCACTCAAGGAAAATCAACTCGTCTTCATAACTGGAGAACACTCAAGCCCCCTTCATTGGCCTATGGGAAGGATCATCAGTCTGCATCCTGGACAGGACCACGTCTCTAGAGTAGCCACAATCCAGACCGCTCACGGACAGCTGAGACGACCAGTCAACAAGCTCGTCGGCTTTCCGCATCATCCTTAGTTTTCACCGCTTTTATACAGCCTCTTTCTTCGGCGCTCTTGCCCCTGTTGTTTCTTTTGGTTGTCTTCGTTTTCCCTACCACTTTCTTCTTCGGCACCCTCGGGTCCCGGTGCTTTATGGTTCTTCGCCCCCCACCCACTTGGCGATATAAAAACATTCGTTTTGGTGGGCGGTATGTTCGAGTTAGCGCTCGAAGTTTTAATTTGCTTTGACCTACCTAAAAGCTGTACCGTGACGTATTGGTCACGTGATCTCTGACCCGCTAATCGATATCCGAAAACTATTGATTTTCTTGGATGAACTCTATGCACCCCCACTCCCTTCTTATTTTCTACGTTAATTTCCGCTTCAACACAAAGTAGAATCGTTCTGACCCTCGAATAGTGCAGTCCTACGTTAAACCTCGTAGCCTATTCCGCATGGCTTTTGTTTCAGACAATTTAAAGTACCGCTTTCGTTCGTTAATTGTGCTTAAGGTGCGGACCGCGTTAATGAACTTTTAATGAACATTTTAATGAACATTTTAACTGTATATTTTCGCCGTGTTAGTAAAAGTGTCGCCCGATTTCGCCGGTTGCGCAATCTTAGTGCGTGTACTCGCGGCAATAAACTAAGTGCTTTGTAAGCTTAACTTTTACGTTTACTCATATTTCAATTGAGTTTTTTAGTTGCGTGATCGCCTTCAAGAATTCTACGCTGCCTGAGACGACCACAGTACTGTGGAGACTTCACCTCGATTCCAACGTCGCATCACTTCTTACCTATGGTAAGTGCGTAGTTAAGGAATATGAACAATTTATAATTTATTTGTATTAAATTCAGTGTCGTTGCGTTTTTAGTGTTAAATGACTCTATTTTGCTTAGAACAGTGCTTAAGCTTGCTATGTTAAATATTAACGTAAATTACGCAATCCAGAGTAACCTTGTTAACAATAGGGCTTACCGCACCTCGTGGTTTTAATTCTAACTTTTTAATCTGCGGATTAAACAATAAGGGTTTTACAATTGCTGTCAATAAATATATTTCGATTTAACGGATTATTGCTGCAACTGCCTACACGTTAAATGCAAAGCACAGATGTAGGGTTTAGTGAGCAGTGTTAAAATTTAGTTTCAGTATCCTGGCCGATGTTTTTTAAACTAATATAGCTTGGGAAGTATCTTCCAATGAGTTCCTAAAGTTTTACAGCAAATATTCTGATGTAAACGTCTTAACTTATAAACATAGAGTATTTATTTTTTTTATGGTTTTCAGATTATCACCACTACATACTGACATGTTATATTAAATATATGCAGATAAAACTTGTTATTTAATTAAAATTATAATTTGAGTCTAACTCACTTTAGATTATAACCGGTTTTGACGCTTAATTTTCCCTGATTTTTAACTTTGCGTTAATCATATATCTGGAAGGTTATATATCATTGAAAAGTTCTTAATCAGTGATTCTTTAAGGGTTAAAAACATGAGTAAAGTATTTATAGCTTTAGGGCTGAGATTGTCGGCTCCTGATTACAATATTAATATTTTTTTAAACTTTAAACAAATATCTTATTTTATAGAGGGGGATGCTTCAGAGTTGTAATGTTTAAAAGCATTCGAGAACATGAATTTATGCACATATATTTTTTAAAATTTTGATTACATTAACTATTTTGACATATAAAACTATTCATTGTGTCATTTTTATAATTTTTGAAGAATAAGCGGTGGTTCTTAAGGGTCGACACTTTCTAAATTGAGTAAAATTAATCCCCAAACCTTTAAGAGGTTTTTCTATGATTTGAACATGAGCTTACACTATTTAATTACTTATAAACTCAAAAAACTAATATTTCTTTAATTTGGTTTCCAGATTTTGTTTTTAAATGTTTAATCAATAATAAATATTATGAGTTACATAAAAAAACATAAAGGGATATTTATTTAGAAAATATTTAATAATAAATCTCAGTTTTAAGTGATTTTAACGATTTCTCAAGAGATACATTATAAAATATTGTCGATCTTAGAGATAAATAATTACTATCGTAAATCAACTGTAATGAATTTGTGCACTAAAATTCTATATAAATACGTTTTCTCAAATAAATGCTTAACAATGAAAAATATTAAACTTTAACTAGCAAATTAACTTTTATATAATTGTAAAATAAATTTATATAACTTCTTCTAATGTTAGGTCTATTTGACTAATTATATATTATTTTGAAATTGATAAATAGATATTGACAATATTTATAGTTTACGAATATAGGTAATAATTGAAATGAGTGAAAAATTATTCGTTTGTTATTTAATGTCAGTACGTTCTTAAATCTAGAAAATTTTGTAAAAAACCTTTCAAATCAGTCACTTGTATTACCAGTTACTACATTAATAAATAATTGAAAGAGATAGATTTTATTGCGTTGGAGGCATAATAAATATACCATATAAACTGTAGTCGTAAATAAACAAAGTAAACAAAGTAAATATTGGAAATAGTACTGCGGGTGCCTGCAGAGTGGTAATGCGATAATAATCCGTGTGTTGCACGTCGTGCGAATATTGGTCATTTGAACTCCGTGTGAATGTTGTTTACTTGAACGTTGTGTAAGTTGGTTAGTTGACCGTCGCGTAAGATGGTTTTTGAATGTTGATTAGTTAAAACGTCAATCGTTTGCTACTCAACCCCATAAAGTATCTAGGAATGAAGCTTCCGAAGCACTCCATCCGAAATGTATACAGAGAAAATATATGTCAATGCGGAGCAATTTTGCGCGTACATTGGGTATGAACAGTCGACCTAAGCCCATACAAAGGCTTTGATCAGTTGACATTTGCATCAATTTCTACCTTAAAAACTATATTCCAAATATTACAAAATTTATAATAAAAATCATCAAACCAAACCAAATAAATGAAATCCAATTCAAGTCCCCCGTTTGCATTTCTTTGACTGCGTGTTGCACGCCATCTCGTGACTAACTTTCGAGGCACAAGTGTCGAACTTTTTATTCATCAGGTATGCTGTACATGAGTACACCATAAGGAATCAGTGGTGATTGATTTAAAATGACAAGGTTAATTGTAACCTTTCAGCGAAAACAGAACAAATTATAAGCGGTATAAAAACTACATTTATTGACTGAAAAATACCAATTAGTAAACAACTGCAGTCAAATTGAAATACTTTTTGTTGTAAAAAAAATTTGAACCCTGGCAAGAGGCGGAATTTTGACATGTGAGGTAATTTTCGCCACTTACTATACTGAAATCTGTGGATAATTGAAATAATAATATTTCTATGTCGAGAAATAATTTATTTTCAGTTTTTATAACAACGAAGGGTTTTAATTAAAAGAATATCAATATTTATATTTACCTATTCTTTCGCAACTATTGATATATTGTAATAAGGTTTTTTGTGGTTTTAGTCGATAAACGTATTCCAGTATTGTCATATCTAAGGATTATTATATTAAATAACCTCATGGTACAGTAAATACCTTAATTATTGTCACACACATGAATAATAGAATCACAGTGGAGTACTGAAATTATGGCACGTTGAGAACAGGGTCTTGCGTTTGGAATAGTTTCTTTTTAATGCTATCACATAGTACTCGTATAACACATTCTCTTATATTACAATTACTGCTAAAAGTAGTAACGTGAGAGGATTGGCATTAGTTAATGTTAACCTAACGTAAGCCAGTCTAACCTAACCCAACCCAGCACAAGGATCATAAGCTCTTAGAAATTTTCTTAAAATGATAACAGTGATTTCATTTTAGAAAACATAAATATTTTTAACGTACAATTTCTCAGTTTTTAACTTAGAAACAATGAAGTTATTTCTAATGTTCTTCGCACAAAGCTACTAGAAACGTTTTTTGTTGAATTCGGAACTATTCAGTTGACAATTTTCCTTCTCTATACTACTGTCAATTTCTTCTTCTTTCTACACAGTTTACAAATTTGGTAACTTGAACCTAACCATCTCAGTACTCCTTCTCAACACAAATGTCTGGTAATGGCTTGTATCCAAGTTTAGGAAGAAAGTAAAATTATTGAAACACTTTGCTTCATCTGATATTGCCCCGCCAAAGAAGAAACGAGCCAAGAACAAACGATGCCTGGTAAATGAAACACTTTATTGTTATTTAATAGTTTTGCAAACATACTTAATTGTAATACAACTGTGTAATATATAATGTTACTTTTACTATTAAAGTTAATGTTATTAATATTTTTACTGTTACTGATACCGCCGTCTTCTTGTTAGTCTCAGTCTTACTATCACTCTTAGCATTACTGATACGGTTACACTGTTCATGTTACTAATATTGTTGCTGTTACTGATACCCTGATATAATAATAAATATGTAATTTAAATCCTCAGTAAGCAGCCATAGAATTAAGAGAATAGAGGAACATATCTTACCGCCCTTGTAAATTATATTTTTGAAAACGTGCGGTTTAAGTAACTGGTGAGTTAATGCGAACCTAGTATTAATACAAACAAACTTTAATTTTTCGCTCAAATGTTTGGAGGGGGAGGTGATGTAGTAGACTATTTATTTTAATAATAAATGTTAAACGCAAGTAGATATTTTGTTAGCTCTGTCTGTCTGTCTCTGCTTTGTCAGTTTGTCCTCTTCGTTCTCCTTTACATATTTACGTAGAGTAATGGATTAACCGTAAAGCTAATATTATAAAAATTCCACTCTTTTAGTGTAAACAATTCAACAATAATTTAGATCTACGCGTCACTTAATAACATATTGTTTTGATTGTATTTTTTATTTTCAATAATATTTTAACGTAAATCTACATCTACAATCTTATCTGTACATTTATATTTTGTACTCTCTCTCTCTCTCTCTTTCTCTCTCTCTCTTTCTCTTCCTTCCCCTCTTTCCCTTTCTATTTTTTGTTCTCTCTCTCTCTCACTCCTTCTCTCGTTACGTAAGGGTAAGTTTAAGCTTAGATATTAGATAAATGTTACCTAATTACGTTCTATAATGATTTCTTTTCCATAAATAAATAATGAAATTACCTTTTATGAATGTTAACTTTCGTCTACAAGAATGAGTAATATGAACCTAAAAAGGTCTCTCGATGCTTTGAAATCGGAAGAGGGAATCGCTGTGATTGGAGGAGTAATTAAGTGTAGGAAGTACATAGGCTTAAGGTAATGGAAGAAAAAATTATGATCAATTACTACGCACCATATTGCAGGCAACTATTATCTGTATTGAAGAGTAATTTGTGTAATGTTTGAATGAACTGGAAACTCAAACACATTTCCCTTCTTTATCGTCCTTGGTCACCACGAATTACAACGATAAAGTCACCAAAGTAAATTATATGAAAATGAAAGAAAGTTTTAAATTAAACCTCCATATCAGGTTGCGTTGTACCAAATAAGTCTCGATTTTAACGCTGACGTCAATGGTTTTGTGTATTGTTGCCTTCGATTAAGAGAATGTAGTTCTCGGCGTTTTGATATTTGTGGCGTTTTAACAATGCAGACTGCACCTCGGGGAAGATTATTGCATACTTTGCAATAAACTTAAAATCGTTTTTTATTTTTGTGGATTATCGACCAAATCGTTCTGATTAGGTGATTCAGGAGACGAGAAAGACCCAACATGAGGGGGGTTGGATTCTTTTTTGCTTCTTTCTAACCTTCCAATTAATTGCATGTCATTATTTATACCGGTTTTAAATATAACTATTGGTATTTTTTGGGGTGATATTTGGAATCACTCAGTTTGTCGCATTTACAGTTTACACTTGGTTGTCTTGTAGTAGTTGCATTCAGAGCGAGCTGTGCACCCAGATTTCCTGGACTAAAGGAATAAAAACTGTACAAGCTTTCCCCGCTTAATCGTTACGATTAAATTAATCTAATCATAGGAAAGGTAAGGTGCATGACAATTACACTAGATCGACTCTGCTGAATCACTCTCTCACCTCTCCCCACGTTGGGCTTTAGGCATAGCCAAATTTCCAGTCTTCAATGACATCTTACTGGTGCCTAATTTAGTTCTTATTGGAAATGAGATTCACTCTTTACATTCTTGCATAATTAAGTTCTTCCACCAGTCACGGGGAATCGGGTGGTCAACACCCCTCGCCCCATTGAGTGCAGATTTTCCTCACGTTTGCGAACCTGCCTACGCAACCCAATAATATCCCCTATTACCCGCACCAGAGGATCATTATTTCTTTTCCTATCTTCTAACTAAAGTCATTTACCCTAAATTTTCCTCTTTCTTACTAGTAAAAAAAATCGATACTTCATGTGTGTATCACAATATAACCACGATATATAGTCTACTTCGGGTACAGTTAAATTACTTTGTGTAATGTCTCTTCGTGCTAGTGGCTGGGAGGGGTTTAGTTTGGATTAGGGAACCAAGCGAAATTTTTGTCAAAAACGTAATACTAGCCTGGCTACTTACCTTTGGATGGTAGATGGCCAGGTAACAGGCGTAACACTATTAGATATTATTGCACTACTCTTACGAATTTTAAAAATGATATATCAAATATAAACTAAAACCTATAAATTGAATTTATTTCTTGCATACAATATTACACGTAATTCTTTAGGAGCAATACCGATCAGTTCGCCAGCAGAGAGGTTTTCGGTTAACTGAAATCGACAAATGGGCAGTTTTTTGACGTAGTAAGCGCATAATTGACTGTCCAACTCATATACAGCCCATTGATTTTTTATGTAGCAATTCATTAGTATTTGACACTGCATATTTGGAAAGGCATAACCCTTCCTATATCATGTACATAGGGCACACGATAACATCATAATATGACACTACTTTTCACCTTTTATTCGTACACAACGTTGTATTTAAAATTTAGGCAGTTCTTGCGGCTTACTATCTTAATACTATAAAGGAGTACAATATCATAAATCGGTAGTGTCGGTTTTGTAGGCTGCATATTTAAAGGAAGGCAACGGGGCCAGTACCATACTTATCTTTTATCACCTCCGATTAAACCTAAGTAAAAACTCAGCCAATATGATATACTTAGTGAACAGATTTAAAAAATGAAATTCAAAGCAGGATAAAAAGTAAATGAGGACAATATTGTTCGATTATTTCAATAAAATTAATGAATTAACGGTTTTATCTTCTCCAACAATACGATTTGGTTTGGTAGTTATAAATTCTTTTTATTAGTACTTCATTGTTTAACAAAGTCAGTGTTTCTTACATTAGCGCCGAGATTTAGATTCCGGCGTGAATAAAAAATCCTTTGTTTAATTACGTCTTAAATTCGAAACAGTTGAGAGAGGACCGCCTTTGTGTTAAGTTCTTTGTTAAAAATTTATATTCATCTCAAAATTTAAATAATTATTTATTGTTGTTTTACGTAGTTGAATTGAAAAGCTGTTTACTTCCATTCGATAGCGTCTCATTGTTTTGATGAATTAATGGTTCACTGGCGAGAAACTGTAACTCTATTGTTAATTAGAATCGCGATTTCTTTCAGGAATTATTTTGGTTAAGATTGAATGAAGTGACGTGTGGAAGTATTTGCCTCTGTTCTTCTGTTATAACCTGTAATTCTGTTACAATGTTCATTTTTTCCTGCTACTCTCATGAAGGGAACATATCAAGAATGCTGGTGTATGGAAAACGGAACAGAGTTGGTAGATACTGTAAAGATCATAAAACGTAACACATAATGAGAGGCGATCACCAGGTACTTCGTGTTACAAAAAAGGTACTTCTTATTATAAAAAAATAGGTAAATATGCTAGTCAAAACACGAAACATTTATAACTATCGGAAGAAGAAAAACATATTTAGATGAAATAGGATATTAGGAGAAATGCGTCTGTTTGTTGGAATAGGAGTAGATGTGGTGACGTAATATCTGTTACTTCCATTTTGAGGAGAGGAAAAGGAAGTAAACCTGAAAATACGAAAGACGTTAAAGCTGTCAGCAAAATGACTGAAATAAGACATTTAATTAGAGAATATACGAAACGAGAAGGATGGCTTCGATTGGTAGGATGAAGGATTGCGTACTCCACATACCTTACCCTCGTATTTTTAATCCTATAAACATATCTTTATTTGATTGCTTTGATATTAACAAATATATTATTCCTGTTTTCAAAACTTTTTTCCTAAATCTATAGCCACAGCTTTCTTTCTATAAACTCTATTACTCCAACCAAAAATCGATACCTTAATCGTATCAATAGCACTTTTGGACGAATACAGAGTATTACCTTCATTACTAAAAGTTTCTTTTAGTTTAATTATTTTATTTTATTCGTCTAACTATGTTGTACTTCTTCTTTTTCATTACCATTTAAAGAAAAGGAATTATTTTCTACTGAAACATTTTGAACATTCTAAAATATTTTAGAAATCAATCAAGACCAGCTGAAAAACCTGATCATTTTATGGATAAGTGCTTTCCTATCTCTTTGTGTCACTCTAGGGTCAAATCCCGCGCTGCCGTTTCCCTGTACTCAACACAGTTTGAAACTCATGTGGCGACATCTGGTTGCGAAAGCTGGAATTACGGGTTCGGGACTTTGAAGTGCTGACTTTAAATCCGATTAAAGGCAGACTTATGGATCTTGGTAAACAAACTTTTATTTCCTCACAGACGCTTGAACACATTTATTGTGTTTTGCTGTGCGAAATTTTAAATTTCGAAAAATGTTTCGCAATTTTTGTTTTGCACTTCTTGCATCTGAGTGTTTCACGCCATAACGTGATTAACTTTCGAAGCCCATGTGTCCAGCATTTGATTCATAACTTCGACTTACACGAGAACAAAGTCCAGAACCAGTGTTAAATGCGGTCAAAATTTGGGGTTTAGTAAGCTTTTAATGAAAATATAAAACTATAGCAGAAAAATAGAATATATATAAATATATATATTGTAACGAAATTCATTAAGATAAGGAAACTGTTAGAAAATATTTGAACTTGTGAAATATACCTAGCTAGCGCTAGTCTTTTGTCACATTTATCTGCCGAAAGAAGTTACTGCACACACCTGCGAATCATAAATAAAAATAATTCGAAAGGGGTTCATTGTAAGTAAACCAGGACGTGCCTAGTTCATGGGAGAGAAGCTTTACCTAGACATCCACGGACCAGGGAGATTTATGACTAGGAATCCCTGAGAATACAGAAAAACACATGCACCTGTGGGAAAGTTCAACAAATTCCCACGAAGCCAAGGGAAGGTGAGGGAAGTGTCAAAATTTCATAGGCTGGCCACAGTTTGAGCGCCATAAGGGGGCCAATCAAATTTGAAGAGGGGATAAAACACAAACGGATACGATCCAGGAGGATGTTCAGGAAGGGCAGTCAATTTTCAGTACTCGAAAGGGTCAAGTGGTAGGACTCGAGGAGTCTTAATGCAGAACTCGAGGGAGAAGTAATGTTCAGTTAGTAAGAAATATCAAATTTAAAAAAAAGGGTAACAAGTGAGATTAAAGTAAGGGATATTAATAGAGGAAGATTAAAGGTTAGCCAGGGAGATTATTAAATAGAAAGTAAAGTATAAAGAGGGAGAATAAAGAGTAACAACTGAGATTAAAATAAGGGAGTGATTAATAAAGTCAGTTAAGGAATAGAAGCATTTCGAGAAATTAAGAAAAGTTAAATTGATAGGAAAGTATTACTAAGTTAATTTGTGTCAAGTGAAGTAAAACAAGGAACCACGCAAGTAATAAACAATACATTTATTTTAACTTAAAGCCAACTCTTTAAAGCAACAAACTTTAAAAATCTTTTAAACTTTAGAAATTCCAAAAAAAGTCATAGTTAATTGAAATATAAAATTTATCAAACAAAGTGCAGTAACTTATACACGCCCTTAGATAGCTAAAGAAAGTAAATTTAGAATTGTTAAAACAAATCAATAGTAAAATAAGAGTCTTGATTCCTATCGGCAAAAATTAGAGTTAGTAAAAGAAGTTATAATATATATATATATATATATATATATATATATATATATATATATATATATATATATATATATATATATATGTATATATATATATATATATATATATATATAT
The DNA here is from genome assembly GCA_036971475.1 of Prosapia bicincta. Lineage (NCBI taxonomy): Eukaryota > Metazoa > Arthropoda > Insecta > Hemiptera > Cercopidae > Prosapia > Prosapia bicincta. The sequence goes on from JBAIZL010000002.1 coordinate 28,736,223, forward strand.
ATATATATATATATATATATATATATATAGCAACCCCTGGAATAAAACACCTTTCATAATAGACATGACAATATTAAAGTAAAATATTTCATCATTTAAAAAGGTGCATTGGAGATATTTTCGCACCTTTCAGAACAGAGGTTAGAGGGTTCTTATATAGTTTTAAATGTTACATCGAAGATAATAATTACATTAAACTTATCAAAATCAACCTGAATACATTTGAATAGTAATAATTTTTTCTTTTTGTTTTAAAATGATTGGCTTATAATAGTATTTTCACTGGATAATTTTCAATTGCTAAACGGTAACAAATATTTTAGTCATTTATGCTTCTCATTATAACGTGTAGCTTTACGTGCATGGCCTTTTACTTGTCAACAGGTATATGCTAATGTGTAGTGACCTTGAGAAGCTATCGATGTGTGTGGGATAACCACCGAGACATTCGTAGAGTGGCTAAGGAAGTGAATATTAGAACATACAATCGCTCCCCTTCCTTGGTTTTAGCTGCCATTCGCGTCTATCTGCCTTCCCCTCCTGTGCATTTCCTCCGCCACGGAAATTACCTACTCCTGTAGATACACATTTTTCACAACATTAAGGATATCTTTATTTAGTTACTACTAAAATCGCTACCTCCAAGCTCATTAGTACACTTACACCGTTTAGTGTAATCGAAAACGTTTCGGCTCAGTTTTCCACTGTTTTCCATCAGATAGGAACTAAATTTATAACTGCTAAATGCCGGTTCTCCGACACATTTAGCAGCGTATACAGGCGGATGGACAGCTGTTGACTTGTCAATGTGGAATCCTGCTTTGGGTATGAGGTAAACTTGGACATCATTCCCTGATCTACACAGTAGTGATCGTATTTCCATTCAGATCTCTCTGTATGACTTCTTGTATGACTTCTCACCCTGTTGTGTCGATATCCTGGTTAGATTTTGAAAAACAGCAACTGGGAAAAATTTTCACAAGATTTAGAGTCACTAGACATGGATGACCTGGCTTATATAGTAACATTTTTGCATTCATTTATAATTATTTGAATAAGAGGTATTTCCGAGTACTTCTTGGAGGCACATATTCTAATCTCTACGAACTAGAGAATGATGTACCGCAGGGTGGCGGTTCGAGTGTGGCATCGCTATAGTCAGAATTGTATGTAGGTAAATATCAGAAACTCCGACGCGCAGTTGAGGTCGCGTCGTTACAGTTAGAATTCGCCTATAGGTTTGTAACAGACCTTTTGCCGCACAGTTGATGTTACTTCGTTAAAGCAAACTCTCGTGTAGCAGCAAATATTATTCGCAATGGGATTTTAACAACCGTAATCAGGTACACAGCTCGACATTCCCCGCCAGCTCACCTCGCTTTGCTTGTCTCAAACTAACAAAGCAAAGTTCTGTGCAGTGACGACGTAGCAAGATACAAGTTTTGATATTGGAAAATGTGTTTTTGTCGTGGAAAAAATAATCTAAGCCCATGAACATTTTCGTAGAGTTTGTTTGAGGGAGAGAAAAAAGACAGATGCATAAAGAGGATAAAAAGAGAAAGAGAGATCGAGTAGAGAAATCTATTATTCTTTTCATTTGTTAAATTCATAAAAATGTAAAGTTTAAAGAGAGGAATTTGACGTTGAAATGTAAAAAATTAAATTGAACAAAGAGAATAGAAGTTTGAGAGAGAGAAGGATAGGAAGAGAATGCACTAGATCAAAGCAATGTTGTATGTAAAGAAACCCTCTCACCTCTCTACTTTGTCTATTGCAGGGATGAGATGGGCAACCTAGAAAACTAGCCCCATAAAAATTCAATTTATAAATTCTGTAAACTCTAATGAAATAAAAACAACCGCCTATAATTTTGAGTATCACAGTCAAGTACTGTCCATACAGATTAGGCACAGAATTTTAAGCGACTTCACGTGCATCGGTAGAAATTGTCAGTAAAATAACATAAATCTTAAAGTTTAGAATTTCTAATTTTTGTAGTAGGTGAACTCATAGAAGACCTATCAGCGTCGGGTTGCCAGGTCCTCGCGTCTAAGTGTGTATACGCGTAGAGGTTGGATTACCTGCTAATCCTCCTCAGGTGCTTCCGAGTTGGGATGGATAATAAGCCAGATTGTACGAGATGATTTTGCTTTTACTATTGTCAGTTTATGGTGATTTCAATGTCTCTATAGTCATGTATTTGAAGTTTGTGTTGCTCGAGAATATACACTAAATCATTAGGAATTTACGACAGTTTACTGTGAACAAATTTGGAATCTTTACACAAAAGATCCAAAACTCTTCTTTATTGCTTTAAATCAGTTACCAAAGCTTCGAAAATAATTATTACTACTTTCTAATTAAAAAACCCTCTTTTCATTATAAAGCCTCTAGTGAACTACACTAGAAATGTAGTGGGACGTTTCGATTTTGTACAAGTACTAACTGGATATGTATTCAATATCCTGCTTCGTACAGACTCACTTAAGGACAAACCAGAATTATGTCATTGTAAAAAAAAGTTAATTGACTCTACTGAAAACAATATAAAAGAAAAATGGAAAATAATTTAATGTTTCTGCTTGTATTTTGTTGTTTTTATTTACTTTCTTATTTAATTCCTTTACAGATGAATACAAGTTTCGTATTTTCTGTCAACAGGCAATGTAAGAAAGTAGTATGAAACTTAATGTAGAGCGAGGGAATCCTTACCAGGACGCACTAAAGCCTCTGGTAATTACTCACTCCCGAAAATCTTGAGTTCTTCTTAAGAAGGCCCATTACATCCTAACTAACCGAAACATTACCTCAATCTTCAAACCCAATTCTCTTCCCCAACAGTCCTCGAGTCAAAAGCTAATTATGATAGAGCTAAGACCAACGGGAAGACCAATGAGGGAAAAAATGTACTGAAGGGGTTACTGAAGAATGACTTCCTGTATAGCGTAAGGTTGTAGCAAAAAGTGACATTTCTCTCAGTTATCAGGTTGCAGTATGTAGTTCTAGTTCTTTAAGTGATTCCTTTAGAGTATAAAAGGACAGACTGAGACTTTTAGTTATGATACTCTTTAATAATCCTAAATGTAATAATACTTAACAGTAGAGTGACAGTTTGTTTTTAGGTGTTTCTGGTGTAACTAATATGCATTCATTTTGCTATAGAATGCGTTATGCATTCTCTCACTACTAAGAGTGAGTAGTAATAAATTCATTACTCAATCTCCTGCTTTATCCTGACTCTTCTACGGGCAAATAAAGATTTAAATCCAGATCTTAAATAAAGTTATTAACATTAAAAAAAATCGTCTTCCCTCTCTTTTATTGTAATTTTCATTTACCCCCTCTTTTAAGACTTTCACGATGGACTATTAAACATTTCGTATTTTCTGTCCACAAGTAACATAAGAGATTCCCTCCTAATTATTTACAACAACGCGAATTATATTGACAAAGAATAACTAATTCAAAATACAACTCACCTAGGAACTTGATATTACTCCGTTATGTCAGTCACAAGTGCCAGCACTTTAGCCAGCTATTCCAGTCCTATGGTTAATTACAACGACCATTATCTCTTGAAGAGGATGAATGGGACGCAAGCATTGTATGGTCTCACTGTTATAAAGGTCTTGAATGAAAGTCAGTTCAAAAACTGTAAAATATTCTTATACTGATTAACAGTGTTGGCGCAAATTGTTTTATGTGCTTATAAGTAGGAAGTAAATGCAAAAATAAAAATGCACGTGGAGAATAATTTACAAATAAAATTAAAATACTTGGTAACATAGTGACCTTAGTAATGGGGTTAGGGGATAATTATGGTATTTTTGCTGAAGAGTTAGTTATTTTGAAGTAACCGGAGTGAGAAACCGGGGTGGAGAAATATATCTCTGCGTTACCTGGAAACATATGTGTATTGGAGTTCACTACTAACTACTTTTCCACCCCCCATTCTTAGTAAAAGTATGTCTCCTGTAAAATACATTAAAACCAGACGCACTTGCTAAGAACTGTGTTTAAATGGCAAATAATAGATTCTCACCCTTTACTAATAGAGTCCTAAATCTCGCGGTCGAACTATTTGTATTATAAGCTTATTTTGTAAAGCAATTCGTAACCAAGCGCTGCTCGCTAATTGCAGCCGGAAGAGATTTTTAAATCCTTTTCATAAAATCCAATTTATTTTAATTGTTTTCACTGTCCTGATTTGTAATTTAACTTTAATTGGTTCCAATTTTTGACAAATCCAATTACATTATTGCATAATATCACTGCCAATATATTTCCTAATTTATTCTCTCAGAAAATAATACGTAATGGGAAAAACGTTCGTACTATTATTAATGTACGTATATATGTTACGTAATGGGAGAGTGAAATACGTTTACTGTCCTTTTGTAATTGGAAGAGAATTACATTCATTGTTTTACACACGCGATAGTGTATGTGTGCATTGACGTATGCTGTGATAACTTGTTTAATTTTTCTGTTATTCACATCATCTCTAAAAGTTTCTCTCTCGGAATAGTTTAGAAATATCCCAAAAGCATATCCTCCCTATTTAGTTGTTGTAATTGCTTTTCCAACTTTTATTTACAATCCACATAACACATAAAACTCCTACCAGTAAGAAAATAAATAGGGTTACAGGAGGAAATGTGTATCTAATTAAATATTGTCTAAAATGACACTGCCTTGCATATAATAATACTGCATGTAGTGCCCTAACTAGAAAACAAGACAGTAAATACAAAGTATTAGAAAATACTACAAATTATAACGGTTAAATTTAATCATTACAGAAAAAAACAAAGGATGTGGATATATTGACTTATCATTTAAGTGTTTGTCGGTTATCCGTACATATTACATAAATAGTAGATTGTGGCGATTTAAAACCATCCTCAGGAGCAAGTGAAAAATACTAATAAAACTTGGTATTGACGCAGCGCAAATTAAAAATTGAAATACACTTGTAATCTCTCTTCACAACACGATGAACTTAAATAATTTAAAAAATTATTTATTAAAAAACCCTTGTGATAGTAAAATTTATTTTAGCTACAAAGTAGCTACTATCAGTAATACTAATACAAACAATATAGTGTAGATTTGCAGGGTAGAAAATAAACGGATTAACGTAACCCAACCAATGCCTGCGTGTAAGTATAGTAAGACCTCCATCTGTTGTGACGTCATGCAATAACATAATCGTAATATTTAATGGACGTCATTTCATTTCTGATCTGTTTAGCTTACCTAATGTAAACATTGCGTCATTTGAGTTTTGAGCACGTCATACTTAAAATCAATTGACAACATATAATCTCATAAAAAGCTGATTTTATGTTATGATTATGACGTGGAAAAGCTGTTTTAACACCTAGGTTATGTTTCATTATTTAATTTGAAATGTTAATACTTTTGTCAAGTAATAAAGATATCTACTTTTCAATAAATCTTATAATGAAACAATATAATGATAATAAATTATTTATTTTCAATTCAATTTTTGAAATGAAGACGTCCTCAACATTTTCAGAATCATTTCCAGTAGAATTCGTTTGATTAAAATATGTATTTATTAAATTTTTTAATTTTAATGTGGTTGCTATAAACAACATTTTACTTCTATTAACTACGTCAAATAGATTGTATTAAAACCTCTAATAACTACATTCTACATATGAACTATTGATTTGTCGGGTAGTCCTATAATGGTAGCCTTCGTAGGTGGAGTACGTCTTCTCCCCACCTACGGCATTACCAAGCCTTGGTCTTTTCAAAGTTCGAATACTCATAAAATCCTTTTCCGAATGAGTATATAACACCCACGCCTATCTTTCAAAAATACGGATTTAAAAAACCTTTTGTATATACACGAAAAGCACAGTTCTATCTGAGCTACTGCAGTGCATCTTCCAATAGACGCTTATGTCTTCTAATATTTAACTTCTAATACTCTACGCAATTATTTGGTATGATGTTTTCTATGCCTCCGATCGAGGCAAAGGTTAACCTCGCATTAATGATGGCATAATAAATAATATTCCTCTATCCCAAATCCCCCTCTTTCCTATGGTTCCCTTGCATACACAGAACGTACTCATGCGTTTTTTCAAGGTTTTACAGTAGAGCAACCTCTTGTCCAGGAGAACTCCGAGATAATAAATACGCTCCTTGTAGATTATTTCTGTGTTACCAACAAATAGTGTCTTAGCTTTGTATTAAGTGGTGAAGGTGAGCACCACAGGTGTAAAAACGTAGATTGGAGATTCATTCTCCCTGCACTACCTCCCTCTTTTACATCTAGTGTCTCCTGAAGCAGATGTCTAAGGACCTCATCAAAGGCTTTCATCATAACTCTTCTGTCCTTAAGGGAGGAAAACATACTCTTAAAGTAATAGCATCAATAGGTGCTTATATAAGGTAAGTTTTGTCGACTGCCTTGTTGTTTCAAACATGGACATGGGGAAATTAAGGTGACTAAAATACTTAAGGCCTAAGTAGATATAGACAAATATTTAGATAATAGATTTGAGAATTACTATACCACATGTTTGTCCGTTTAGCCTATCTTCAAGTTTGAGTTGTTAAAATATATGTTTAATGTGTTTATATCTGCATCTAATGGGTAGGTGGTAAATCTCTCTTCACTCTGGTTGAGAGAACATCTAGAAGTAGGAGATGTCATGTAGGAGATAATTTGATGATGCCATAACTTACCTTTTTCCTTAGTCCTGCATATTTCCATCTAGTCGAGTAAACATTGAGGCTGGAGAGGGCAATGCTAGCAGCGCAGTTTCAGTAGTTCAGATAATGTCTAGGCCTATCCAGTTCGTATTCCTATCTTTGGCCGCGATTAGAACTACCTCTGCGTATGTAGATCACAATAGTCCTTACGCAATTTCTACTCGGACTAGTCGTTCTTGATTATGATCAGATAGTTTGGCAGTCGATCGGTTTTATCGTTCTTCTTTCAAGGAAGGACTGGGCTGATACCTGTTTAAGGTTCTGAGCTCGTCAGGTACAAGGCTCTACATACGGTTTGCCATATAATCCCTAAATCCTGTACCAGGGAATATTTTGTTCTTCTCTTAATCCTAACTGTGTTAAAATTCTCTTATCCTTCTTGAACGATAGTAAACATAGTGGTTGATATCAAACAATTTACAAAACAACTCTAGTCTACCAGTATCTGCATTTAATTAATAACGCACCGGATTTCTAATATTGAGATGATAAATTAAAAATATTTATTTCATTATGACCCATTTATCTTATAACAGGCGGTAACTGGGATTCAAATAAAACTACTGTGTTCCTACTTAAGCACACAAGTTTCCCGCATGAGTTTATAAATGGCGTAGATAATAACATGTATATCTTGCTAAACGCTTAGAGCCAAACCGTTCCTGGCTGATATCAACTCAAACTTTACTTTTAGAGAGTCTGAATTAGACTTAGTTAAGCTAACCAAGAGAATTGGAGTTTTATCCTTGAATAACTTCAAAACTGTCTTCCAATGAAACACTTACGTAGAAACGTCTGTCGTTCGTTTAAACTGTTTCCTTTAAAACAACTGATTTATTTATTAAACGATTCATTTATTTACATTTGCCCTTAGGTTGCGCGCGAACGTTTTGAAGATATAAGAGCCCTACGTAAGAAACTTATTTTCCGGCTTTGGTTCTCAGTTACTGTATTAGAGATGCTTCGAAAGATTGATAATAAATGAATGGTAATCCAATTAAAAATATATCGTGAAAAAAATTCGTGGAAAGTAATGCAAGACGCTGGAAAATTCAATAGTTGAATAAATATTTAGACTAAATGGCCAAGAAAATTCGACGAGATGTTATAAATTTGGATAGGATGTATCTAGGATATTTGTTACATATGCTACGTGTCTTTGTTTTTCTCTAGAGATGAATTATTGGGTTACTATTTTTATTACATTCGCTTATATCGAGAAAATGTAGTAAGAAAACTAAACTTAGATAGGATTTGAACCACGTTTTGGCTCAAAGAGAACCCAAAAAGATTAACTAAATTTAAAGTTATTTAATTATTTAAGTAAGTTATTTTTTTTCCCACACCGTATCCTTCGGGTTAAGAGTGATGATAATCCCCAATTTAACTCTAGAAGAACACCTTAAGAGACCAATCTATCACTTACATATTTCGGATAGTATTATCTCCTTGCGACGTTCCTCTTTCTTACAAGATTACTTAAATCTTTAATATTCATAAATTAAATTAAACGCAACGCAACACACGGCAGAAAACTATGCCGCCATATTTCCTAACGGCGCCGCGTAAGCTGAGGCGCATGCATGTTTGTGTCTGGCACACTCGTGGGCCGGTGTCAGTTTGTAGCACAGACACAGATTTGACGGCACACGCCACGCAACTAGAGATCCAAGATGTTGTTAAATGACAGTTTGATTCAGTCGGTAATTGACAAACACTCATCAGTAGCTCACATATTGTACCTAATTCTTGTATTTTTTAAATTTTTAATGCCACACATGTTTTGACAATTAAGTTGTCTTATTCAGTAATAGACAAACACTCAACCGTATTTTAAATATTATACTTAACTCTTATATTTTAAAATCTCTAATAACTCTGTGCGATTTACCTATGCTATACGATATGAGTCTTGAAGGTTATAACAAGAAAACGTATAAGACTCCCTGTGGGCCAACATAGCCTTGTATGTGTTTCGTTTTTTCATATATTCATTCTGCCACAGAACAAATTCCTAAATTTCGGTATCGGATTCAAATGAGATCGTATCAGTATTTTCCATTTTCAAGGCAAAAGTGGTATGCGTGTGCCGTGTGCTACGTCTCAACATGCGCTGGTAAAAGATTCGTGTGTTGCATGTCCTGCGCAGTAAAACGTGGCTTTGCTGTATGAATTGAAAGGGGGACGTTGATGTTGGATATGATAAAGAGGTCACAATAATGAATAGGACAATGAGATTGCACATTTTTTAGATGTGTTTTAAACACATACTGAGAGTATCCTAGTTGCAAAAGAATTGGAAAGTAGACGTTGATATCGGATATGATGAAAATATTGCAATGACAGATATCACAAAGAGATTGTACATGTTTGAAAGGTGCTGTAGACCCATGCTGAGGATATCCTACTTGCAAAAGAATTGAAAGGTGCACGGTGAAGGCGTCCTTTTTAACGAGCATGTGGTTAAACGCAATTACGGATATGACGTAGAGTTTGGACAGTTTTGAGGTGTGTCGTAGAACCATGTTTAGGATATCGTAGTTGCAAAAGAATTGAAAGGTGGAGAATGATGGTGGATATGAGGAAGAGAATGACTGCAATGGCGGATATGATGAAGAGATTGTACTCTTTGAGGTGTATTTTAAACTCGTGTTGAGAATATCCTAGTTGTAAAAGAAATGAAAGGTGGACGTTGGAAGTGATTATGATAAAGAGATTGCAATGTGATTATGAAATTGTATATTTTTTAGATGTGCTGTAAGCACATGGGGAGAAATACCTAGTTTCAAAAATTATTTAAGTTTGGGGGTTGATGGGGGATATGACGAAGAGATTGCAATGGTAGTTGTGACGAAGAGATTGGACGCATATGAGATGTATTATAGATCCATGTTGCTGATGTCCTGATTACTCCTACCGCAGAGGCATTGTGTAGTGTGGAGAAAGAGCCTTATAGTAGTGAAATTGTAAGAAATTTAGACCATCAGTACTCAATCATATCATGTGCGACATCATAGATATGAAATCCTTCAGCTACTGAAGAGAAGATCTTCTAAAGAGGAGAGCACTGAGATACATATTGCGATATGGTAGTGATATCTTTCAACTACTCAAGGCAAGATCTTGTAAAGGGGTGAGTGGGGAGGATTAGATCTTGGTAGAGTAATAAACGAAATAGTGCTCGAGAACATGTGCTGATATTTTTAGGACTGTAATACTAAACTTAAATTCGAGGTAATATTGCCAAACTTCTGAAATAGAAGGTGTAGCGAAAAATATAAGGATAGAACAATTAAGTCGGTTATTAAAATAAGTAGGTCAATCACTTATAAAAATATTATTCAATTGGTGCCCAAGTGTGTAGTTTTTAAGGACAATTAAATCAAACACTTGCAATAGTGTAATAACTCACCTTAATAACTTTATTTTTAACCTACAGAGAATCGTTAAAAAGTGTCGAACGTTTTGAAGACAAACCCCGATACTAGCTTCAGTTTGAGAATTCGAGTTGAAGCGATTTGTATTTTCTATACGGTAATATCAGAAACCATCGATAAGGAGGAAACCTAATAAAAAGTGATTGGAAGAAAGAAAATTAACGATTCATCTTACTGTTCTAATTTTCTAACCTCCAAACAAATTAAACAATCCAAACACAACTAATAATCTTTAAATACTTGGAAACGTGCCGCGGTAGAAATAAAACAAATAGGGACCTCATTAATTTTGATTGGCTTTCACTCTGGCTCTAGATACTTTTCTTTCAACACTAGTAAATAGGTACCGTTTTTTATATACCACTTATTTACCACTTATATTTAAAACTTCCCTTACGCAAAAACCCTCTTCTCGAGATTTTTTAAAAACAAATAAATTTATTTTTTATTCCACTTTGGATACACTGCCCACAACACGTTTTCTTTATCATTTTGAGCTCGGTACCCCCTACACATCTACTACCATGTCAGTCGAACCTATTGTTATCTTATCTACCTTATCTTATCTCTATTTCTTAGTCAAACGAAGACTAACTCACTTTTTCTGCACTTAAGTTTCTCTAGCGCTTCCTTCCCGCTAAATTTTTTAGCCAATGAAGAATAGAGAACTAATTAAATTTGAAAATTGTATGTTAGTATTTTCGAAGTAGCTTTTATTTTACCAAAGTTTAAAGTAAACTGTAATATAAATTATTGTTATTTTAAGAGGGTGAACATCTGTCAACTTCTCCAGTCCCTTCTATGTTTCTGAATTATAACAAAAAAACTCCACCCTAGTGCCTTACTTTCCCTTTACAAAATTTCTAATTGTAGTAAATAATTTGCAGATTTCTATTTCTTTTATTTCATTGTCGGATTTATAAAAATAATTACATTTTTCCTTTTCTTGCTTATACATTTCATATCGCTTGTTATGTTTTCATACATTTAACATTATAAATATTATACACTTTTTTTAGATCTTACCATGCTTAGTTAGTAACTAAACTATTTGTTTTTCTAAATACTTGCTGTTCAGACCTCTCTATGAAACTTTCCATCCTAACGTATACCAGTCAAAAATGTCTACGTTACCTAGCATTCGTCCTTAACATGTCAACTTTATCAAAGCTAACTTGCACTCTACTCCTTACCAGTCACACGTCTCTACGTAACTTTCCATCCTAACGTATACCAGTCACAAATCTCTACGTCACCTAGCAATCGCCTTTAACTTGACAACTTTGTCTAAGGTAACTTGCATTCTACTCCTTACCTGTCACACGTCTCTACGTAACTATCTATCCTAAGGTATACCAGTCACAAATCTCTACGTCACCTAGAAATCGCCTTTAATATGACAACTTTGTCTAAGGTAACTTGCACTCTACTCCTTACCGGTCACACGTCTCTACGTAACTTTCCATCCTAACGTATACCAGTCACAAATCTCTACGTCACCTAGCAATCGCCTTTAACTTGACAACTTTGTCTAAGGTAACTTGCATTCTACTCCTTACCTGTCACACGTCTCTACGTAACTATCTATCCTAAGGTATACCAGTCACAAATCTCTACGTCACCTAGAAATCGCCTTTAATATGACAACTTTGTCTAAGGTAACTTGCACTCTACTCCTTACCGGTCACACGTCTCTACGTAACTTTCCATCCTAATGTATACCAGTCACAAATCTCTACGTCACCTAGCAGTCGCCTTTAACATGGCAACTTTGTCTAAGGTAACTTGCACTCTACTCCTTACCGGTCACACGTCTCTACGTAACTTTCCATCCTAACGTATACCAGTCACAAATCTCTACGTCACCTAGCAATCGCCTTTAACTTGACAACTTTGTCTAAGGTAACTTGCATTCTACTCCTTACCTGTCACACGTCTCTACGTAACTATCTATCCTAAGGTATACCAGTCACAAATCTCTACGTCACCTAGAAATCGCCTTTAATATGACAACTTTGTCTAAGGTAACTTGCACTCTACTCCTTACCGGTCACACGTCTCTACGTAACTTTCCATCCTAATGTATACCAGTCACAAATCTATACGTCACCTAGCAATCGTCTTTAACATGACATCGTTGTCTAAGGTAACTTGCACTCTACTCCTTACCGGTCACACATCTTTACGCAAGTTTCCATCCTAACGTATACCAGTCTCAAATCTCCACGTCCCCTAGCAATCGCCTTTAAAAAACAACTTTGTCTAAGGTAACTTGAACTATACTCCTTACCGGTCACACGTCTCTATGCAACTTTCCATCCTAACCTATACCAGTCACAAATCTCTACGTCACCTAGCAATCGCCTTTAAAATAACAACTTTGTCTAAAGTAACTTGCACTCTATTCGTTACCGGTCACACATCTCTATGCAACTTTCCATCCTAACCTATACCAGTCACAAATCTCCACGTCACCTAGCAATCGCCTTTAAAAAACAACTTTTTCTAAGGTAACTTGAACTATACTCCTTACCGGTCACACGTCTCTACGCAACTTTCCATCCTAACGTATACCAGTCGTAGATCTCCACGCCACCTAGCAATCGCCTGTAAAATGACAACTTTGTCTAATCTGACTTGAACTCTACTCCTTACCGATTGTAAGTTTCAGCGGTACCTTACACTGTAACTTACACCTGCCATAGATCTCTATTTTACCTTGCACTCTACCTTTTCTTTCACCCTCTTTTCGACGCTATTTCTTTTTCTACCCTATGCTGGTCACACATCTCTAAGCTACCTTACACCAACCACAGATGACTCTATTCTACCTTGCACTCTACCTTTTCTTGGCCACTCTTCTCTAAGCTATTTTTCTACTCTATGCTGGTCACACATCTGTACGATACCTTACACTTGCCACATATCTCTATTCTACCTTGTACTCTACCTTTTCTTGGCCACTCTTCTCTACGCTATTTCTTATTCTACCAAATACTGGTCACACTTCTCTACGAAAAATTGTGTACTTACTTATACTGGTCCTTACTATCTACACTACCTTCCAATCTAATATATACCAGTCACAAGTCTCTACGCTACCTATTATAACGAGGAACCTCTCTTTAAGCTAACCTTATTATTATTTTTGCAGGTATTTCTAGTTTATAATATTCGTTAGGATAGATTTGAGGCTACTCTTCTTTGTGTGTGTGTGTGTTTGTGTGTGTTTGTGTGTGTTTGTCTGTGTGTGTGTGTGTGTTCGTGTGTGTGTGTGTGTGTGTGTGTGTGTGTGTGTGTGGTTGTGTGTGTGTGTGTGTGTGTGTGTGTGTGTGTGTGTGTGTGTGTGTGGTTGTGTGTGTGTGAGTGTGTGTGGTTGTGTGTGTGTGTGTGTGTGTGGTTGTGTGTGTGTGTGTGTGTGTGTGTGTGGTTGTGTGTGTGTGTGTGTTTGTGTTGCGACGCCCTACCAACCGTTACAAAGATCAAAATTTTGAACAAGCTTCCCCAACCGAAGTCAGGCCTGTGCTAACGATTGCCAAAATCTGCCAGGGAACCAGTCACTAAACTTTATTTTAAAAAACCTAACTCGTGGAGATATAATGCAAGAGTTTTGTAATACATAAAATGTAAAATTGGTGCCAAACTGTACAATGTCGTCTTTACATTGTTCACTTAACAATGTTTTATATTTTAGATAATGTAAATTGTCTGACGTCAGTACCAATGAACACCTGTTCCACAACACACAACGTCTGACGTATCATCATACCAAAAGCAAACTTGCGCAATTACTAATAGGTTAAAAATAGTGGTGAATAATCAGTGTGTTGATAGTTCCAAAAACAATATTGCGATATCGCTAAACAGTCATTATTAATTAGTTTAATATCAATTCAAACCAGCTTGTTCCTAATGAAGATTCGCACTTGAAATTTTCTTGGGTTCACCTCGTTAGTGCTAAATGAGATTCTAGCGAAACTTCGGAACAGCGATTTTGTGCACTGCAAAATGAACGGATGTACTCCGGATATTAACTACTAAGTAGTTAATTGCGCTACTTGGTCAAAAAAGTGTTGGGGGAAGTAGGCCTATGACGTAACAACCTAAGCCTGCTAAATTGCATCTAACCTAACCTACCCCTAGGTGTAGGAGTGTACTCAGCTACGTTCAGGACCTTCCCCGGGGGTTGCTCCGGGGGTGGAATCGGGGTGGGGGTAGTTTTCGAAAAAAGTTTGGAAAATGTGAATTGACTGATAGGGTGAGTTTAGAGTGTATTATCGCTATGGTTGGGGGTGAGTTCACCAAGGGGTAGTTTTAAATAATATATGAAATGGCCAAAAATCGATCGATTGGATCAAATGACTAAACAACTGTGTGCGGTTTATAGTATGTGTTGGATAGATGCGGCGGTGGGTTAACCTGGGGGTAGTATTAAAAAATATATCAGATTACTAAAAAAATGATAGGTCCATGGAGTCGTGCTCGAGGTAAAACCACCTAGGAGCCAGGTCTCAGGTAAAGCCAACCCGAGACCATGCCTTAGGTAAAGTAACCCTGGAACCTGGCCTTAGGTAAAGCTACCATGGAGTCAGGGCCTAGGTAAAGCCTCTTTGGAATCAGCCTTTAAGTAAAGCTACCCAAGACGCGGGCCTTAGGTTCAGGATGGTTGCTATATTTATTTCAGCCTCTCGACTAAGACAAATACCTCCACCAAGTCTTAAGTAAAACTACCTTGGAGTCAGACCATTGGTAAAGTCACCCTGAAGTCGTGCTTGAGGTAAAGCCACCTAGGAGTACGGTCTCAGGTAAAACTAACATGGAGCAGGGCCTCAGGTAAAGCGATCCTGGTGTCAGACCTTAGGTAAAGTCACCCTGCATTAGTGCTCGAGGTAAAGTCACCTAGGAGCCATGCCTTAGGTAAAGTTACCTTGGAGCATGGACTTAGGTAGGGCCAACCCGAAGAATGCCCTTAGGTAAAGTAACCCTGGAATCTGGCCTTAGGTAAAGCTACCATGGAGCCAGGCCATAGGTAAAGCCTCTTTGGAGTCAGCCTTTAAGTAAAGCTACCCAAGAGTCGGGCCTTAGGTTCAGGATGGTTTCTATATCAATTACAGCCTCTCGACCAAGACAAATACCTCCAACAACTCATAGGTAAAGCTACCATGAAGTCGGGTGTTAGGTAAAGTCACCCTGGAGTCGTGCTTGAGGCAAAGCCACCTAGGAGCCAGGCCTTAGGTAAAGCTACCTTGTAGTCGGGTCTTAGGTAAAGTCCTACCGGAGTCGAGCCTGAGGTAAAGCCACCCAGGCCACCTAGGCCTTAGGTATAGCCTCTAAGGAGTATGGACTTAGGTAAAGCCATCCCTAAGCCAGCCCTTAGTTAGAGCCACCTTGGAGAAAGGTCCTGAGGTAAATTCACACTATAGTCAGGCTTCAAGTGAAGGCACCTTGGAGAAAGGCCATAGGTAAATTCACACTAGATTAAGGCTTTAAGTGGGGGGTAGTTTTTAATAATATATGAAAGCATCAAAAAATGATAGGTTAGATCAAATGACCAAGGTTTCAACTATACAACAGTGAAACACTGTCTTACGGTAAGTTTAACCGACCAATTTACACTCATTTCAATCCACCAACAAATACGGTAAATTCAAATAGACAACAAGCTGTGCGGGGAATCGGCCTATCACATTTCAGGGGCTCGGTAGGCTTACGCAACACAACGCAAACGGTCGCTGTAAGGTGTGTAGGCATATATACTATGTTAAGCCAACATGCATGATAGGCCTATATAGTATGTTAAACAAATATACATGTAAACCTAAATAGATTCATATACTATGCCAAGCCTTCATACATGAATCCCTACAAGGGCCTACTATGTCGGTAAACCACTGGCCAAAGCCTTTATGATCTGAGCCTGACACACATTTACAACTCTTCTATAATATAAAGCCTCAGGCAAGCAGCCGTATAGTTCATATGGGAAGTACTATATGGTATAGCTACCAATGCATAACCTATCACGCCCACATAGGTGACGGTCAATAAATATTACAATATAAATAATTAAAAAAATTCACGCAACCTATATACATACAGTGTTAAGTCAACATTCATGTTAACCTATATATGCTTATATACTATGTTAAGCCAGCATGCAATATACTCTAAATACCCCCATATACTGTGTTAAACAAATATGCAGGTTAACCTATATACATCCGGTATAAAGCCAATATCCCACATAGGTCTATATAATATGTTAAGCCTACATACATGATAGCCCACATATTGTGTTAAACAAATATGTGTGTAAGCCTGCATACATATTATGCTAAGCCGACATAGGCCTACAAATTATAACACATTATATCCAATGCATAGTTTAGCTAGTGGTTATCACACAGTATCCTACGAGTAGCCTGACTACTGGTTGCCCACAAATTACCACATATTACCTGATACATAGCTAGACTAATCATTAACACATAGTATCCGATGCATAGCCTGACGATGGGTTAACATACAGTATCCGATAAGTAGCTTGAGTATACCCCAACACATAATATCCAGTGCATAGCCTCGCTAATGGTTAACACATCGTATCCGATGAGAGGTTTGAATACAAGTTAACACATAATATCCAGTGCATAGCCTGGCTAATGACCAACATATAGTATCCGATGCATAGCTGGGATAACGGCTAACTAATAGTAGCTTGACTATGGGTTAACATATAGTATCCGATAAGTAGCTTGACTATGGCCCAACACATAATCTCCAGTGCATAGCCAGGCTAATGTTCATCATGTAGTACCCGCTGCATAACTAGGCTAATGGTTTGCTTGACTGTGGGTTAACACATAATATCCGATGTGTAGCTTGACTAATGGTTAACACATAATATCCAATGTGTGGTTTGACTAATGGTTAACACATAATATCCGATGTGTAGCTTGACTAGCAACCACTTGATACACTGCCCACAACACTTTTTCTTTATCATTATGAACCACTACACTTTTACTACCTTGTCAGTCAAAGGAAGATCAATCTGTTTTTGGTCGAAAGAAGACTACCTCGCTTTTTTGCACTTAAGTTTGTCCAGGACGTTCTTCCCCCTAAATTTTCTAGCCGATGAAGAACAGATATTTTTGCTTCTACAAATCAAACTTGCAAAGTGTACGCTAGTATTTTCAAACTAGCCTCTATTTTATGAAAGTTTGAAGTAAACTGTGTTATAATTTATTATTATTTTAAGATCGTGAACATCTGTCAACTTCTCCTGTCACTTCTTAGTTTCTAAATTATTACAAAAAACTTTACAAAATTTCTTATTGCCGTGATTAATTTGCAGATTTCTATTTCTTTTATTTCTTTGTCGGCTTTATAAAAATAATTAAACTTTTCATTTGCTTGCTTATACATTTCATATTGTTTGCTTTCTTTCAAATATTTAACATTATAATTACTACAAATTATTTTGTAGATCTTACCATACATAGTTAGTAAGTAGACTATTTGTTTTTCTAAATACTTGCTTTTTACATCTCTCTACGCAACTTTCCATCCTAACGTATACCAGTCACAAATATCTACGTAACCTAGCAATCGCCTTTAGCATGACAACTTTGTCTAAGCTAACTTCCACTCTACTCCTAACCGGTCACAAGTCAATAGAATAGATGTCTCTATTCTACCTTTCACTCTACCTTTTCTTGGCCACTCTTCTCTACGCTATTCCTTTTTCTACCCTATGTTGGCCACACATCTCCAAGCAACCTTACACCTGCCACAGATGTCTCTAATCTACCTTCCACTCTTCCTTTTCTTGGCCACTCTTCTCTGCGCTATTTCTTATTCTATCCTATGCTGGCCACACACCTCTAAGCTACCTTACACCGGCTATAGATCTCTATTCTACCTTTCACTCTACCTTTTCTTGGCCACTCATCTCTACGCTATTTCTTATTCTACCCTATGCTGGTCATACATCTCTAAGCTACCTTACCACCGGGAACAGATGTCTCTATTCTACATTGCACTCTACCTTTTCTAGGCCACTCTCTCTACGCTATTTCTTATTCTATCCTATGCTGGTCACACATCTCTAAGCTACCTTACACCTGCGATAGATGTCTCTATTCTACCTTGCACTCTACCTTTTCTTGGCCACTCTACTCTAAGCTATTCTTTTTCTACCCTATACTGGTCACACATCTCTAAGCTACCTTACACCTGCCACAGATGTCTCTATTCTACCTTGCACTATACCTTTTCTTAGCCACTCTTCTCTACGCTATTTTTTTTTACCCTATGCTGGCCACACATCTCTAAGCTACCTTACACCGGCTACAGATCTCTATTCTACCTTGCACTCTACCTTTTTTGGCCACTCTTCACTACGCTATTCCTTTTCTACCCTATGCTGATCACACATCTCTAAGCTACCTTAAACCTGACACAGATGTCTCTATTCTACCTTGCACTCTACCTTTTCTTGGCCACTCTTCTCTACGCTATTCATTTTCTACCCTATGCTGGTCACACATCTCTAAGCTACCTTACACCGGCTACAGATCTCTATTATACCTTGCACTCTACCTTTTCTTGGACACTCATCTCTACGCTATTTCTTATTCTACCCTATGCTGGTCACACATCTCTAAGCTACCTTACACGTGCCACATATGTCTCTATTCTTCCTTGCACTCTACCTTTTCTTGGCCACTCTTCTCTACGCTATTCTTTTTCTACCATATGATGGTCATACACCTCTAAGCTACCTTACACCTGCCACAGATGTCTCTATTCTACCTTGCACTCTACCTTTTCTTGGCCACTCTTCTCTACGCTATTCATTTTCTACCCAATGCTGGTCACACATCTCTAAGCTACCTTACACCGGCTACAGATCTCTATTCTACCTTGCACTCTACCTTTTCTTGGCCACTCTTCTCTACGCTATTCATTTTCTACCCTATGCTGGTCACACATCTCTAAGCTACCTTACACCGGCTACAGATCTCTATTCTACCTTGCACTCTACCTTTTCTTGGACACTCATCTCTACGATATTTCTTATTCTACTCTATGCTGGTCACACATCTCTAAGCTACCTTACACCTGCCACAGATGTCTCTATTCTTTCTTGCACTCTACCTTTTCTTGGCCACTCTTCTCTACGCTATTTCTTATTCTATCCAATGCTGGTCACACATCTCGTACTTACTTATACCAGTCTTACTATCTACACTACCTTCCAATCTAATGTATACCAGTCAGAAGTCTCTACTCTACCTAGCACTCTGTTATAGCGAGGAACCTCTCTTTAAACTAACCTTATTATTATCTTTGCAGATATTTCCAGTTTATAATATTCGTTAAGATAGTTTTGAGGTCAAATTTAGTTTAAATAAAGTGATATTTTTAAGAGAGTAGTGACTTTTTTTAGCGCTGAGGAAAATTAATAGTATTGCATACAATAATACTGTATCATCTTTTCAAATTTTTTCATATACATTTATTTACCATTAGTTCTATATTAGTTTATGATTACAGGTTCAAATTTAATTTTTATGATAAATACATACTTTTAATTATCTTTTTAAACATTACAGTTTCTTAGATTTACACAACTGTGTGTTATTATCATGTTATTAATTCTGCATTCTCACATATTTCTGCAATTAATATTCTTCCAAAGATTCTGTCACTTGGTACAATTATTGCATTACTTGTATTCATAGGCTTAACGTTTTTAAAAACAAATTGTAGTCTTATAAAATATGTTTGCAAGTATAAATGCCTCAAACTCAGTTGCTCGACCTTTAAACTTTGTTATAATAATTTGTTACTTTTAAAACTATTTTGAAAAGACGTAAGCTAACATTGTAACACCGAGAAATAGTGTTGATAAATAATTTAGGGCTATCCAACGGTAATTTGCTTAGTCACAGAAGCTTCTTCCAAGTATATAATTTTAGAGATAACTCTAATTATTACCCTTTAAATTAAAATTATTTCTGTTTAGGATGTAAGTACATAGTCGGGTAATATACACTTCTGGTCTACGTAATTGTGTAACAGACTTAGGTATCTTTATTCAGGAAAACCTCCTGCTTTTATGCCTTGCCTCAAAAGCCTAGACGATTCAGCTGGTACTCCTAGAGGTGGAGGGACTGGAAGACCTTATCCTTGATAGTTATGTCTCATTTCGGTGAATATTTTACTCTGAGTTCTCTTTCCTGATTCTCTCGGGTTATAATTTTTCAAAATATTTATCATCTAATAACGTTACATGAATTCAAACGCTTAGAGTTGTATCCACTACGTATAGAATCATACTCGTAACGCCGTAAGTGTTGCGTATTCCAAGAAGAATTACCAAAATATGTAACGGAAAGCGAGATTTCAAATGGATTTTCCTGAGGGCCATAGAATCATACTCGTAACGCCGTAAGTGTTGCGTATTCCAACAAGAATTACCAAAATATGTAACGGAAAGCGTGATTTCAAATAGATTTTCCTGAGGGCCATAGAATCATACTCGTAACGCCGTAAGTGTTGCGTATTCCAACAAGAATTACCAAAATGTGTAGCGGAAAGCGTGATTTAAAATAGATTTTCCTGAGGGCCATAGAATCATACTCGTAACGCCGTAAGTGTTGCGTATTCCAACAAGAATTACCAAAATATGTAAGGGAAAGCGTGATTTCAAATAGATTTTCCTGAGGGCCATAGAAACATACTCGTAACGCCGTAAATGTTGCGTATTCCAAGAAGAATTACCAAAATATGTAACGGAAAGCGTGATTTCAAATAGATTTTCCTGAGGGCCATAGAATCATACTCGTAACGCCGTAAGTGTTGCGTATTCCAACAAGAATTACCAAAATATGTAACGGAAAGCGTGATTTCAAATAGATTTTCCTGAGGGCCATAGAATCATACTCGTAACGCCGTAAGGGTTGCGTATTCCAACAAGAATTACCAAAATATGTAAGGGAAAGCGTGATTTCAAATAGATTTTCCTGAGGGCCATAGAAACATACTCGTAACGCCGTAAACGTTGCGTATTCCAAGAAGAATTACCAAAATATGTAACGGAAAGCGTGATTTCAAATAGATTTTCCTGAGGGCCATAGAATCATACTCGTAACGCCGTAAGTGTTGCGTATTCCAACAAGAATTACCAAAATATGTAACGGAAAGCGTGATTTCAAATAGATTTTCCTGAGGGCCATAGAATCATACTCGTAACGCCGTAAGTGTTGCGTATTCCAACAAGAATTACCAAAATATGTAACGGAAAGCGTGATTTCAAATAGATTTTCCTGAGGGCCATAGAATCATTCTCGTAACGCCATAAGTGTTGCGTATTCCAACAAGAATTACCAAAATATGTAACGGAAAGCGAGATTTCAAATGGATTTTCCTGAGGGCCATAGAATCATACTCGTAACGCCGTAAGTGTTGCGTATTCCAACAAGAATTACCAAAATATGTAACGGAAAGCGTGATTTCAAATAGATTTTCCTGAGGGCCATAGAATCATACTCGTAACGCCGTAAGTGTTGCGTATTCCAACAAGAATTACCAAAATATGTAACGGAAAGCGTGATTTCAAATAGATTTTCCTGAGGGCCATAGAATCATACTCGTAACGCCGTAAGTGTTGCGTATTCCAACAAGAATTACCAAAATATGTAACGGAAAGCGTGATTTCAAATAGATTTTCCTGAGGGCCATAGAATCATACTCGTAACGCCGTAAGTGTTGCGTATTCCAACAAGAATTACCAAAATATGTAACGGAAAGCGTGATTTCAAATAGATTTTCCTGAGGGCCATAGAATCATACTCGTAACGCCGTAAGTGTTGCGTATTCCAACAAGAATTACCAAAATATGTAACGGAAAGCGTGATTTCAAATAGATTTTCCTGAGGGCCATAGAATCATACTCGTAACGCCGTAAGTGTTGCGTATTCCAACAAGAATTACCAAAATATGTAACGGAAAGCGTGATTTCAAATAGATTTTCCTGAGGGTCATAGAATCATACTCGTAACGCCGTAAGTGTTGCGTATTCCAACAAGAGTTACCAAAATATGTAACGGAAAGCGTGATTTCAAATAGATTTTCCTGAGGGCCATAGAATCATACTCGTAACGCCGTAAGTGAAGCTTATTCCAACACGAATTACCAAAATATGTAACGGAAAGCGTGATTTCAAATTGATTTTCCTGAGGGCCATAGAATCATACTCGTAACGCCGTAAGTGTTGCGTATTCCAACAAAAATTACCAAAATATGTAACGGAAAGCGTGATTTCAAATAGATTTTCCTGAGGGCCATAGAATCATACTCGTAACGCCGTAAGTGTTGGGTATTCCAACAAGAATTACCAAAATATGTAACGGAAAGCGTGTTTTCAAATAGATTTTCCTGATGGCCATTGAGATAGAATCATACTAAATTATTGTTATTATTATCACGTAGCGTAACGGGGAATAGACGAGAGAAATCTGCGTCGCGTAGCGTAACGGGGAAGATGTGTCTCGGTCGACGATTTGCTTGGAACTTTCTAGCACTGAACTTTGTAAGGTACAAAGATCGGCCGATATGAGTAGCTCTCTTTGAAGCATTTACATTCAATCTTAACATTAATTTAATATTAACATAAATAAGATACCGATAGTTTTAATTCTCTTAGGATTCATAGAAGGATGTCTATATTTATGATATGCTAATAATGTATTCGCCACACAGCGGGAGAAAACGAAAGAAAAACTACGTCACGTAGCGAAACTGGAGGCAGACGAAAGAAAACTGCGTTACGTAGCGTAACGGGAGCTAGACGAAAGAAAACTGCGTCACGTATCG
Organism: Prosapia bicincta; assembly: GCA_036971475.1. NCBI lineage: Eukaryota > Metazoa > Arthropoda > Insecta > Hemiptera > Cercopidae > Prosapia > Prosapia bicincta. Next base: position 28,759,298 of record JBAIZL010000002.1, read on the forward strand.
TAACGGGAGATAGACGAAAAAGTGCGTCACGTAGCGTAACGGGGAAGAGACGAGAGAAACTGCGTTACGTATCGTAAAGGGAGGCAGACGAAAGCAAACTGCGTCACGAAGCGTAATAGGGAAGAGACGAGAGAAAACTGCTTCACATATCGTAACGGGGATGATGTGTCTTGTAAGCTTTATAAGAGACAAAAATCGGCCGATAAAAGTAGCCCTCTCTGAAACAATAACATTAAATTTCAACATTAATTAAACAACAACCTTATCTTACTAGAAAAATACGTAAGAGTAAGTATGTATGGTTTATTGTACTTTTGGTATTCGTCGATCAATAAATATTTGCATTTACAAATTTACATTTCCAAATCTGTATCAGACACAAAACATATTTTAATGAAGTCTAATGAGTTCATGTTTAAGATATTTTCACCACTCCCTGACCAATATAAAGTTATTTATCAAAATTGTAATAATTGTATTTCTTTTTTTTAATTGCCCGACTATTGACCAACAATGAATGCTCGTACCAGTTTTTCTCTATGTAATCCTTGCTTTGAATGTACAACTATGAAGCCGGTTCATGAATTACTAAAGGTCTCGAGCGTCAGCTACATTCGAAGTATTACTCTAAAATCCTCCAAATCCGGTACATTGTGTCTCTTACTGTTCCCCTCATTCATCGTGAAAGATTTCACGTTCCAGGTTCATTCTCTACAGCGATGGATTGTGGAGCGCACATTACGGTCGATTAGATGAGATGAAAAGATTACTCCTGCACTTCAGGATACTGTTAGTATTACACAAGAGATTTGGGAGACGAATCCTACAGGTATCTTGTCGTTGGATCGTGATGATGCTACCGGTGAACATGGGATAGAAGCTTCTATGTCTCTCTTACAGTCTAACAGAGAAGTTGAAGTGTCATTTCCCTTTCAGGGCATAGCTTTGTATAGATATTTCACTCTCTACAGCGAGGGATTGTGGAGCGCACGTATATGTCGATTAGATGTTATGGAAAGATTACCCCTGCAGTTCAGGAAATGTTAATATTACACAAGAGATTTGGGCCTACAGGTATCTTATCGTTGGATAGTGATGCTGCTACCGGTAAACATGGGATAGAAGCTTCTATTTCTCTGTTACAGTCGAACAGGGAGGTAGAAGTGTCATTTCCCTTTCAGAGCATAGCTTTTTAGAGATATTTCACTCTCTACAGTGGGGGATTTTGGAGCATATATGTGACCATTAGATGTTATGGAAAGATTACTCCTGCACTTCAGGATACTGTTAATATTATACAAGAGATTCGGGAGACGAGGCCTACAGGTATCTTGTCGTGGGATAGTGATGCTGCTAGCGGTGAACATGTAATAGAAGCTTCTATTTCTTTGTTACAGTCTAACAGGGTTGTAGAAATTTCATTTCCCTGTCAGGGCATAGTACGACCTTAACAACAAACTGCGAAAATAGCGGGTGAAGCTATTACAATAAACAATTTAAAATATAAGGAGGTATATAAGGCCTCACGCGGACACACATTTTATAACTAATATATCCAGAACTAGGGGAATAATGTCCCATGATAAAAATCATTTAGTAAGGATCATTACGTTTTCAAATAGGTGAATCTAGGGAACTACCCTTGCGGACAAATGCTACGCTATGTTATCTGATATCATCTTCCTTTAAGGTGTCGTGGAGTAGCTTAAAGTCTCAAATAGTATTAACGTTGTACAAAATGGTGGAGCTAGTGTATTTACTGTTACATACAAACATCTGTTGGGTTTAAGGTGTGGTGGAGTAGCTTAAAGTCTCAAATAGTATTAACGTTGTACAAAATGGTGGATCTAGTGTATTTACTGTTACATACAAACATCTGTCGGGTTTAAGGTGTGGTGGAGTAGCTTAAAGTCTCAAATAGTATTAACGTTGTACAAAATGGTGGATCTAGTGTATTTACTGTTACATACAAACACCTGTTGGGATTAAGGTGTGGTGGAGTAGCTTAAAGTCTCAAATAGTATTAACGTTGTACAAAATGGTGGATCTAGTGTATTTACTGTTACATAAAAAACATCTGTTGGGTTTAAGGTGTGGTGGAGTAGCTTAAAGTCTCAAATAGTATTAACGTTGTACAAAATGGTGGATCTAGTGTATTTACTAATACATACAAACACCTGTTGGGATTAAGGTGTGGTGGAGTAGCCCAAAGTCTCAAATAGTATTAACGTTGTACAAAATGGTGGAGCTAGTGTATTTATTGTTACATATAGGGATGGGCCGATTCCGATTCTCGATTCCAGGAATCGTCGATTCTAGGTGGTATCGAGGAATCGTCGATACTCGATTCTTTATCATAAAAGTGTCGATTCCGATTCCGATTCCTATTTTCTTAACTGTTAAAATATGTGTGTGGAGTAATTTATTGGAAATATAATTAATTACCAACTATGTCTTATTTATGTATTAGTTGCTTTGAATGAATTAAAAGATAAAAGTAAACGAAAATATAACGAAAATATTATTATTTATGAAGCAACAGCAATCAAGATCGTAACCATTTCTGGTCGTTTGACATCGCTCGTCTCTCTCTCTCTCTATCTCTCTCTCTCTCTCTCTCTCTCTCTCACTAGAGCGGGTTCGATACTCTCTCTCTCTCCCACGTGTCTTACTGCCACTGATTTATAGATGTTAGAACAAAACACAAAAAAAGTACAGTAAAAACTCGATTAACCGTGACCATAATGGTTGTGCGAATAGACGGATAACAGAAACACTGTATTATTCCTCCGAAACAACCTAAATAAATTATAATATAGACAGATATCACTCTCACAGTAATGTAATATATTTGGGAGCGAAAAGAAAATAAACACGATTGTAATATAAATGAAACTATTTATTACATGATAAACAGATCCGCACAGTAGCTACAAATGTAGCAAAATAACGTACAGTAATATAAACTTACAGGTGAAATAGTTCGTGTAGTTTAACAAAGCGAACGCGTCACTGCACCTTAATACTTTAGCTGCCAGCCACAATATCGGCGTTTTCATAGAGAATTGCTCATTTTTAAATAATGTGTTCTTATACTTTGTCCCTATCATATCTAAGTATGAATATACGTTTCGTATCATAATATTTATAAAAATACGTGTCGGACCAACTGGCCCAACATAGTTTTTTCCTACCGTAAATGAAACGTAAATAAACTCCGTCGGACCAAGTGGCCAGACATTGTTTTTGATTTAATTAAATTTTATTATCTGTGCAACACTGTTTTGATATTTTTTGTGTTTTGTGTTAGCAAGAAACAAAAAAACCATAATTTCATGTCCCGGTTACCCAAATAATGGTGATAGAAGTGTTTTGGCGCCTATCACTAAGACACGTAAACGTGTCACATGTGATTGATTTAGGAGTTTATAAATATTTTGAATATAGAACTAAAGTGTAATATATTTTCTCTCTGATAAGTAATGCAACAGGTTCAGTAAATAGGCCTACTATCCAAGATTCGTATTAAGTAAAAGTTTTAACACCAAATAATTTACTTGTTAAGGAATTTACGTTATAATTTACTTCCTAGTAATGATGAGTTTATCTAAGTGTACCAATGTTTGTACGTAACTTTAACCAAGTCCTTTTTTAAGGATTATTTTAAAACTACATATTTAGTCAATATTTCCGACTTACTTTTAAGGTTTTGTGAAATATTGAAAACAGTAGTGAAAATCATTACAATACGTTATAACAAATATGTGTGTCGGCCTGTAACTACGGACAAAAAGCTCTTAGAATAACATCATGTTTTTAATCCCGTCGGCGTGTATCTATCAAACAAAAACCATCGTAATTTCATCTGTAAGTAGTGTGAAGCTTGTTATTAAATACTGTGCCTTAATATTTCCAAAAGTAGCAACACCAGCTGAGTAGTACTAATAAACATAAAGCGTTAAGAGGCCCGACGGTATTCGGTTCAGGATACTGGCCGTAGCGTCAATTCGATGACGGTTAACAGAAACTGACGGCGGAAAACCACATAATAATCAAATATGAAAAAGCACTTAACAACATTCATTTGGTCCAAATTTATCAACAAAAAAGATCTATACTTGAAGAAACTTTATCCTCAGACACAGGACCTACAAGCGATAGTCGGTTAAAAATCAACTGGGATTGAGTAATAAATACAAAATAGGGCTGAATTAGTTGCATTTGTTCCAGACACCTGCAGAAAAAAGGTCCCACCAGATGTGGAGAAGGTATGCCTTACTAATCCAGAATGTTGAGGAAGAAGGTACCCCAGGGGAATTGACAGTAGAAGAAGAAGTAAACAATTATCTGGGGGAACCATTAGCCAGTCCAGATTGTGATGTTGGGAAGTATTGGGCAGTGCAAAGTGCCAAATACCCTCATTTGAGTGCAATGGCAATAAAAGTCTGCCCACCCGCAACAGTGTTTTCTGAAAATTTTTTCTCAACTTCAGGACTTATATATGACAAGCGATGAAACTAGCTTAACCCACAACGTGTTCAAATGCTTGTGTTTTTGAACAGAAATGTACATTACCTGCCAGACTTTTAAATATTAAAAACTATCCTATTTGTATTAATTTTTTATTTTTTATGTTGTTCGGTTGTTTTTAATTTTGGTTTTGTTTTGAGAGACAATGTAAATAGGCTTAGGTATTTTTTCAAACATCATAAAATAGTAAAGTTCACATTTTTAACTTTAAAATAAGTCATTACTATTATCTATATGTTTTTATGCTTTTAAAAATTACTATTGATAAATCAAGGTTGAAGGTTTTGTGAGCCTATTACATTAAAACAGAACTTTTAAAATGTTTTGCCACATGACCCAGATGTTAACTAAATTAATTATTAGAGAACTAGCATGTAAGGTAATATAAATTGAAAGAATCGAGAATCGACTAAAGAATCGAGAATCGAACGGAAAATTTTAGAATCGGAATCGGAATCGGAATCGAAAATTTTAGGAATCGGCCCATCCCTAGTAAATATGCTTTTATATTTAGGCTAAACAGGTGTTTAAGATTTCCATGAGTTTCGCTCGAATCACTCAAACTCAACTATCAAACACAATTTCTGCAACACATTCCTAATCATGAAATCCTCAAGGTTTCATGCTTGAACCTCCGAAACCTGTTTCTGCACTACACTCTTCATGCATTTAACCTTTTTTTACATATATATATATATATATATATATATATATATATATATATATATATATATATATATATATATATATAATAAACTAAACATATTTCAAAAACAAGAATACTTTTAATGAATATATTTATTCAAAGCTTTTCGCTAATAAAATAGTACCAGCATCTTCAGGAAAATAATTATCTAATAAAATATTTTTACAAAATTAAATCATATATGCTACCTATGATATTTAATATATATATATATATATATATATATATATATATATATATATATAAAATACGTTTTCTTGTTTAATAATTTAAAACAACACAGGTTATTCAAATACAAGAATATTTATTATTTTATATCCAAAGCTTTTCGTTGGCAAACAGTACCAACATCATCAGGAATGAAAATTACAATCATTGTAATCATTGTATCATTGTAATTTTCATTCCTGATGATGTTTGTACTGTTTGCCAACGAAAAGCTTTGGATATAAAATAATAAATATTCTTGTATTTGAATAACCTGTGTTGTTTTAAAATATATATATATATATATTTCTAAAGCCAATTTCTGCACCTCTATCTTCATACAGATTTCACCGGATTCTTTCACTTTATTTTAAATGTATTTCTGCAGCTTTATCTTAAAGACGAATTATCTCCGTCAGCTTTACTTTAATGCCGAAATTCCAATTCTGGAGCACTCTCCGAATACAAATCTCCACAGTTGTACATCTTGATAGATTTTAGCTAAGAGTAAATATGCTTTTATATTTAGGCTAAACAGGTGTTTAAGTTTTCCATGAGTTTCGCTCGAATCACTCATACTCAACTATCAAACACAATTTCTGCAACACATTCCTAATCATGAAATCCTCAAGGTGTCATGCTTGAACCTCCGAAACCTGTTTCTGCACTACACTCTTCATGCATTTAACCTTTTTTTACATATATATATATATATATATATATATATATATATATATATAATAAACTAAACATATTTCAAAAACAAGAATACTTTTAATGAATATATTTATTCAAAGCTTTTCGCTAACAAAATAGTACCAGCATCTTCAGGAAAATAATTATATAATAAAATATTTTTACAAAATTAAATCATATGTGCTACCTATGATATTTAATATATATATATATATATATATATATATATATATATATATATATATATATATATATAAAATACGTTTTCTTGTTTAATAATTTAAAACAACACAGGTTATTCAAATACAAGAATATTTATTATTTTATATCCAAAGCTTTTCGTTGGCAAACAGTACCAACATCATCAGGAATGAAAATTACAATCATTGTAATCACTGTATCATTGTAATTTTCATTCCTGATGATGTTGGTACTGTTTGCCAACGAAAAGCTTTGGATATAAAATAATAAATATTCTTGTATTTGAATAACCTGTGTCGTTTTAAAATATATATATATATATATATATATATATATATATATATATTTCTAAAGCCAATTTCTGCACCTCTATCTTCATACAGATTTCACCGGATTCTTTCCCTTTTATTTTAAATGTATTTCTGTAGCTCTATCTTAAAGACGAATTATCTCCGTCAGCTTTACTTTAATGCCGAAATTCCAATTCTGGAGCACTCTCCGAATACAAATCTCCACAGTTATACGTCTTGATAGATTTTAGCTAAGAGTAAATATGCTTTTATATTTAGGCTAAACAGGTGTTTAAGTTTTCCATGAGTTTCGCTCGAATCACTCAAACTCAACTATCAAACACAATTTCTGCAACACATTCCTAATCATGAAATCCTCAAGGTGTCATGCTTGAACCTCCGAAACCTGTTTCTGCACTACACTCTGCATGCATTTAACCTTTTTTTACATATATATATATATATATATATATATATATATATATATATATATATATATATATATATATATATATATATAATAAACTAAACATATTTCAAAAACAAGAATACTTTTAATGAATATATTTATTCAAAGCTTTTCGCTAATAAAATAGTACCAGCATCTTCAGGAAAATAATTATCTAATAAAATATTTTTACAAAATTAAATCATATGTGCTACCTATGATATTTAATATATATATATATATATATATATATATATATATATTTCTAAAGCCAATTTCTGCACCTCTATCTTCATACAGATTTCACCGGATTCTTTCACTTTTATTTTAAATGTATTTCTGCAGCTCTATCTTAAAGACGAATTATCTCCGTCAGCTTTACTTTAATGCCGAAATTCCAATTCTGGAGCACTCTCCGAATACAAATCTCCACAGTTATACGTCTTGATAGATTTTAGCTAAGAGTAAATATGCTTTTATATTTAGGCTAAACAAGTGTTTAAGATTTCCATAAGTTTCCATTTACATAATTATAAAACTTTCGTAAATGAAAAAAATTACCCTCGACATTAAAAGGTCGTCTGTGTAAATTCATTATATCACAGAACTATACTTTCACACGTTTTGTAGCCTATTTAATAGCTCATACAACCTGTTTTACATTTTTGATTACCGCTGAGTAACATTAGGTTATTAATATTTAGATGAATTCGACGTCAGGCACCGACTGCTAGGGTCTTATATCTTCACTCAATGGCCAAAGAGGACTTGGCTTTAGTAGGAATGCCATTCTCAAAAATAAGCTCACAGTGACTTCTTTTTATATTACTTCTCCGAATATAAATCTCCAAAGTTATACGACTTGATCGATTTTACCTTCGAGTAAATATGATTTCATCTTTAGGCTAAACAAGTGTTTAAGTTTTCCATGAGTTTCCATTTGCATATTTATAAGACTTTCGTAAATAAAAAAATTAAAATATATTAAAAGATCCTCTGTTATTCATTATAGGTCAGAATTATATTTTCACACCTTTAGTAGCCAATCTAATATTTAACCTTTTCTACATTTTTAATAAAGGTGAGTAACAATAGGTTATTAATATTTAGAAGAATTCGACGTCAGACACAGATTTCTAGTGTCTTATATCTTCTCTCAATGACCAAAGAGGACTTGGCTTTAATAGGAATTACATTTTCAAAAATAAGCTTACAGTGACTTCTTCTATTATTGTTTCTGAAGACAGGCATAACGGTTCAGTACAGTGTCCAAAACTGACCCTAACGCAACTAAACACCTATTTATCCACTCAAAACCGAAGTAATAGACTATTACACTTGAGAGAATAAATTACTTTAAAATAAGGAATTTATAAATAATGTAATGATATTATAAATATTGTTATTACTAAGACAAAGATGGAGATAAATAGGCAATGCAAAGAAACAACAAAAAGAGAAATAATCATACATTTTTAAAAATATAAGACAAAATAAATTGTTGAAAGAGATAAAAAATGAGGTTAGGTCAAGTTAGGCCAGGGCTCAAATCAACACGGTTCAAAAGAATTGATTTTCGATGAGATATTTCCAATATCTAAAAGGTATGCTTACTGTACTCCTACTAGAAAGAAGTGAATTTGTTATGTCTGTCTGATCACGCAATTAGCACGCCTGATTGAAGCTGGTGCAAGTGTTTCATGTGAATGGGTACCTGCGACAAATTAAGTCTACATCAGGCACGCTACACTGCACGTGTGTTGCAGAATAATATAATGCAACAATCCTGTCTTCAAGTATATGCCTCCAGGCTGCAACTTTCTTGCTACCAAGTTGAACAAAATGAAAACGTGATGCGGTATTAATATATATCCATTGGACACAACATCCCATTTTCAAGTCTGCAGCCTACGTAATAGTAAATATTTTTTATTATTATGCTGGTGCATAACAATATATAGAGCCCCTTCCAGAACACCGTATGCCAACCTCTCTAGAATACTCTTTAGACTCAATGAACATTTTATTGCCCTTAGCTCTATCGGTGATACATATGTAATGACTCGGGGACAATCGAGGTTGAAGATAAAGGCCATGTTCTGGTTTAATAGGAAGTCGTGGGCCACTTGGGGAATTTGAAAGGAAGTAATGTCAGGGAGTTTGTTATTGTCTGAGGAATAGTGTGTCTTGTTTGGAAATCCCTGGAATTACAAACCCGATAGGATTTTGTGTGCAGTCAAAAATACACTAGCTCCACTGTTTTGTACAACGTTAATACTATTTGAGACTTTAAGCTACTCCACCACGCCTTGCCCCCCCAACAGATGTTTGTATGTAACAGTAAATACACTAGCTCCACCATTTTTTACAACGTTAATACTATTTGAGACTTTAAGCTACTCCACGACACCTTAAACCCAACAGATGTTTGTATGTAACAGTAAATACACTAGCCCCACCATTTTTTACAACGTTAATACTATTTGAGACTTTAAGCTACTCCACCACACCTTAATCCCAACAGATGTTTGTATGTAACAGTAAATACACTAGCCCCACCATTTTTTACAACGTTAATACTATTTGAGACTTTAAGCTACTCCACCACACCTTAATCCCAACAGATGTTTGTATGTAACAGTAAATACACTAGCTCCACCATTTTTTACAACGTTAATACTATTTGAGACTTTAAGCTACTCCACGACACCTTAAACCCAACAGATGTTTGTATGTAACAGTAAATACACTAGCCCCACCATTTTTTACAACGTTAATACTATTTGAGACTTTAAGCTACTCCACCACACCTTAATCCCAACAGGTGTTTGTATGTAACAGTAAATACACTAGCTCCACCATTTTTTACAACGTTAATACTATTTGAGACTTTAAGCTACTCCACGACACCTTAAACCCAACAGATGTTTGTATGTAACAGTAAATACACTAGCTCCACCATTTTTTACAACGTTAATACTATTTGAGACTTTAAGCTACTCCACCACATCTTAATCCCAAAAGGTGTTTGTATGTAACAGTAAATACACTAGCTCCACCAATTTGTACAACGTTAATACTATTTGAGACTTTAAGCTACTCCACCACACCTTAATCCCAACAGGAGTTCGTATATAACAGTAAATACACTAGCCCCACCATTTTGTACAACGTTAATACTATTTGAGACTTTAAGCTACTCCACCACACCTTAAACCCAACAGGTGTTTGTATGTAACTAGGGATGGGCCGATTCCTAAAATTTTCGATTCCGATTCCGATTCCGATTCTAAAATTTTCCGTTCGATTCTCGATTCTTTAGTCGATTCTCGATTCTTTCAATTTATATTACCTTACATGCTAGTTCTCTAATAATTAATTTAGTTAACATCTGGGTCATGTGGCAAAACATTTTAAAAGTTCTGTTTTAATGTAATAGGCTCACAAAACCTTCAACCTTGATTTATCAATAGTGATTTTTAAAAGCATAAAAACATATAGATAATAGTAATGACTTATTTTAAAGTTAAAAATGTGAACTTTACTATTTTATGATGTTTGAAAAAATACCTAAGCCTATTTACATTGTCTCTCAAAACAAAACCAAAATTAAAAACAACCGAACTACATAAAAAATAAAAAATTAATACAAATAGGATAGTTTTTAATATTTAAAAGTCTGGCAGGTAATGTACATTTCTGTTCAAAAACACAAGCATTTGAACACGTTGTGGGTTAAGCTAGTTTCATCGCTTGTCATATATAAGTCCTGAAGTTAAGAAAAAATTTTCAGAAAACACTGTTGCGGGTGGGCAGACTTTTATTGCCATTGCACTCAAATGAGGGTATTTGGCACTTTGCACTGCCCAATACTTCCCAACATCACAATCTGGACTGGCTAATGGTTCCCCCAGATAATTGTTTACTTCTTCTTCTACTGTCAATTCCCCTGGGGTACCTTCTTCCTCAACATTCTGGATTAGTAAGGCATACCTTCTCCACATCTGGTGGGACCTTTTTTCTGCAGGTGTCTGGAACAAATGCAACTAATTCAGCCCTATTTTGTATTTATTACTCAATCCCAGTTGATTTTTAACCGACTATCG
>JBAIZL010000002.1:28775481-28880481 GCA_036971475.1 Prosapia bicincta
ATGTTGGTACTGTTTGCCAACGAAAAGCTTTGGATATAAAATAATAAATATTCTTGTATTTGAATAACCTGTGTTGTTTTAAATTAATAAACAAGAAAACGTATTTTATATTTATATATATATATATATATATATTTAATTAATATCATAGGTAGCATATATGATTTAATTTTGTAAAAATATTTTGTTAGATAATTATTTTCCTGAAGATGCTGGTACTATTTTATTAGCGAAAAGCTTTGAATAAATATATTCATTAAAAGTATTCTTGTTTTTGAAATATGTTTAGTTTATTATATATATATATATATATATATATATATATATATATATATATGTAAAAAAAGGTTAAATGCATGAAGAGTGTAGTGCAGAAACAGGTTTCGGAGGTTCAAGCATGACACCTTGAGGATTTCATGATTAGGAATGTGTTGCAGAAATTGTGTTTGATAGTTGAGTTTGAGTGATTCGAGCGAAACTCATGGAAAACTTAAACACCTGTTTAGCCTAAATATAAAAGCATATTTACTCTTAGCTAAAATCTATCAAGACGTATAACTGTGGAGATTTGTATTCGGAGAGTGCTCCAGAATTGGAATTTCGGCATTAAAGTAAAGCTGACGGAGATAATTCGTCTTTAAGATAGAGCTGCAGAAATACATTTAAAATAAAAGTGAAAGAATCCGGTGAAATCTGTATGAAGATAGAGGTGCAGAAATTGGCTTTAGAAATATATATATATATATATATATATATATATATATATATATATATATATATATATGTAAAAAAAGGATAAATGCATGAAGAGTGTAGTGCAGAAACAGGTTTCGGAGGTTCCAGCATGACACCCTGAGGATTTCATGATTAGGAATGTGTTGCAGAAATTGTGTTTGATAGTTGAGTTTGAGTGATTCGAGCGAAACTCATGGAAAACTTAAACACCTGTTTAGCCTAAATATAAAAGCATATTTACTCTTAGCTAAAATCTATCAAGACGTATAACTGTGGACATTTGTATTCGGAAAGTGCTCCAGAATTGGAATTTTGGCATTAAAGTAAAGGTGACGGAGATAATTCGTCATTAAGCTGGTATTGCAGAAATACATCTAAAAATAAAAGTGAAACCATCCGGTGAAATCTGTATGAAGATAGAGGTGCAGAAATTGGCTTTAGAAATATATATATCTATATATATATATATATATATATATATATATATATATATATATATAAATATATTAAATGTCATAGGTAGCACATATGATTTAATTTTGTAAAAATATTGTATTAGATAATTATTTTCCTGAAGATGCTGGTACTATTTTATCTGCGAGAAGCTTTGAATAAATTTATTCATTAAAAGTATTCTTGTTTTTGAAATATGTTTAATTTATTATATATATATATATATATATATATATATATATATATATATATATATATATGTGTGTGTGTGTGTGTGTGTGTAAAAAAAAGGTTAAATGCATGAAGAGTGTAGTGCAGAAACAGGTTTCGGAGGTTCGAGCATGCCCCCCTGAGGATTTCATGATTAGGAATGGGTTGCAGAAATTGTGTTTGATAGTTGAGTTTGAGTGATTACGCCATGGAGGCTTTAGTTATTTGTTAAGGTTCTGAATATGGAACAAGAGGTGAGGATAAAGACTTCATCATAAGGATACTGTTTCAGAAATAACATTTAGAAAAGGGTTATGACGTCATGACTTCATTATTAAGAGAGTAGGGCAGAACACTATAAAACAGAATCTTTTCGATATTAAATTGAAAATTCATTTCTGATGTACCCAAATAATCGGCCCTAAATCTTGTCCTTAGGAGATCCTTTTCTTGGTGTCGTCCATACAGAAGCTTGGCCGGATACATCTTGATTCATTATATAATTAAGTGATGTTGTGGTAAAAGTTTTTAAGCGTGCTAATATCGTAATGTGGGTGACCAGTAGGGCTCAGCATGCTGTCAAAATATTCACAACAATCCATTCCCCAGCGATTGATTTCAATTAGCAACACATTATATGTGTATTCACACACTTTAAATTAGGGATGGGCCGATTCCTAAAATTTTCGATTCCGATTCCGATTCCGATTCTAAAATTTTCCTTTCGATTCTCGATTCTTTAGTCGATTCTCGATTCTTTCAAGTTATATTAGCTTACATGCTAGTTCTCTAATAATTAATTTAGTCAACATCTTGGTCATATGGCAAAACCTTTTAAAAGTTCTGTTTTAATGTAATATGCTACACAAAACCTTCTACCGTGAGAGTGATATCTGTCTATAATATAATTTATTGAGGTTAAGTTTCGGAGGAATAATACAGTGTTTCTGTTATCCGTCTATTCGCTCAACCGTTATGGCCACGGTTCCGACGGTGACGGTTAATCGAGTTTTTACTGTACTTTTTTGTGTTTTGTTCTGACATTTAGTGAGAGAGAGAGAGAGAGACGAGCGATGTCAAACGACCAGAAATGGTTACGATCTTGATTGCTGTTGCTTCATAAATAACAATATTTTCGTTTACTTTAATCATTTAATTCATTAAAATCAACTAATACATAAATAAGACATAGTTGGTAATTAATTATTTTTCTACACAAATATAATAAATTTTGGTAATAAATTTTGTTTGGTAATAAATTACTCCACACGCATATTTTAATAGTTAACAAAATAGGAATCGGAATCGACACTTTTATGAATGAAGAATCGAGTATCGACGATTCCTCGATACCACCTAGAATCGACGATTCCTGGAATCGAGAATCGGAATCGGCCCATCCCTACTTTAAATATATAATTGCGTTTCCCAATAGTCGTTTCTTTTCTTTACTTCATAAACTTCGAATGTTAATTTAGTATTAACGATTCTCTGCAATGATTTTGGCTCGCTTGCTTCTCATTGATCCAGATATGCACTACAGAGTTGTGCAGGTGTAGTTGTGAATGTAAAATGTGTGTAGATTATTTGTACCATAAATAAAAACAATTCTCTCTATCAGCAGTTAGCATCTTTTCAAATAACACATTTTCGGATTCAAATACAACCCGTTAACTTGCATGGCATATTAAGTTCAATGATACTGACTCAGGTAAGTGGTTATTTAACCATGGAATTACATGTAGGCCTACCGCAGGTATATTTAGGTTTAGAAAAACTTGTCTTTAGAGGTCAGATTAGTGTTTTTTACAATGAAAATACGTCAGCTGTGAGAAAGTAACTGGAGCTTGTGTAGATTTTTATTCCGGCGAAATCAGAACTGAGAGACACGAACGGAAAGAGGAAAACGCTCAGGTAGAAGGTAAAGTCTAACCATCAGGGGGTAAAGATTCACTTCTGACAGCTGCTGCAGGAAATGTGATATAAATAAGTCATTGTTACATAAACACATATGGACACACATAAATACATATTTTTATGAGATTATGTCAGGTTTTGTAACATTATGCTTTAAAAGGTTGCAAATAATCATGAATAATATAAATGATTACTGAATCCTAAGTAAACTATGTGCAATTTGTTGTTCTAACCAGTCGTATTCTTTGTTCCATATGGCTGATATTTACAAAAAACTATCATTGAAAATATCAATTCAATTTTTTGCCGTTTATTAGCAGAAAATTTGTATAAAGTTGAATACATTTTTATTACTTCAGATTTTAATACATTTTTCAAAAATTAACTTTTTGAAAAGTATCGATTTATTCAACTTGATAAGGTGAATTAAAAATGCGTTCGCGCGTGTGGGTTTGGGTGAACGTGTGTGGGTTTGTGTAAATGTAGAGAGATCGTTAAAAATTTTATTGAGGAGGGGGTAAGAGATACTATCAAGGGATAGAGAGAGAGAGATGGGGTGAGAAGCTATTATAACACAAATCTCTTCATTTATTATAATAATAAAAATTGAGGTTAAAACTTTATTATTACCCATATAAAAACTAAAGTGAAAAATACTAATCGACAATAATATTTATAATATATCGACAAAATAACAATCAATGTACTTATAAATGCCCAACTACAATTATTAAAGTTATAAATTAAAAAGGAGGAAATCAATGAAATAATAAATATAGAGACGACACTTACAGACACCATAGAAAGGAAGCAGCTTTCCTGTTACGGTAATATGAGAAGAATGACGGATACCAGAAAATCATTAAAAAATTAGAAATATATCCCAAAACATAGAAGAAGGGAAGGAAGCACAAGGAAATCATAATATAATGGAAATAAATTAGTTATAAAGAATAGAGATATAAAAGAAGATAAGTCGTGGCAAAACAAGAAAATATAGGGTTCGAATTGCGATGAATGCTGTAATAAAGTTGCTGAATATATGTATATTTATTTAAAATATTTCATATATATTCTGCTTTTAAGCTAGATAGGTATTTTCGAAAAATTTAATTTTTTTATCGAGTAAAAAAAATAACAAAGAAAAGAACACTTTTGCGTTTTCATCCGATTCGGCAACCAAATCCACAGCATGTATGCAAAAGTTTAGAGATTGTAGTAATTGCAGGTGGAAGCCTACCAAATCTCATAAAGAGTCTCCAAAGCACAGCCACTGAGATAGCTTTGGTAACTGTAAGGCAGCCGTTTCTGTAGAAATATCACTTGGGTTAAACAAACCTCTTGAGAATATATTCTGTGAATATAAAAATGTAAAATTATCGTTTCAACCATTGTTACTTCTTGTAAGCCTCAAACCTGATATCTTAAATAAGTACCACCCATAAATAAATTACATTTTCATAGAGTAGCTTTAAATTCGGAAGGGATTTAAATGAAAAATAAATTTAGGTAATTAATTTCTTTCAACTTGCATTTATTTTTAAGCTTTAGCATGGTGTGAATGCAATTTAATTTTCAAAAGGTAAAAATTAGCGAATATTTTAAGTGGAAAGTTAAAATTTCCATTTGTATAAGTTAGCAATACCATGCTCGTTCTCTCCCCGGAATACAGAATAGATAACTAGCTGCATACCAGTTTTATTTGTTTACAACACCATTTCACTGTATATTGATCTACTATCAATTAGAGTAAACGAAATTTCAAAGAAAATAAAAGCATTTCTTTAACAATTTTAGTATTTACCGGAGCTTTACGGAAGTATAAATTGTAAAATGAATTCAGTTTTTATAATTCAGAATAAAAATTCCCTATGAAGGTTGTGCGTCATCCAATTTACGTAGCACAGGTGTTTTAATGTCTAAATAAATACAGTTGGTAATTTTGTTATGAACGTGGTTGGCGATCATTTACACCAGTACTTTTTGTAGAACAGAGGCGCGAACATCAATCCGCAGTAAGATAACATTACTAGAAATGAGTAAGTACTTTTTAGAAGCCATATTTTGATTTTTAAATTTAGTTTTTTAGAAATAATGTTTTTTTTAACGCAAACAATTTACATATATATGTGTATGTATGTATGCGCAAATTACGTTGTTTTAGGTTAAAAAACGTGTATGGCGTCTAATTTTCGGGATACAGTAATCGTTGATGGTCAATGTACAGCTTACTTTTAGTAATGAATTATTGAATGAAATGTAATTCAATTGTTTCTACAATGTTAACTATTTGAAAAGTGTAAAATGTTAAAATTAATTTCTTATTTTAAGTTACTTCATTACCCTGATATAGCTCATTTACTTGCGTAAGACATTTGACATTTAGTAGCTTGCACACTAGGGTTTTTTAATTGTCCTGATATAGCTCATCCACTACCATAAAGTACTATAGTTAACCTAAAGAAGCCTGCACACTAGGGTTAGACGGTTGCCCTGAAGTAACCCTCCCAATAGAGTAGTTCAGTTGCCCTGATATAGCTCAACTACTTGCATAAGACATTTGGTCTTAAGTAGAACGCAAACACTTGGGTAGGTTAGTAGCCCTGATACAGCTCATCCACTAGCCTAAGGTACTGTAGTTGCCCTGAAGTAGAGTGCACACTAGGGTAAGAGTGTTGCCCTGAATCAACCCTCCCACTAAAGTAGTTAAGGTGCCCTGATATAGCTTATCTACTTGCATAAGACAATTGGCCTTAAGTAGCCCGCACACTTGGGTATGTTAGTTGCCCTGACATAGCTCATCCACTAGCGTAAGGTACAGTAAATGCCTTGAGGTAGCCTGCACACTAGGGTAAGACTGTTGCCCTGTAGTAACCCTCATATTAGGGTAGATCAGTTGCCCTGAAATAGCTCATCTACTTGCATAAGACATTCGGCCTTAAGTAGCCCGCGACACTTGGGTAGGTTAGATGCCCTGATATAGCTCATATACTAGCGTAAGGTTGGGTAGTTGCCCTGAAGTAGCCTGCACAGTAGGGTAAGACAGTTTCCCTGATATAGCTCATCCACTAGCGTAAGGTACAGTAGTTACCCTGAAGTTGCCTCCACACTAGGGTAAGACAGTTGCCCTGAAGTAACCCTCCTACTAAAGTAGTTCAGTTGCCCTGATATAGCTCATCTACTTGCATAAGGCAATTGGCCTTAAGTAGCCCGCACACTTGGGTAAGTTAGTTGCCCTGATATAGCTCATTAACTAGCGTAAAGTACAGTAATTGCCCTGAGGTAGCCTGCACACTAGGGTAAGACTGTTGCCCTGTAGTAACCCTCAATTAGGGTAGATCAGTTGCCCTGATATAGCTCTTCCACTAGCGTAAAGTAAAGTAAAGGCCATAGGTATCCCGCACACTTGGGTAGGTTAGTTCCCCTGATATAGCTCATCCACTAGCGTAAAGTACAGTAGTTGCCCTGATATTGCTCATCCTCTATCGTAAGGTAGTTACACTGAAGTAGCCTTCACACTAGGGTAAGACTGTTACCCAGATATAGCTCATCTACTTAAATAACACATTTGGCTTTAAGTAGCCCGCACACTTGGGTATGTTAGTTACCCTGATATATTTCATCGACTAGCGTAACGTAGTTGCACTGAAGTAGCCTGTACACTAGGGTAATACTGTTGCCCTGAAGTAACCCTCGCACTAGAGTAGTTCAGTTGCCCTGATATAGCTCATCTACTTGCATAAGACATTTGGCCTTAAGTAGCCTGCACACTGGGGTTGGTTAATTGTCCTGATATAGCTCATCCTCTAGCATAAAGTACTGTAGTTGCCCTGAAGTAGCCTGCACATTAGGGTAAGACGGTTGCCCAGAAGTAACCATCCCACTAGAGTAGTTCAGTTGCCCTGATACAGCTCATCCACTAGCGTAAGGTACAGTAGTTGCCCTGAAGTAGCCTGCACACTAGGGTAAGACGGTTGCCCTGATTTAACCCTCCCACTAAAGTAGTTCAGGTGCCCTGATATAGCACATCTACTTGCATTAGACATTTGGCCTTAAGTAGATCGCCCACTTGGGTTGGTTAGTTGCCCTGATATAGCTCATCCACTTGTGTAAGGTAGTTGCACTGATGTAGCCTGAACACTAGGGTAAGACTGTTGACCTGAAGTAACCCTCCCAAAGAGTAGGTCAGTCGCCCTGATATAGCTGATCTACTTGCATAAGACAATTGGCCTTAAGTAGCCCGCACACTTGGGTAAGTTAGTTGCCCTGATAAAGCTAATCCACTAGCGTAAGGTACAGTAGTTGCCATGAAGTAGCCTGCTCACTATGGTAAGACAGTTGCCCTGATATAGCTTATCCACTAGCGTAAGGTACAGTAATTGCCCTGATATAGCTCATCCACTAGCGTATGGTAGTTGCACTGAAGTAGCCATCACACTAGGGTAAGACTGTTGCCCTGAAGTAACCCTCTCACTAGAGTAGTTCAGTTGCCCTGATATAGCGCCAAATACTTGCATAAGACAATTGGCCTTAATTAGCCCGAACACTTGGGTACGTTAGTTGCCCTGATAAAGCTCATCCACTAGCGTAAGGTACAGTAGTTGCCATGAAGTAGCCTGCACACTAGGGTAACACCGTTGCCCTGAAGTAACCCTCCCACTAGAGTAGTTCAGTTGCCCTGATATAGCTCATCTACTTGCATAAGACAATTGGTCTTAAGTAGCCTGCACACTAGGGTAAGACAGTTGCAAGTAGATTGCATACGACATTTGGCCTTAAGTAGCCTGCACACTGGGGTTGGTTAATTGTCCTGATATAGCTCACCCGCTAGCATAAAGTACTGTAGTAGCTCTGAAGTAGCCTGCACATTAGGGTAAGACGGTTGCCCTGAAGTAACCATCCCACTAGAGTAGTTCAGTTGCCCTGATACAGCTCATCCACTAGCGTAAGTTACAGTAGTTGCCCTGAAGTAGCCTGCACACTAGGGTAAGAGGGTTGCCCTGATTTAACCCTCGCACTAAAGTAGTTCAGTTGCCCTGATATAGCTCATCTGTTTGCATAAGACAATTGGCCTTAAGTAGCCCGAAGACTTGGATAAGTTAGTTGCCCTAATTAAGCTCATCCACGAGCGTAAGGTACGATAGTTGCCCTGAAGTAGCCTGCACACTAGGGTAAGAATATTGCCTTTAAGTAACCATCCCAAAGGGTAGATCCTTCGCCCTGATATAGATCATCTACTTGCAAAAAACATTTGGCCTTAAGTAGCCAGCACACTTGGGTATTTTAGTTGCCCTGATATAGCTCATATACTAGCGTAAGGTACGGTAGTTACCCTGAAGTAGCCTGCACTCTAGGGTAAGACATTTTCCCTGATATAGCTCATCCACTAGCGTAAGGTTCCGTAGTTGCCCTGACGTAGCCTGCACACTAGGGTAAGACAGTTGCCCAGAAGTAACCCTCCCACTAGAGTAGTTCAGTATCCCTGATATAGCTCATCTACTTGCATAAGACATTTGCCATTAAGTAGATCACACACTTGGGTAGGTTAGTTGCAGTGATATAGCTCATCCACTTGTGTAAGGTAGTTGCACTTAAGTAGCCTGAACACTAGGGTAAGACTGTTGACCTGAAGTAACCCTCCCAAAGAGTAGGTCAGTCTCCCTGATATAGCTGATCTACTTGCATAAGACAATTGGCCTTAAGTAGCCCGCACACTTGAGTAAGTTAGTTGCCCTGATAAGGCTAATCCACTAGCGTAAGGTACAGTAGTTGCCATGAAGTAGCCTAAACACTAGGGTAAGACAGTTGCCCTAAATTAACCCTCCCACTAGAGTAGTTCAGTTTCCTTGCTATAGCTTATCTCCTTGCATAAGACAATTGGCCTTAAGTATCCCGCACACTTGGGTAAGTTAGTTGCCTTGATATAGCACATCCACTAGCGTAAGGTACAGTAATGGCCTTGAGGTAGCCTACACAATAGGGTAAGACTGTTGCCCTGTTGTAACCCTCCTATTAGGGTAGATCAGTTGCCCTGATATAGGTCATCCACTTAAATAGGACAATTGACGTTACGTAGCCCGCACACTTGTGTAAGTTAGTTGCCCTGATATAGCTCATCTACTTGCATAAGACTTTTGGCCTTAAGTAGATAGCACACTTGGGTAGGTTAGTTGCCCTGATATAGCTCATCCACTTGTGTAAGGTAGTTGCACTGAAGTAGCCTGAACACTAGGGTAAGACTGTTGCCCTGGAGTAACCCTGCCAAAGAGTAGGTCAGTCGCCCTGATATAGCTGATCTACTTGCATAAGACATTTGGCCTTAAGTAGCCCGCACACTTGAGTAGTTTAGTTGCCCTGATATTGCTTATCCACTAGCGTAAGGTACGGTAGTTGCCCTGAAGTATCCTGCATACTAGGGTAAGACAGTTGCCCTGTTATAACTGATCCACTAACATAAGGTACAGTAGTTGCCTTGAAGTAGCTTGCACACTAGGGTAAGACTGTTGAACTGTAGTAATCCTCATATTAAGGTACATCAGTTGCCCTAATTAAGCTCATCCACTAGCGTAAGGTACTGTAGTTGCCCTGAAGTAGCCTGCACACTAGGGTAAGACTGTTGCCCAGAAGTATCCCTCCCACTAGAGTAGTTCAGGTGCCCTGATATAGCTCATCTACTTGCATAAGACATTTGGCCTTAAGTAGATCGCACACTTGGGTAGGTTAGTTGCCCTGATATAGCTCATCCACTTGTGTAAGGTATTGCACTGAAGTAGCCTGAACACTAGGGTAAGACTGTTGACCTGAAGTAACCCTCCCAAAGAGTAGGTCAGTCGCCCTGATATAGCTGATCTACTTGCATAAGACAATTGGCCTTAAGTAGCCCGCACACTTGGGTAAGTTAGTTGCCCTGATAAAGCTAATCCACTAGCGTAAGGTACAGTAGTTGCCATGAAGTAGCCTGCACACTATGGTAAGACAGTTGCCCTGATATAGCTTATCCACTAGCGTAAGGTACAGTAATTGCCCTGATATAGCTCATCCACTAGCGTATGGTAGTTGCACTGAAGTAGCCATCACACTAGGGTAAGACTGTTGCCCTGAAGTAACGCTCTCACTAGAGTAGTTTAGTTGCCCTGATATAGCGCCAAATGCTTGCATAAGACAATTGGCCTTAATTAGCCCGAACACTTGGGTAAGTTAGTTGCCCTGATAAAGCTCATCCACTAGCGTAAGGTACAGTAGTTGCCATGAAGTAGCCTGCACACTAGGGTGAGACCGTTGCCCTGAACTAACTCTCTCACTAAAGTTGTTCAGTTTCCCTGATATAGCTCATCTACTTGCATAAGACATTTAGCCTCAAGTAGCCCGCACACTTTGGTAGGTTAGTTGCCCTGATATAGCTCATCCACTAGTGTAAAGTAGTTGCACTGAAGCAGCCTGAACACTAGGGTAAGAATGTTGCCTTTAAGTAACCATCCCAAAGGGTAGATCCTTCGCCCTGATATAGATCATCTACTTGCAAAAAACATTTGGCCTTAAGTAGCCAGCACACTTGGGTATTTTAGTTGCCCTGATATAGCTCATATACTAGCGTAAGGTACGGTAGTTACCCTGAAGTAGCCTGCACTCTAGGGTAAGACATTTTCCCTGATATAGCTCATCCACTAGCGTAAGGTACGGTAGTTGCCCTGAAGTTGCCTGCACACTAGGGTAAAACAGATGCCCTTAAGTAACCCTCCCACTAGAGTAGTTCAGTTGCCCTGATACAGCTCATCTACTTGCATAAGGCAATTGGCCTTAAGTAGCCCGCACACTTGGGTAAGTTAGTTTCTCTGATATAGCTCAACCACTAGCGTAAGGTACACTATTTGCCTTGAAGTAGCCTGCACACTAGGATAAGACAGATGCCCTGAAGTAAGACTCCCACTAGAGTAGTTCAGGTGCCCTGATATAGCTCATCTACTTGCATAAGACAATTGGCCTTAAGTAGCCTGCACACTAGGGTAGGACAGTTGCCCTGATATAGCTTATCCACTAGCGTAAGGTACAGTATTTGCCCTGAAGTAGCCTGCACACTAGGGTAAGACAGTTGCCCTGAAGTAACCCTCCCACTAGAGTAGTTCAGTTGCCCTTATTTAGCTCATCCACTAGCGTAAGTTACAGTAGTTGCCTTGAAGTAGGCTGCACACTAGGGTAAGACAGTGTTCCTGATATAGCTTATCCACTAGCGTAAGGTACAGTATTTGCCCTGAAGTGGCCTGCACACTATTGTAAGATAGTTGCCCTGAAGTAACATTCTAACTAGAGTAGTTCAGCTGCCCTGATATAGCTCATCTACTTGCATAAGACAATTTTCCTTAAGTAGCCCGCCCACTTGGGTAGGTTAGTTGCCCTGATATAGTCCATCCACTAGCGTAAGGTACAGTAATTGCCCTTAGGTAGCCTGCACACTAGGGTAAGACTGTTGCCCTGTAGTAACCCTCATATTAGGGTAGATCAGTTGCCCTGATATAGTTCATCTATTTGCATAACACATTTGGCCTTAGGTATCCCGCACACTTGGGTATGTTAGTTACCCTGATATAGTTCATCTACTAGCATAAAGTAGTTGCACTGAAGTAGAGTATGACTGTTGCCCTGAAGTAACCCTCGAACAGGAGTAGTTCATTTACCCTGATATAGCTCATCTACTTGCATAAGACCTTTGACATTTAGTAGCCTGCACACTAGGGTTTTTTAATTGTCCTGATATAGCCCATCCACTAGCATAAAGTACTATAGTTAACCTAAAGAAGCCTGCACACTAGGGTTAACGGTTGCCCTGAAGAAACCCTCCCAATAGAGTTGCCGTGATATAGCTCAACTACTTGCATAAGACATTTGGTCTTAAGTAGCCCGCACACTTGGGTAGGTTAGTAGCCCTGATACAGCTCATCCACTAGCGTAAGGTACGGTAATTGCCCTGAAGTAGCCTGCACACTAGGGTAAGTGTGTTGCCCTGATTCAACCCTCCCACTATAGTAGTTCAGTTGACCTGATATAGGTCATCTACTTTCATAGGACAATTGGCCTTTAGTAGCCCGCACACTTGGGTAGGTTAGTTGAACAGAAATAGCTCATATACTAGCGTAAGGTACGGTAGTTGCGCTGAAGTAGTCTGCATACTAGGGTAAGACATTTGCCCTGATATAGCTCATCCACTAGCGTAAGGTTCCGTAGTTGCCCTGACGTAGGCTGCACACTAGGGTAAGACAGTTGCCCTGCTATAGCTTATCTACTTGCATAAGACAATTGGCCTTAAGTAGCCCGCACACTTGGGTAAGTTAGTTGCTTTGATATAGCACATCCACTAGCGTAAGGTACAGTAATGGCCCTGAGGTAGCCTGTACAATAGGGTAAGACTGTTGCACTGTAGTAAACCTCCTATTAGGGTAGATCAGTTGCCCTGATATAGCTCATCCACTTAAATAGGACAATTTACGTTACGTAGCCCGCACAATTGTGTAAGTTAGTTGCCCTGATATAGCTCATCTACTTGCATAAGACTTTTGGCCTTAAGTAGATAGCACACTTGGGTAGGTTAGTTGCCCTGATATAGCTCATCCACTTGTGTAAGGTAGTTGGACTGAAGTGGCCTGAACACTAGGGTAAGACTGTTGCCCTGGAGTAACCCTCCCAAAGAGAAAGTCAGTCGCCCTGATATAGCTGATCTACTTGCATAAGACATTTGGCCTTAAGTTGCCCGCACACTTGGGTAGGTTAGCTGCCCTAATATTGCTCATTCACTAGCGTAAGGTACGGTAGTTACCCTGAAGTAGCCTATACACTAAGGTAAGACAGTTGCCCTGATATAGCTCATCCACTAACGTAAGGTGTAGTAGTTGCCTTGAAGTAGCCTGCACACTAGGGTAAGACAGTTGCCCTTATATAGCTTATCCACTAGCGTAAGGTACAGTATTTGCCCTGAAGTAGCCTGCACACTATTGTAATACAGTTGCCCTGATGTGACCCTCCCACTAAAGTAGTTCAGTTTCCCTGATATAGCTCATCCACTAGCGTAAAGTACAGTAATTGCCCTGAGGTAGCCTGCACACTAGGGTAAGACTGTTGCCCTGTAGTAACCCTCATATTAGGATAGATCAGTTGCCCTGATATAGCTCATCTATTTGCATGACACATTTGGCCATAGGTATCCCCCACACTTGGGTAGGTTAGTTCCCCTGATATAGCTCATCCACTAGCGTAAAGTACAGTAGTTGCCCTTATATTGCTCATCCACTATCGTAAGGTAGTTACACTGAAGCAGCCTTCACACTAGGGTAAGACTGTTACCCTGATATAGCTCATCTACTTAAATAACACATTTGGCTTTAAGTAGCCCGCACACTTGGGTATGTTAGTTACTCTGATATAGTTCATCGACTAGCGTAACGTAGTTGCACTGAAGTAGCCTGTACACTAGGGTAATACTGTTGCCCTGAAGTAACCCTCGCACTAGAGTAGTTCAGTTGCCCTGATAACTCATCTAGGTGCATAAGACATTTGGCCTTAAGTAGCCTGCACACTGGGGTTGGTTAATTGTCCTGATATAGCTCATCCGCTAGCATAAAGTACTGTAGTTGCCCTGAAGTAGCCTGCACTCTAGAGTAAGACGGTTGCCTTGAAGTAACCATCCCACTAGAGTAGTTCAGTTGCCCTGATATAGCTCATCCACTAGCGTAAGGTACGGTAGTTGCCCTGAAGTAGCCTGCACACTAGGGTAAGACTGTTGCCCAGAAGTAACCCTCCCACTAGAGTAGTTCAGTTGCCCTGATATAGCTCATCTACTTGCATAAGACATTTGGCCTTAAGTAGCCCGCACACTTTGGTAGGTTAGTTGCCCTGATATAGCTCATCCACTAGTGTAAAGTATTTGCACTGAAGTCGCCTGAACACTAGGGTAAGAATGTTGCCTTGAAGTAACCCTCCCAAAGGGTAGATCCACCGCCCTGATAAAGATCATCTACTTGCAAAAAAAATTTGGCCTTAAGTAGCCTGCACACTTGGGTAGGTTAGTTGCCCTGATATAGCTCATATACTAGCGTAAGGTACGGTAGTTGGCCTGAAGTAGCCTGCACACTAGGGTAAGACATTTGCCCTGATATAGCTCATCCACTAGCGTAAGGTTCCGTAGTTGCCCTAACGTAGCCTGCACACTACTGTAAGACAGTTGCCCTGAAGTAACCTTCCCACTAGAGTAGCTCAGTTGCCCTGATATAGTTCATCTACTTGCATAAGACATTTGGCCTTAGGTAGCCCGCACACTTGGGTAAGTTAGTTGCCCTGATATAGCACATCCACTAGCGTAAGGTACAGTAATTGCCCAGAGGTAGCCTGCACAATAGGGTAAGACTGTTGCCCTGTAGTAACCCTCCCATTATGGTAGGTCAGTCGCCCTGATATAGCTGATCTACTTAAATAACACATTTGACCTTAAGTAGCCTGCACACTAGGGTTGGTTAATTGTCCTAATATAGCTCATCCACTACCATAAAGTACTATAGTTAACCTAAAGAAGCCTGCACACTAGGGTTAGACGGTTGCCCTTAAGTATCCCTCCCATTAGAGTAGTTAAGTTGCCCTGATATAGCTCATCTACTTGCATAAGACAATTGGCCCTAATTAGCCCGAACACTTGGGTAAGTTAGTTGCCCTGATAAAGCTAATCCACTAGCGTAAGGTACAGTAGTTGCCATGAAGTAGCCTGCACACTAGGGTAAGACAGTTGCCCCGATATAGCTCATCCACTAGCGTATGGTAGTTGCACTGAAGTAGCCTGCACACTAGGGTAAGACAGTTGCCCCGATATAGCTCATCCACTAGCGTATGGTAGTTGCACTGAAGTAGCCATCACACTAGGGTAAGACAGTTGCCCTTATATAGCTCATCTACTTAAATAACACACTGGCTTTAAGTAGCACGCACACTTGGGTAGGTTAGTTGCTCTGATATAGCTCATCCACTAGCGTAAAGTAGTTGCACTGAAGTAGCCTGCACACTAGGGTAAGACTGTTGCCCTAAAGTAACCCTCGCACTAGAGTAGTTCAGTTGCCCTGATATAGCTCATCTACTTGCATAAGACATTTGGTCTTATGTAGCCTGCACAATAGGGTTGGTTAATTGTCCTGATATAGCTCAACATAGTCCTGTATTACATAGTACATTCTGTAAAGGTTGCTTTTTGCGTAGTACATTTATTTCGTGGCCAGGCTGTTTTAAAATACGTTGTTAAAAACTAGAAAGTTAATTTAAATTCATAAATTAGCGTACTATTTTCGAATATTGATAAAACTATTTCTTGATCAAGGAGAGTATAATTTCGTTTAATGAGAAAATCAATGAACGAAATATATAAAGATTAAGATATGAAGATAATTAGTAAAAAAAACACAATAACATTCGAATAGCGATAAACGGCTAATAATGCAGTAATGAAGTCGCAGAATGTGTTTATAAACTTAAAATATTTTATATACGTTCTGCTCATAAACTAGATAAGTATTTTGCTCAATTTTAACTTTTTATGGAACAAAAAAACAACAACAAGAAAAGAACACTTTTGCGTTTTTATCCAATTCGACAACAAAATCGAAAACATTCACAGCCTGTATGCGAAAGTTTAGAGATTGTAGTAATTGCAGAAGGAAACCTTCCAATGCTCATATAGAGCCCCCAAAGCACAGCCAGTGAGATAGCTTTGGTAAATGTTAGGCTACCGTTTCTGTAGAAATATCACTTGGGTTAAGCAAATCCTTTAAGAATATATTCTGTGATTATAAAAATGAAAAATGATCACGTTTAGGCCCTTGTTATTTTTTGGAAGCCTTTAATCTGATTTCTTTAAGAAATAACACTCTGTAAACCTAAATAAATTAAATTTTCATAAATTACTATTTCAATTCGTATTGTACTTAAATAAAAAATAAATTTAAGTATTTCTTTTCTTTCAAATTGTTTTTATGTTCAAGCATTAGAATGGTGTGAGTGCAATTTAATTTTCGAAAGCTAATTTGGTATAAATTAGCAATAACAGCGTCACTCTCTCCCCGGAATACAGAAGAGATCACTAGTTGCAAAGCAGTTTTATTTGTTTAAAACACCATTTCACAACTTTATATTGATCTATTGTCAATAAAAATAAGAGAAATTGCAAAAAAAATAAATGCATTACTTTAACAATTCTAATATTTACAGCCTCTTAACGTAAGTATAAATCGTAAAATGAATAAAGTTTTAATAATTCTGAATAAAAATTCCCTATGGAGGTTGTACGTCATCCCATTTACGTAGCACATGTGATCTAATGTGTAAATAAATAATGTTGGCAACATTGTTACACAAAGGGAATAACTGTTATTTAAAGCAGTATTATTCGTAGAACAGAAGTGTGCACATTACTTTATAGTAATATAAAATTACTAAAATTTATGTAAGTATTTTATAGAAGCTATATATTGATTTTTAAATTTTGTTTTTATGATTATTGTTTTTTTAAACATGAAAAACTTACGTAATATTAATGTGTATGTATAAATGTGCAAAATTGCGTTATGTTTCAAGATTAAAAAACCATGTTTAAATAATGTTTCTGAATACAGTAATCGTTTAGGGTCACTTTAAAACTTACTTTTAGTAATGGATTATTGAATGCAATGTAATTTAATTGTTTCAGCAATGCTGACCATTCGAAAAAAGTAAAATGTTAAAATTAATTTGTTTGACGTTATTAAAGTTATTTCACTAAGAAAATAAGGTTTTTATAGACATAAAAAGTGTTACAAGTTAGCTAAACTTAAAGTGTTAAAACTAAAAATAAAAATTGTAATGACTTATAACTTTAGTTATTGTTAATACTTTAAACTTTAGTAACTACTAATACTTTAGTAACTACTAATACTTTAGTAACTAATAATACTTTAGTAACTACTAAACTTTAGTAATTACTAATACTTTAGTAACTACTAATACTTTAGTAGTTTATTAAACTACTACTACAAAACGTAATAACCAAACATCTAAACATTGTGGTTATTTAAAGTATTATCTAGATATAATATTACATAATAAACTAATACTATTTATTTAAATGCTACGCAAAAACTTTGATAAATACATTTATGTAATTATAAACTTAAATGCTAAAAAATAGATAATAAATTAATTAAATATATTTAGTTGGTTCATTTTTCCGATGACGCGGTAAATGGCCGCTCCATCATGTCTTATTAAACCTTCTGATTCCCTCCAATTTCATAACGTTGACGAACATCGGTCAACTCATTGCTTCAAATAAAACGTGCTTGATTGTGATGGCACCTTCACAAAACTAAAATAGTGGTAGACCCTCGTGTTACATCAACCATCCATTAGTTACAAAGCGTGCGCGATGCGACACTAGTAACCACCACATCCCTCTCTGAACGAATTAAAGGCCTCCATGGACGAACTGTGTTATTGATTTATATATTTATTGACATCAAGTCCTCGGCTTCGGTTGGTCCTCTTCTCCAGTATTTATCCCACAGAGCTCCTATCTAACTTTAAAAGAGGAAATACTGCCGCATCTCAAGCCTTAAAAATAGCGTACATTTTCATTTAATTTTGAACTGCTTTCAAAACGTTTTTAGATTTTTATATTCTTCAACTACCTTCTACGTAAACTTTAAACGGTAGCAATTTTGCAACGACGCAATCACGCAGTAAAGAATGTGACCAGGTTTTAAATTCAGTTCTAGTTGATGAATTAGGATTCTATTAAATAGTAACAGTGCGTTTTTCAGTAAGACCTTGTACAATAAAACATACTAGTCACAATGTAGGCTGTACCGAAAACAGTTGGGCCACTAGCGTGACTTTGTTGTTTTTTGTTTATTAGTATTACTCAATTAGTGTTGCTACTTTTGGAAAAACCCACTGTGCAGTATTAAACAGTTTGCATTAAAGTTTGTTTGATAGATAAATATCCATCGCATTATAAACATTGCATTATTATAGGATCTAGTTGTCGGGAGTTACGGGCCGACACACATTATTCTTAACAGTTTTAGTGAAATTGAATTAATTATTTCATCCAACAAAATTGGTTCGTTGAGAGAAATATCTTTATATACTTTATTTATAAAATTATTAAATTTTAAGTGTATTATATTGATTTTTACTATATTGTTTTCAAAATTTTACAAAACTTAAAAAAGATGTCAGAAATATTGATGAAATATATTAAGCTTCTTTGTGAAATAATTCTTAAATAACGGTCTTTGTTGAAGTTAGGTTCGCGGTCTGACAATGTACGATCGTGATTTTCAGTTTAAAAAAATGTTTTTCTACATATTGACCTTGTTTTTCTCCCTTGACCTTTTTTTCTTAGGTTAGGGGAGGATGATGAAAGGTTAAGTATGGTTCTGGCTCCGTGGCTTTCCTTCAAATATATGGCCTACAAAGGCAACACGACCGATCTATTATAATGGTATGAAAAAGACTAGTTGTTGTAGTCTGTTACTAATACAGTTTTACTACAGTAACTCCTTTATACTTTTAAGATAGTGTCAGACAAATTAGAGCTCCCTTATTTGGGACATACAGTGATGTGTACTTATGCCTATAATGAGAGGGGTAAGTAGAGACATTTTATGATATTATCTTGTACCCTATGTAAATGATATAAGAGAGATTATGTGATCAATTGTGCAGTCTCAAGTACTAATGAATTACCAACTTATTTTTCTACATAAACTTCCTTGACCTCAATATACTTAGTCCAGCGTTCCTCCAACATCAGTATTCCTTCCTGGAAGTGAGAATCTGAAAGGCTGTCAAAATATTCATCACTGGCCTCTCAACGTCTTCACTGGACGCGAAGCGCTTTCCAGAAACAAATGTCTTCAGGTTTGGAAAAAGATGAAAGTTTGAGGGTGACAAATCAGGAGGGTTGGGGGGGGATGAGAAATTAAATCGTGCCCCGAATCTCGCAACTTTCCCATTGTCACATACGTTTGTAATAAGGTGCGTTGTCTTGATGAAAGATGATTTTTTTTCTTCTTCAAGCCAGGCATCTTCTCGAGACATCCAGCTGGACAAGAAGGTTGGAGTATTATTCACACGTAACATTTCTGCCTTTTACAAGATAACAATATCAATTAGACATCCCAAAACACACTACCCATGACCTTTCCAGCGATAGACTTCGCTTTCTTTTGCCCTGAATCAATACCTTTCACCAAGTATTTCGAATGTTGTTTAGTTTCGGGGTGAAGTGATGGACCCAAGTCTCATCCATTATGAAAGAAACGCACAAAATTAGTCGGATTCTTCTTAAATCGGTTTAAAAATTTGAAAATGTTGTTTTGCAAATTCCCTTTTAATTCTTATTCAGAAAACGCCTCACCCACCTTGCGCAGAGCTTTCGCAACGCTAATTCTACTTGCAAGATGTTTCGCACAGCCTCAGGGATCTCACGAACCTTTATTCTCCTATCGTCAACGACATCGTGTACCTATTCGATAGTTTCCGTTGTTGTTGCAGTTTCTAGTCGTCATTCCCGTCGGCCGTCTTCGAATGAATTTCCTTAGCAGTTAATCCACCCAAAAGACACGTTCAAATGTTTTCGTGATAAGCGTCAAAACACTTTTCTCGCCAGTCAGCGTATTATGTAGGTAACTGGAACATGGAGATAAAGCACAAATAATATTAGGACAGTACCACACAGATGAGAAAACAAAATTATCTCTAAAACATCTTTCGTTCAATGCGCCAGACGGAGTTTTTTAGGTATTATTTATGGTAATAAAAAATAATTCAGCCATCTTGCCCGAATGTGTTTTTTATATACTTTGATTAGAAACGTATTTCCGTACTTAGTAATAATAGGGAGTAAAGAAAAGTACACATTATACACAAATAGGCCCAAAATAATTTTACAATCTTCCGGGTAAACCGCGATATTGTATCCGGCACGTATAGTGTTAATAGTCTATGCAGAGATGGATCATAATTTTTCTTGGTCCATTATTTTATAGTATTTAATGTAATTTGTGAATTCCTAATATCTTAAATTTTTTTATTCGCTATATTTCAGGTAACAAAATGTATCCGATAATCCTGTTTGCTCTATGCTTGGAGGTGTTTGTCATGGGTAGGAAAAATAGTCCGAAATTAAACACCAAAATTAGACAGTGCACTTCAGACATTTTAGCAATGGCTAAGAATGATTTAAACTTAAGCGATGTATGTATTTCTTCAATTTGTCCAATTTTTGTTAGTTATTTTAAAATATTTATTGCATTTAATTTAAAAGTAATTTTAACAAATATTTCATAGCAGTAGGTTATAAAATCTGTGAAATTTGATATATATATATATATATATATATATATATATATATATTCGTAAGTTATATATGAATATAGATAAATGAATAGGTAAATATATATTTAATTACCTATAAACATACATAACCTATGAATATATTTTTTAAAATATATACCTACACATATATATATATATATATATATATATATATATATATATATATATATATGTTGTGTGAGTGTGTGTGTTGCAACGTCCCCCTCTCGTGCTCTCTCCGCTTCGTTTCGGTGTTTTGCAGAATTTATTTATTTCATATTTATATATCTGCTGCTCACACCGTTTTGTGTATCTTGTTAAGATCCCTAAATTTGTCTTATGTTCCCGCGTAATGGACCACGCCTAAATGCAAGCCTATTCCCGCTGACTTCTACCTTAACGTTTGTATGACCTCCCCTAAGTTGGTTGGCAGGTTTGTTAGGTCTGTATTTAATCACTCATGTCAGTAAAATAGTCAGCTGGAAAGAAACAACATTTATATGAACACTCAAAATTTTCAAAGAATCTTACCACTTCATGAGATCTGCAGGCACAGCAAGGGGACGTGCAAAATATGATAATGTTTAAGATACCTATTTTAAAAAGCTCCTCTGTTCTTTAATCATGATCTGCCAGTAGACATCGTCTCTGGGCTTCAATACAAAAACCAACTAATTTTTAGAATAGCTCAATAAAATTGTTCTCAGCAGAGAACTCGTTTGAAGAAACATTAGGTTCTGAATTTTATATATTTATTAATTAATGAAATTTAATTAAAACCTTACTTTGATTTTACAATCATTATTTATCAGTAAGAAAAAACTAAAAGTTTTTATTGGTTGTTCAACACAGGATAAATTCAAAAACTGTACGTTTTTATAATGCATTTAATTACTGATTTTAAACTAAAATAATTATCTTTTCAAATAAAACACATTTAGCTTTCTCTTTATCTTCACAAATTATTAATTAAAAGTTCATTATTTTTCACATATTTAAATCCTACATTTCATATACAATTCATTAATTACATTTACACATTTTTAAACAAAATTATTTGCAAATTTAACATAATAAAATATTTTATCTTCTTATTTCAAGTTTTAATTGGTAAATTCACATTTTATTATACATAATTTTAACATTTTTATGTTTTCTCAATTCTGAGAAAAAGATTTATATTCAAATTTTTTCATTTTAAAATACAAATAAATTATAAGTAGTCTAAAAGTACTCTAGACATTTTTAATTGATTTTTCAACGTTTTTCAATGACTTAAATAAGGCGAGATATGCAAAGTAAACATAAATTTTCAAAATGGCTTCAACTGAAATTTCAAACGGAAATAAATTGAAATTTATAACAATAATAAAATGATTTTTCATTTTATATAAGGGCATGTTAAGATTTATAAGTCTGTTTGTTTTAAAAATTGTAATACTTTATGCCTTTTTTTATATAAAATTTAAATGATTTTCACAAATGATTTTTGTTTATGGTTAGTATTTTGATGACAAGATATAATTAACAGAAATTAAGTCCAGTGACTGGTTCTGGGTAGTAACGGATCTGCTTCTTTCACATTTTACCTGCGTCGACGGTATGCATGAATGTTTGGATCCAGAGGAAAACAACTTACAAGAGGGAGACTGTGTGCGCCGTGTATGGTAGACCATCACAGTATGTACGAATGTGTGTGTGTGTGTGTGTGTGTGTGTGTGTGTGTGTGTGCTTGTGTGTGTGTGTCTGTGTATGTGTGTGTGTGTGTGTGTATGTGTATGTGTGTGTATGTGTTTGTGTGTGTGTGTGTGTGTGTGTATGTGTGTATGGCTGTTTGTGTGTGTGTGTGTGTGTGTTTGTGTTTGTGTATATGTGTGTGTATGTGTGTGTGTGTGTGTGTGTGTGTGTGTGTGTGTGTGTGTGTGTGTGTGTGTGTGTGTGTGTGTGTATGTGTGTGTGTGTGTGTGTATGTGTATGTGTGTGTATGTGTTTGTGTGTGTGTGTGTGTGTATGTGTGTATGGCTGTTTGTGTGTGTGTGTGTGTGTGTTTGTGTTTGTGTATATGTGTGTGTATGTGTGTGTGTGTGTGTGTGTGTGTGTGTGTGTGTGTGTGTGTGTGTGTGTGTGTGTGTGTGTGTGTGTGTGTGTGTGTGTGTGTGTGCGTGTGTGTGTGTGTGTGTGTGTGCGTGTGTGTATCACTAACCTATAAAGTCAGTTTTTCCCAGGAAATAATTAGCTTTAATTAAACATAAAATATTCAATTTCTATCTGAAGGAACACTAATTTTTTAAGATAAAATTCACAGTTTTTAAAATTAGAGTCTTATAATATTCTATTTAGTGAATAATTAGATTTAGTTGGGATTTCCCAATATGAAAAATGTTCATCGTAACTGATAAAAGCATCATAGGTTCTCTAGAAAAGCGTTGCAAGTATGTAACGATATTAAAAATAACAATTATAAGATTCCATTTAATTACCTATTCACAATGCTTACATATAATATTTCTATTTTATTTATTATTATTTTTCATTTTTATCCATCCTAATCAAAAACCATCTTTTTCAAGATTATTTTCTGATAAATATTAGCTTTATATAGGCCCACATAAACATTAGCTAACCTTAGTTGTGCGTATTATTAAAATAATACAATCTCTTTACTCTATTTAAAGTTACTAGATTTATAAACAAGTTTAATTGATTTAAACAACTTAGTAAGTAATAACATTGCACATGGAAAAATATTTTTTCATACAGTAGAGTCTCGAAATAACTTATCCTAATTTTTCGAGCTTCCGTTAAATTTAAACCTATTTATATTTGTGTCTATACTATATACTTTAAAGACAATGAAGATTTGGGCTTAAGAAAAGTTTTAGTCATACTATATGGAAACGAAATGAGTTGGGCTTCAAAGAAATTTCCATATCGGTGTCCATAGGAAATGAGTTGGGCTTCCAATAAATATTTGTATCAATACTAAATATATAGTAAATGATTCGGGCCTCAAAGAAAATTTTAAAGCTATACTGCACGTAAAGAAAGTGAATCACTCTTCCAAGAAATTTTTATATGAATACGGTTTGGAAAGGAAATGAGTCGAGCTTCAAAAGAATGTTTAAATTAATACAATATGCACAAAAAAATGGGTTGGAGAGCCAAAAACTGTTCAAATGAAGTTCTCTAAACTTACTAAGATCATTCTTAGTTATAAGATCGGGGCTCTTTAAAACGCTTATTTATTTTGATGCTCAGGAACATATTTCCGTGTAGTCCGGTAATGCTCCCAGTTTTCGGTAATTTGAGGGGGTCTCGGTCCATTTACCTTGAATTATAGAGACTCTACTGTATTTGTATTTGTATTTTGTTAATAATACAAATTAATAATGTGTATTATTCGCTTTATAGTTTTATTTATGTTATAGTTTTAAATGGTCATCTTTTATCTTAAATTGTCCTGTAAATTTATTTTATTTTATATGTTTAATAAATAATTGCTACAATATAAAATAAAACAGGAATTCATTGAAAATCATAAAATAATTTACATAGGAAATTCTCTTCATTATTTGATCCAATAAACGTTAGCACTGTAAATATTTTGTATAGGTCTTGGATAAGAAATTTGTACTCTACTACAGCTCATACCCGATAATTGGCAGGTGTGCCTATGTTACTTTCACACAGGATGATAATGGTAACCCTGTTCTATCAATGACCGGAGCCAAGTAAGAAAAAGTATTGTATTATGTAGTTTACTTTACATTTAAGTTATTGGATTCCTCAGTAGTGCTCTTCTAAAATTGTAATGTTTTTTCATCAGGCTTCTTTAAGCCTTATCACCTTGCCACTATGTTGTGCTGTTATCTTTCCCATCTTGCTAAACGCCTTTGCCGCAAAAGGTGGTTATTTCCCTCTTATGTGCTGATTCCTTTATGAAGCTTGATCTCCCTCATGGTTTGTAGTAGATCATGATAAACTACTTTTATTGTCTTTGTTTCTTCATATCTTATAAGTAAATGCCGTTTCCTTTTGGTGGTACTAGACGTCTATTGTATGGAACCTATGAGCTTGTAGACCGGGTTTTTTTAGGTCTTCATTCTGACTTTTCCTTCTTCTAACATCTTACGTTTTCGTCAGAAAAATCTGTTTAAAACAATTAGAAGAGAAATTATGACTTTCAACATTTATTATATGCTAGATGAAAATATTTCTCAATTCTCACTGTTTTTATCTCTTCTGTTGAACATTTATGTTCCGCCTCTCAGTTCTAAACGTTCACAACAATTTCTGCTTCAAGACTTTGTCCACCTGCTACGTATTTGTAATCGTTCTTTTTTATTGAATTGTTTTATAATTACATCATTCTTATTTATATTTTTATAATGTTCTGTTGCTTATTTGTCACCTCCTGGCAACTTTTGCGTAATATTTGTATCGTTGTTAGATCTAGGTATTTCACTATAAGAACTATTTCAGTTCAGTTAAAACACAACATCGGTATCATTTGCACCTAGTGGCTAATTTATATATTATAAACAATTATTTTTTCTATATGATTAAACTCTATATTTTACTTTGTACAATTTCAAGTATTTAGTTTTAAATATTCTATAAACTATAGTCTTACTGTATTTTACAACATTTTTTATTAATTAATTAGTTTTATATTTATAAAATTCCTTTACGAAAATTTCCTCTACTACTTACTTCAACCATTAAATAATTGCTAGACTGAAAAGAATAGCTTGCGTTTGTTTACATTATAAGCTATACGCGACCTAACACAGTACGCGCACGAGCGCGCGCGTGTGTGTGTGTGTGTGTGTGTGTGTGTGTGTGTGTGTGTGTGGTTGGTGTATGTGTGCGTATGTGAGTGTGTGTGTGTGTGTGTATGTGTGTGTGTGTGTGCGTATTTGAGTGTGTGTTTGTTTGTGTGTGTGTGTGTGTGTGCGTATGCGAGTGTGTGTGCGTATGCGAGTGTGTGTGTTTGTGTATGTGTGCGTATGTGAGTTTGTGTGTGTGTGTGTGTGTGTGTGTGTTCGTATGCGAGTGTGTGTGTGTGTTTGTGTATGTGTGTGTATCCGAGTATGTGTGTGTGTGTGTGTGTGTGTGTGTGTGTGTGTGTGTGTGTGTGTGTGTGTTTGTGTGTGTGTGTGTGTGTGTGTGTGTGTGTGTGTGTGTGTGTGCGTATGCGAGTGTGTGTGTGTGTGTGTGTGTGTGTGTGTGTGTTTGTGTATGTGTGTGTATCCGAGTATGTGTGTGTGTGTGTGTGTGTGTGTACATGAACTCTCCATGCGGAACTTTACATTTACAACAACTTTATACTATACTATTATTATTTATACGGAATTTTATAAACGTTGTTAGGACTAAATATTATTAAAATTTTTTCTATATATAAACTGGTTAGCTGGGACATGAACCTACTCATTAAAACATTCATTCACTTATGAAACCTCTGGAACGACCTTCATGGTAACCATGGTAACGATGGTAACGATAGTAACGAAGGTAACGATCCTCTCGAATGCCACCACTCACGTTTTAAGCATTGTACTCTAAAGTTTTATCTTTTCATAAAATTTGGCGATATTCAAAAAATAATAATCCATTTATAATAACCCTTTCTAATACATTTGCCTATTTTTAACTTCGTCATAATAAATATGTACGTTTTTAATGATTGTTTTTATATTATTACAGAGACCCAGTTTTTGATACACCACTATCACTTCGTGATATTAATGATGGTGTTTATCCTGCAACGGGTCCATCTTACACTCATCCAAATGGAAATGGTAGGTATAGCTACAGATTAGGCATTACTGTTTACAAATTTACTCAAGTATTTTCCATTTACTGTTTACTATTTTATCAAGCATATGATGATTTTTGCTTATCATTTTCGCAAAATAAAATTTGCACCAAAATGCAAACTGAAATAGAATATTTTGCTTATAAAAAAAGAAAATAGTTTTACTTTTTTTGACAGTTTAAATGTTGTCAATATTAGGTGTTATACATGTTTCTACTAAAGTCGTATCACGAAGTAATCAAATCCTATTCTAATTTTGCAAACAAAAATAAAAATATTAAAGTTGTAACTCTTACAACAAAGTTCAGGCATTGTTTAAGGTTAAAATATCATGGCCGTGAATATTTATTACAAACTGTCACCAAGAATAATTAAATCAGACTGCTATCCTAACATGAGAGAGCTTTCCTTTTACTGCTTGCCACATCTAATCGTGCTGTAAACCGTATTTTATTTATATTATACTCAATAAAAATATGTTTATATATACATACTTTTTATTTTGAACAGCTTGGCCTTTCTATTCCAAAGTGGTTGTCACAGGGTACGATCAGTTCACGGGTGTCCTGTCCTACATTCATTGCAGTAACGATGGAAGTAAGTTTGGTTTGTTATATTCATAAATTTATGTTCAATACCTACTCCAAGATGACAAATTAACAATCTCTGCTTAATTTAGTGATTTGATTTGCATAGAAATCAGAATAAAAGTGTTATACTTGTTACTGCATGAGATAAATTCTCTGTTTTCAACACAATAAACTATAAGTTTGGTTGTGCAAAGTGGTATAATTCACATGAAAAGTGAAGAAACAAAAAAAAATCCATAACATAGATGAAAATAAGGTATCTATGAAAGTACACGATTGTGTTAAACACAAAGATTACTTTAAATACTAAATGAAGAATTGGCAGTTGTAGCAGTTATAAGGTTATACATTGGCAAAGTTATAATGCATATTTGTCTTGGATGGTTCCTTCCAATCACAACAAGCAAGAATGTAAAATCAGAAAACATGAAATTAATATGTTCATGAAAATATTAAAATTTATCACAATATATTTTATACCCTGTCGAATACTTGACACCTTTACAAGATTACTTTTATCTAGGATTATTTAATTAATTTTTTTTTACTTTTACAGCTGATACGATCGACCAGAGGTTCATTCTAATCAGGTCGGACAAACTCGGAGATAGGAGCGCTCAATTAGAAACATTGTGGGTTTACATTAATGATAAAGGGAAGGTATTGAAAAAAACTTTGAAAGGAGATTTAATTCAAGTTAATCACGACTGTAGTAGGAAACATTAGGAAATAAATGTTTAAACTTGTCTTAAGAATTATAAAATAGTTTTATAAATATAATCTATTCTTATTAAACTTATCCTTCATTGAACATTATTTTTGGTTAAATGATTTTTCAATCACATAATCCAGTTTTTTCAATTATTATTTCTCATAAATAAAGGCTGGCTGTCTAATTCTAAAATTATATTTATTAAGCTTTCGTTGTATTTTTTTCATCAGATTTCTCTCTCAAAGTTTGTTTTATTATGTGTAAATAAAATATAATACGTCCTTCTCCTATCTCCATTTTAATGAAATTTAAGTTATTTAATTTTTTGTATCCGTACCAAACAAACGAGTTCTTTGTTTCATCCACCCACTTCTCAATCTATTTTTCAACCCACCTCTCTTCTATCACGCAAACCTACTCGCTCTCCACATTTTTAATTCACCTTATCCAGTTCAACAATTCCATACTTTTTAAAAAGTTACCCTATGAAAAAATATATGAAAATATAATGTAATAAAAATGTATTCATATTTATCTACGTTTTCTGTTAATAAGCGGCAACAAATTGAAATGACTATTTCAAAGATTTTTTTGGAAATATCAGCCATATGGTACAAATGTTGCGACTGGTTAGGACAAGAACAAATTGCTAAGACTTGAAAATTATTGATTTGGTATTAGTTCACCGAGGATTCAAAAGAGTTTTTGTAATATTCATGATTCTTGGCACCCTTTTAAAGGATAATGAAATAAAACCAAACCAAATCGCATATAAATACGTATTTATGTTTGTTTATGCAACAAATAATTTACTTATATGACATTTCCTGCATCTACTGTCAAAAGCAAAACTTTGCATTCTGATGGTGCTACCCAGGCAACGACCTACGCAGGACCTAACACCAATCATAGTAGAACCACCACCGAGACTCATATGAAGCTTTTTTCTTTACCTTTCATTCGGGTCTCTCATTTCTGATTTTACCTGAATAAACATCTACACCAGCTCCAGTTACTTTTACACAGCCGGCGTATTTTCATTGTAAAACATTAAATGGTCTTCTAAAGAGACGTTTTTCTACACATAATAAAATTTCTCTTTCCACCTACAAATAACATGCGTGAATAGCATGTATCTGCTACACATCTAATTCCATGATTAAATAAGCAATTCTTTAAACCGTATCTTTGGTGTATTTAGTATTGTAAATGAACGAGTTGTATTTGAAACAGGAAATGTGTTAATTTGAAAAAATACTAACTGCTAATTAAATATATTTGTTTTCATCTATGCCTACAATTATTCAACACACATTTTACAATAGCATCTACACTGCACTGTCCAGGAATGCTTACCTTATCTAACCCACTGAGAAGCGAAAGAGCCATGATCATTACAGAGGGATAAAACTTAGTTGAACTCAAGGAAAGAAATGATTATTGAGAAAGGTAACTTTATTTTTAAAGTGTGTGAATAAACATATTATGTGACGCTAATTGGAAGCAATCGCCGGGGAATGGATTTTGTGTCCAAAATGTTCCAGCATGCTAAGCTCAATTCGATTTACATTATGGTATTAACGCGTTTATAAAACTAAAAAATACCTGATGTAGACAAGGTACTATCTTTAAAAGGAGGTTCTATCCACTTCCCAGTATAACTATAAATAGAATTGCCTCTTACATACTTTTTTATTTTATATTCCGTTGGAAATTCATTAGAATTCAGTTGGAATTTATAAAGAAACTGTTTTCTTTCTATGATTTTTCCTTTCATTTTTCTCTTCGTCTTTTAGCATTGATTTACAACAGACGTCATTATTATGATTGATGTAACTATTTTCTTTGCCTCAGATGTTTTTGTGCCTTGAGGTTTATAGTTTATCTAGAGTCGGATTGTTCTTATCAGAACTTCATACCTAAACCAGTCCAAGAGCACAATCAAGCCTTGCAGATATTTCTAATAATAAATTAACTACTGCAAATATTAGCAGTGACTATCCTTTTGTAGGTATAGGCTATTCGCGTTCAAGAGAAGAATAGAAACAATTTTTCTAAAAAAACCGAATAGTAAATTTCGTTGTAAATGTTGTGGTAAATCTTGTGTTTGGAAAATTGTAAATCTATATTCCAGAAAGAAAGACACGACTTGCACAATTCTAGCGTCTTGTACCAAATAGTATAAATCTTTTTGTATTAGCTCTGTCTCCTATCGTTTAGTCGGATGGTTGTCTTGAAGAACGGGTTTCTTTGTATTATCTTCGAATTGCTTGTTTATATAGTGTAAAACCTTCATAATAAACCGCTGTACAGAACAATCTAATGAATGTTGGAAAAAATACTGAATTGTGAAAATACTCACCTTTCTAGATAACGTATTGATAACAAGTTACACACGTTCTTGGTACACAATTGGCATATTGTAAGTCAATCACAAAACTTTTATCAGCCAAACACATTTTCGATAGAATATTGTAACACTCTTAAATAATTAGGCGTTACATATAAATTCAATTACATATTTAATTTTTATTTTATAATTAGATCAGACCAATATAAAAGAAATTTTTTGTTTTCTTGGTGAACACTTGTTAATCTATCGTAAGAACTAAGGCGCCCCTAGCGGGCAAAATTGTAAAATATCGTACGATGTTGGTAAGTTAAGGAAGTTAACCAGAACATGCCATATGACGTAAGCATGGGGTGATACCTGCAAACCAATCAAAAATGTATATAAGAACAAATAAGGGTGGGGGTTGCAAGAAAACTCAGCTTCGGGCGTATATCCAACTGCCCCACTTAAAAAAAAATTGTTTGGACGAGATACACGTGATAGTAATTTTGGACATGATTTAGAAAATTTGTAAGCATACTTTAATCAAAATTTAATATGTCAAGGCCGGTACCAGTTTATTAATGAAACGTACAGAAGAAGGCAGAACCTTTTTTATGAGTTCCATATAGTAAAAGTTCGTACGTTTCTTTGTTTAAGTGCGCTTATTTTAAGAGTGATGTGCAGTGAATGATAATGAAGAAAATGTATTATAATTTTAACTAACTTATATTCTGACATAAATAATTAACACATAAATGGTAGTAATTGTCTTTGGATATTCATTTCTAAAATAAATTTGAACACTTAACTTCCTACCTTCTCGATACATAAATTTGAACACCTAATATGTAATTGCTATATGTAAAGAATAGTTGGCAGTAATTTGATATAAATCACTTTATACATTGGTTGTCATTTGTTCAATTTGTAATTTGTGCTTAGTTAATAAATTGTATATTATTGTATTTTTAAACATTCAATGATTATTTCGTACGTAACCTAGTTCTATCTTCAAGATTGGAAGGCCGTCACAGTCAGACAGTTTCTGCCTGAGCTGTGACGTAGAACTAGAAGCCCTGGTAAGTAAAAATAAAAATTTTGTAATAAGTAAAATAACTTATTTAGATAAAGATAAATTCCCAAGGTAAAAGGGCGAATCGTTACAATATATTTCGGTGGTAATTATTCAAAATATTAACAACACAACTACTACTAGCCCGTAAGAAGCTCCATCTGCTTAAATGTGTACCTAGGCCAATACAACCCGCTATAAAAAAAAGATTTACATTGCAAAAAGTATGTGTAATTTACTTATATTGTTGTTATTAGGGAATAAGGTAGCATCAATTAATTTGATTCGTGAATTTCCAAATCCAAAATCTAATCAAGTCGTGCTTATTTGCAGATTGTAATACGTGAGAAGAGGTTACTCATAAAGACCGATCTAGTTTTATCAGAAACTAACTTCCCTGATTTTTGTTAGTAATTTACTTCTAATTATAATGATTAGAACTCTGTATTATAAATTAGTTCGAGTGATTATTTTATTTTTCAGATGTCTGTTAAGATCCCCATTTCCATACATTTTTGACTCCCGTAAATTTTTAAACTAGAAACTTTATATTTTATTACCCCATAATGCCACCCTCGAAAACCCTATACACTAAGGCATTACGTTTGGGGGAAGATCCCATTTGTTAAGCATCAGAATATAAAGGGCTGGTACTTTAGCTCACCATCTTGCATACTCAACTTTCTTAATTTAGAGAAGTTTTGCAGATGCTTTAAAAATACAATTGTTTAATTGCCTTTTGTAAATTAATCATAGACTTTTAGTAGCTCTAAAAAGTCACCGACCATTTTTTGTCATAGTTTCTCTTTAAGATATTAATTTCTAGTATATAATGTTGGTGACTGAGTGTTTAAACAGGGTAAAGCAGTTGACTATTATACTAAAGACTCTGGGTTCAAAT
Source organism: Prosapia bicincta (assembly GCA_036971475.1). NCBI lineage: Eukaryota > Metazoa > Arthropoda > Insecta > Hemiptera > Cercopidae > Prosapia > Prosapia bicincta. The sequence continues at coordinate 28,807,610 of JBAIZL010000002.1, forward strand.
TCCAACCGCGCCAAATATTTTTTGTGTGGATTTTCCACTCCAAGGTCGAGTCAACCAGTGCTAATCTGTGCCCGAAGACATACCTACGATAATAATATACAGATAACGGGTAGTGCTGGTCTCAATACCTTCCTTGAATACCGTCAGAACCGTAAGAGTAGGCCTGCCATGTGTCTCTCACATCATCTTACTTGGTATAAAATGGAGTCATTATTATTTATTAAATACGCGCATTTATACATCTGAATTGGTTTAAATGATCCTTGACTGTTGTACGTTTATTATGTAATGGGAGCGATGCTGGTCAATTTGAATTATTTTCTAAAAGTATCTATATTTATTTTTGAGAGTTCGCCTTAGAAGTCAATCCTTTGCAGAGTCTTTTATTGAACTAAAACTAATAACAATGTAGAAACTAATTTTAACGGGTTTACCATCTATTGTGAGCATTAATGTTTCTAGATTTTAATACCCGTGATTGCTCTGTTATCAAGACAAGAAAGGTTTCAGAATAGAAATAACGTTAAAGAAAGAAAGTTTGTAACAAAGGTAAAATATATTATTTGACAAAAGATTTACTTTCCTTCGAAGGAATTACTGGCTGTTGTAATTGTTTGCCTCAGTGGGAGGGAATGGAAATGATTTAGGGAGTTATATATATTATTCTTTCCCCTGAAAAAAAACTTTGTTTTTGAATAATGCAGTGACTCGCCGAGGTTCAATTATTCAACTGTTGTCATCAAAAGATGTATCCGTAGGAAAAATGAAAAATATTTATGTCCTAATTATAATTTATACACAAAATTAAACTATTTAATTTGAATTGTATTTTTTAATTTTTATTTTTTATACAATGATTGATGTACTGGGCATAATATTTACATACTTTGTTCATACCCTTTATTGTGAACCCCAGTTAACTCAGGATTTCCCCTTCATCGACCGTTTTATAGATTTAATTCATATTTTAATTGAAATTAGAGTCTGTCTTAAACTTCCTCCGTTTGACATTTCTTTTATTGCATCCTTCAGGAAAATTACCTTCTTAAATCGATATCGATCAAAAAGGAATATCTCATTTAAGTGCAGAGTACAGGATATGGGGAAAGAGGGAGGCTGACCATGACCATATACGCGTATATCCTTATGCTGAATATCCTTACGTTTATCCGAGTATAACTTCCGAAATAGTGCGAAAAACATGGTAGGACGATGCTCAGTTGCCTATTTGACATTAAGGGGAGAGAGCGTGTTTCCTATACTTGTCAGTCCACCTCAACCACTATGTATTACTCACCACTTTGCATAGATTAAAGAAATGTTTGATTATACACATTCATTATTCGGGGAATTTTCCTTCTACGCATTCCATGTCTCTTGCTATGTCTCGTATAATTTTTCTTTGTACCCGTGTACCTTTACGATTTACCCGTTTAGCCCGTGATTGACTGTATATACTTCCGTTTTACACATGTACTCTCACGTTATACCTGTATACATTTGCGTCTCACACATGTTTTTTCATGCATCGTTAACTTCTCCCCATGTAACCTTATACGCATATAGCCTTATTGTATATCCGTATAACCTTGCGTTGACACACGTACCCCTACATTGTATTCGTATAAACTTGCGCTGACACATGTACCCCTACATTGTAGTCGTATAGCCGTGCGAGTAAGCATTAATCCTTGAATTGTACCCCAGGAAACTGTCGCGCTTTATTCTTGTACCTACTTATTGAACATTCGACCGAATTTGACAAGTTAACATCATATACCTATTCAAACGCTATAATAACTATTATTTTCCCTGTACAGTGGTCCCTCGCTTATTTGCGGATTCTCTATTTGCGGTATTGCTTATTCGCAGATGGCAAAATCACAGCATTTCCCCGAATATGTATCGTTTATTAAAACGAAGACAAGAAGGATAATATAACTACTGTGCATGCTGTGACAAAAGATAGGCACCCCTTATTAATAACTACAATCTTTTAAGTCGTTATCGAAACTAAAAAACAATGATGGGTTAATCCGGGGTCCGCATTCAGCTCCATAAATACGTTTAGCGCCCCTACAGTTTATTACTGTCGTTTATTAGTTTTCGAAATCCAAACATCGATAACCGTATCGGGGGTCCGTACTAACTCTGATTTTGTTTTCCAAAATGTACGCCATTTTTACTAGTTTCCTACGTCAAAATGACGGCACAATAATCTATTTTATTTAAACTCATTATTCGCGTATATATATAATATAATATTTATAGTTTATCATGAAAATATTTTTTTAATTATCCAATATCTTAAATTTTTCCAAAATAGTTCAATTTTATTTTTATGTATGTCAAAGTGAGAGAGGCTAGTTTTAACCTTTCTTTTTAGGCTCACAATCTTCCTTGTCGTGGACCTATTGTGAGAAACTATCTTGGCAGCCATATTCCCTGAAACTCCTCGGCTGCGTTATCCTAGTTGGATGGCAAGCTTTCGTCCGTAAATACTACTTCTTTGTTTCAGTTCACAATTCACCCTTTATACATTTTAACAACTTAGGTAAATTGTTAAAATTTAAAACTTGTGTCATTTAGATTTCCCCAAACTAAGTTTGTCATTGTTTCTAATTTAAGTCTTTTATTGTTTACTAATTTAGTTCAAATTTACAAATTTATTCTTATCAACCTTTTTCTCTAACACCCTGTTTTATATCTTTTAAATTTCACTTTTGTGAATATATAATTTATTTACAGATCTTCTTTAAAAATGTTATTCTTCAATCATTTAAGCTTTTGTTATATTTTGAGATCTCTTTTAGTCGGAAAAACGCTACACAACACGATGTTAATTTAAAAAAATTTGGAGTTTCCTCTTGAAAAGGGTTTTTTTGAAACGCACAAGATTACACTTTATGGCTTCCCCCACTGAACCCTTCTAGCACTGCATATTTCTCTTTTTACAATTTTTTTAACGAATTTTTAAAAAAACGCGGAGTGGAGTCGCCGCTAACATTCGATTCATACAGACATGTTTGCCCTTAGTCCGCAGTTCAGTAACCCCACTTTTATTGTAAGTTTCAACCAATACCATGCTTCGTGATAAATGTCGGGCATTTTACGTCTCGTCATTTTAAACCACTCCAAGTATTTATTAAAAATCTTTATTTCGTAATAAGTTTTTAAGTACGCATCTTTCGAAATTTTTCATCTCTTAAATTTCCCCTTTTGTTTCAAATAGCTTTGTCTACTATTCATTTCTATTTTTAAGATCATTTGTTTGATGTTTATGGCATTACGTTTTGGCTTTTCTCTACTTTTATGATTTTTAATATGTTTTAAAAAAATTCAATTAAAAATTTTTTGAAACCTAAACTCCAAATTTATTCCTGTTACAGTACCTTTGCGTTTTACCAATGTACCACCCTGTGAACTGTTGTATATACGAGGTAATTTTGTTTTACACCTGTACCATGTGATTGATTGTATATACTTGCGTTGTGCCCCTGTACCCTGTTATTTATTGTATATACTTGCGTTTTATTCCTGTACCCTATGATGTATTGTATATGCTTGCATTTTATCCCTGTAACCTGTGATGTATTTTATATGCTTGCATTTTATCCCTGTACCCTGTGATGATGTATTGTATATGCTTGCATTTTATCCCTGTAACCTGTGATGTATTGTATATGCTTGCATGTTATCCCTGTACCCTGTGATGTATTGTATATGCTTGCATTTTATCCCTGTAACCTGTGATGTATTGTATATGCTTGCATTTTATCCCTGTACCCTGTGATGTATTGTATATGCTTGCATTTTATCCCTCTAACCTGTGATGTATTGTATATGCTTGCATTTTATCCCTGTAACCCGTGATGATGTTTTGTATATGTTTGCATTTTATCCCTGTAACCTGTGATGTATTGTATATGCTTGCATTTTATCCCTGTATCCTGTGATGTATTGTATATGCTTGCATTTTATCCCTGTACCCTGTAATGTATTGTATATTCTTGCATTTTAGCCCTGTAACCTGTGATTTATTGTATATACTTGCGTTTTATCCCTGTACCCTGTGATTTATTGTATATTCCGTCGTTTTATCTCTGTAACTTGTGATTTATTGTATATTCCTTCGTTTTATCTCTGTAACTTGTGATTTATTGTATATACTTGCGTTTATACCTGTACCCTGTGATGTATGGTATATACTTGCATTTTATACCTGTAACCTTTGATTTATTGTATATACTTGCGTTGTGCGCCTGTACCACCCTTTAATTTATTATATATACTTGCATTTTATCCCTGTAAACTGTGATTTATTGTATATACTTGCATTTTACACCTGTACCCTGTGATGTATTGTATATGCTTGCATTTTATCCCTGTAACCTGTGATTTATTGTATATACTTGCGTTTTATCCCTGTAACCTGGTATTTATTGTATATTCCTTCGTTTTATCTCTGTAACTTGTGATTTATTGTATATACTTGCGTTTTATCCCTGTAACCTGTGATTTATTGTATATACCGTTGTTTTATCTCTGTAACTTGTGATTTATTGTATATTCCTTCGTTTTATCTCTGTAACTTGTGATTTATTGTATATACTTGCGTTTATACCTGTACCCTGTCATGTACTGTAATTTTGGGCTAAAATTTTAATATCTAAGTGTAAATTACTCGTAAACTTTTAATTACGTAAATTACTATAAATTAATAGGTAATTCATTACTTTTTTGTTGCTTGTTGAATCCAGAAACTCCTTATTTAATTGTATTCTGTTTAGAACACATATTTGGCGCCCAAAATAAATAATTTGATAGTAATATTTGTTATTTTATTAAATTTAAGTTTACGGTCTGATTTGACACATCTCCCGAATCAGCTATCCTCAACAAATATAAGTAAGTGCTACTATAGGCACGTTTGTGAAATGCCTACAAGAGTTTTAGTGAAAGCTAGCAGCTCACGTGAAGTAGGAATCAACAAATATAAGTAAGTGCTACTATAGGCACGTTTGTGAAATGCCTACAAGAGTTTTAGTGAAAGCTAGTAGCTCGCGTGAAGTAGGAATCAACAAATATAAGTAAGTGCTACTATAAGCACGTTTGTGAAATGTCTACAAGAGTTTTAGTGAAAGCTAGTAGCTCACGTGAAGTAGGAATCAACAAATATAAGTAAGTGCTACTATAGGCACGTTTGTGAAATGCCTACAAGAGTTTAAGTGAAAGCTAGTAGCTCACGTGAAGTAGGAATCAACAAATATAAGTAAGTGCTACTATAGGCACGTTTGTGAAATGCCTGCAAGAGTTTTAGTGATAGCTAGTAGCTCGCGTAAAGTAGGAATCAACAAATATAAGTAAGTGCTACTATAGGCACGTTTGTGAAATGCCTACAAGAGTTTTAGTGAAAGCTAGTAGCTCACGTGAAGTAGGAATCAACAAATATAAGTAAGTGCTACTATAGGCACGTTTGTGAAATGCCTACAAGAGTTTTAGTGAAAGCTAGTAGCTCACGTGAAGTAGGAATCAACAAATATAAGTAAGTGCTACTATAGGCACGTTTGTGAAATGCCTACAAGAGTTTTAGGGAAAGCTAGTAGCTCACGTGAAGTAGGAATCAACAAATATAAGTAAGTGCTACTATAGGCACGTTTGTGAAATGCCTACAAGAGTTTTAGTGAAAGCTAGTAGCTCACGTGAAGTAGGAATCAACAAATATAAGTAAGTGCTACTATAGGCACGTTTGTGAAATGCCTACAAGAGTTTTAGGGAAAGCTAGTAGCTCGCGTAAAGTAGGAATCAACAAATATAAGTAAGTGCTACTATAGGCACGTTTGTGAAATGCCTACAAGAGTTTTAGGGAAAGCTAGTAGCTCACGTGAAGTCGGAATCAACAAATATAAATTTAAATTACCATTTTTTTATAATTTTATTTCTCAACTTAAAGAAAGCGAGGTGATATTATTGTTATGGCACACAAGTCGTGGCTTCTGAGTATGTATAGGGCCTACTTTCCGCCAATGCAAAGTTCTTTTTATGTTATAATATGTATATATATATATATATATATATATATATATATATATATATATATATATATTCTAATATTTAAATTAATATGTTATTAACTACATTAATTAACTAGATTCGGCGAGGACTTCTATTGACTACATCCTTTACATAAAGTTTTCACTTTTATCAGCGCATCCCACTGACTGCTAATGACGTCACACGTAGTGGAATAATTAGAGGCGGAAGTTGTACATCACGTGATGTAGAGGCTTTGGTAATGGCCAATGTTTTACATCTAATTATAACACGATTTTGTCTTAGTTGAGCTCGAAATATTTTCAAGCAATTTTAAAAATGTATTTACAATTTAAAAAAAACATTTTTCAAACTGTGGCAGCATTAACATCTCTATCTGGACATGTATGTCTCTCTGAAATATATATTTCTCAACAAGTATTATATCAGTTTGGAAATATATTGAATACGAGGTTAGGATTAATCAGACTTAACTTTGGTGTTTCAAATTGCGAGGTGAGTCACAGATGCATGAGTGTTGATACTTTGTTATATCTGTGTGGTTTGCTGGTGACGTCAGGTTTAATATTCAGTTTTCGTTAATCCATCGCAGTGTGTAAACCTTTCGCTTATGACAGTTCTGTTGAACAATGTTGTTAGCAAGTATATTTGAACACAGTTGTTGGTGTATGTATACGTGGCAACTGAAATAGATGGGTGTTAATATCTTTAGTTTTAAAACTGTAAACATGTTTACAACGTTAAGAATCGCGTGCCTTTGTCTATTTACACTTGTTCCAATTTTCTGGCCACTAAATAAATGGTAGTAATTATAGACTGTCCATCCGTAAGTCATCGATATTGCATTGAAATTGTACCTCTTGATGCAGGAAATCGTCAAAACACCAAAATAAATTTCACTTTAAGAGGATACTAATAACATTAAACAATTTACATATATAAAACACCTTTACTTAAAAGACAAGAAAATATTTGTATAACGAAGAGCACTAATTATATTAAGAAATATATAATATAGCTATAAAGCTGTACAAATCCTATACAATATAGCTGCAAAGAATCCGGTTTAGACAGATTTTGTTATAAAACAAATAATCTTTGTCAAAGTGTGCAATCTTGTTGACAAGTGAAGAGACTTCTTGAAATTCTTTTAACATAGTTACAATTTTTATAAAGACAATATTTCAATTCAAAAACCTACTTTTTACTTACTGTTTTAGAACATTGTATTATTATTTATTTTTTAACCCTAATGTATCTCGTAAAACCCATTGTATGTTTCGGTTGGTTTATTAAACCAGTCGTGGGAACCTGTTGACTAAGACGGCTTTAAATCTTTCTGAGGTTAAGTATTATAGGAAAAGCCAGGATAGTATTGGAAAGTTTCACCAGCGTGGGAACCTGTTGACTAAGAAGGCTTTAAATCTTTCTGAGGTTGAGTATTATAGGAAAAGCCAGGATAGTATTGGAAAGTTTCACCAGCGTGGGAACCTGTTGACTAAGAAGGCTTTAAATCTTTCTGAGGTTGAGTATTATAGGAAAAGCCAGGATAGTATTGGAAAGTTTCACCAGCTTGGGAACCTGTTGACTAAGAAGGCTTTAAATCTTTCTGAGGTTAAGTATTATAGGAAAAGCCAGGATAGTATTGGAAAGTTTCACCAGCGTGGGAACCTGTTGACTAAGAAGGCTTTAAATCTTTCTGAGGTTGAGTATTATAGGAAAAGCCAGGATAGTATTGGAAAGTTTCACCAGCGTGGGAACCTGTTGACTAAGAAAGCTTTAAATCTTTCTGAGGTTGAGTATTATAGGAAAAGCCAGGATAGTATTGGAAAGTTTCACCAGCGTGGGAACGTAGGAAACCCGTTGGCAGAACTTATGCATTCGGAATTTTAAAAAAGCTACATCTGATTGACCGAAATACTAAGGGGGGGATATAATGCTTATTCTTAAAAACTAAAATCATCGGGCAAAGCGAACTATGGTTATGGAACTTCCGAAAGGTGCACACGTATTGGGGTGGAGGGTGGGAGACAGTTCTACGAAATGTTTTAAACTGGGTAAATTTGTTTAGAAAAGCTACGGGAATTGCAAAGGGAATTTATTAGCTATTTATGTATAGAAATTTTAAGTGCGATGAGTATTGGATTAAGCAGATATTAAAGAAAGTAAAGAAGTAAGGGTAGTTACTGTGTAAAAGTGAAGGGAAGAAGTTAACCGCCAGCAACAGGTGAATTCCAGGGGCACAACTATAAGTACAAACTTTATTATATTAGAGTCAGCCAACAGAGATTTTTATAATTTAGTAAATCCAGAGCAAATTTAAATCCATTCTCTTAAATGCAAGAATACAACTAAATACAAGAAGAGTTTTAACTTAAATATTATTCAAAACTTCTCTCCAATAAAATAGGTATATGAATATTTAGGGAAAACAATATTATAACAAAATGGACACAAAAATAAATCATATACACTACAACTAAACCACACGTTTATTGCTATTTATACTTCTGTGTTACGTTTCCCATGACATTTTGTAAATAGTTTGGTGTTTTTATTTCACTTGAGTTTGATCATTTAATAATTTGTCTACAACGTTATGTTTATTTATATATTTGAATTAGTTAACATTTATATAATTCTACTATACGTTCCAAAGGAACAGACCTCTGAAAATTATACACAAATTTCTAGAAACATTTTTCAAAATTCTCCATTAAAACCTCTGAATGCTTATGAAACGTGCTTCAGTCCAGAAACCACGTTAGGACTGGTATCCTCTAACCCAGAGACAGCCATGCTTAACTACGTAGGTATTTATTGAATATATTCCAATAACATGGAAAATAGTTACATAATGTGTAGGGGAAGGTGGGGTAAGATGACGAAGTTGAGCTTCAACTGTTTTTTCTATGTGTTATGGGTGATTTTAAAACCTGAAATTTTAAAGGACACTTCTATTAAACTTTAAATTCAAGAATAAAATTTTAAAATTCTGTTATCTCCACTAGAAGTATGAAAAATATTTCACCAAAGATAAGGAGTAATTTTCGTCATCTTACCCCACCCATGGGGTAAGATGACGCAGAGATGACTAACAGATAAAAGTATTACAGTAATTTAGAAAAAGTATACTTTTATATTCGTAATGAAACAAAACATATTAGAATTTTTTACAAACAACATTATAAAAACATTAACACACTTTACACACAATAATCACATTTCCAGGGCGTGTAATTAGCTTCACTGTCATTCCAGCCTGAACATGCAGCATGTACCCAAGATTTGCATCTAAAGCACTGATACCATATTTCTTCCTTTCCACGCTCTCCGCAAAGAATGCAGTCTTCACCTTCTTCAAATATTCCTTCAATATCATCATCGTCCTCCATATAATTTATCTCTAGTGATAACTCAGATGTTGAGGACGAGTAATCCAGTTGACGCTTTGTATTTTTCTTCACGTTTTCAGATTTAGTAGCTTTAACTTTCTTTGATAATAACGTTTCAGCTTTTTTGCTCAATCTTTCCTGCCTTTTTAGTTCTTGTAAGTCTTTTATTCTTTTCCTCGAGCATTTGTTTGACAGGGCTTCCAGAAATGTGGTAAGAAGGCAGTTTTTTCCTTGGTTGCTGGCTGGTTTTTTGGTGGCTATTGGAAGTGGAGGAAGAGCTGAGCAAGTGGGGAACTGTGGACGAATTGTTGATGAAGTTGATGCTTGAGGTGGAACAGATAGAGTTGCTAAAATGGTGGGTTCTGGAGGAAGGGTTGCCAACATGGTGGGTTCTGGAGAAAGGGTTGAAGAAAAATACTGTTGACTATTGGCAAGAGTATCCTGTTTTGTTTTCAACAATATCACTTGTGTATAAAGCTTGAAAATCTATATCTGTAAAAATTTTGCTATCTACAGGCTCAATTCCAGTAGCTTTAAACCAATTCACAGCAGTCTGGATAGTACTCACTCTAAGATAAGCTTTGCCAAATATCTCGGCTACCTTCCGAATTTTAATGACGGCTCCTGGGTTAGAAACAAAATAATCTTCACAGCCTTGACTATAGGCAGTCTTTAGCTGACCGTAGAAAGCCACATCGAACGGCTGCAACCTGTGACTTGTGTGTGCTGGAAATCCTAGTAGGCATATCCCATTATTCCTACAAAATTCAATGGATTCCAAGGTAACACGTGAAGCATGATTGTCCATTATAACTAGGACCGGATTTTTATGACTTGGGTGAGCATGATTAGTAAAGTGTTCTAAGAACTTCACAAAGTTTAGAGCAGTCATCCATCCTGATTCATGAGCCACCTCTTTGGTGCCTGGGGGTGCGCCATTTAAAAAATCAGGATTCATCCTTACTATGGGAAAGACAAGGAAAGGTGGAATGTAAGTTCCAGTTGCACTCATACCGCATACGGCCGTGACGGTTACTCCTTGTTCAGCAGAGGAAACTTTAATCACACGCGGTGAACCAGTGGGGGAAATTACTTCAAGAGTTTTTGTTGGTACTGTGGTAAACCCTGTCTCATCGATGTTATAAATATTTTGTGCTTTGAACAGATACTTCAACCTAAGTTCTTTAAGTGTTTCAAAAAAAATTCCCCAAGTTAACTCGATTGAAGGCCATGAGTCGAGCTACCGAAGTTGCCTCTGGCTTTCTCAAAGATAATTTACAATTAGTTAAAAAGTTGTCTATAAAGTCTTTTCCAGCTGTTTTTTTTTTACTTTATTAAACCGATGGCTCAATCATAATTTCTCAGCATATGAAAAACACAATTTAGCAATTTTTTTTTTTTGTTATTCCAAATGCTCTTCTGTCTAAACCTGTAACATATTGTCTCAGCTCTTCAATTTGAGGGACCGTAAATGTGTTTTTAAACCTGCCCAAGCCCTAGAGGATACTCCTAAAACAAATAACCTACAAATATTATCCGTAATTTTAAAAACATTTTAAGCCATAGGCTATTCAATTTTTAAAGCTAAACATATTTTTCACTAAAATAGCCTACTTACGACTTTTCCACTAGGACAACATCTCTGTTTAAAATATCTCCGTAATGTTGGTTCTGGCACGTTATACGTTTTTGCTGCAGCATTAACACTTATAGTTTTATCTTTTATTTCAGTAATAGCAGCACTCATTGCTTCTTTATTCCATTTACCTCGGTCACTTTTTCTCGTATAATTTCTTGGCATGTTTATAAGACCTAAAACATTTTTTTATAATTAACTGCTGAAGGGCTACATTAACTATTAATTATAGAACTTATTAATAATTATATGTACTCATAACAATCAACTCACTTGCCTAATAATTACTTGACGTTAGATAATATGAAATTAATAGCTATATACCCGTTTTTATAATTTAAAATGAAAGAAAAATTACTCCAATTAAAATTCAGTTGCAAAACCTATTTTTATAACACAAAACTATTCATTAAACATAGGTAAGCCTACTGAAAAATTTGTCGGGTAAGATGACGAACTAGCAAAATTCTCGTCATCTTACCCGCGCTTCCATTCGTCGTCTTACCCCACTCCGACATCGTGGTTAAGAAGCTGTTTATTATTAATCTTGGTTATCGTAAAGAACGTTCACTACATATGTTTATCTACAATATAAGTTCTATTGTTTTATAAAAAGTTAAAAACAACGAACCGTAGTCAAGAAATTCCTTGCAGAATACACTACAAAAATTACAATCTCACTGGACAAAACACGTTTTTTTCTCACTAATGCTCTCAAATCAAACTGGCTCGACACCCCTTGTGCCGAACCTTGTTACTAATCGTCTGAGTCTCAGGCAGTGCTTCGACAAGTGTTGCTATCTATGATTACATTTGATAAATTCAAATTTCGTCATCTTACCCGCTTCGTCGAGAAGACAATTTTATTGGAAATATGTTCTATAACCAATTGACACATTCACGTTTATCAAATGTGCTTGTGAGTAATGTTGTATAACAATTCCCTATGAAGAACGTAGTAAAAAAATGGAGGGAACAGGGAACTGAGACCAAGGCGAATGCTTAAAGAGAGTGTGAGGGAAATAAAAAATACTAAACATTGAAAAAATAGTTCAGGTTATTTATTCTTCTAAATATGAAATAATTAGAATCTATAACAATATATGCGCTATGACCGGATTACCTTAAAAACATAAGAAGGCGGTTAGGAGCTTGTGCTGGTAGTTTATTGGCGTAAACCGTCAATGTAAAGGATAATGGAAGGACATGTTTTAGCCTATTTACGTAAACCCCTTTCTTTAGTCCACTACTTATATTCGAAACGCAGCAATAATTACTTTCATAAATATGTTAACAAAATAAAGAAATTAAATTCAGTGTACAACGATTTACCTTATCTTTAGAAATCTACTAAGATCTGCAAAATATATACAAAAAAATTCACAAAAAAAACTAACCTCAACACAACACTATAACCGGAACACAAAAATAATAAAAATAAAAAATCTACCTAAAATATAAATACACCAATAACAAAATAGAAAAAATATCAAATATATACAACGAAGAATACTACACTCCAACATACAAACCAAACAACAAAATAATAAAATATCTTAATAACACAAACCACAAAAGAAATTCAGAAAAACATAACCTATCAGGAATTTACAAAATTACATGTAACAACTGTAACTCATTTTACATAGGGAAAACAACAAGATCATTTAAAATAAGATTTGAAGAACATTATAGAGCATTAAAAAACAAAAATTCAAAAGTATCAAATGTTGCAGCACACCTAAAGTCACATAAACATGAAATAACAAATTACGAAAATAACCTAACCATACTTGAAGTAAATAATAACCCAATAGAACTAAACTCACTAGAAAAATACCATATTTATAAAAACATACACAACAATTTAATGAATCTACAAACAACATATACAGAAGATATACTATTCAAAAACATTATACACAAGACTCAAGAGGAAACGTGTATGACGTCAACAATTACCAACACGACGGACCGAACATCCGCACCTGAAAAATTGAGAAAAAGTAATCAGTGATTCGACAATAGTGAAGTGACCGAAAGACGCCTCATCACTCAAGGTAAAATCATTGCACTTAATGGTGGATAAAATTACTTACAATAATAATATATTACCTTCATATATATATATATATATATATATATATATATATATATATATATATATATTAAGAAAAGATATATATATATATATATTCAATAAATATATTGAAATTTATGTCCTCGCTATTCTTAACATAGTGTTACGTTAGATTTGTAAAATTGAAGGATATAACTTGTGCTTATCTTATTTTCTTACATGCTTTCCACAACATTATTCAATATTTCTATAATTGTTTGAGTAAAGATCATTTGATTATTATAGTATTTTTAAAAAGTTAGAAACATTTTAGGATTTACCTTTAATCAGAATCCTTATTGTCTATGGAGTATATCTAGGTTAAACAGTTGCCTCTACATTGGCTTTAAAGATTCAAAACAAAGTTAAGCATAGCCTTGTAACACCTATTGTAGAAATTTATATAAATGAACATTTACTTGAAAAAGAAATCACAGGAACCATTACCCATACTCTATATTGCTTGGTAATCCTAGAGAACTAAATTATCGTAGCATATTATTCGAACGAGAGCTGAGCGCAACCACTTTTACTATCCACTTATCCCTTGTACTTACGTCTTAAAGCTTTTTAATGTTTCTTTCTCTCCGGGGTTTTCTTTTTGATAATGTGGTATTAAAAGCCTTGCTTCTTATTTGTGAATGTTCCCAAAGTCATTTAGAAGCATTGGTATTTGTGATTCATATTTTAATCTATAAAACTAGTTTTAAGTTGAATTCTTTTATTATTCATACTGTCTCTAGGAAACATCTCCGAACTTTATGTCGGGGCAAATATTATTCTTACTTATGCTATAATTCATGTACGAAGTTTCCAAAGCTTCGCGCGAAGGATGTAAACGAAAGTCACAAATGTAGTTGGTTTTTATACTTGGTACAGGAGCCTAAGTAATATTCAAGATATTATGTGATAAAGTAGAAAGCTAAGATAGCACAAGGTAAGGCAAAATACAAGAGTGTGCAAATGTATAGATTAACTAGGCAATCTATGGAGAAACGTTAAGCTCAGTTACGTGAAGTTACGATGCAAACTGTCATAGCGTATACGATTTATCAGAAAATAATTTTAAAAAATGATTTTTTAAAATAGAAAAAAAATACATGTGTCCTTATGTCTTGCTTGTGTCGTGTTTTCAATCGATAAAATAACTATTATATTTATCTAATTGTCTCTAACGTCACCGATACCACCTAATCATTAAACACGGCGATGTCAATTATTATCAACAAAAAGACCACAATGATAATTAAAAATAAAAAATCCAAAACACACCTCAATTTCAACCAGGACACAAATATTTCTTGATAAAACAAAGCACTTTGGTATGCTGGATTGCAATATAACTTCAAAGTATCAGGTTAGGATAAATTTTGATATACAAATATGTAGTATACTTTTGTCCGTAAGCTTAGTTGCTGACTATTAAATTACTAGCAGGTTATTTCATTGTAACATACAAGATGTTGCAACTGTGGAATTGTGGACTGGTAACAAACGTTCACTGAACAAATATGTAAAGTAGTGAATTAGAAAAATAAACCAACATAAATAAACTACTGAACGCTTAACATTTATATTACGTATTAATTGTGCTGTACACTTTGGCTACGCTCGATCATAAATATTTCAAATCAAATCTTCTTCCGATCGATACCAAACGTAAAGTGGGAAATTTTAATGCAATGAATAAATGAAGAATCGTCATTTTCTCGCCGGGATAAGGTGTTCAACGCCCCTTCGTAACAAAATTGCTGACAATTGCTTTAGACACGTCAGATCCGTCTCTAGTCTGTCGTTTCAATTTTCCACTTCTAAATACATTCGTTAAATCCCCCTGAATATCAATGTGTTTGGAAAAAACCAATCCGTTTCACTCAAAACTTTTATATTTTCACTACACGAACAGTGAAGTTTTTAAAGTTAACCCTTCTAGCGTGCCCTATAGATATGAACTCATATGTGCAAATACGGCTCTAAGAGGTTTACCGTCAAGTTGAATACAACGAATTTTTTCAAAGGCCAAACATGGTGATATAAAACGGCTAACAGCCGTTTTATTCTGCGCTTAAAGGTTATCTAAAGGGGTGTATTCATTATGATGTCCGATTTAAGATCTTTTTCGTCATATTAAAAAAAAACATTTCCGAAGATTTCTTACGACCAAGATGCTATCAGCAGTTCACGATTAAAATTAGATGTTGTTCAAGAGGTTGTATTAAACCAAGTTTTATATATATATCTATATATATATATATATATATATATATATATATATATATATATATAATATGTTTTCTTGTTTAATAATTTAAAACAACATAGGTTATTCAAATAAATATTCTTGTATTTGAATAACCTATGTTGTTTTAAAATATATATATATATATTTATTTATTTATTTACTGTTCAATGATTGTAAGTCTTAACAACATTAATTGCCTATACGCATTCGTACATTTTTACTTTAATTGTCTTCCATTGAAATCTAAACCTAATTAGAGAGAATTAGATTGAGTATAATGTGCATTTGCTTATCCATGAGGTTTTCAATAATCAACTTGTCATACTTAAATTATTATTATAATTTTTAAAATATAGTTTTTATATAATACGAGTTACTTGTGAACAAACCTATCTAGAAGGAAATCAATTTTATCTATTACACGAAATTTAGTAGAATAGTAGCTCAAGGTACCTCTATGAGACAAATACTGTCAAACTAACTGCGAACAGGATATTGTAAGGGATATTAATATTTGCATAATGAGGAGTAAAGCAGAAGTGTAGGCGTTTGAAGCCCTGATTCTTACTTGCGTGTGCTGCTGATGACGTCAGTTTTAGTATTTAATTCTCACTAATCCACCTCAAGCTTTACATCTTTAGCTTCTGACAGCGATGTTTAACAAAGCTATGCAATAAATATGAACTATCACAGGAGCTTAGGGGTTATCACAGGGGATTAGGGGATGTATATGGTTATCACAGAGGTTTAACCTCTGTGATAACCATATACACAGAGGTATATGTGTATATGCCTCATGTATATACATTATACCTGTAATGTATATAGGTATAATACATTACACCTATAATTTTTTTCAATTTAGACGCATTTGTGTGTGAAAAATTTCATTACTTTTACGCCATTCTTGGTCAAATTTATTTTCTATAAGTTAAGAGAAATAAATAAAGACTAGATTTATGACACGATCACATTGATCGAGAAATATCCCATACAGCACTCAACACAAATATTGTAAAAATTATACCTGGCCTAAGTTTTACAAAATTGCATACCTTAAAATCTAATATAAAGCACGGGGAGATCATGATTTACATCATTCTTGTCTCTGGAAATCCCCGCTAAACAATATAGCCCATTTCCCATGCGTTGATACCGGTTTCTGAGACGAAATCAGTTATTGAAAAGTGTTGAATAAGAGTATGCTGGTTTTGGTCTGTTGATGGAAACTGTCCTCGTTTCGCCGTTAATATTTATGGTAAAAGTCTTGTCTCTTCTGGGTCCTCTGGGCCCGTCGTACGGTTACGTGCCAGTTGCGAGCGTGTCATTTCTGATCCAACAAAAATCTTGCCACTGACCAAGATGTTAGCATACTATGTCACATGCAACGCATTGTTCCAGAGGAAAGTATTAATGATAATAAGAAATATAGTCTGCCAGAGCCCCATATTATCCTAGTGAGTCTGCCAGAGCCCCATATTATCCTATTGAGTCTGCCAGAGCCTCATATTATCCTAGTGAGTCTGCCAGAGCCTCATATTATCCTAGTGAGTCTGCCAGAGCCCATGTTATCCTAGTGGGTATTTGCGTACCACTAGTTTCCAGCTGCTATTTTCTACCACGGGGAGATTTGGGGTTGAACTTTAAGCAACCAGTAATTTGTGTGTGTTGTATTTATCAAAATTGCTTACTTTCAAACTTTATTTTTTTCGATTTTATGGGTTTTATTTATTTTACTTTTACTTAAAGATCAGCTGCATGGCTTATTCGTATTTAAAATGGACTAATTAAACAATCTGTCTCTAGCGCCTATGTGACCAACATATTACGCAGCCCAGTCACCACTCTATTTGAACTCATCACATCAAGGATATTTTGTATTCCCTGGTCTAGATTTTATTGACTTTTTTTTCCCTTTTCTTCCCATTTCTCCAAGTTTCTCGGATTTCAGAACGAAAGGTATCTCCATATTTATTATTTTTAGCTTCTCTATGACAAAAAAATGTTGGATGTCTTCCTTCCAACCAAGACATTTAACTAGGAGTTCCAGCCCTCTGCTGCGTTCTTTGTGCAAGGACACTGGCCGTGAACATCCCATATGCAAAGTGGTATGGTAACATTTTCCAACCACTCCTGATTGAATTAGTCCAAAAATTCTGTTAGTTTGACTTTGTCTTCTAGAGCATTCTTCATGATATTATGAAAAATTATTATTGGATCCTTACAATTATCGGAACAGGCTTCCTTGAATAGACTATTGGGTACGATTACGTATTGGTTTAAAGGAATAGTTTAGTTAATATATACCAGTATTCAATAATAGAGTCGCAAGTGGTACGACACCCGACGTACAGCATTTAGAGGGATCTTTTCTGCGCATCGTGAAGTAAATACAATTAAAATACAATTATTCCAAGTCTTTGGAAATGAAAGTATTAAGTATGTTTCTCGTCGGGTCTCTTGGATATAGCTGGCTTTAATCTCCTGATGTGCTGCCTTAACTCCTGGAGGGGATCATTAGGGTTTTGGGATTCACTGGACGACCTCGGGTTCAAAACGTCTCCGGGTAGACCTATGTTTTAGCTGTAAACCATTTTTGCTGATGTGCTTCGAGGGTCTTGAAAGGCTTTTACCATCAATAACCAGTGTAACTAGGACAGTATTCATCGAACGACTAAAACCAGTAAATGTTTTATTGGAAATCGCACTAGATAAACAGGAGCAACCAATATGGCAGCCAATAATCTTACAGGAAGCACCGCAGGTCGACTACTAAGGACCACCACCAGTGTCAGCTACACCTCCAGCACACATCCAGAAAAGAGCCTCACCTCAACAACCACAACCAGCCTTACATCGATTAGGCAGATTAGTACGGTTGCTCTAACGTTACCAAGCCGTATTTAATTGAGATTATCTTGTACACCTTTCTAAGACATAAAAGTGTATAGTTTAAAAAGAAGTTACTTAATATAGTTATCTGATATTGTGTGAATAAGGATATGTGCTATTTTGGTTTGGGGTTATTTCATGTGTGGTATATGTGGTGTCGGACTCTCAAGGTAAAAGACTTATATTTTTAAAACATACCTATAATAAAGGCATTAGAAGTTTGATAGGCTAAGGTATTTTTTAAGTTGTATGCCTTGTATATTCTAGTACAAGATTTGCTCAGTATTATTTTTTTACATCTTACTTTTAGGCATTGAGATTTATAATATATTTTGTAAAAAGTACAATGCAAAACTTGAATTTTACAATATACTTAGTTAAATACATAGATATTGAGTAATTTATCTCAAAGTGTGGTCGAGCCCAAAAAATGATTCAACTTGTTTTTAAGTTGGCATTGTACCAAAGTGAACACGTTTGTTAGAGTCCCTTATCGAGACTACTGGTAAGGGAATTCTTTGGCAACCACACCAAAATTAAAAAGTAAGGATCCATGTACACAGATAGGTAGGTTCTTGAAGACAGGTTTGGGACGTGACGGAGATAAAAGGTTTTTCTTTCACTCAGTGGGAGCAAACTTCTGTAGCTGGGGTTTACCAGAAATGTGGTTAGTAAGCTCTCGAGGGGTTGGCTCTATTCCTTTCTTGTATGAAAAGTGAAAGTTTGAAGGGTCAGTGATTAGCCCTTCTATTGTTTATGTATGTCTAAATGAAGTTAATTTACAAGTGAAAGAATAGTGTATTTGATAATAGGAAATAATTAACATTCGTTCCCAAGCTAGAATAATCAAATGATTATTACTTAATCAATCATAAAAATATTGATTAATGTAGTGAAAAAGGAGAAAGAAAAGAACATAAGCAAAGATATTTTCCATAAATTTCCAAACCTAACATACCAAAACCGTGACAAGAGCAGCGAGGACCTATAAAGCAATATAAAAATATAAGTCAAGAAGGTACTTGAGCAACTGTACCAAATTATACGCCAGTAAGTGTAAAGAACAACTATACAGAACTCAATAAACGTTTCCTTTACAAGGATCAGGAGTTTTAACTAGTAATTTGTTATATCACCCTTTCTATAAGATCATGATTTCCCGTTGTAATAGGCTATATAACTTGCTAGCAGCGCAATCCGCAGTCCTTAATTTTAGCATTAACACCTTTCTCCTCCTACTGTCACGTGGCAGACGCTGCAGGACCTCGAGAGCGCTACCAAACCCATTCAGTTTGACAGACTGAGATAGCATGCAGATCTCAGTAGATTTTCAAGCAAAAGTTATATCGCTATGGGTATATCGAGAAATATCGTTGTACGTGAAGTGAAATAATTTGCTTGATTGTGTTACAATGTTATTATAACAATTGCTCCGCCACGAATATAAGTTTCGGAAAAAAGAAACTAGCGTGATTAAATAGGTTCGAGTCCTGTCTCGCCTTACATTATTTGGGACCGTACATTGGCGGTTTATCCCCAATAAATTACCGGTACAAGCTCCCAACCACCTTCTTCTGCTCTGAAAATAATCTGGACATACCACATGTATCGCTAATATTTAAATGTATTTCATATTTAGAAGAATAAACTAACTGAAATATGTTTACAATGTTGAGAATTTTTATCCTAAAATCTCTCACTTCGCTGTATCCTCCATTTATTCATTACTTTCGTTACTAACACGTACATTTGATAAACTAGAATGTGTCGCTTATACATCATGATTCCAATAAAACTGTCTTCTTCTACGCTCTACAGACGTGCCATTTTCTAGTGTTTTTCATGTCATTAGAAACGATTCACCGCTGCTCACTAGTTTGCATTGATGTCTCTGGGTTAGAGTATAGAAATTTTAACGGGGTTAAACAATACGTTCAACAAATATTAAGAAACGTTTAGAGGGGAATTTTCAAAAAATGTTCTTTACGTTTGTGTATAATGTTCAAAGGATTGTTCCTTTTAAACGTATTTCCTAATCATATAAATGTTAATTTTTTTAAATTTATTTTTTTGTGTAAAATTTATTTATATATATAAATGTATTTCCGGTGTAAGCACTGTCCCCTATCAAGAGAGCGTATTTACTTTTAATTTAAAGGTGTAAATGTTAGCGCTGAGAAGAAAGAGAGAACCCAGACATTCATGTGTTTAATAATATATAACTGGCAGTTCCGTTCCCTTCACAGTTATTGTTAAAAACGTGGCAGCTGAGTGACGTCACTATTGTAACGACTCAAATACTGATATGCATTGTTTACATGAAATGTCTATCGCTTTCATTGATCAAAAAATAATAATAATAAATCTGCTTTGTTTACTGACACGTCATTTATAAGTGACAGGTGGTAACCCTGTGTTATTTAATGGATTGAATTTGAAATAATCCGGAAAACAAATCTAAACATCGGCAAAACAAAGTTCACGATATTTTTCATTCAACTGAAGTTGGAACAGATAAACACAGACTGATGGATAAATATACAAACACAAATGAACTCGAATTAGGTTAATAAATTACGATAAAAATATTGGAAAACCCCCAATAATACAAAAATAACTAATGATAACTAAAGTTACCTTGGATGTACCCTTATGTACATTTCGATGGCGAAGTCATCTTCATCATCAGAGGGTCTTATTACAAAATTAATTATAATGTAATTAATGTAACTTACAAACTAGACTGGCACCAACCATTCTTTGGGGTCGCTATATGAAGGCGTGAGTTAGCCATCTCTGCCTTAGACCAACAAATATCGGTAGGGCATCTTGAATCATATAAACCACTTCAAAAAAGGCTAAACTATAATAACAAATATGTAATATAAACTACAAATAATAAAAAATAAAACTCATAAAATCTAATTAAAATAATGCATTGTATTAAAAACGACTAAAGGAACATATAATACAGAGGTGAGTTAGAAATAGGCACTTATGCTGTACTAATTAATATGTAATTTGATGTGAATTAACATACTTTCGTAACTATCGAGTAATTTTTTGGAGTTAATACTTTTGGCTAATATAACATTTTGATCTAATAAATGCTGCTTATGAATGCTATTTTCCGATACTCTTAATTTTTCAGGGCTATTATATTTAAAATGCGCAAGTTGTTAGATACATTTTTGTTAGACTTATATACTTTGGATAGTACTCGACATGATATTGAGGGTTTTGAGAAACTACTATTAGGAATTTCATAATAACTTGAAATAACCATTTTGAAATTTTTTTCGAAAACTACAGAGACGCGACAAGAAGAGCTGTACCACACATCACTACGAGACGTCGACCATTGCAGGTCTATATGAGGTTAAAATAATAGCTAATACTATCGTCAAAACATCTCCTTTTTTTGTTAATAAGATTAACTCGCAAACCTCTACTATTCCCACTATGTGACTGTCCCTTTGTGATTAGGGTCGTGCTAGCTTCATATGCCACCTTAACTACAAGTTACCTAGCAGACCATTGGTTAATAACTAAGGTTTTCCACATGTTATTAAATATGACCTATTATATTATTAGACCGATTCTATATATTACATATCTATATTTGTTGTTAACGTATAAAACAAATCGTTAGGCTTACATTTTAGCTTACTGCCTTTGTAAAATACAGAAAGTCTTGTATAACCCTCTAGTAATACAAATATTGTTGTATTTGCTTGTTTTCATTTGTATTTTAATATAACGTAACCTTCATATAGCCTCTTAGTAAAAATAAAAATAGCTTTTAGCATTAACCATCATGTTCTACTTTCCGAGATTTTCGTGACAATTCGTAAATATTAGATGAATCTGTCGCGTAAAATGTAACATTAATGCAGTTTTACTTCCGGTGAAATCAGTGTCCGGAGCGGACATAGAAGTTTATATTTAAACAATTAATATCCCAGTAACTGGAGACCAAGCGTTACCAAAGAATTGAGCTGTGTAATTGATTGTGTTGTGCAATTAATTACAACCTAACAACACCACCATGGAAACAACGCGTAACTATATATACATGAAATCAGATCAGTTTAGAGGACAGCGTCGCCGATCGCAATAAATCACCGCTAAATGGCCGTTGTCGAAGCTAGTAACAGAATGTGTCAGCATGACTAAACACTTGATTTAAACACGCAAACACACAATGGGACAACCCTTTGTCCATAAACGCAGTCATTAATTGCCTGGCTATTTGTGCTAAAGTTATTCTGTGTTTTATGTTTCCTCTACTCAAATACGTATCAATGATGCTCATGACGTCACACTTTATTAGCATTACGGCCACGTAGACACGAAGCATGCAGAAAGTCAACTTCGAAGTAGAGGCCAAACGAAATTAGAAAGTTGAATGGAGGAATACAATGTCAATCTGATACATATATAAAGGGAAATACTGATAAAGGATATAAGAATGATATATTAGGCATGCCTAAATGTATTAACCAATAACATATTAAGAAATACTATAATGTATAGATAATAACTAACTGCTAATGTACAATACACAAAACTGCTTTTTAAAATGGTTTAAATTCAACATTAAAGTCACCTATAAATGAAAACAAATAAGATCTGGTAGCAATAACCACTATGTCCTATCTTCGTAAACCTTCTGTACATCTCGTTCACTATAATCCGAAGTCTAAAATGTGACGTCATTACAATACAGCTCTGACGGAGAAAACTGTAGCAAGCGCGTCCACATAGGTCTATAATCCCCTGTAACTGTGAGACCAAGCATTTACAATAGAGGGCACTTTGTGTTTTGATTATATTTTACATCGTTTTTTATTAATTATTATAAGCAGCATTCTGTAATAAATTGTTTAAATTAGTGAAAACCGCAGTAATATATTTTACAATGAACTAACACTTTGATAATGTATTACGTAATCATTAACTCTTATCTAAAGTGATAACAGTCATTCAAAATGTTGTAAATTTGGTGCTAGTCCGGCGGCCGTTTTCGATTTCCTTCTGAATTTACCATCTCTTGGCATTTATAAAATGACCAATCCAAAATTTCGTTCTTCTGTTCCTAAAACACATGACAAGGCTTTCATATTGTTCATTACCTTTTTAGTACGAGACGCAACTTCTTGGTTAGATCCTGCCTTTGCAGCGTATATCGCGCGCTTCGTCCCATGGTCACGTACAATGGCTATTGAGTAGAAAAAAAAACACTTTTACTGTTGTTTGCTCGTTGTTATTTATGTAATAAACTCGTCATAAAATTGAATATTTATTACAACTTTAACTTAATGATCGTTCTAATATTGTAACACTATTTATTATGATGGTATATGTTGAATATTCTAATTATACGTTATATCATTAATAGTTAACTTGCAAAGTTATGTGTATTCTAATTGGATAATTAGGTGGTATGTTTCAAAAAAATACTTTTAGACAAAATACATTGTTTATTACTTCAAAATATAAACGAAAATTGAACCAAACAACATTATATACTAATTACGCTCATTTTGAAACTCTTTGGTTATGAAGTTAACTAAATTGAACAATCGTACAATTAATGATTTCAGGTATAGATATGAGATATCTGCTTGTAAGGTTGTTTCAATAATTAAATGTATTATACGTACTATGAATCTAAAAATTGGTATTTGAAAAGTAAAATCTATAAACAGCATGTGACTTAGTCACTTATTTATAATACTCGGATACTAACACAAAACTTACGATCTTTAATATTTAACAACAATAAGCTTTATTTATATGAATTCAGTTTTGAAGTGAAAGATTGTTCCAAATTATTTTATCACAGCTGGAAAACTTACGTAAGGTTTATTATTTCTGTTTGTGCCTTCCGCCATGTTCCTGTTAAGATTGGCCTGGATGTAGCATCGTGAGTTGTAATTAGTTAGATTATTTAAAGCTAAAATAAAAATAAAACTTTAACAACTCGTTTTAAATAATTTACAATAAAAATTTCAACTAAACATTGCTTCTGTTTTAAATGAAATTTCTAGGGAATAAATTTCCATAATCTCGTCTCCCTTGAATTTAATCCATTTTTAAAAATAAACTCGCTTGAACAACTTGTGGTTAAGTGGGCAATAGTTATAGTTACACGGCACTCTTCCCTTTCCGCGCATCCCTCTGCGCATCATAGTTTGGACATCTTTGATGGCTTGTATGAGTCTCATATCTTTGCCAATTCTTTACATATATTACTAATGAACAAATTCACAATTTAAAAAAAAATTTTTAAATGACTGCTTCGATTTGATTTTGAATGCTGGTTAATAATATTGGTACTATTTTATTGACTAAAATAATGTTACAATATTTTCTGTAACACTTTTTGTAATTAATGTTTGTACTTTCTGAGATATTAGGTTCTATTACACTTAGTGATTATCTTCACATTCGCAGACTTTTACTTTAAGCATTGTATTATCTTTAAAAATGTAAAAAGACAAATATTATTTGTTTTAGATATCAGTTAAATTTGACAATTAGAAATATTAAGATTGTTACAGAACAAACAAATACAAGGCGACTAATTAGTTGGCTAAGCTTGTTGTAGATAGGTTTATACATCTATAATTAGTAGTTGTGTTCCCAATGAGAAATCTTCTTGTTAGCTTGTACGGAGAATAGATACCAAGTTAGGACAGAAACGCTGAGCATTATTTTCCCACTACCAAACACAGCCGCTTCATCGTATTGCCTTGTTTATATATGTCTGAACCAATGGTGTATTAGATTGTACATTACGGGCTTAAAGTGTGAAATGTAACTATGCGCCTGTGTCAGATCTGGCCACTCAAGTACGCTTGAGTTAAACACATGTAGTACCTGTTAATCCGCACATACGGGTTTCATGATAACAAACAGGTTACCGTCCATATATTTTAGAAAGGTATGTGGTTACGTTGGGGAAATCTATCAACTCATTAGAGAGCAAAATTGGAAAGTTTATGGAAACTACCGTCATTGTAGGATGTGGTAATTCCACGAAGAAGAGGCACTCCTTAACGATGTCGTAAATGAAGTATTATAATAGTTAACTCAGCGATATTCTCTAATCTCATAGATGTTTAAAAGTCAACTCACTGATAATCTTTTAACCCAGAAATAATGTTTTAACTCGTAAATATTTTAAATTATTTTAACTCAGATATCCGAACCAGTAACTGGGTATATTCCAATAGTTAATCCAGAGATATTCTTTTAATTCAGATATCCGAACCGGTAACTGGGTATATTCCAATAGTTAATCCAGAGATATTCTTTTAATTCACATATCTGAACCGGTAACTGGGTATATTCCAATAGTTAATCCAGAGATATTCTTTTAATTCAGATATCCGAATCGGTAACTGGGTATATTCCAATAGTTAATCCAGAGATATTCTTTTAATTCAGATATCCGAAACGGTAAATGGGTACATTCCAATAGTTAATCCAGAGATATTCTTTTAATTCACATATCGGAACGAGTAACTGGATATATTCCAATAGTTAATCCAGAGATATTCTTTTAATTCAGATATCCGAAACGGTAAATGGGTACATTCCAATAGTTAATCCAGAGATATTCTTTTAATTCAGATATCCGAACCGGTAACTGCGTATATTCCAATAGTTAATCCAGAGATATTCTTTAAATTCAGATATCCGAACCGGTAACTGGGTATATTCCAATAGTTAATCCAGAGATATTCTTTTACTTCAGATATCCGAACCGGTAACTGGGTATATTCCAATAGTTAATCCAGAGATATTCTTTAAATTCAGATATCCGAACCGGTAACTGGGTATATTCCAATAGTTAATCCAGAGATATTCTTTTAAGTCAGATATCCGAACCGGTAACTGGGTATATTCCAATAGTTAATCCAGAGACATTCTTTCAATTCACATATCTGAACAGGTAACTGGGTATATTCCAATAGTTAATCCAGAGATATTCATTTAATTCAGATATCCGAACCGGTACCTGGGTATATTCCAATAATTAATCCAGAGATATACTTTTAATTAATATATCGGAACCGGTAACTGGGTATATTCCAATAGTTAATCCAGAGATATTCTTTTATTTCAGATATCGGAACCGGTAACTGAGTATATTCCAATAGTTAATCCAGAGATATTCTTTTAGTTCAGATATCCGAACCGGTACCTGGGTATATTCCAATAATTAATCCAGAGATTTTCTTTTAATTAAAATATCGGAACCGGTAACTGGGTATATTCCAATAGTTAATCCAGAGATATTCTTTTACTTCAGATATCCGACCAGGTAACTGGGTATATTCCAATAGTTAATCCAGAGATATTCTTTTACTTCAGATATCCGACCAGGTAACTGGGTATATTCCAATAGTTAATCCAGAGATATTCTTTTACTTCAGATATCCGACCAGGTAACTGGGTATATTTCAATAGTTAATCCAGGGATATTCTTTTACTTCAGATATCCGACCAGGTAACTGGGTATATTCCAATAGTTAATCCAGAGATATTCTTTTACTTCAGATATCCGACCAGGTAACTGGGTATATTCCAATAGTTAATCCAGAGATATTCTTTTACTTCAGATATCCGACCAGGTAACTGGGTATATTTCAATAGTTAATCCAGGGATATTCTTTTACTTCAGATATCCGACCAGGTAACTGGGTATATTCCAATAGTTAATCCAGAGATATTCTTTTACTTCAGATATCCGACCAGGTAACTGGGTATATTCCAATAGTTAATCCAGAGATATTCTTTTAATTCAGATATCCGACCAGGTAACTGGGTATATTCCAATAGTTAATCCAGAGATATTCTTTTACTTCAGATATCCGACCAGGTAACTGGGTATATTTCAATAGTTAATCCAGAGATATTCTTTTACTTCAGATATCCGAACAGGTAACTGGGTATATTTCAATAGTTAATCCAGAGACATTCTTTTACTTCAGATATCCGACCAGGTAACTGGGTATATTTCAATATTTAATCCAGAGACATTCTTTTACTTCAGATATCCGACCAGGTAACTGGGTATATTTCAATATTTAATCCAGAGACATTCTTTTACTTCAGATATCCGACCAGGTAACTGGGTATATTCAAATAGTTAATCCAGCGACATTCTTTTACTTCAGATATCCGACCAGGTAACTGGGTATATTCCAAAAGTTAATTCAGAAATATTCTAATATTTAACAAAGACATATCCTATCAGTTAACACAAAGCTATTCTAACAAGTCACAGATATTTTAACACTTTACTCAGTGCTATTGCAGTAGTTAACTGAGAAATAACCTCACAGCTAACTCACAGATATTGTGACAGTCATGCCAGAGATATTCAAACAGTTACGCAGAGATACTCCGACAGTTAAAACAGAAACATTTGAACAAATAACTCATGGATATTCTGCAGTAACAGTGTCATCACGATAATTCGTCAAATGCTGTAGGCTAATTTCAAGAACCATGCGGAACAAAGGTTGATCGGTATCCGGATAATATTCTTATGTGACATCTATCTAAACGATCACTCCATTGGAAGCAATCTTTTAATTGCCTTGCTCGCCTTCTTCTTGTGAAGTAAAACGTCTTTACTTCAAGTCATCAAAGTCTCCACTAAAGCATTGACGTAGTGACTTGTTGGACGCACGTTTAAACACAAACAATATAAATGTCACTTTAAAATGCAAGCAGTAGCTTCTGTCACGTAGGTACTATGGCGAGCAGGGTTTTACTGCCTTTCAGGGACAGCTACACCAGCTGCCTTGCAATATAGAAGAGTTTGTATTCAGAGGAGGACGGAAATTGTGTTTATGTGGAAAAACAATACTCTGGTAAAATGTTCTGAATTCGAAAAGCTTTAGAAATGCTGGAATTTAAAATGTAATATGGTGAAACAACCTTATTTATCAAAGAAATTAAATTTTGTTTGAAGGATGCTCCCAATCTTCTTCTCTTGCATCTCTCTCTTCCATATAAATAGATGTTACTCTAAAGACTGTGTAATGATAAATCTTAGATTTTACCACTAATGTTTTACCACCCAAATTAGTTGGTAAATGTTTAGTCTTCATAAATAAAAGAAGCTCTTACCTACTGTTGTCATTATTGTTTTGTAGATTATAAGTTCTACTCGTATCAATGATGTATAGTGGTTGTTGAAACTGTTATTGAAATAATAAGTATTGATTTGTATGCTAGAAACGAGTGATTTTATTACGGTTAGGCTATGTTAGATACAACTAACTGGTTTAGACACTTAATGTATCTCTAAAGTAAAACGTAAGATTAAGAGATGTATAGTGATAAAAGACAGATATATTAAGCTAGAGGATTTCTAAGACTTGTAAGAAAGAAAAGATAGTCATCGTTGTATCTGCTCTTATTATTCGCAAAGCTTGAAGAAGACTGTGGCCGATTTCAGCACGCTTTTGTTTCCACTACGGTAAATTATCGCGCTTTAACTTTTCTAAACACTGCTGTATTAAATGCTGTTTGATCCACTTATTTAACAAAAAATGGACACGAGTTTCGCCGTTTTACTTTAGATTTTTAGTCTTTACCTTGAAACATTTATAACTTTGTTTCAAATAAACCTCTCTAAATTTATTCCTCAACTTCCGTGCGTTAAAGGCTCTACCTCAGTGTTGCAGGAATATTAAATAATTCAGGCAATGACTAGGTTTACCTGGGTCAAGTTAATGTACAGTAACGACCACTAGGAGACAAACTTTAATTACTGGTAAAGTCTACTCAGGGTAATTGTGTTTTATGTCTAGATTCCATAATGTGATTCAATTAGAACTCGTACTGCCGAAGCCTATAGGTGTTTTTAATTTTTCAATGTTTCATTTTGTAGTATTTCACTCTAATAATTCTGACCAAATAGAAATATATTTTCTGTTTTGGAAATATTGAAAAACATTTCATAAAAAAATGTACCTATAAAATATATACTTTTGTAACTCAAAATCATTTAGGGAATTACATCGAGTTCACGCTTGAATGGTATTGCTTGATATCATTTTAACAGGACGTCTTCACGAATTTTGAGAAATTATAAAAAATGTCGCTGTAATTCTAAAAAGGGGAGAGTATATTTAATCTAGATAGACATAAGACCTTACACTCAGAAGTTCTCTTAATAAGACTGAGTACAATATTGTATCACTTTTACACACACACACACACACTGGCCACCGTCTCCACCCTCCACCCCACCGCAAGCTCAGAATTCTGACAGGGCCTATCCTAGCCAAACTAGGATACTGTGAAATGACCCGCCAAAATCTGCCAGAGAACAGGTCACTGGACTTTATTATAAAACACCTAACTTGCTGAAATGTAACCCTTTGCGTACGTATTTCCCTGGGGAATGAGTTCTTTGAAGGCATTTTTTTGGCGAAATGACCCTTTGGTTTTAGGAGTGTGTAAGAAATCTGTTTTATATAAAAACATTATTGTTTTGTTGGCAAGTTAGTAAAAATTACATTTTTATTTTACCCTTAATTTTGAAATTACAGCACATTTTGCAATTTTCTTATTTTAACTAGCTGTTTAAAATATTAGCAATTCATTTCTGTTTAGTATTACATTATCTCTTCTTTTATATTCTACAATATACACATTTCAATGTCAGTGGTAAATCTTTACTCCGTTAACCCTTTCTTTTACCCCTTATATACAAAATTTAAGTAAACTTCTTACTGAATTTATATTAACACCAAAAGTTATAAGAAAAATAATTTTTAGTTACATTAACTGAATAGTGTCATTTAATCATGTTCATTTAACAATTCAATATTCAAAATCAAATTTGTTTCATTTAAAAAAAACTGTCTTTATCTTTGACAATACCTTTTTCAAACCATTTGAAATAAACAATCCTTTTATGTGATTTTGCAAATCATGAACATTTGGTTTTAAACTCTTGTAAATAAAATTAGACAATGGAACTTTTAAAACTAAACTATCAACAAATAACTTTAACCCTTTTAATTTAAAAACTGATCCTTTGAATAACATAAGTTATATCAATACACAATTTTATCCCATTTAACAAAACATTAATCTTTTTGAAAAACATAAGTTATATCACTAAACAATCTTTTCCCATTTAAAACAATTAATATTTTTAAAAACTTAATTTATATCAATCAACAATTTTTTATACTTCTATAACTAATTAAACCAGCATATTAAATCTTAACTTGAAATTCTTAGCCTAAAAATTGATTTACTAGAAACACATAATCTATATATTTACTTTTTATTTTTATTGTCTACTTTAAATCAAAGAAATTGTTTCAAATTTTCGTTTTGACCCCTTTTTTCACAACACTTTTATTTTAATTCCAAATAATTTTGTAAACCCTTAAACCCCTTTATATTTTAATTAAATCTGATTTATAAATGTTAATTAATTTTTCATTACTTAATTTTAATTTATTCCCATTAATTAATTTTAACCCTTTCTCATTGATTAATTGTAATTGCTTATTATTTATTAATTTTAATTATTTCTCATTAATTAACTTTAACTCTTTCTCATATAATAATTTTACTTGATTTTCATTAAATAATTTTAAATATTTAACATTGGTCTAAAATACAAAAAAAAGAAACCTTTTCGTTTGAGTCCTCTGTCATATTTGACTTCTTTTTCACAAAACTCATAAAAAAAATTTCTTAACACCTGTTTACATTTTATTCATTTATCGCTAATTTTTTATATTTAAAAAACCTTTAATTTCTAACATTTACTTAATTAATTTCTTTCCAAAACAATTTATAACTTTCTCTATTTAAAAAAAAATTTCCAATTTACTAACAATTTAATTCTATTTCATATTTATAAACTAGTTTGGAGGACTCCTCCATTTTGTATTGGGAATTTCCCCCACTAACCACTACCTCCTCTAGTTCATGAATTAAACAAAGCCATTGTTTGAAATTCTTAACATCTTTAAGTTTTTAAAAAGAAATTTTATTTGAAATTGAATTATTTAAAATGTCAACTTTCCCCAAAAATTGTTCCATATAGAATTTTTAATTAAATGAAAACGAGAGAAATTAACCTGACCTTAATCGCAGGGTCACTCCTAAATCCTGGCAGATTTTTCTTCCTTCTCCCTCGAGATCGTTTGTTTCTGAGGTTGGCCATCTTGGTATGCGAGTGTCACCGATCTTGACCGATCCCTGCTGCGAATTCCTTTGTCTACCCTTCCAGTACGTCCCTTCTGCGTTGACGTAGTAGAATTTTACATCCCGATTTTGAAATTTATAAAATATTGCTCTCCACCTTTCAGTTCTTAAGTTCTAATTGTTAAATATTTTATTTAATTATTTATTTTTCACTGTTCATATATAAAAGGTTGATTTAAAAATTGACATTTAATTAAATTTGGATTTCATCACTGTTCACTGTTTTATATAAATTTTGAAGCACTGTTCTTTATAAATTACCTTACTGACTCTAATAATTTTTCATATTGTTCACCTCTAACACACACCAATTTATTAAAAACGCCGACATATAGATGTTAAACTTTGGAGACCACTTTTGGAGAAGTTACCTCCTCCAAAAGGGTTCCAAACCACACGCGACTACATTTTAGCGACGACCAGTCTCGCGCTTAGCACGTCATTTGCATCGTCGTCATTTACAGATCACAAATTGAAACAAAGGCTTGTAACTTGGAGCGACCGAACCGACGTCCTCCCTCTTTAAAGTCCCGAATAACGCTGTTTCTTTTAACCCCCGCTGGGCTTTCTCGTTCCCACGAGACGTATCGTACCATGTTTTGTCAACCAATGGGGTGGCTTCTAAAATCTACGTCACGACATCATGCGATTTTTCCCCCGCTGGGCTTCTGGTTTCTCACACAAAGCAAGCTCACTCAAAAATGATCAAAATATTGTCTGTTTCTTTAATTTGGGTTTAACTGTTCTATCCGGCGTTTTCGCGAATTCTGGTACAGGGCAACTCCTTTCCCTCTTGACAAGCTGCGTCTTCTCGAATGTCGATGGTGATTGTAGGAGTATTTTGAGGTTTTCTCTCCTTTCCATGTAATTTACTAGTATTTTAAAATATACAAAAACCCCTTATCCCTTCTAATGGCTCTGCTTTCAAATTTTAACTTAACGAAATTTTAATATTATTGCGACGGTATTTGTTAATCAGAATTCTACCCGTCGCACACACACACACATACACACACACACACACACACACACACTCACACACACACACACACACACTCACACACACACACACATACACACACACACACAAACACACACACACACACACACACACACACATATATATATATATATATATATATATATATATATATTTATTTAGCTTTGCAACACTGTTTTCTTGTATTCACTTATCACTTTCACTATATCTTAAACAAGAATCTTACTTGGTATTTATTCATCGGGGTTGTAATAGACTCTATTACAGTCTATTAAAAACCCAAGTTAGTGATGCTTGATGATGGAGATAATACCAATCTTTGAAAGTTAACTCGCATAAATACAAGTAAGATTTTTGTTTAAGTACATATAGTGAAAGTGATAATATATATATATATATATATATATATATATATATATATATATAAGAATCTTTTAAAGTTAACTTTTAAAGTTGATGCTTAGTTGATACTCTAAACTGAGTTTATGCTCGACAATGGAGATACTATCAATCTCTGAAATTTGACTCGCATAAATACCAAGTAAGATTCTTGTTTAAGTACATATAGTGAAAGTGATAAGTGAATACAAGAAAATAGTGTTGGAAAGTTATATATATATATTATAAAATAGCTGCAAATTATCCATTCACGATATAAACAAATTTAAACTAAAGAAACCGAATACTGTCATTTCTTACTAATACAGCTCATTACATTTGCTTTCATACTAAGGCAACAATCATTTGATCCTCTATGCATTTTAGGGCAATGAATAACCAATTAAACAAGTGCCCTACGAGAAGTATAGGATGAAAAATTTAAAACAATAATTTCAGCAAAGAAATATAATAAATATGAAAAAAGTTCAAGGTAGACAACTAAACTAAGTAAAAGTGATATCTAACTCGTTTAGTGAGAAACTTCTATAAATTAAGTCTTTTTTTATATATGTAAGTTTTGATGAAATTACTTAATTTAAATAATTTTAAAAACGTGTTTTTTTTTAACAAGCCAATGTGTAACATATTAACTCTGGAGTATATTCGATTTGTGTTGATAAAGTAATACAAGTTACATATATGGGTAAAAGTTAGGTATATATATATATATATATATATATATATATATATATATATATATATATATATATATGTGTGTGTGTGTGTGTGTGCTCGCGCGTGTATACATGTGTGTATATTTATATATATATACATATATATATATAGAGAGAGAGAGAGAGAAAGAAAGAGAGAGAGAGAGACAGACAGACAGACAGATAGATAGACAGAGAGACAGAAAGAGAGAGACAAATAGACAGACAGACAGACAGAAAGAGAGAGAGAGATTTCTTTCATTTATATTAGACGGTAAGTTAAACGTATTTGTTTATAAGAAATCATTCTCAGAATATCAGAATTTATACAAAAAAACATAGCTGCAAAGGCACCAATAGTAACAAATAAGTGAAATCTCACACATAACACAACTTATTTAGAAATAAACTCTAGTTGTGACTGTAGAATGGGGAACTGGTAACAAAGTATACTGAATAAAAATGTAAAAGATGAAATATAAATAAACTAACATGAACAAACTAATGAACTTGAAAATTTGATTGAACGAAATAAATATGTAGACTTTGGCTAGGCTCCTTAAAAATTCATTTCAAATCACCTTCCATAGATTCCAAACGTTAAGTGGAAAATATTAACGCAATTATTAAATGAAGAATCAGCATTTTCTCGCTGGAATAAAGTGCTCGACGCCCCTTCGTAACAAAATTGCTGACAATTGCTTTAGACACGTCAGATCCGTCTCTATGTCTGTGGTTTCAATTTTCCGCTTCTAAATGCATTTGTTAAATCCACATGAATATTAATGTGATTGCTAAAAACCAATCCATTTTCTTCAAAACTTTATTAATTTTAATTAAACCAACAGTAAAACTTTTAAACTTAAACCTTCTATCGAACAACAGTTATGAACGCATCTTCACAAATACAAATCTAATAGATATACCGTCAAGTTGATGGAGAACGAATTCTTCCAAAGGCCAAACATGGTGATGTATAAGGCTAACATCGCTTTTATTCCAGTCTTAGACGTTATCTAGATGGTTTACATACTACTGAGTCCGATTTAAGGTGAAAACAATTTTCCTAAGGTTTCCAAAAGCCAATCCTGGTGATGCGTTAAAGCTATAAGCTGTTTACGATTAAAATTAGAGGTTAAGTTTAAATAAAGTGATTTCTATACCGTTTTTACTGAGCAATGCTTGCAAGTTTCTTCAACATTAAAAGCCTATACAACTTTGTATATTTTACTTAAACTGTTTTCCTTACAAATCTAAGCCTAATTATAGAATAATAATTTGATTATTACAACCATTTCCAGTCAAGATTGTTTTAAAAAATCGAATTTTCATACTGGAAGCAATATTAAATTTTGTTTAATATAATTTTCATATAATATAGGCAACTCAAAAAAAAATTCAGGCCTTCCTATACTGAAATAAATCTCATATTTGACATAGTTTGAATAGTAGTTAAAGTTGACATAGTTTTAGTTTGAATAGTAGCTAAAGACACCTCTATAAGTCAAACACTGCCAGTATAACTGTGAACGGAATATTGTATGGCAGGATTACCCGTACAATTCACAGACTAAGTACTAATGCAATAGAGGAGGGTTTCTCCTGTCTGCTTTGTGAACTGAAATATGAGAGAATAATAATTAATTCTGAGAAAGTGTAATAATTTCAGAATGAACAGTAAACCAGAGATGTAGGCGAGTTGAAGCACTAATGTTTACCTCCGTGTGTTGCTGATGACGTCAGTTTTAGAATTTAATTCTCACTAATCTACCAGAAGCCTTACTGTAGCTTCTGATAGCGCTGTTTACAAAGGTTTACATTAAATATGAACCATCACAGGAGCTTAGGGGTTAACACAATGGTTTAGGGGATGTATATAGTTATCACAGAGGTTTTAATTTACGCTCGATATATACGCTTTTGTGTGCGGATAGGTTCATCCCTTGCTTGTCTTTCTTGGTAAATAATATTTACTTATAGATTTATGTTGCTTTCATGACAAAAGATATATACCTGTCGTAAAAATATTTGCAAAATTTGTGCTTTACTAATAATAGCACGGAAAATAATTATACATAATACAGATGGTTAAAAATGTTAAAACATTGACTAATTGTCTACTCAATCCTTTCTACATTATTGACCTGACTCCTCGCTAAGCAAAGTATCGCATTGGCCAGTATTGACGTGGGTCCTCGCGAAAAATTAAATTAATAACTTTCTCCCGTAGTTTTGAAAAAAAATGTGGTTAAATGTTTGTATTTAAGCTTAGACAAATACAATGGGTTGAAATATAGCTACTTTGACTAGTAAATTTGATATTGTTTGGAGAAGAGAAAGAAAGTGAAATTGATGAAAGCTCTATCCTAGCCAATCCGTTCTAACCCCTTCGCCCAAGAATAAAAAGTGTTTGGGGAGAATCTACAGTTTACCATGTGAATACATTTCCCCAAGGATTGAGTCTCAACAAGTAACTCACGACCGTTACATGATGAGGGCTTGGAGCCACGATCTGTGGAACCACTATATAGGAATCCAAGGATCTTTTTGTACGGTCCGGTTACCTTGGGAGTAAACGATACTCCAACCAGATACTGTGGTTAAAATATAGATTGAATAAAAAGAAACATAACAATAATTAAAAAAGTTATTAGCTCTAGATACCCGGTAATGAGTGGAATCAATGACCATCCATTGTTATAATGAAAAAACGTACTAGTAATTTACCAGTCAATCGGTTAGCTTACGGACGATATCCTATTATCTGTTTTGTTAACTACATTTAGCCTAGTCTGATACTTTAAAGCTATGTTGCAATCCAGTAACCGAAGTACTCTTTTGTAAAGAAATTTATTTGTCCATGTACAAGACTGGTGTTTTTTTATTTTTTATTTTAATTTTTCAAGACTCTTTATTGTTCTTGTGTTGCTAAGAAAGTTCTACATCGCCGTGTCTAATGTTTTAGTAGTATCGGTGACGTATGAGATTAATATAACTATGAAAAGTTATTTTATCCATTTAAAACACGACAGAAGCAAGATATAGGGCATATGTTTTTAATTTTTGTTCTTATAAAAAGTTTTTTTAAAATTATTTTCTGTTAACGTGTAAACGTTATGACCTACCCTAACTGAGTTTTTCCTTTCTGCATAGTTTCGCTATTTCATCCAGACATTTTCCCCCTCTTGTATTTTGCTTTCCCTTGTGCTCCCTTAGATTTTTAATTTGTCAGATAAATACTTTATTATCATTAATTCTCCGTATTTAAGTATAAAACCCATTGACATAAGTAAATTTCGTTAAAATCTTTAGCGCTACTCTATGAAAATAATGTATTTACAGCTTAAAGTAGAACGTGTTATTTGCCGCAACATAAAGTTTGGAGAAGGTTGCTTGAGACACTATAAGTAATATAAAAATACACGTTAAAACTAGTTTTATAGAATAAAATATGAATGACAATAACAATGCTTCTAAATGACCTTGGGCATATTCACAAATAAGAAGCAAGGCTTTTAATACCACACTATGGGAAAGAAAAACCCGGAGAGAGGGAAACATTGAAAAGCTTTCAGACCCAAGTACAAGGGATAAGTGGATAGTAAAAGTGGATGCACTCAGCTCTCATTCGAAGCATATGCGACAGTAATTTCATTTTCTAGAATTACTAATCATTATATGCCTAATGCGTTCTTGGGTTTTCTCTATAAAGTGAATCTTTGGATATGAATATCTACACTAGGTGCCACAGACCTATGCTTAAGTTTGATATGAATCTTTGAAGTTCATGTAGAGTCATATGTTTTACTTAGATATACTCCAGAGACAGTATGGATTCGGATTATGTTATTAGCTTAGCAAAACATACTAAAATATTCAAAAGATCATTACTCAGACAATCATAGAATTATTGATTATTATAGTAGAAAGAGTAAGAGAAGAGAATATAGGCACAAGTTATTTCCTTAAATTTCCTAATTTATCATAACATAGCCATACCAAGCGTTGTGTGGACGTAAACTTCAAGATAAGGTTGTACAGTAAATAAGATTTTTAAATAAGCTAGCAACTGGCACAAACTATACGCCGGGAGATGCTAAAGAAGAAAATGAATAAAGAGTAGAACAATTCTAACTTAGTAAAGAATGGAGGTGACAAAGAGGCGATGTGATAGACGCTGAGAGACATGTAGAAAAAGTAAATAATTGGAAGAAGAAATGTTTTATTAGAGAGATATATATCAAATTAATTTTGGAATGAGCAAATATAACCTTATTTAGTAATTTGTGTATCTTTTGAACATGTGCTCCAAAAACTTTCCTTGGATAAGGCCACTGATTCCAACTAAGGACTACTTAACTATCCCTTTCTAGAAGACCGTGATGTCACCACTGTGCTACATATGGTGCTAGCAGCGTGTTCCTTCACCCTATATGATTCCTGATATTAACAATAGTACTACTCTAGCGTGATAGACGTTGCAGAGCCTCGAGGGCCATCAAACCTTTTCATTTCTTGACTGTCTAAATCTGCATGCAGATCTCAGTAGATTTTCCAAAAAAAGGCATTTCGTTGTACACTATGCAGCTTATGCCCGTAAGCTAATGTAGTCGTCCTGCAAACATTCATGTTATCTCCAGTTCTCTGAATATTAAATGAACTGAATTACGTTTCCAATGTTGAGTATTTTTTTATTTTTTTCCAATTCTCTCTCAGCTTTTAACGTTCTCTGACTTTCCTGCTCCCTACAATGGTTTACTCTTTTCTTGTTTGTGATTCGTTATACAACGTTACATACATGTACATTTGATAAACGTGAATTAATTGATTATACATCACGCGACCAATAAAATTGTCTTCTTCAGTGTGGTTACGCTCTACACACAAACTATTATTTCACTCTGTTTCATGTTATTAGAAAAAATTCGACGACTACTTACCCAGCTTGCATTGCTGTCTCTGGATTAGGGGTAACAGTCCTAACGCGATTAAACAATACGTTTAACAAACATTCAGATATCTTTTAACAAATTTTTAATTGTTTTTTTCATTTGAGTATAATTTTAGAGGTTTATTCCTTTGAAACGTACTTCATAATCATATAAATCTTAATTCGTTTAAATGATTTTTTTTGTATAAATTAATTTATATTTTAAAATAATTATTTACAATATAAGCATTATCGTTTATGAGGAGATCGTATTTCGCTTCAACTTAAAAGTGTTAATGTTAGTGCTGTGAATGCAGAAGGGAAATTCATACCCCAGACATTCACGTGGTTAATTATATATAGCTGGCGGTTCCGTTCCCTTAACAGTTATTGTTAACAATATGGCAGGTGAGTGACGTCACTATAGTAACGTCTGAAATACTGATATGCATTGTATTGTTTACATGTAATGTATATCGCTTTCAATTTATCAAAAAAATGTTTGCTTTGTTAATTGACACGTCACATATAAGTAACAGGTGGTGATAATATTTAATTGAAATAGTTGGGGAATTAATCGTAAAATAATCAGCTGGTGGATTGAGTTTTTAATAATCAGGACACACATCTGCAAATGAGGTAAACAAAGTTCATGATTTCTATTTAAAACTGATTTCATAACATTCAACTAATTATGAAGCATATAAATACAGATTATTATATAAATATACAAACATAATATATGGTTATATTATGTCATACACATACATAATATATATGGTTTTGATTGGTTCGTAGCAGCCATTGGTTCAAACTGCAATAACGTCATAACAAGAGCAAAATTACACATCAATACAAGATATGTCGACTTTTACAGATCTATATTGTTGAGAAAATATGGGACGGATTATCGTAAGAAGAAAAACCGCTTAAACGTCGTCGGTATGCTCACTCGAAAGCTTGCTAGGGCAGCCTCATATCACATATCAGTGATAGATAATAGATAACCTTAGCAAGAAAAGGACAAAGCATGTATATAAGGCTTTAAGAAATGTAGTCTTCAAGAAACACAGTAAAGGAGTAAAAAAGGGTTGTCTAATTGATATAAGTAAAAATATATAAAGTAATTATTTTTAACAAGATGATGACAAATATTTTATTATTTACGTTACAATAAATTTAGGTTACTTACTTATTTACTAGGCAACGCCCACCTTTGGCTGTTGAGCCATTTGGTGACGCCCAATAAACGGGTCATAATCATCACCGGTATGGTCGAATACTTTGCATTTCATCGGATGATCCCCATCCATCGTATCGTGTCCACAGAGAGGGCATTCCGGTGTCGGTAGCACACCGATGCGATGTAGATGAGCGACCAGGTAGTCATTGCCGGTTTGCATACTGAACTTGGCAACACCTACAGCTCGTGGAAGTCTGTGGTCGATGGGTCCTGTGGTGACAAGGTTTTCCCATTTTCTTCCTGCTGATTTCTATGTGAGGTGCAGGTTGATGGCCCGGTCGATAGTTGCATTGAGGAGGGCTTTCGTGATTTGCAACGAGGGCATACAAATAGATTCTGCCATGGATGTGCCTTTTTTGGCCAGAAAGTCTACCCCCTTATTTCCGTAGATGCTAACATGACTTGGGATCCTTTGTAAAGTTATATGCCAACCTTTACTTGCCAGGTGTTCCAGGGCTTTTCTTGTTTCCATTGTTCTTTTGCAGCCTGTATTCGTGTTGCGCGATAGGTTTCAGAGAGTCGCTTATGAATCAACGAAGAAAACTATCTCTGTAGGGGCTATATGGTTTAGTTCAGCAGCTACTGCTTGTATTGCTGCTATTTCTCCATCGTAGTTGTTCTGGGGTGCTCTCACTGCTAGATATCCCTCAAAATTGGAACTGTAGTAAGCAGCTCCGATTGCACCTGTTTCCGGTAGATTGTGGAAAAATTCGCAGCAATCTTTAAGGAGGGCTTGCTTCTCTATGACTATTCCATAATTTAAAGCCATCGTCTCATATGACGCCATTGGGATTATTTGAGTATTTAGTCGGGCCGTCGCTTGTCTGTAGTTTGTCCAATGAGTTTATACTCCTCTGTGCCTCAGAATCGGAGAGCTATTTTCTCTCTATGGCTTTCCATTTAACTACACTTCGTTTGTGCCTCCATTGCTGCAATGGATGCGGATTAAAATCTTACAGAAGTTGAAATAAATTTAACATTAGAATCAAAGGTTTAGCGAAGCATTTAGCAAAACGATGCAAGACGAAAGTAATTTACTCTAAATTTAAGTAGCGATAATGACAGAGAAATGGGTCGTAGGATGGTACAGATTAGTTGAGAAAGTGTGGTAGTTGGAAGTATTTACAGTAGGTCAGACTCAGGTACTCAGACTCGAAACATTTTCCTTCATGTCAATTGTCGTTACCTTTTCTGTTTTTTTTTTAATGCTAATTATTTAATATTTAATTATAAAATCGAGTGAATGATTTAATTATTTTCTGGAGCTAACCTTTTCTTCCGCGTTAAAATTTCTACTACTTTTTATTTAAATTGGATTATAGTTAATTACTGTTTCCTGCCTGCACCAATCTTAGGTTTCTTTCTAAAACTAAATTGTTGCTCATCAGACCATGTACTTATGCGTATCTACTTACCTAGTTGCTTCTTACGGACCTTTTTTCTCTGCCCTTCACCTTCTGAACACTCACCCTTTTTACTACCGGCCAATCATCCTTTGATCCCTCCACTGCTGTTTAGGCACTCCTCCTTAATAAAATAATCATTTATCGTCCAAGGTCGTATTAAGATATAACACACATATCCTGGAAGATAGATCTCTCAGGCGAGCAAAGTCCAGAATTTATAAAGAAAACCAACTAACCATAGATATGCCCTTTAGGTTATTATCTTTGTAAGGCATTAACTGAGAGACAATCTGACTTAAAAACTAGATTAGGCTTAGGTGCCAGTGAAACTTATTTTATACCAAATAAATTGCCTACAAAACTGACCTATGTCATCGAAATGTACATAAGGTTTTAATCTTAGATAGTTTGTATTATTAGTTTTGTTTCATTATATTTGTTATATTGGGTTTTAAAAAAATATTTTTATTGATATACGTTGAACCACTGTGTGCTCTTGTCCTTTTATGATTAAATGAGCGAACGCGGAGAACTTCGTACTGCCTAAAGGTCGATGAATATTAACTTTGGCGTGTTAACATTAGCTAAACTCAATTTAGTATATTAATAATCAAAAAGTAATTGTACAGAAATGGCATTGAAATGAGTTGGAAAATAAATTAAACTTGTTGAGTACTACTTAGCAACCAAAATATGGAATTAATTTAATGTAATGTTTTAAGATAAAATCAGATTGAAAATCGTATTTTATGCTATTTTTGCACTTAAAAATTAGAGGTGTTAAAACATTGTTATGTGGCCAGGAAGCTATTTTGCTAAAATCCTAGCGTTGTTTTATAGGTTAAAATATTTCTGCTAAAATTATTTGGTTTGTGGGGGGCTTACGTCCCCCCCACCCCCTGACTACGCCTCTGACACCTCAGATACCTCTCTAGGAATGTAATAAAATATTTCCCTAAGTGTCATGGTGATCGGGTCAGTGGTTTAGTAATGCATAAGGCTCATATATATAAAGTTCTTGATTGAATGTTACTTATGGAAGTGTACTCGGGTGTACAGTTTTTTTTTTTTTCTTGTATATTGTAATAAAATTGGACCTATCGCTCATTTTGAAAGGACTAATTGTACAGAAACGTTTTTAAATGGGTCGGAAAATAATTTTAATATGTTTAGTGTTGCTTAGCAACCAATATTTAGAGTAAATTCTATAAAAATTTCGTAAGATAAGATAGAAAATCGTGCTATTTTGGCAATAAAAATTAGGTCCTACATATACCCATACATAATAAAAAAACAATTTACAATTACTGAATTTGCCATTACATTTACTAAATAGCTTACCTTAACCTAATACGTCCAAATTTGTACTTCAAACTCAAGTGTCCTTGTTAGGTTATCCTGAGCTAACGTTCTATTATTATAAAAATAGCTCATTTAAAACATCACTGTTA
This sequence comes from Prosapia bicincta, assembly GCA_036971475.1. Lineage (NCBI taxonomy): Eukaryota > Metazoa > Arthropoda > Insecta > Hemiptera > Cercopidae > Prosapia > Prosapia bicincta. The sequence goes on from JBAIZL010000002.1 coordinate 28,850,335, forward strand.
TAAGTTAAATGTTCATGTAAAACAATATAATAATCGAATTTAGGTTATAATCACATATTTTAGTTTACATTATTAGCCCCTGGTCAATTACACTGACTTCCAATACAATTCATGGAAAAGTTTATTAGCCTATAACTTGTAAAATGTTTAATTTTATTACCTAATTAATTTTAATTTATTTTTATGAAGCCATATTTGAACATATTAGTGTTAGCTTGAATCTTTACATTTTAATACCAAGCAAACGGTTGTATTAAAGGTTATTTTTGAAATACTTCAATAAAAACTTATAAATTTTTATATTGATAATAGAACGTCATATTTGAAAAACAATTATTATTTATAAAAAATTTATGAGAACAGATTTCTCCATCTTCCTAGTAGAAAATAATTCTGCAATAACTTAGGCTAAATCGCAGTTCCTATACCTCTTCTCTCTTCTATAGATCATTTTGCTAATGTTCTACATATGTTATTTAACTTTGAACTATTTATCACGTTCGTATGCAATGAATGACTGTCGTCCTATCCAAGTTTGTATGTATCGGCGTCCAATGATTGGATATTTATTAAAGTTAAATTTTATAGTTACTTTAAGTCACTTTGGTTACTTCGACTTTTATTTCAAGCACCGCCGAGTCTAGAGGTCGCACAACTAATCTTGTTTTTACTCCATTTACGACACTGAATTTTAACTCCGGTTACTACAACGGCTTCTCTGAGTCCTGTAAGTGACGCTAGCTTTTGTAGGCGTCATGATTGTAACACCCAAATCTTACGCATTCCGTAGATTAATCCAATGAAAATAGCGAGTCATAGTGTCGGGTGTATTAATTTTTAATCTCTTTCCATTTTACCATATTTTTAAATTAATTTTGGCTTTTAGACATTTCATACGTCTGATAGTTTTATTACTTATTGTTATTTAGGATCCTCTTCATCCAACTGCAACTTATATATTAGTCCTTATGTATTTATTATAACCTTAGTGTGTATATAATTCAGTACAGTGTGATATAGTCATATTTTAAAACCATTTATAAACATTCATAAGGCATGAGTACAATTTCTAATATGGTTTCATCTAACTTACTGCGAGATTATGTAATATGTAACAATTTAAACCTAGGGATCGAGGGTAGTTTTAAAGCTATTCATTTTTTAATTTAATCTTTGTGATATAATTTTAAACAGTCTATTATATTATCTTAAACCTATGTTTTGCTTAGGTTAATTTTATTTGACTGTTATGTTTCTGAATTTATCTCTGATATTATTTTGATACTTAGGATAATTTGGCCAAATGTCTCTTTCATGGCTAACATAATATTTGCAAAGGGCAATTTGGTGCAGACTATTCCTTAAAAGCATGTGTATATATATCCCAATTATTAACTAATTTAAAAACTCATTCCATTTTTTATTTTCTAAACTATGCTTACTAACAGTTTACATGCCTCTTTAACTGTGCATTTATTATGTAAGGGGAGCGAACCCGGTCGATTAGGGTAAAGTTATTTGTTTTGTTATTTAAAGGCGCCAGCTTGGTCGTCCAACTCATACATAGTCTTTTTTTAAATAAAAATATAACAACCAAATGCAAACTAATTTTACAAAATTTCCATCCTTTGTTAGCATTAAGGTTTCCTAGATTTTAAAAAGCGTGATTGCTTTATTAACAATAAAAGAAAAGGTTTCAGAATAAAAATAACGCTAAACAAAGAAAAATTGTAACAAAGGTGAAATATATTCTTTTGTCAAAAGATTAAATTTCTTCAAAAAGATTAATGACTATTGTAATTGTTTGTCTCTATGGAAGGGAACCGAAATGATTTATGGAGTCGTATAAATTATTCTTTCCCACTAAAAAAGACTTTGTTTTTGAATGATACAATGACTGGCCAAGGCTCAGTTATTTAAGTGATGTCATCAGAAGATGTTTGCGTAAGAAAAGAAAGGAATATCTAATTACAGCTCATAAAAAAAAAATTATAAGGAGTATTCAATGACGCTCATAAATTATTAAACTTGTACAAGATAATTGACGGACTCTGCAAAGCTCTACATTTTTTCTTTAGCTTACTTTCTTTACCGGTTCCACACATAGAGCACTTAATACAAAGGTTGTTAGTGGTTCCACAGTTCCAAGGTTAACGATGACTTTTTATAAGTCTAAATAACCCCGTTTTATTTGTCTGTGTCTCTAAACGGTAAACTTTAAATCATTTATACTCTATGCGATTGCTATTGTTGCTTTCCCAATAAAGTTCTGCTATTTCTTATGTAAATAAAAACGAAAATACAAATATTACAAAGACAAAGTGACTTGTGTGGTGGGAGACAAGCAAGAACACTTACAGAAAGTCTTATAAAAGTTGAAATAATTGTTACCTAGTATTCAGAAAGCTTACCGAAGCAATTAGCGGATTAAAAACGTTGCATTCAATTAAGGTTAAGTCGAGATAATGTACAGACAAATCGGTGTTTAAATTTCTGTAGAGATAAAAGATTTTTGAAAAATTTTTATTTAGATATTATTCGTATAAAGAGGTTAAATTTGAAGAACTAAACAGTGTTGAAATGAAAATATATAGATAGAACAATCAAATCATAAACAGTAATTTGCGAAGAGCTTGCATACTGTCATAAACATCATTATACTTGCATCATTATTATACATTAAACACGGATAATTTTATTCATAATTTTCTACTAAAAATAACACTTCAACATCTTTGTTTGCTCCCTTCCACTACGGCAGCATGTAATTATTTTCCTACAGTTCACTTATTTTACGTTGTACTAATTATGCAGCATTTCCGTTTTTTCTATAGGCCTACCTTATTTCCTAAACAGTAAATAGCCTTTCACTCTTGTTCTATTTTTATCTTTCACTGAATAGAGAATTATACGAGCTTATATAGTTTAAATTTTTTAATTGTTCACTATTTTATCACTATATGACACATTTAAAGTTAGATTGTACTTGCCTTTAAGATTACATTAGCCTTCGATAATGCCATAATGTCACTTCTTAATATGGTGGACATAAAACGCGGAACACGTGTTGTTGTTATTATAACTAATGACAAGGTAGGTAGAAGAAATAATTTACAGATAGTTCGTGTACAAAGGAGGTACACGACCAATCAAAAGGCAATATTTGCCTCACATCGCTTCGCCTTCTGGAATCAGTTAATATGCTATCGAAACCACCACCTCTCGTTTCAAATATTCTCCATTTCTTTCCTTTTCTGACATCTCTAATTTGTTTTCATATTTTTCAGGTTTACTTCCTTCCTATCATCTTAAATACCTGCTACTCTCACACTGGAATTAACATAAATTACGCCATCACAAGAAGTGTTATTCCAACAAACCACCCACATTCTCCCAATAGTCTACCTCCTCTAAATATCCATTTTCCTTCATCCAAAAGTTGTATACGTTTCATGTATTGACTAACTTAGAGCCTATTTCTAATTTAGTATAGCTTGTAATAAAACGTAGCCTACCTGGTAATCGCTTCCCATTGTATATTACATTTTCTAATCTTTACAGAATTAACCAACTCTCTCTCCCTCTCACTCTCTCTCTCTTCCCATACATCAGCATTCTTGATAGTTCCATCCATGACAGTCTACTATTTAGAATCAAACTAATATTGTGACAGGTGAAAACAGAGGCACACTACGTCATTCGGAACCAAAACAGTTTCTATAAGATTTAGCGTTTTTAATTTACAATGGAGTTGTAGTTTGTCCCAAGTAAACCATTCATTAAACAAAACAACGAGATAAAACCGTCTGTTAGTAAGAAGCTTTTCACTTCAACTACGTAAAAAACGTCACTAAACAATTATTTAAAATTTAAAATGAATGTAAACATAGAATAAAGAACTTTGCACAAAGACGTTTCTCTCGGAACTGTTTCGACTTTAAGATAGAATTAAACAAAAGAATTTTTTATTCACGACGGTTTCTCAACTTTTGTTAAAATGTAAAAAAAACACAGACTTTGTAAAACACTGCGGTACTAATGAAAAACATTTATTACCGCCAAACCAAATCGTAATATTGAAAAAGATAAAACATTTTGTTCTTAAACTTTATTGAATTTTATTCTTATTTAATTTTTATCCTGAATGTGTTTTTATCAGTTTTTAAAGCGTGATATAATTTACCAATCCACTAGGTCCAGCGTTTCTTCAACATCAGTATTCCTTCCAGGAAGTGGGAGTCTGGAAGGCTGTTAAAATATTCATTAACGGCCCTCTCAACTTTTTCATTGGACGCGAAGTGCTTTTTAGAAACAAGTTTTTTCAGGTTTGGGAAAAGATGGAAGTACGAGTTTGACAAATCAGGGAAGTTGGGGGGATGCCCGAGTAAATCGTATCCTAAATCGCGCAACTGTCCCATTGTCCACACAATCTGTTGTTTTCATAACAGATGAGTTTTTCTTCTTCAAGTCAGGCCTTATCTCGCGAGTTTTGACATCCAGCTGCTCAAGAAGGTTGGAGTAATATCCGCCCGTAATTGTTCTGCCTTTTCCAGAATAATCAATTAACAACATTCCTTTGGCAACCAAAAAACACACTGGCCATGAACTTTCCAGATGATACAATCGACTTCGCTTTCTTTGGCGCTAAACCACCAGCTTCCACCCACTGTTTCGAATGTTTTTAGTTTCGGGCGTGTAGTGACGAACCCATGCCTCATTCATGGTGACAAATTGCCGTACAAAATCAGTTGGTTGTTCTGGAATAGGTCCAAACATTGCTGTGGATGTATTTTTGGAATTTGCTCTTGGTCCGCATTCAGCAAATGCGCCCCTTCCATCTTCCACAGAGCTTCCACATCTCTAACTCTTCGAGCAAGATATTTCGCATCCTTTCTTCTGATATCACCATACCCTCGTCCATCTCACATTTAGTCTCCTAACGTAAAACGTGCATCTCTTCGATAGTTTCCGGTGTGGTTGCATTTTTTGGCCGTCCTTCACTCGGGTCATCTCCAGCGACGTGCGGCCACGTTTAAATTCAGCTGCCCTTTTTTAACTGTTGGTGGAAATATTGGTGCAACTGTGCACTCTGCATGCAGCTACTACAAGACAACCAAGAGTAAACTGTAAGTGCGGCAAATATTGTTCTTGTATATATAACTCCAAAAATACCCAAAAGTTATATTTAAAATAAGTGTTAAAGATAATCAGCAATGAATGCAAAGATTAGAATGAAGTAATGTTCGTTCGGGCAGAGAAACACCATCGAGTTCGTTGATTCTGGTCTCTTGAAGCACTTTAACAGAACGATTTGTGAGATATAACCAACGAAATAACAAACGATGTTAAAGGTATTGCAAAGTAGTTCTCTGAGGTGCAGTATGAATTGTCGAAACTTTCACAAATATGTAAAAGCAGTTGACGTTATAACAGTATTGCCGCAATGCAGGATGACAAAACAAAAAACCATCGACGTCAGCATTGTAATCGACTCTTGTTTGTTACAGCGCAACTTCCAGATGTAGAGGTTTTAATTAAAAACTTTCTCTCCAAAGCAAATAACTTACTTGTTGACTTTGTCGACTTGCGGTGATAAGGGAATATCAGATCGCGATTACACGATAAAGAAGGGAAATTTGCTTGAGTCTTTTATCCGGTTTCACAACGATTAATTAGGATTTTTATTAGGAATCACACCGACAATACCGTTTAGTAGAAGGAATATTTAAAGAAAATTTCTTTAACATCTAAATGCATAATATATATCTTTATGATTATATTCAAATATTTATAAAAGTTTATCCTTTGTCATGGGGAGCAAGTTTCATTCGAAGTATTTAAACTATAAATAGCCTAAACGTATTTGTGTTGTTTTTAAAGTTCTTATATATTTCTTACTTATTGTTGTGTTTACGTTTTTCTAACCGTTTCTTTTTTGAGCTAGTTATACTTTGAAATAGAAAAGATAATTCTTTAAGTAGCTGCTGAAATAATTTTTGAAGTGAACACTCTTTGGCGTCCCCCAAAAGAAAAATTTTAAATCTTCGAATTGGTGTCAAACTCTAAGACATATATATATGCTGGTCATGTCTCTCTTACACCAACTCATATGGTATGAAAGGAGTCACTATTATTTAATAAATAGGTAAGTTTACATGTCTGAGATAATTTACATGTTTCTTGAACGTTGTACAATTATTACGTAACGGAAACGAACTCGTCGATTAGGGGAAAGTTATTTGTTTTGTTATTTAAATGGTCGGTCAAATGTTTACATAATCTTTTTTAAAATTCAAATATTACAAACAAATGCAAAGTAATTTAAAGATATTTCCATCCCTTGTAAGCATTAAGGTTTCCTAGGTATTAATAAGCATGATTGGTTTGTTAAAAATAAAAGGAAAGGTCTCAGAATAAAAAAAAAACGTTAAACAAAGAACATTTGTAACAACGGTGAAATATATTCTTCTGACAAAAGATTAAATTTCTTTTAGAAGATGACTGACTACTGTAATTGTTTGTCTCAGTGGGAGGGAACAGATGATTTATGGAGTCGCATGAATTATTCTTTTCCACTGAAAAAAGACTTTGTTTTTTAATAAAACAGTGACTGCACAAGGCTCAGTTATTCAACTGTTGTCATTAAAAGATGTTTGCGTAAGAAAAGGAATATCACCTAATTACAGCTCATACAAAAAATTGACGAGGAGTATTCAATGACATGCATAATTTATTAAACGTGTACAAGATGATTGACGAACTAAGCAAAACTCTCTATATTTTTTTTAAAGCTTACGTTCGTTTCCACAATCAGGGGACCTAATACAAAACTGCCTTGTGGTTCCACAGTTCCAAGGTTAACGCTGACTTTAAATAGGCTAAATAGCCCCGTTTATTTTTTTGAGAATCTAAACGATTACCTTTAAAACATTTACCATAACAGAAGAGTTCACACTCTGTTCTCCAGCAATTGTTTCCTTCCCAATGAAGTTCTTGCTATTTCTTATGTAAATATAAACAAAGTGACTTGTGTGGGTGGAGATAAGCGAGAACATTTACTGAAAGTCTCATAAAATTTGAAATGAGTTTTCCTTAGTATTCGAAAAGCTTACCGAAGCAATTAGCGGATTAAACAATTTGCTCTCAATTTAAGTTAGGTCGAGATAATGTACAAGTAGGTTTTTCAAATTGTGTAGAGATCATCGATTTTTGAGGATTTTTTGTTTACATATTATTCATATAAAGAGGTTGAGTTTGTAAAACTAAATAAAGTTAAAATGATAATATATAGATATGATTTAAATCATAAAAATTGCGGGAAAGTTTAAATGTGAATTGAATTTACTTCATTATTCAATCATTATTATACATTTAATAAAAGATAGTTTTACTCATAGTTTTCACTAAAAATAAGACTCCTTTTTCTGATTACTATATGCAATAACCCCCTGGATTAAAAAACACATATAGGTTTTTTTGTTAGATGTGACGTCACTTTGATGGATGTAAATTAATATTTTTTCGACTATAAATAATCTGTGCTGGAATTATTATCATCCATTTACGTCATATTTTCAACTCTACTGAAGGGATTTGTTTGTACAAAATCCAATCAAAGCACATTTTGTAGACGTTGGTTATTTTTTTGTTTCTTTTTTGAAATGTTATAAACACTGAAAATAAAAATTTGTCTCTGTCCACAGTGTCCAATAAACTATATATTCTCAAAATATTGCCTATATTTATAGCATTTACTTGTAACTAATTAACGGAAGATTCCTCAGACAGTACAGTAAAATTGAGATATTTTACACCAACATACTCGATGGAATTCAGAAGTCTGATAAAATGTGAATTTTCTAAAAAAGCCTGCAACACGTTTGCACGAGACTCTCCGCCGCACAGTAGATTTTACTTCGTTAAAGCAAACTCTCGTGTAGCAGCAATTAATTGTTGCAATGGGACTTTAACAACCGTATTCAGGTTTACCGCTCGACATACCCCGCCAGCTCTCCTCACTTTACTTGTTTGAATTTCACTACCTATTCAACGTTCAGTGACAACACCCTAAGATTCAAACTGTTACTTATTTAAAATGGTTTTTGGACGTAAAAAAATATTTTAAGCCGAAGATCGTGCTCATATAATTTGTTAGATAGACACACATAATTAGGAGATACACAAAACGATAGAGGGACAGTGAGTGTGAGAAACAAACAGACAGATAGGTGGGAGATAGAAAAATAGTGAGACAGGCAGACATATAGGAAAGACGAAGAGAGACAGATATGAGGGGGAGAAAGAGAGTCAGGAATAAGAGAGAGGGAAACAGTAGAAGGAAAAGAGAGGTGAGTAAATGAGGTCGATAGACAGATAGGCGGGAGTGAAAGTGTAAAAGGCGGACAGACAGATAGGCGGTATAGAACGTCTGTAAGAGAAACCCTAACAGATGAGCGTGAGCGACATAGAAAACGAGAAACACAAACAGAGGTGAGAAAGAGAGAGAAGCCGACAGAACAAGTCCAGAAACGAACAGTTTTAAGTGCAATACTGTAAGTAATTTTGTAATTTTTCAAGAATAATATGAAACTACTATAGATATAAAAGAGAGTCAGAAAGAGACTTTGAAAGAAAAATAGAAAAAGAGACAGAGAAACCAATAGAAGAGAAAGGGAGGGAGTAAGAGATAGAGAGAGAGATAAAAATTGACACACAGACTAATAGGAAAGGAGGATAGATATATAAAAATATAGATGGCAGGGAAAAATTGAGTGACAGACAAGAAGAGGAAGAAAGGGGGTGAAGTAACTATATTATACCCGTATTTTAAATAAACAAACTATTTCCCCTCTCTAAGCTTATTTAGTGTTAGGATGAGCTGGACCAAATCAATACCACCAGAGATCTTTTTATAAATTCTACGAACTTTAATACATTAAACGAAAACAATCTTTTATAATTTCGGGTATCACTGAGGTCCGCGCTAATGTGACACTCAGTCAGGTGATACGTTATAAATGTTATGTGTGTAGTAGTGCGTTTTATTATGCGTTTCTGTCATTTTTCGAGTTAATGGCGTTTCGTGAATGGCGCTTTCCTCCTTGGTTTAATTGTGAATTTGTAAACAAAATTGTAGAAAGATTACAGTAGACAATCCGCCAAAAAACATTCACCGCCAGTCAAATGTTCCTGTTGTCGTATTTTGTAACGTCATAGCGGTAATAAAATGTTCTATAGTGGTTTTCACTCTGGTTATTTATTGTAATTGAATCTAAATAAGTTAAAACTTACCAACAGACGATCCGTCTGCACATTGGAAGTAACTTTGGAATCGTTGCAAAAGCAGTTAAATAATTAAAAACCTTTTTAACCAATTTATATCCAATTTATAGAAAGACCCGTCCACAGCCCCTTATGTGCTTGTTTGGAAATAAACAAACCTCTATGGAGTGCAAAGACAAGTGACACAGCCTCAGTAAATATTCTAAAGAGGTATAGAACGTTGCATCGATATTATTCAAAACAGCATGGCGATTACCAAATCGATTCAGCTTGTAAAATCAAGTAGTAGATAAGAACCTAGGGCACTATCGTGGGTTAGAAGCGCAGTGGCGACCTCGTTCCCTACCTTGACTATCCTACGTGCTCCAGGTAAGCCAGCTAAACCATTGAATAATTTAAAACGAGTAGATAGTATTCTATCTATAAATATATGCCGGCTGCAAAAAGTAGAAAAACAAATTATTTAATTTTTTTCTTATTCTTATTATTTTTAGTGAATATAAATTTAGTTTTTATTACATACATTTTAATTTTATTTATTTAATTTAGTTTTACTAATGTTATATATTCACTGTGATATTTTTGATATATATATATATATATATATATATATATATATATATATATTCTAAATCATTTCTGATTGACAATACCTTTTTCAATTTAACCGCGATGATGACCAAATTAGGTTTTTGCCCAGAAAAAATCCAAGTTGGCAAGCTCTTTTCACTTTATTTGAATAACCTATGCTTTTTTATTTGTTTCATATCCAATCCTATCCTGATTGGGTACTTTGCATATGAATTTTAATTCTATATACATGTCGATATTGTATAAAGCGATACAATATATTGTTCTGTTTTATAAATACAACTTGAGAGTTTGAGGTTTTACGTGTAACTAGAAAAAACATGGATTACCTTTTTTAGATTGTCAGGGAAAGGTTTAAATACTATTTTGAGTTACAAACTAATTTTTACTGTTTTTTAACAAACGTTTGTAAGTATTTCCAAAACCGAAAATCTATTTCGGATTGCTAAAAGTTATTGTAGTGAAATACGACAAAATATCTACCTTCTTGAAATTAAAACCATCAATAGCCTTCGGTAGAACGATTCCAGTTGAATCACATTATCGAATCTAGATATAAAACACAAATACCCTGAGTAGACTTTACCAGTAATTAAAGTTTATCTCCTAGATAGAGGTCGTTACTGTACAAGCATGTAAAGGTCGTTAGCTGATGAGGCAATTACTTGACCCAGGTAAACCTAGTCGTTTCCTAAATTACTTAATATTCCTGCAACACTGAGGTAGAGAATTTAACGCACGGAATGTCGAATTTTTAAATGTTTCAAAGTAATGAAAAAATTGTTAAATTAAATGCTAAAACTCTTCCCCCATTTGTTGTTCAATATGAAGATAAAATAGCCATTTATAACAGCAATGTTTAAAAACGTTAAAGTGACCACAATATAAAAAGAGGCCCGTGAGGGAATCACAAGCACGCTGAAATAGTCCACAACTTTCTTCAAACTAGTGACAACAATAACAGCTAATACAATGACTATCTTCTCTTTGTTGTAAGTGTTAGCAAACTTCTAGCTTGGTGTTTCTACGTTCTACAATCATGCATTTGTTAAATCTTACAAAGTAAATGTCTAACATTACCGTATTTCTTCCTAATCTTCACTATATCTAACCTAACAGTAATGATTCCTTTATTTGCTAGTAGAAAAATATTTAATAACCATAGTCTTAATCCCAAGTTGATCAGCTACCAGCCGTGTTCTAGAAGAATGTAGCTGTTGTGTTCGCAACAATCGTTACTTGCCGGTATCTGTAATTCGTTCCGGCTACTTCTATAATCTTCTTGCATTACGAGAAGAAATACTGTCGTGTGAAATCAAATGATGAACAGCTTGTACTTGTCAAGTATTCTGCCATAAATTAAGAGTGCGGATTTCCCGATACAATAAAATACATAATTTTGAAAACACGTTTCTTTTTAACACGTTTTTTTTAAATATGTTTATTTAAAACAAACTAGATTATCTATGAAGATATTATGTTATATTTTAACATTTTTCATTTGTTATTATATGACATACATTGTAAGTTGTATAAATATATGAATTCTATTTATTTATTTGGGTATACTAAACGGTTTTTCTTTTGTCAAATCGTATTTACTGTCTGTAATATTGTATTAATTTACTAAAAGTTGTAAAGATGGTTGAAAATGTAAACATTCCATATAGACCCAGACAACGGGGCTATGTAGGCAATTTAAAGGCAGGAATCTGCGTGACCTTGTATCTCTGAAACCCTGAACTGAAACCGGAAATAAGATAGATATTCAAGATAATAAAACTGTAATTTATTAACACCTAAACAGTTTCCATCTCGTTTTTTACGTTTTGTATTTAAACATACTTTTTTATTTCCTTATGTGTAATTTAAACACATTTTCTGTTAATATTCACGGTGGAAAAATCATTATTTATCCAACAAACAGTGATAAACACTACCAGAGATATATATGTACATTAGAGATTCGGACAAGAAACTGGTAAATTAACTAATTGATAGTTAATTAATTAACCTAACGATATCTAAAAGACCGTGAACCTTTAATAGAAAAATAAACTGAGGAATAGAATGTAAAACTAATAATTAAAATCAAGATAAAACTGTGTTTGGGTTTGTTAAATTGCGCTTCTCCTTTTGGCTACGCTCCCCGTTAATCTAATTCCATGTAAAATCATATTTCGATCAATTCTGAAAGTAAAATTTAGATAACTAACTAAATGTTTAATCCGGACGTCAGCATTTTCTCGCCGAATTTGAACAAATGAAGTGTTTGATGCTACTTCTCAACAAAAACGCTGACAATTGTTTTAAACACGTCAGATTCTTCGCGTTTCTTTTCATTTCATTTTCACGCTTCGCAGTATGTTCACTAAATGCATAAGGGTATTAGTGTATTAGCGAAAGTGTAAGCCTACAAATCCTATAATAATTTTCATTAAAGAAGCAAGTTTTGTCTACCGAGCTATAAGTATATTAACTTGTGAAAATGAGAATCTGTTTTTATCTTTCACGTGTGACCGTGTTGCCCATTTCTAATCCTTTATGTTTTATCATCGGTTGTCTACATCATTCATGATACACAATAGCATCACTTGTTAATTTCTTTATGCTTACGTCCTGCTTAGATTTAATTTAGTTATATTGACTTATTATCGTTTACTAAACTAGTCAAATAAATACTAGTGTTTAGTTTCTCAAGAACAGCAGTGGATACCATGGACTATAACGGTCCCTACAAGTAGAGACGTATAATGTAATTAAAAACTTTAATAAACTTTCAATTATTTAAAAAAATAATTTGAATATATTTCCTAATTTAAAACCTGAAAGAAAAGTCATTTTGAAAGAAAAGTAATGTAATTTCATGGCATCAAAGTCCGTTTTTAATTAAAGCAAACGCTAATTTTTACTTAGAAATACCATTGGCATTTCATTGTGATCAGCGGAATATATCTGAGAGAATTTAAAGATATGAAAATCTCTTTAATTTCACCAAAACAAAGTTAGAAGGATTGATGTGAAAACAGAATATTTTTCTATAAAGAAGACGGGGGTGGGAGATTATAACACCAGCCATCTTACAATTTGTACAAATTGCTAATTGTTAAAAAAGTGCATAGTAAGGGATATCAAAAGCAGCTAGCTGAAGGTACGTAAACGAAGGCTAGCGGCAGGCTGAAAACAAAACTGAAGAGGGTGAAATGTCAGACTTGAATTGTTTTGAAAAACTATGAGTGATAAATAGTATATGTGCGGGTAATGGGTAGTGGTGACGCCAAAATGAATGCATGTTTTCCTGGAGTAAGTTATAAGGCCTAAAGGTGAACATTTAACATTTGTTTACAAAGTGCTTTCTGGTTTTAAAATTATGAAATTACGTGTCGCGCATTGGTACAAAATCTTTTAAACCTAAATTATAAAAATAGGTTCAAACACAATATGAACTATAAGTAAGTAGGCGTAAAGTTGTTTTGTAACGCCGAAACAAAAATTGTTAACAGTTAAATAAAATTCAAAGGGTTAATGAAACTTTAGCAAAGTAAAATTTATTAATTAATTAGAGAAAAATAAACGAGTATAATGAACTTTAAATAAAAGACTTTTTCAAATTTATATGAAAATACAATCACATTAAAACATAAACATCAAGACAAAGAAGACATCCAATGCAGCCAAACTAAAAAAGACCTACGCAGAGCGAGAGCGAGGAGGAGGAGGGAGAGAGATTGAGATACTACCCCATGACCAAGAACAGGCCGGATCTAGGACCAAGACACCTGACCGCGGGCTGTTTAAAAAAAAAAGGATTGCCGTGGATGAGGACTGGCAAAACCAGTAAGCACTGTCATAGCTTGTCTTTAAGTTTTTAAATGTTAATTAAATACTTTATTTGAGACTTTTAAATTTGTAAATAAGATTCAAGGGGGAAAATTTTAAATTTATATATTTCTTATATAAAGTGTCGTTTTGGATATGTGTGATATTTCGATGGTAAAAAATAATTAATAAAATAATTAATTCAGTACAATAATTTTGAAAGGAATACAATTTCTTTCTTTTAAATTTTTAACTTTTTTATAAAAAAGATTATTGCTGAAAAAATTAAAATTTAAATTTGAAAGAATTAAAAATATTAAAGATGATAAAATGGTAGATTGAATTATGGTTAGTAGCATAACAAGATAAAATAATTCAGGAATGTTTGATAGTTTATTTCAATTAGATGTAAATTAAAGGTGATTTAACAGTCAAGTATTACCCGTCCCACTTCTACTTACCTGCGTGGTACGAGGCCCTCGAACTTCAGATCTCTCATCCGATCTTCATCCCAACTGAAGTATAGCTATTGTACACTTGCTATACTGGTTCGTTTATTAACAATTGTCCGTATATATTGCCAAACAGAAGATCTTATGAACAATAACTATACACTAGATCTAGGTTTAGTTTGATATTCACTCGCCAGGAGCATTGGAATCAGATTTAAATTTATAATGAAGATTATATTCAATGATATTTATAAAATTTACCAGATTACGATCGTTCTTTGGGAAGTGGTAAGTATTAAAAATGCGTATATATTACCACTTATATCTCACAAAAGCATATTAGTAGATTCTTGTTTTTAATTGTAAAGGTAACATTAATAATCAACCACGTACACAGGAAAGGGCGCCTGTGTCAAGTAAAGCAAAATAAAATTCATTCAGTACTTTGCATTGTACTGTGTTCGTAATGGCAACATTCAGAGAGACCTCAACGGGAGCACTGCAGAGGAAAGGGTTTAGACAGAGAAAAAATAATCCAATTAAAATTAATTTCAAATATTAGTTTAACTTATAAGGACATCATTTAATGGACGAAATAAATTAAGCAGTTTAACTGGAAGCAAGCGGAGTCTGTGCTGGATAATTTATTATTTACTTCTTCATTTGACGTAGTTATCTAGGCGAGATAAACAGTCGATAGATAATCAGATATTTAACAGTAATACTGTAAAGCTTTAAGCATCGACACCGGTTCCGAATAGTTCCCCGAACATCGTCGTTTTACAATGCATTTGTAAACAGCTTTCGTTAATTTCAGTTCAACTTGAGATATAGCCACCCGACTTGAGATGTAGCCACCATCGTTGTATTTTATACAATTTAAACGAGTACATGAGTTACCAATTTTAAAATATCTTAGACCGATAATTTCATTTTCCATCAAACATATTCAATACATTATACCCAATAAGATTCTGTACAGAGATTCAAGTATTCTGTAAGATTATAAACCTTATAAAGAAAATTTTGGGAAGTTTAATTAGAACACATTTAATACAGAGTCTCATAGTGATACATTAAGAAGTCGTCTCTAGGTTTATATCAGACTATTCGTAGCACAGTAGATGTCTCTTCGTTAAAGCAAACTCTCGTGTAACAGCAATTAATTGTTGTAACGGGGTTTTAACAACCGTAATCAGGTTTACTGCTCGACATTCCCCGCCAGCTCACTTTGTCTTTGCTTATTTCAACTAACTAATCAAAATTCTGTGCAATGACAATGTCACAAGATACAAACTTTTGTTTCTCTAAAATGGGTTTTAGACGTCGAGAAAATATTTTAGGCTGATGAAAATTTCCATATGATTTATTTTCACCATAAAATATAACATTCGAGTGGAAAACCAAGGTTCAGTAAAAGTGAACGACTATAGGTATAACAGAGAGTTAGAAAGAGAGAGAGAGAGAGACATACACAAACAGAGACAGACAGATGTGTGTGTGTATGTGTGTGTGTGAGTTTGTTAGAGAGAGAGAGAGAGAGAGAGACATACACAAACAGAGACAGACATATGTGTGTGTCTGTGTGTGTGTGTGTGTGTGTGTGTGTGTGAGTTTGTCAGAGAGAGAGAGAGAGAGAAAGAGATAGTGATCGTCAGACAGACAGAGAAGAAGAGAAAGAAAAACAGACTGCTAGAAAGGATAGATGGAGAGGGAAGCAGCAAGAAGAGAGAGAGAGATAGAGTCAGACAAATAGAGAAGGTAAAGGGAGAGGCTTACAGAGTAAGTCCAATAAAGAACCCTTTTAAGTACAATACTAACTTTGCATTTTCAAGATTAAAATTAAATGGCTATAGACATAAAAACAGTCAGAAAGTAACTGAGGAAGGACAAAAAAGAACAAGCAAAGGAATAAAATGATGTGAGTGAGATAGGAGAGAGAAACCGATAAATTAGAGGGAGGCATAGAGAAAGAGAATGGTAACAAGGACCTACACACAGATAGGAGAGAGAGAACCGGATCAGAAAGACAGAAACAGAAGTTCAATTTGAAGGAAAAGGAAGAAAGAGAGAGGAAGAGAAAGAGAGAGTGCGTGAGACACATCAAAGAAAGCGAGAGAGTGAGACACCTGATAGGCGGAAGAAAGAGAGAGAGACTCGGATAAAGAGGGGGAATAAAAGGGAGAGGAAGCTCACTCTATATTAGAGCTATGATTTAGATAAACAAACTATTTCACCTCATATGCTTATCCAGTATTAGGATGAGCTGAACAAAATCAATGTCAATAAAGTTCCATTTATAAACACTATCAACTCTAAAATATTAAAATAAATCGCACTACTATTTATAATATTCCAGTGATCCACGCTAATTTAACGCTTAAGCCGGAGTATATAACAGATTATTAGTTTGTAGTTGTACTTTTTATTATGTGTTTCTGATATTTTTCTCGTTAATGATATTTCGTATACGGCGATTCCCCCTTGGTTTGGTTGTAAGTTTTGTAAACAAATTGTAAAACGTTTACAACAGGCTTCCGCCCCAAACCAAGTAGTCTATTGCTGTTGTCTTGTTTTGTAACGTCATAATGGTAGAAAATTGTGTTATAGTAGTTTTCACTCTGGTTAATTATTGTAAGTTTATCTAATTAAATTATTTTTTCGCTAGTGTTTCTTTTTTTATTGAACTTGTACGTAATATTTTATGTTTAATTTGATAAAGTTTATATTAAATTATAATCTATATTTAAATTCATAAATATATGTATATATATATATATATATATATATATATATATATATATATATATATATATATATATAGATGACTGATTAGCCTAATATCAAAAGCATCTAACTAATAAGTTAAAGGTCCCAGGCTCAATCCCAGGTTCCACTGAAAGCTTTTTTTGTGACTTTTAGTCTCCAAAAAGCCACTCAACTTTTAAATACATAAGTGAGGTTAACACTCTCTTTTTATATCTCTCTCTTCCCGTCTTTCTCCTCTCTCTCTCTCTCTCTCCCACTCTCTGTTTTCTCTTTTTCCCTACACACACAATCATCGCCCCACATGCCCACACACACACACTCACTCACACACACACACACACACACACACACACACACACACACACACACACACACACACACACACACACACACACACACACACTGCAACGGGCCGGCTCACCAGCTCACCACCAACTCAACCATAAATCATACGCTTACTTACCCAGCCGTCAACCCTTTCGTTGACCAGCTCTATAGCGCATGACCAGCACCACGCGCCCGCTGTAGAGCAAGAATTTTGAAACGAGCCGCTCGTGCAGTGCTCGCCAAAATCTGCCAGAGAACAAGTCACTGGACTTAAAGAACAAAAAACCTAACTTGCTGAGGATTTTACCCTTTACGGGTGAGTTATCCCGGGGAAGGAATTCTTTTGAAAGACATATAATCGGCGAAATGACCATATCGATTGTAGAAGAATGTAAGAAACTTGTTTGAAAGAATACTCAGTTTGTTTGCAAGTTAGTTAAAAAATGTTTATTTTTTAATTTTAAAATCTATTAATTTAAATATGCATAGCACAGTATGCTTTCTTTAACCTTGAATTACATTTGTGTTGTATCTTGTTAATTTTAAGAAAACATAATATTTGTTTATTCTATTTGAAATTTAACATTTAATTAAGATTTTACAATTTTTGTTTACTAACTATCGGAATATAAAGAAGCGTAAAACTATACTCAATTAAACTCTCAATATTGTTTGTCAAAATTAAATCCTTTCAACCTGAAATTTGGTTGTTATCTTCAATTTAAATATCTCTTTTTCCTTAAGTGAATATTTAAAACATAAAACATTTGACTGCTTGACCTAATTTTATTTCAAAATCCCTGGCTATGTAACCTTGAAAATTTAATTGTCAATGTTTGTTTATGTTTACTTTAATTTAATGTATGGATTTTTAATTAAAAGTTATTTGCTACCTTCTACCAAATTTCATTTTAAACCTTTTGTTTCTGGCAAAGCTTTACTCTTCAGTACACTCCGAAAGCTCCATAAACTTTACATTTTGTTCAACTAGTTAAAATCTCTTAAAAAACAACTTATTTATAGCAACATTCTACATAGCCATGTATGTGTTAAATTTTCCTATATCTCTATTAACTTTAATAGATAGAGTAATTTTCAAAGTTATCCAGCTGGGTAGGGAGGTCCTGCTTGGCTTTCTTTTTGAAACGACGCTTGCTGCCTGTCCATCTTTTATGTGAGTTGACGCCATCTTTGAATTTCACCTTCTCTTTGTGAAACGGATCAGCTCTGCTTGGCTTCCCTCTCTCTCTCTGCGACTAGTCATATTTTCTTTCTTCTATGTATTTGTCACATCTTTAAATTTAGAATTCATACTAATAAAATTTTGACTTTAAGCCCTTTTGTGACACTGTTCCTAGCTGGGCATTTTCTAACACTCAAATTTCTTAAATTTCTTACACAGTTAATTTCGAATTTTATTTAATTAATTTAGAATTTTAATTTCATTAAATTTTTTTTCTAAATCAACACTGTTCACTTTGCCTTACCATTTCGAAGTAAGGTTGATTTTTAGTTAAAGTTTAAACACAACAACTTCCTAAGACGCTTGCACACATCGATCTTATTGTTTGGGATGCCTCTTTCGGCTAGATCTTCGCCGAAAGGGCCCCATTTTTCGAAACACCACGTCACGACATACCGGCGAATCACAACTTACTTAGCCGTGCATTGTTTTTTTATCGATTTACGGCAAAAACACAAATGTCCAATGTCTTTCACCGGAGCTAACCTCGACACGGTTCGTTCACTTTGGATGTCTTAGTTAAGCTGTCCGCGTCAGGACGCCACTTCTTCCCATTCCTTTAGGCCTTCCATCTCCAGTTTCTGTTCCCATGATGCTTCTTAACCAATAAGGATCTCTATCGATTACGTCATAATCTGCGCACGCATTCCTTTGTGTTCTCCTAAGTTGGTATCGAAAATCAATATATGATCGAATTTTAACTATTTTTCGTTCTAGCCGTATAACTCTTTATTGGTGCTTTTTACGAAGTTTTCTTATTCTAGTTTTTTGATTTCTTTCGTCTCGCTTCTCTTTCGATTGTATTTCTAGGTAGATTTTGACAGTTTTCCCCTTGCAAATGACCCTATTCAACTTTACTAAACCCTTTAAGATGTTTTATATCGTTAAAATTTTAAACTCTCTGTGTTATAAATTTTTTCTTTTTGCGGTAGGTATTCCATCAGAATACAGCCCGCCGCAACACGCACACACACACATACACACGCACACACACACACACACACACACACACACACACACACACACACACACACACATATATATATATATATATATATATATATATATATATATATGCACATATCAAATTAGATATTCAACCTATAATAAGTTCAAAAATATCAATAATAAAATCCTCCATTTTGAAATTTGGTGTTTTACGTAAGCACAGTTTTAGATGTTGATGTGTAGCATTTCACGTCAAGTAAAACTTATTGTTAAGAGGGAAACTTTTATGGATCATTATCCTCATTCTTCCAATGAAGCATAAGGGACTATGCTCTTCATTGTACATGGATGTAATGACATACTATTCCCAATGTAAGAATGGGACATGTTTGATGACACGTGTTGTGTATATACATTCTCCATTATCTACATTTCATTGTTTTCTATTTCAATGTTGATTAATTCTCTGAGCCATTGTGTAGATTTTATGATGAATTACTATATCCAATAATGACAACCGAGACTTTAACAATGGGTTATTAATTAATAATTACTATGATATGTAAGCTTGGTACTTAATCTGAATTTTCTAATTTGTGCGTTAGAGATATTTGTTCAAGTTTTAAATTACTTTAAAATATTTTAAATAGAATTAATATACTCAAAAGTGGGAGTTTGAATCCTAAGTGGACGAAATTTATCTATCTATCTATCTATCTATATATATATATATATATATATATATATATATATATATATATATATATATATATATATATAATTCAAAATAGACATCTACATTGCTCGGGAATTTTAGGACGATACAGATGGATAGAATAATGGAATCATCGTGAACAAGGATGAGCATTCAACGAGAGATAAAAAAAGGAGGCGATGATCTAGTGAAATTAAGAAGGTTTATCCCTCTTGAAAAACATTTTTCTCAATATATTGACCACAGAGCACTTAATATAAGTGCCTACTTGTATTAAGAGCACTATGGTATTGACCCCACTGTAAGGCTTAATATCGGTCTTTTTTTTAAGAAGGGCTTTTTTGAAGAAAATTCTATGGACCACGTAATTTTTTTTAATGTCTTTTTTTTTTTTTTTTTTAACGATTTAGCGAAAACATGCCCTTTTACTCACAAAGTACTGATATCTATAAACAAAACACTTAAAAAAAGTTGAAGTGAAAATAGGGTGAGAAATGTACGTACAATAACGTACAAAATGTACGCCTGTTAGTTGACAAAAAATATAGACAGAATTAAAAAAAAAACAAAGCAAGAAAAATAGAATTGTTTTCTCCTAATTATAAATATATGTCGTTCTTAATTTATTTTAAGTAAAACGAGGTAATTTTCCCATAATAAATTTTCATATTTCCCGTTATTAGGACCTTTGATAGAATACCTGCCGTATCCTCATTGAGTATCTGTCATAATGACCCTAATGACAACGTAAAGGTATGTACAATATTATTTATAGTATCTCTAGTAAAAGCAACCCCTATGTACTAAAACAAGGTACACTCCTCTAAAAGCATTCAAATCACAAATAATGAATTCACCTCGCTGTGAATAGATCAGTAAATCTAATGAGCGAACCATTATAAGCGTGCTGTGTAAAACCATTTCTAATCAGGCGCTGCTCGCTAATTGCAGGAAAAAGAGATTTGTAAATCCCTTTCATAAAATCCTATTCATTGTAATTATTATTCAATTTCCTGATTTGTAATTTAACATTAATTGGTTCCAATTTGTGACAAATCCAATTACATTACATTACGTTCCTTTGCAAATTATTCCTCTTACATTCTTTCAAAATTTAAACATGTAATCGAGAATACGTCAGGTTATTAGTAAGGAGGGCCTAGACGATGCTTACAATGAGACTGAAACACGTGTATTGCTATTTTTTTTTATTGGACGATGATTATAATCAATGAACTAAAGCAAGTGTGGATGAAATACTTTTATAATTTTAGTCTATTACTTTGGTTAATTACTAGAGCTTATAGAACAGTTTAATACAGGATTATTAGTTCTATAACTTTGCTCAATAGTATTTTATTATTTTCAAAACATCTAGTTATTCGCTGATTTAGAAACGCAATCAGAAATATATTTTGCCTCGACCATATTTTTGCAATAGATTTTTTATTTTTCATACTTTGCATTAAATTCACAAACTTACAACTTTATTGGTAAATGAGTAGTTTCTTCCTTGTCGAGCGTCTAGTTTACGTGACTCTATCTCCTGACTTTCGTTAACGATAAAATTCAATGCTTTCAAATTTTGTATAACGTAAATGACAAAGCGTAGAACTGTGGCTCATAACCTAGAATTTAAACATATTACTTTCCTTCAGGTAAAGTGAAATGGGGGGGGGGGTGTCTAGTTCCTTCCGTAGGTCAATTACATCTGATCTTCCGTTCGGATGTATAAAGCACGGAGGTCTAAAAGGTACCGCTATTGATAAACTTACAACATATTATGGAGATCCATTAAGAAACAACGGAATTTTTGCAGTACTTCCCACTGAAACTCTACTGATCAGAAAAACCATCACAAGCAGTAGCCTACAGGCGAAACCTCTTGGTGCTTCTATAACCGAGCTCTGGCAAAAATATGAAATACCTGGATCTCATCCACAATTTAATAAACCTTCAATGACAGATAAACTATTTGAAAAAACCATGCCACTATACCAGAGACTGGCTTCAGATGCTTTGCTGAAGAGATGTGTGTCAGGAAAGACGCAAAACCCAAATGAGACCCTCCGCGGGGTGTTTTGGACAAACAACCAAATACTACAGTTTACTGAAGAATAAAACATGAAATTGGGGAATGTCAAGCCATTTGTCAGTATAATACTGTTTATACTAATACAGTCTGCGACCATCTAAATCGAGGGTCGGTCTAGCTGGATCGGTCCAGGCATACATTCGGCTAAAGACACAAGGAGGTTTGATCGTACACGGTTAAAATTAGGCACACATAGTAAGAAAAGAAAAACGACATTATGAATACAGAAGAAAGCTCAGACAAGCACAAATTCCTGAAGAGGAAAGCAAAATTGAAGAAGAGGGTCTTTCTTGGGGTGATGGATAATTCTGAAGATCTTTCGCTCCGTTGTCCTATAATTAGTTGTAAATGACAAACGTTTGAACGTTCTTTAAACAACACTTGTCGCTGACGGAGACTCTAAGACTTACATTTATGTGACGTTAAACCGAACTGAGATGCTGAAATAGATGAAGCTGCATGTACAAACCATTTGACAAAAAGTCTAGGCATAGGTCTTAGGAAATTGGTTGCTGACCAGACAGGTAATGGAGATCCGCTCGGAGGTAGAAAGCACGGAGGTTTAAAGAATGCCGTAATTGATAATTTTGCAACATATTATGGGGATCACTTACGAAGCAAATTGGGGAATATCAATAGCATAAAGAACGCAATTTTTGCAACCCTTCCCACTGTAACTCTACTGATCAGAAGAACAATCACAAACAGTGTCCTACAGGCGAGACATAATGAGGTTTCTATAACCGAAGATTGGTAAAACAAATGAAACAACAATTATCAAACCTCCAATGACAGATAAAGTATTTGCAAAAATCATGCCACTGTACCGGGGACTAGCTTCAGATGCTTTACTGAAGAGATGTGTGTCAGGAAAGACGCAAAACCCAAATGAGGCCCTCCGCGGGGTGTTTTGGACAAACAACCAAATACTACGGTTTACTGAAGAATAAAATATGAAATTGGTGAATGTCAAGCCATTTGTCAGTATAATACTGTTTATACTAATACAGTCTGCGGCCATCTAAATCGAGGGTCGGTCTAGCTGGATCGGTCCAGGCATACATTCTGCTAAAGTTACAAGGATGTTTGATCGCACACGGTTAAATTAGGCACACATGGTAAGAAAAGAAAAACGAAATTTGAATACAGAAGAAAGCTCAGAGAAGCACAAACTAGTAAAGAGGAAAGAACAATTGCAGTAGATAGTCTTACTGATGGTGCTGGAGGATTCTGAAGATGGTACGTTCCGGTGTTCTCTTGTAGTTGTAAATGACGAACGTTTGTCAAGAGAACTTTATGACGCAGACCTATAAAACTTTTTTGTGGCCTAACTATATTTAAATAATTTATTACAACTAATACTCAATTTGCTAAAATAATTAAACAGTATATAGTACAGTAAAAGTGGCTATTTGAAAAAGTGGCAGTATTTGGCTATTTATAGCCAAATTTTCAAATATATAAAGTGAAATTTACATATGTACTTCCATCGCGCATTATGCAAAAAAGGGGGTTTTTATAATTTGAAAACTAGAATCGATAATCCTCATTAAGTAGAGAGCTAATACTTTTACCACATAATCTTTGTTAGATAACCTAAATATACTGGTAGATTTATAAATATATATTTATCAGTTAACTATTTTAATTTTGTTAAATCCCCTACAAACACTATTTATATATTTTTAAAAAGTTAATTTTTACTATAAAAATTTTTTTTACGTTAGTTTAATAAATCTACCAGAATATTGAAAACACTTAATCCACTGTTTATTGATACATATATTTTTCAAATTGACCTATTAGTTCCTAAGGAATATCAAATTTGATAAAATATGTAAAAGACGCAAACAAAATTTGTTACCATACATATACGTATACATACATTTAAACTACAATTTTGTTTCAATTTGCATAGGTACTAGTAATGAAAGGAAAATGATTCAAAACATTTACCATACATCCCCTTATGTTATTTGACGTTGTATGCAAAATTCATGGACTCTGAAATTGTCGTTTCATATCAAACATGACTAGAGGATGACATGTACATCCCAAATGGAGGTAAGGAGGAAAAGTAGACATCTCCCTGTATTGTCAGTCTCTAAATAACTTATTAAAACACAGTAAATTATATATATATATATATATATATATATATATATATATATATATATATATATATATATATATATATTACCTTCGTACCACTGTTTACAGCGAGGCTAGGATCAAGTCGCTCATGTTGGAAAGTCCTGCTATCTAGCGAAAACACTTGCAGTACTATGGACCCCCCCCCCCCATTAGGACTTTCCCGCATTAATAGTACCATAAATTGTTCCATAAATAGTACAAAAACAATATGTGTAAATAGAACAATCTTCCCAATAAATATTACCTTATAAATATTTTAAAGAGCAGAATAACAAATAGAACTATCCCATTGGATTCAATGTCTTCCAAAGTTACACCTGTAAATAGTTTATTTGTAATACTTTCATTTAATGATTACTTCAATAGTTATAATTAAAAATTATGGAATTTAATACAACTACTGTTATAAATTCACAAAGAATAACGAGTAATAGCAAAATGATTATTCAGAAAATAATTTTAATTTGAAATAACGGTTTGACTTTACTATAGAAATGCAAAATCGATAATCGATTCTTCCATAGCATGCCAGACATTTTTCAGAACTAATAACTCTGGCTTTCTGTTAGCACACCGAGGGTTGCAATAAATACTGCCGTCAGACATTCTGTGATCGGGTGGAAAATTAAAACTATAAATCCCAAACTCTTTCGATAACTGGTGAAATTTGTTTGGCAAAATCCGGACGCTTGGAATTTTTTCCAAAGTGTTATCGCTGTTTCCGGCGTGAATTTCTTCACATGCTCCAAAAATGAGATATAAGAAGCCAGTGCATTCAACTTAAGGATTTGTCGTGGTAAAATTAAAGACATCGTTCAAATCTTCATGGCATTAACTGACAAAATACCTTAAACATTCGATAGAACTCTATGTACGTCAGATACGTCGATACACGCTAGGCAGATACGCTGTAGGTGTCAGATACGTCTATAAATCCTCCAAGAATCAGGAAGTATTAAATCTTTACCCAATCATGATGACTCGACCTACTTTTCTCATCCTGTAACAGGTACAAAGGGCATTTTTATTATAGCTTTAAATGCAAAATATTACGAAAATGTTATAACAACACTTCCTTTGTATGCAAAGTTAATATTAATAACGAATCTCAAAACAATCAATAATTTGTTCCACAAACGCGTTTCAATGATAAAAGGTTATCGTCAGTTAGAATAGAGAATACAACTTATAATCTACATATAATATGTGTTATCCAAAGAAAACATGTTTATTATTGCGTTTTTTACCTACATTCACTTATGATGATGACTTTCACATTAAAACGCGATTGAGAAATAAATTATTTGTTTTGTTTTGGTTCTCTTTATTAATTAATTACGATAATAAAAAAGAGGTATTATTTACAATAAAATCTAGAAGTACACAAGCCTGATCTCTTTAAAGTTCTGTTATCGTCAAGAATGTCATTGTAAACGACAATAAATAAATGCACGGCCATAGGAATCTGAGTGCTGGCAAGAAGTGAGGGTTTACCAAGCAGTTTAGGATATGATAAGGAGACAGTTTTAACATTCCGAGTAAAGTTTTCCTATGCCGTTCCTTAAACATTCCCTCAAAACACCTTCATTCAATAGTGTGAGCTGTGTATTTAGAGAAGGAAACTAGGGCAGTCATACACTCTAACCACCTGTTAATGTGACTCCTTAAGCCCCAAAGTGTGACTCAAACGTTGCTGCTCGGTCTGCGATTACGGATGGAAACTTGGAGTACGACTGAGGCCAGCCCTAGAATTTTGGCATCTTTCGAGATTTGGCTGCACCGTATCGTGGTATGAAACGAGTCATTATAAATTTAATTAATATAGATCATGCGAGTAATATAAAAAGCAGTCGTCATACTTATAACTTTACCAAAAACTTGTAGAAATACGGTAAACCACCTTTGTGGACCATCGCATTTCAACAAATGCGATGTAACTATTCAGGAAGCGTGTCTAGTAACATACTCAAACCGCCTGTTAATTTTCCATCAGGTTGAAACAGCCATTATCACGCACTTAATTAAATGTTTTACATACAATCAACGCGGGATACAATGTTTAATAAATATCTCCTACTAATTTAAATAATGTTTATGAAAAAACGTTTATATATTCTGCAGCAATACGATTTCGTTTGGTAGGTTAACACTCTTTTCATTAGTACTCCATTATTATGTCAGTTTTTTTACATTTTTTCAAAAATATTTTTTGTTTAATTAACTCTAAATGGAAACCGAGAAAATCTATTTTGCAAAGCTCTTTGTTTACATACATGCAATGTACATATACTATATACAAATGTTTATATACATTTTGATTTTTAAACAATTGTTTAATGTTGTTTTTACGTACTTGAATTGAAGAGCTACTCCCTTCCAGATAATTCTGCTTCATTGTTTTGTTGAATGAGTGGTTTATTGGAAAACTCCATTCTCAATAGTGTCGTGAAATTGTAACTGTAAATTATTTTTGGTAGCTCTAATTCTTATGAATTATAGCTGATTTTAAATATTGTAGTTTATAGTTACATATTTAGAAAATGACCTGCAAAGTCTTATTAAATTATTGTCTAAAGACTTATTAAATTAAGATGTATGGGATTTGTATGCTCGTTAAATAATTGCTCTTTTAACCTTCAATTAAAACAAATCAAACCAATTTTATTTACCCAAAAAAAATTATAAAGTTACAAACCAAAATACATATTTCTTAGACATTGCGTTAGTTACTGATTAGTGAACACTTAATATTTGACTTATGAGGAAATTTACGTATTAACAATCAATGGCTGGAATGAGTCTGTTTTCGAGTTTGCTTGCTTGTTTTTCTCATAATTAATTCTTACAATTTAAACTGAAAACAAATGCACCAAATAATGCATACATTATATTTATGTAGGCCTACGTATCGAAAAATTTTAAGTTTATTAATTTTGTATTAAACTGTTTAAGCATTTAAATTTTGTGATAATTCACCAAAGTTTGAATTTGTTCACATAGCTGTTTTAACAAGGTTTAGCCTCGCATCTTTCTATTGGAAAAACCTTACAAGATTCTCTCGGTCATGATTTTGAAAAAAAAGGCTTCAGTAACTCCGCGTTCCATCTTCCTACTTTTCGACGTGCGCTGTCTTCTACATTATGATTACAAGAAATTAAAAAAAGACTGTTACATTAAAAATTGAAAACTAAACATTTCCTCGCTCTTGGAGACGACCGTTGCCTTCTACATCCCGATAGTTAGAGAAGTTCAGTTGCAAAGCAAGCGTCGTAGATACCGCGCATCGATGTGCGCATATTACTTTAATTTTATTTCCAAACTATTACAACAGATGCCAATACCAACCAGAGATTTGATTTAAATTAAAACAAATCACAATTCTTGATCTAGTTATATATTGTTACACTTTCGAATACATTCTCGTTCGTTTTCTGAAATTTCCTTTTTTTATATGTAACACCATCTAAAGTGTGTTACAAAATCTTTTAGGAATGGTTTTGCTATGACCGAATAAAGTGATGTGTGGAATTATCATACCTCTGTTTACAACCTGTAATTCCGTCATCATAAAATATAATCTTTGTTATTTGTCAATGTACGGTTAAAGTGCTATACTTGTTCTCTATATTTACAATTGTGGATAAGCTATACTAGTTTTATTATTAATATATTTGCAGTGATGGAAAGTATTGTTTATAACTCATATCTAAAGTGTTTCTCCGATAGTTTCATCATTTTGCGCAAAACACGATAGAATCACAATGAGGGCCACTTTCGCTATTATTAATAAAATATACTATTTACATTTCAACAACTGAAAATATTTATAAGAAAATATTTTTTTTAAAGAAACATAATTATATAAATTAAAGGAATAATGTATTAATAAATACTAAAGTTTTGTTGTTGTTAACTATTTCTGATTTTCTGAAAAGATATATTATCTTTGGGCTAAATAAAAATTTGAAGACGTTAAATTTAGTCATCAAAAACCTTTCCGTGAACAAATGATCTTAACATTCATGTTAAATTGAACAGAGCAATAAACAATCGTTACCATGGAAACCAGGTTTATTCTGTTACTACGCCGAGAAAAATCATGCGAGAGTTTGCACGGGGGGGGGGGGGGAGTAACAGTTTGAGTTACATCACTATACCGTTTAACAACATAACCAGTCACGCGAGCTTTCGTTTACCTGAAAAATCCTTCAAAGCCAAAACCTTTGCAATTCCTTTGCGCAAATCTATTTACACGCTCCATACAAAGAACAATATTGTGATGAAGCGGTCTACAAGGCAATATAAAAAGTGCTCGAAATAGGACACTTATTACAAAAATCAAAATTTTCCAAATTTCCTAAGACGAACAAATGGTGGTTTTCAAATTATTACCAAACAAATCTGTCTATATTAATCTTCTCAGCGACAATCGTGAGTTATCAGTATAGCACAGAAATACGAAAATAAGAGAATTTCCAAGATCCTCAATTGCCGGGTTGGTGGGCCATTTACCTACACAATGCCGGGTTGGTGGGCCATTTACCTACACAATGCCGGGTTAGTGGGCCATTTACCTACACAATGCCGGGGTGGTGGGCCATTTACCTACACAATGCCTGGTTGGTGGGCCATTTACCTACACAATGCCGGGGTGGTGGGCCATTTACCTACACAATGACGGGTTGGTGGGTCATTTACCTACACAATGCCGGGGTGGTGGACCATTTACCTACACAATGCCGGGGTGGTGGGTCATTTACCTACACAATGTCGGGGTGGTGGGACATTTACATACACAATGCCGGGGTGCTAGGCCATTTACCTACACAATGGGTATTTGTACCCACGTAGGTAATATTACTGATTCATCATCCATCTTCCAGTTCTAGAAAACATTAAAATTAGTGTCTGTAATACATAGATTTCATTCCAGACTGGAAGTCATAAGTTCTAGCTTTAGCGTTTATACTGCATTAAACCCTATAAAGCAATTACAGAAGTTTCGAATTGAATTATTTCCTTCGTTTTAGTTCTAAAATGTTATTCCATTAATATTTGCAACGTATTTCGCTGG
This sequence comes from Prosapia bicincta, assembly GCA_036971475.1. Classification (NCBI taxonomy): domain Eukaryota; kingdom Metazoa; phylum Arthropoda; class Insecta; order Hemiptera; family Cercopidae; genus Prosapia; species Prosapia bicincta. The sequence goes on from JBAIZL010000002.1 coordinate 28,879,804, forward strand.
AATTACCCCTTTTGGCTTGCTGTAACTCCTCTGGCTTCTGGAAAATACTGCACTGTTGTAACTCTTCTGGCCTTAACACTTATGACATGCTATAACTACTCTGGCTTCTGTAACACCTCTGGCCTGCTGTAACTCCTCTAGCTTCTGTAACCCTCTGACCTGCTGTAACTCCTCTAGCTTCTGTAACCCTCTGGAATGTTGTAACTCTTCTGGCCTTAAAATGTATGACTTGCTATAACTCCTCTGGCTTTTGTAACACCTCTGGTCTGCTGTAACTCCTCTGGCCTGCTGTAACTTCTCTGGCATCTGTAACTTCTCTGGCCTGCTGTAACACCTCTGGTCTGCAGTAACTCATCTGGCCTTAATTGTGTTATCTTTTTACTGTTGTATGTTAACGTTTAGCCTATAACTAAAAACTCAAGTTGAAGATATAAAGAAGAAAGGCTTTGCTAAATGTTAACTCAGATTCCAAGGATAATTAAAAGTATTAGGCGTGAGTAGTTCAAGTTATTAATCATAGGAATGCAACAAAATGAAAAAATGTATTTGGATTTAGCCTGAAGAATAATTTATGTCTGGAATTCGAAACTTGATATTTAATCCGGGTCTATTTAGAAGCAAATATAAGCCTGCATTGCAGATTTCAATGGAATTTCTTATTTCAACAACGCTGTACAT